>OX451740.1:342735988-343335988 GCA_948472305.1 Vicia faba
ATATATATATATATTATATATATATATATATATATATATATATATATATATATATATATATATATATATATATATATATATATATATATATATATATATATATATATATATATATATATATATATATATATACTTCACTCGTTCACAATCACTATCACTTCCACCCTCATGCTTTTTTTCTCTCTTCAAACTGTTCATCTAAAAAAAAAACCCTAAAAAGTCTGTGTGAACAAATGGCTTCCTCTCATCAAAATCCTCAAGGCTCTCAATACATTTCTGGCTCTTCCTCCTCAAATGAAGAAAGGTTTATTTTTTCAACTTGTCAAAGAATTCTGGATCCATGCCACAGCTTCAGATCATCAGGTAACATCCTGCGTTATGGGAAAGAAGATAATCATCACTGAAGATCTCATTGAGAAACTTATAGATCATGACGAGGACATTATTCGATGCAGTGACATGGCTGACAAAAGTTCTGAACTAATCGAAGTATCAAAGGAAATATTTACTTCTGGCCAACCATCCAACAAAATCAAAGATCTTAAGGATTACCTCAGAATTTGGTCCAAAATAATTCTGGGATGCATCAATCACATGAAGCCTACCAGTTCTCCAGACTACTTCAACATTGATCAGCAGTACCTTATGTACTTCATTGCTACCAAAGCAAAACTTTATATCCACATCTTCTGTTCAATCATTTGAAGACATATGTAAAATAAAAATGAGAATAAGAAATAACAAAGAGAGATTGGATCCCTCTAGGAAAACTCATTTCAGATATTTTGACGGAAAACATACTGATAGAACATCTGACTGAGGCTCAACAAGCTAGCGCCCTGGAAGCTTGTGCTGGTAAACCTCTCAATGCCAAGAATCTTAAGAAGATGAAGATTATTGAAAATATTAATAAGGACCCCATAATCACCAACAAGGAAGTCATCACCACCTGAAGAGTGCCTTTGAAGGATTTTCCTCTCTTCACTCAAGCAGATTCTTCTCCAGAAATTGTTCTCAGGTATCTGGAATCATGCAAGAGTGACAGTACGATTCCAAATGTGAACATTCTTAATCTAAGTCAACAACCTCTGGAAGTTGCTCCCAAAAAATCAAAAAAAGGAAAGCAGCTGGAGAAGGAACTTCTCAGAAGACTCCCAAGGCTGCCAAAAAGAAAGGTAACTCGTCTTTTCAAATTCTTTGGTCAGTTGGTATAGAAAAAAGCAAGTTTTTGTTGCCTTGTCAACCGCCAAAGTGGAATATGTTGTAGCTGGTAATTGTTGTACCCAAAAGTTGTGGCTCAAACAATAATTGCTCGACTTTAATGTCCGACTTGATCGCATTTCTATCTTTTGTGACAATACAAGTGCCATCAACTTAACCAAAAATTCGATTTTTCACTCTCGCACAAAACATATTGAGATTAGTCATCATTTCATAAGGGATCATGTGAAAAAGGGGGGGGTGTCATTTTCGAGCATGTTGATAGAAAAAATCAACTTGCCGATATTTTTACTAAACCAATCACTACGAAACCATTCTTTCACATCCGTATGGAACTTGGTGTTCTCGATATCTCGGATAGGTTGTAACTTAATTAAGTTGCATGCTCCTTATTTTATTGGACATATTCTCTTAATGGTTAATGCACTTATGGATACTTTTAGTGAAAGCTCTCATCAATCTTTATGAAGGTAATATCGTTCCCATCTATTTTCTATTCTTGACTATGTGTAAATTCTAAACTTGCTCTTCTTTATTTTGTTTGTTAAGTGCATAGGGCTTCTATGTTTTATATTAATTGCATGAAATCAATTAAAAAAGTTGCATAAAATCAAACATCTTTATTATTGAGTCGACTCATAGAATGAATGCGTTGACGTGTACCAAATAACTCACCCAACATTAATTAGAATTATCTTTGCATCGACTCAAAGCTCTATAAGCGGTTGACGCATCACATAAAAATATGCATCCATGTTTAGTGAATCTTACATATCATATTGTTTTTCCTTAAAAATACCCATTTCAATCAAAACCCCAAAAATCAAAATCTCTCTCAAGAAACTTCTCTAATGGATTCAAGGGTAACCAAAAAGAGATCCTTCAGAGGCAGCTCCTCCAGTATTCCTTCCGATATTCCAGTAACTTCCCTTTCACTTCTCTCTGATGATATTGCTGGTACTGTTGCATACACTTTTGGTAAGAGAAGTATAGTTAGGAAATCAAATTTATATCTGAAAACTTTGGGTCACATGCATCTTGCTGAAATTATAGAATTGTTAATATTTCAGAAATTCCACTTATTTCTTGAATGTGATACCCCTTATAATGAGGATTTAGTAAAATTGTTCTATGAGGGCATGCAAGGAAAGTTTGAAGGATTTGAATTTAAGTATAGGATCAACAACAAATATTATATGGTGAGCTCACATGTCTGAAAAGATATATTTGGTATGTGGCCAATTGACTCTGATGCTATTAAAATTTCTTATATTGTTCTTGCTCCTAACTATGAATTCAAGTCTGCTTTAAACTCCATGCTTAAGAAGTCTTACAGTGATATAATTATGAAAAGTGACTTATTTCCAAGATCTGTAACTACTGGTGCCCTAGGTACATTTGACAAAATTCCCGTTTGGATCATTTTCCACATTATTCGACCTAAGAAGGGAAATCTCTCTAGTGTGGATAAAGCTGAGGTTTAACTGCTTTATGTTTTGAAACATAAGATAAAGGTTCATTGGCCACATTATTTTGCTAGTAGAATGTTTGATTTGCATAATTCAAGAAGAGGCACCGCACTATGCTCTCCCTCTTTCATTCAAAGACTTCTGAATCGAGAAAAGATTAAAGTTCCAAGAATCCCTTATGTCGGTACGTCTTATGATCTAGAATTTACAAAGAAATCACTTACTTTAATGGGCTTCTAATTGGATCACAAAGAAGAAAGATACCGTTACATTGTGAGAAGTACTTTTGTTACGTTCCAAAAAACTGATGGTGAAGAGATTGATAGTGAAGAAGAAGAAGAAGAGTACGATGAAGAAGAAGGTGAAGCAAATATATACAAGTATGCCCAAGGTCCTGAAGACAACAACGCAAATGTGATAGCTCTATTAGAGAAAATGCAGATCCAACAAAAGGAAGACACATTCCTTCAAAATGAGAGGATCTCAAACCTCTACAACCTTTTTAAAGTCCAAAATGAAATTTTCTCAACCTATTCAAATGTTCAAGCTCAGAGGTACTCCACATTACATGGCATGTGTGACACGGTGGCAGAACCGACTGTTAATATTGGTTTGTGTTTTGCATTTTTTGTTTGCAAAATGTCGCGGTAAGCAAGAGTCGCCACCGACTTTTATTTTATCCAACAAATGAAAAGGAAAAAGAACAGAAAAAACATTTTTCGATATATTTCTGAGTACGAGGGGTAGATTATAGAAAGGGAAAGTATTAGTATCCTTTCTATCCATGGTTCTCCATGGGCTCTTAGGTACTTTCTCATTTTGAAATTTCTTGTGTGTGCTTACTTTGAAAAGTTTTGTTTTACTTTGTTTTAACCCTTGTTTCTATCCTCAAGAGTGTTACGAAGTTGTTTTTGAAAACTTTGTTTGAAAAGTGTTTGTGTGAAAAAAGATTTGTTTGTTTGTTTGAGCAAGTACCTAGGAACTAATCTACCTACTCGAAAAAGGTCTGTTCGTTTTCCTTTTAGACAATGCTATCCCATTATTGAGAAATAGGTAGCATCGTCGTTGGAGTTTTAAAGGGACGTTCGAAGGGACGAAATAATCACTGAAGGCAACAAGTAAGGATACCTTAGCGTTTCGAAGGGACTATCGTCATAAGATCAATTTGTAGGCAACTCGAGGGACAAGTATGGACTGTGATCTTTATGACGACTTTGAATCGCGGGTCATTGCTAAGGTATCCCTACGTTCGAGGGCCACGACCATTATTTCCGAGGCAACCAAGTGAAGCAAACCCTAGGAGTGCAAGTGTGCAAAAGTGTTTGATTTCAGTTATTTATCTTGTAATTTAGTGATCTGTTTAATTGATTAAGCATACAAACCTAGATTACTAACAATTATACACAAGCATTCAAAATATAAAAGCGAGAAGGTAAAGATCCTACACTATTACAGGGATTTTGCAGATACATAATTGTCTTGACTGAAAATAAAAATGCGGAAGTTTAAACCCTAATTACTATTACAATCTCGAAGCAGTTACAATAATAATAAAAGGAACTAAAATGCACGCGGCGATTTAAAATGCGAGAATTAAAGAAAACCTAAAAGTTTAATTGAAATTTTTTAAATTATTTTTTGGAGAAAAGATTGAATTATGTACAAATTAAAAACCTAATTTCTAATTAATTTAAATTATAAAAGAGGAATTAAATTTGCCCTAATTTTAATTAAACTAATTAATTAGGGAAAATAAAATATTTTATGAAAAAAATATTTTTATGTTTGTTGTGATTTTGAGTTAATAAGAAACATGATTTTGTGTTATTTTGTAAAAAAGAAAATGATTTAGAAAATAGTTAAAAGAAATAAAAATTAAAAAGATAGAAACTGAGCCTGTTTCAGCAATTGGGGGGTGCCATGAGGAATTTGTCTTTAGGCCCAAAGAGCTGAGCCCAGCCAGCGCGCTTGATTCTGTGTTGGCCAAGTTTGGAAGGTATACCATAGTCTTTCATTGATGGGCGTTGGTTCTGGATTGATGATGAATCCAGTGGTTGAGATCCTGGGTTGCATAGTGGACGTTTGGAGGTATGATGCACATGATCTGTTGAAACAAAGTTAGAAAATAAAATTGTTGGGACCTGGGATCGAACCCAGGCCCTCCCACTTTTAAACATGTGCCTTTGCCATCTGAGCTGCGTGGATTAGTTGTTAACATAACAATAACAATATATAATATATGAAAAGCAAGTGGATAATTGAATGAAAGAAAACGTGCGCCAGCCATTCAAATGGTCCAATGATGGCCAAACACGTTAGCTTCTTCTTCCTTGTCCGTCATATTAGGTCTGTAACCTTTACCTACGGCCAAGCTTCCATGGTTGTATCCTTGTGCCATTCAAAAATTACGTACAAGCAATATAAATAAGATTCAAGACCATGGATCGATTGGGTTTGACCCCCTGATCACAATGGTATCCTTCTTTAGGGCCAATTGTTCCTGCATTTGAAAGCCCTAAAACAACAAGGCAAACCCCAGTTATGGAAAATATTCATACAGGCGTTAAAACTTTAATTAAAGGGTCTAGACACGTTGCAAACATGACAACAAACAAAAATATACCATTAAAACATGTACATGATGCAAGAATCATAGTAATCAGATTTTGGAAAAGAAGTAAACCGTGACGATCGTATGTCCAATTTATGGGCTTGGGAGGATTGGAAAATGATTGGAACGTGTTCTGGAGATGCCCAGGAATCGATTGGTGGCTTTGAAAGTCTTTGAATCGGCCTCTAAACTGGAAATAAGTCTACCACTTTTTGACAATTTTCAGTTCTTGCTTGCAGCTTTTTACGACCTCCAAAATCTCTTTTTTGTGCACTGGTTGTGTTCTATATATGTAATAGAACGAATTAGGTCAACAAAATAGTTAGTATCTTTTTCATTCATGGAGATTTGAGTTGGTTTTTATCTTGTATGATATGTTTCCAAAATAAGCCTAATCATGCCAATTTTGATTCGATTTGTTTTGCACGTTTTGGATATGATTTGTCAGCCTAATTGGATTTGATTCCACCAAAAATCTGATCACAAAACAAATCTTTGATATATTTTGCTATTTATTTGATTTAATTTGACTTTTTAAATGATAAAAATAAAAATAAAATAAATAAATAAAGCAAATAATGTGTGGGTGCTGATTTGGGTCGTGGTCCATGTCACAAGCAAGATTCAATCATGAAAAACTAGGCCCATTTGACAAAAAAATGCATTTTTGAGCACATTTGACTTTTAGCAATTTTGCAAAAATGGTCAACTTTGACAATGCATATCTCCTCCAATTTTAACCCTAGAGAGGTGTTCTTGGACTTTTTAGAAAGCTTAGGATGTCCCCTAGATAACCTTTTTGGTCTCATCTCAATTGGGTTTTCCAGGTTCATGTAAGAAGCTTTAACCCAAAAGGTGTTTTTGTTGACTTTTCAAAAGGACCTATAATGTACAAATTCATATCTTTTGATGAGTGCATATTTTGAACTTGTGGGATGAAGATGAATTGTAGGGAATTGAATCCTATTCAAATGAGCCTTGGATGGTAAATATATGATAAAGTATGAAGAAGTTATGCTTGGTCAAAGTTTGGTTGACTTTCCTAAGAAACCCTAATTTAACAACTTTTGGATTTTAATGAATTTGGGGCATTCCTTGGGGAATCATGATCAGCCCTTGATCAAATGATGCATATACCTTCAAAATTTTGATGTTGACCAAAAATCTTGAAGTTTGACTGTACGTGGGCCACAATTGACTTTTGACCTAGTATAGTTGATTTTCAGGCATCTGGACAATTGACTGAGCAAACTTCTTGTGCAAGGTATGAAACTTGACACGGATGATCTTGAGAACATATTAGTACCATGGAAAGCATTTGGGACCTTTGGAGCTCCCACACCCTGATGAAAATGGAAACCCTAATTTGAGGTACATTGCCTTAGGAGAGAGCTTGTCTGGTCAACTCTTGGGCATCCTTGAGCAAGTTGGGGACCTTAATGGGCATGTGTTGAGTAAAATAGAGAAAATTTTGGGGTACAACAACATGCTTCAATCACAAGCTAAAAACCTTGCCTCCTTCCAATCCACCTTCCTTCAACATTTTCCAAACCTTTCACCGGATGCTCCAGAAAACCATGACAACGACAACCTAGATAACTTATTCATGTCTATGTGTAATTTTGTTTAAGTCTTTAAGTTTCTTTTTTGTTAAGCTTATGCATTTATCTTTATTAACTCATTTGTAATATACTACACAATTTTATCTAATTATTGAACTTTATGATCCGCACTAATCTCATTTTATGTGAATGATTGTTAGTTTATTAAGTTGCAAATAGATGATGATTTTGCATTTGAATAATTTTTTTACTCATGACCTCATGCTTTTTCTCTTTTTGATGTTGTCAAAGGGGGAGAAGTGAATATACAGAAGATTATATGTAGCTTGCAAGCGGTGCTTTACGTAATGCACAAACTCAGGGGGGCATATTTGAGCATTGTTTTGCCATCATAAAAAAGGGGGAGTATGTGAGGGCAAGGCCCATCTATAATTATTTTAGTGATGTCAAAATGATTATTACTCACTCTCAATTTGGGTTTGTCCTATGAACAATCTTGTTGTGGAATGGTTGGAATGAAGATCTCTAGAAACATTTATTTTTGAGAAAATTCAATATGTGTGTCGACTCAAAGATATGTGCAGTCAACTCATCGCTTTTAACCAAGCCCTGGATGTGTCACGTCGACCCTTCCGATTGACTCAACCTGGGAATCAAAATATTCAACTATTACACCGATGCATGCCCTGTAGCGGTCGATACACTATACTTCATAATGGTTTTTCTTCCACCTACTGGATGTGTCACATCGACCCTTCCAGACGACTCAACCTGGGAATCAAAATATTCAAAGATTTCATTGACGCGAGCCCTAAAGCACTTGACGCACTACACTTCAAAATGGCTTTCCTTCTTATGTGAGTTGTGTCGCACCGACCCCCCTTTCTGTTTGAGTCGATCGCTCGCTGCTTTCATCTGTTTTATGCTATGCTTGTGGGTATTGACTATTTGGTAACACACACACACACACACACACACACACACACACACACACATATATATATATATATATATATATATATATATATATATATATATATATATATATATATATATATATATATATATATATATATATATATATATATATATATATATATATATATATATATATATATATATATATATATATATATATATATATATATATATATTGTGCATCATCATTTCAAGTTAACAAGAACCAGTGAAAGATACACATAGTGCTCATCAACTTCATCATCTCTTCTCAAAAATCAACATCTACACATAATCATGGTTGTTGATTCAGGAAAAGTGTTGTGCTGATAACGTTTAAAATAAGGATTCAATTCAGATTTGAGTTGAGAAATTGTGGGTTGTTCTTGAATAAAATCGTTTGGATTTTATCCTCCAAGATTCCTATTGGTGTGGGGGTTTTTGCACAAGTCTTTGCTTCATTGAATTCAGTCGAGTGAAAGGATTAAGAAATAGTGGGTTTGCTTAATCAAGTAGCGGTAACCAGAGGATTGTGAAGATTGATTTGGGGTCGAATTGCTTGTGATCAAAATCAGCCGAGTGAAAGGATTAAGAAACAATGGGTTTGTTTAATCAAGATGCTGTAATCGGAGGTTTGTTCGAAGTATTTGGCACTTTGTTTTGCTCAAACCAAGGAAAGGGAAGAAGACTGTTACATCAACAATATTGGTCTGTTTGTATTGTGAACTATCTCTTCTCTTGTAACATTTGCAACTTAATATCAAGTAACTTAATTCTAGATTCTAGAATTAGGGGCAGACGTACCCTACGCGAGGACGACAAGGGGAACCGCCTTAACAAATCGTGTGTTCTTCTTATTTTTCTTAATCTCCATACTTGATTACTATAATTTGTGAAAATTAACTTGTCAAATCTGCATGTACTGAAATTGTGGTGCGTTGAGATCATTTCACATTATTGGTAACAACTCTTTTGATTAATACCTAAGAAAACTCATTACTACAATTCAGTAAAATCAAACCTAAGGTGTTTTGCTCATAAGGTGTTTGACAAGTTGACTCATTCACAAATTATTCATTGTGTTTAGCTTTATGTTAATCAACTCATTGGAAGTAATTCATATTCGTTGAGGGTGTATAAGTGATTGACTAATTGAGTAAAACACATTGATTTTTACTTTTTCATTCTATCCCATACGGTTACGCATATACGATCTTTTCAATAGAGGATCGTTTAGACGATTGGAGATTCCGGGAGCTTTCTCATATATTTCTGAAAAACAATTTCAAAAAGCGCAAATTATTTTAAACGATCTATTCAACCCTCCTTCTAGATTGATCGCATCGTCTAACAAGCTCTTGCTCTCATTCAGAAGTATGAAGCTTTCAAAATGGAAGAGGATGAAACAGTTGAAACAATATTCTCAAGATTTCAATTTTGATTGTTGGGCTAAAAGTTATGGATAAAGGGTACTCAACAACATATCAAGTAAAGAAAATCATCAGAAGTTTACCCAAGAAATGGAGACCCGTGGTCATAGCCTTGAAACTTGCCAAAGATCTGAACAAAATATCTCTTGAAGAACTTATCAGCTCCCTGAGAAGTCATGAGATAGAACTAGAAGAAGATGAGCCGCAGAAGTAAGGTAAGTCTCTCGCTCTTAAATCTAATAAAAAATATGAACCTAAAGTTTTGCAGGCAAAAGAAGAAAACTCTGGTGGATCCTCGTCAGAAGAAGACCAACTATCTCTTCTCTCCAGAAGAGTCAATAAGCTTTGAAAGCACATGCAAAGGAAGTTTAGAACTCCCAGAAGAATAGAGAATCATTCTGAATCATCTTCTGGATATAGAAAATCAAGTAACAGAGATATTGTTTGCTACGAATGCAATGAACAAGGTCATTACAAAAGCGACTGTCCAAATCTTAAAAAAGAAAAACCTAAAAGTAAGTTCTTTAAAGAAAAGAAGAAAAGTCTTATGGCAACATGGGATGCCTCATAATCTTCTAAAGCTGAAATAGAATCAAAAGATGAAAGAGCTAACATAGCCTTAATAGCCAACGTATCAGATGACACTGGATCATCTGAATCTGAATCAGACTCAAAGGCAAAAGAGGTATTCTCTAACTTTTCTAGCTCTCAATTAGAAGAAAGTCTATCAGAAATTCTTGAAAGATATCAGCAACTTCGATTCAAAAAATAGAACCTGAAAAAGGATCTAGTATCTGACTCTAAAGAAACTAAGAAACTTAAAACAGAAAACTCTGATCTAAAAGAAACCATTTCTAAACTCGAAAATGAAAATTATGTTATTAAAAATAAATTACAAAAAGCTCAGAAGGAAATTGTTTCAGAAGTTTCTAGTTTTGATAGAATCATAAAAAAAATATGACCATAGCTTTCAAAAATTTCTAGCTAAAAACATAGATAGGAGCAAGATGGCTTCAATGATCTATGGGATAGCAGAAACGGCAAGAAAGGGTTAAGATATAAGGGTAAAGAATCCCAACCAAAGAAAGTTAATGATATAGTCATAAAACACTTACCTCTATATTCACACTTCACCTATGGACATACATATGACATAAAGTTTACTAGCAACGTTTTTTTTTGCTAATCCAAAAGTCAAACAGAATTTTGGTAACTCTAACAAACAAGGACCCAAAAAGATATGGGTACCTAAGGACAAAATTGTCTATGTTGCAGATGTCTTTAACAACAAAGTTAAAACAACAATATTGGTACCTGGACTCTGGATGCTCTCGACACATGATGGGAAGAAAGCATATGTTCCAAAGTATGGAGCTTAAAGCTGGAGGCTTTGTAGGTTTTGGAGGCAATCAGAAAGGAAATATTATTGGCTCTGGAACTATTGGTAATGGTACACTTCCTTATATAAATAATGTTTTATTCGTAGATGGATTAATGCATAACCTGTTATCCATAAGTCAATTAAGTGATAAAGGTTATGATATAATCTTTAATCAAAAGTCATGTAAACAGTTTGTCATAAAGATGGATTTATCCTTTTAATGGAAAGAGAAAGAACAACATTTATAAAATAAAACTTTCTGAACTAAAAAGTCAGAATGTAAAATACCTAATGTTTGTTTTTGATGAGCAATGGGTTTGGCACAGAAGATTGGGGCATGTTAGTATGAGAAGAATATCTCAGATTAACAAACTCAATCTGGTCAGAGAACTTCCTAACCTGAGGTTCAGCTCAGATGCTCTTTGTGAAGCATGTCAAAAAGGTAAGTTTGCAAAACCTTCTTTCAAATCAAAAAAATGTTATTTCTACCTCTAGACCATTAGAACTTATGCATATAGATCTGTTTGGACTAGTGAAAACTGCATCCATCAGTGGAAAGAAGTATGGATTTGTGATCATAGATGACTATAACAGATGGACATGGGTAAAGGTCTTGAGAAACAAGGATGAGTTACACTCTGTGTTCAATACCTTATGTAACCAAGTTCAAAACGAAAAAGATTTTATAATTGTTAAAGTCAGAAGTGATCATGGTGGGGAATTTGAAATAAAAAAATTTGAAAACTTTTTTAATGAGAATGGCATCTCTCATGATTTCTCTTGTCCTAGAACTCCTCAAC
Source organism: Vicia faba (assembly GCA_948472305.1). NCBI lineage: Eukaryota > Viridiplantae > Streptophyta > Magnoliopsida > Fabales > Fabaceae > Vicia > Vicia faba. The sequence goes on from OX451740.1 coordinate 342,747,420, forward strand.
AAAATGGAGTTGTAGAATGAAAAAGTAGAACTTTACAAAAAATGGCTAGAACCATGATCAACGAGACTAACATTGCTAAGAACTTCTGGGCAGAAGCAATTAACACAACGTGTTATATTCAGAATAGAATCTCCATAAGATATATTCTGGATAAGACTCCATATGAATTGTGGAAGAACAGAAAGCCCAATATTTCTTATTTCCATCCATTTGGATGTACTTACTTTATTCTAAACACTAAAGATCATTTGAACATGTTTGATTCTAAATCACAAAAGTGTCTCATGTTAAGATACTCTGATTGATCAAAAGGTTACAAAGTATATAACACAGAAACACGGATTGTGGAAGAATCTATCAGTGTCAGATTTAATGATAAGCTTGGCTTTTAAATGTCAAATTAGGCTAATTTGTTTTGCAAATATAGAAGTTCAATTTATAGGTACTGAGGACAAAACATCAGAAGTTCTTAATAAAGAATTACAGTCAAATATAGAAGAGGATGCCACAAATATCACAACAACATCTGAAGACCCCATCCAGAAAAGACAAATCTAGAAGCAGCTTATCTCATCCATAAAACATGATTCTGGTAAAGAAAGAAGACCCAATCAGAACAAGATCTACATTCAGAAATTCTGAAGAATCACCCATGGGATTAGTGTCTCTGATTGAGCCAACTTCCATTGACGAAGCTCTTCTAGACAATAACTGGATACTCGCAATGCAGGAAGAACTAAATCAGTTCACCAGAAAAGATGTGTGGGATCTAGTTCCTAAAACAAAAGTCTTTAACATCATTGGAACCACATGTGTCTTCAGAAACAAGCTAATCGAACAAGGAGAAGTCATCAGAAACAAAGCACGACTGGTGGCACAAGGTTATAGTCAGCAAGAAGGGATAGACTATACAGAAGCCTTTTCCCCAATCGCAAGGTTAAAATCTATCAGACATTTAATTTCTTTTGTTGTAAATAATGGCACCACTCTTTATCAGATGGATGTGAAAAGTACTTTTCTAAACGGTTACATTGATGAAGAAGTTTATATGCACCAACCCCCTGGCTTTGAAAATACAAAAAATCCAAAATATGTTTATAAACTTAAAAAAATAATCATTATATGGTCTGAAACAAGCTCCTAGAACTTGGTATGAAAGACTAAGTAATTTTCTGTTAGAAAATGATTTCACTAGAGGGAAGGTGGACACAACCTTATTCTATAAACTGTTTAAAAATTACATCCTGCTTTGTAAATCTACATAGATGATATAATTTTTGGATCTACTAAAGCCTCTTTGGGGAAAGAATTTGCTAAGTCTATGCAGGCAGAGTTTGAAATGAGCTTGATGGGCGAACTCAAGTTCTTTCCGGGTATCCAAATCAATCAAACTTTAGAAGGAACCTACATTCATCAAAGCAAGTATGTCAAAGAACTTCTAAATAAATTTGACTTGTCAGAATGTAAGCCATCCAAAACTCATATGCACCTCACATGCATTCTGGAAAGGGAAGCGGTAAGTAAGAAGGTAGAACAAAAGCTCTATAGAGGTATTATTGGTTCTTTCTTATCTTTAACATCTTCAAGACCTGATATTCTGTATAGAGTTTTTCTTTGTGCTAGATTCCAATCAGATCCTAGAGAATTTTACTTAATAGTTGTTAAGGGAATTTTCAAGTATATGAAAGGTACTACTAATCTTGGTCTTTGCTATAGTAAATCCAAAGAATACAAATTAGTAGGGTATTGTGATGATGACTTGCTAGAGACAGAATAGAAATAAAAGTACTTTTGGAATCTGTCAATCTAATTTCGTGGTCCAACAAAAGACAATCCACCATTGCACTATCAGCTGCTGAAGCTAAAAATATAACAACAGCTGGATGCAGCACACAAATGCTCTGGATGAAGAGTCAACTTGAAGACTTTAACATATATGAGAGTAACATTCCTATCCTCTGTGACAATACTTCTGCTATTTATATTTCAAAAAATTCAATTTTACATTCTAGGGCTAAACATATAGAAATTAAACATTAGTTTATTAGGGACTATATCCAGAAAGGAATTCTCTCTTTAAAATTTATAGACACAAACCATCAATGGAATGATGTCTTCACTAAAACCCTTTCTGAAGATAGATTTAATTCCATTATGAATCATTTCAGTATGAAATTATGCCCATAATGATGATGTTTGTGATCGGTGGGAATGAGAACTGACTGTTTTTGGAATGCTGGTTCGCGTTTGCGTTTGTTTTCGCAAAGTGTCGCGGTAATCAAGAGTCGCCACCGTCTTTTATTTTATCCAATAAGGAAAGGACAAAAGCACAAAAAAATTCCTTTTCGAGATGTTTCTCGGGTTCGGGAGGTAGATTATAGAAAGGGAAGGTGTTAGCACCCTTTCTATCCGTGGTTATCCACGGGCTCTTAGGTACTTGCTCACTATGTTTTCAAAAGTTTGCTTTTCTTTGTGTTTGTGGGTTTTGAAAAGAGTTTTTGTTTGAAACTTCGATTTAACTCTTGCTTCTGTCCTCAAGAGTGTAATGAAGTATTTTGAAAACTTTGTTCGAAAAGTGTAAGTGTGAAAAGTTTTGTTTTGTTTTTAAAATGAGCAAGTACTTAAGAACCTCTACCTACTCAAAAAGGATTTAAACTGTGCAAACGTCCTTTAGACAGTGTTATCCCACTATTGAGGAGTAGGTAGCACCGTCGTTGGAGTTTTTGGGTCAATTCGGTTTATGGGACGTATGGTCACTAAAGCAACGTTAGGACGCCTTAGCTGTAACCCTAATGACTTAGATCATTTTTCCGAGGAAACCGTTTCGAGGCAACTTATGATCTTGGGACAAAAGGATGACCTCTAAAACATCCTATACTTAATGACCACATTCGAGGAAACCAAGTGAGGTGTACCCTAGGAGTGACATGTGCGAGTGTGTCAATTTTCAGTTTATATTATCTTTGTACATGTTATGGTGCGCTACTGTTGATTTTAAATTAAAGGTTAATCTTGTCATGCAATCCTAGTTAGCATACATCTAAACAGTTAATATATGTACAGGAATTTAAAGTGCGGGAATTGTAAATCCTACGCTATTACAAAGCTTCGGGGAGGGGGATTATTTACATGTCCAAAAATTGGGGAAATAAAGCAGTAAAATGTAAAAGTCTTAGTTTAAGCTATTACAAACCAGTAGACAGTTATAATAAAATAAACGCGCGCGAATCTGAAAATAAACTCTAAAAATCCTAAGAATAAAATCTTTTTGTTGTTTTATTTTATTTTTGGGAAAATGCTCTAAATCTATTTAATTTTAGTTTTTGAGAAAATGTTAAGATAATTAAGAGATTAATTAACAAAGTTAATTTTAATAGAAAAAACTAGCCTAATGTTTTTTTGTGGTTTTTTGATTTTAATGTTAATTAAAAAAAAGATAAAAAGATGTCAATGAAAACCAAAATAAAATACAAGGGGGGGATCCTTCGATCCAGGGAAAAAAAGGAGATTCGACCCAGGGAGGGAATGGAAGCTTCGATCCAGAGAGGGTCATGGTCCTTTCGATCGGGCTAGGAAATGGGCATGAACAGCCTTCGATCCAGGGAAGGGGAGTTCCCTTCGATCCTGGGAAAAATGCCTTCTTCGATCCAGGAGGACTATAGGAAGCTTAGATCCAGAGAAGGTGTCTCCTTCGATCTGGGATGCTCTACCTGCAAAAGTATGTTAGCAAAATAAAACTCAGGGCCTGGGTGTTGAACCCCAGGCCCTTCGATCCTGCGCTTGCTGGGTCTCTTCAGGCTATGTCTGCAGCAAATATTAGCAAACGATGGACATGGCCTGGGTGCCAAACCCAGGCCTCTTGATCCTGTCTAGGATAGAAAATCGAAGGTAACAACCAGTATGGATGTATTATGCAAATATGAGGTTGGATAGTTTACCCTTTCTTACCAGCAGATTGGACTTTTAATTTGGGCGTTTCCTGGATGTAGGCACCTTCGATCTGGGCTTTCTGGGCGTGGATACTTTTGTTGAAGGGTTTCTTTGGCCTGGATCACTTCTGAAAATGTTGACAACTTTTGGCAGCGTAACTCCAATGTTTTTTGTTCTCCTGTTGTGTGTTTTTTCGTGTGTCCTTTTGCAACATTTGTGATTTCTTTATATAGAGGGGGTGGAGGGGACAGGAAGACAAAGGTTTAAATGACCTTGATTATGTGTTTGACAGCCATGAATGAGAATTCGTAACTTTGGCTAAACACATGGGATCTTGTGCCTTTTTGAATTTTGAATGACATGTAACTGGCCTTCGAATGCTCCCTTTCGAATGGGCTGATGGCCTCCTTCGAATGCTCCCTTTCGAATGGGCTGATGGTCTCCTTCGAATGCTTTTCGAAAGCTTCTTCGAATGGACCCTTTGAATGCTTCTTCGAATGGACCTTTTTGGAATTCCAATCGAAGGACACTGTTATAATGCCAATCGAAGTACTTGTCCATAATGCCAATCGAAAGGCTCCTTCAGAATACCAATCGAAGGGTCTTTCAGAATGCCAATCGAAAGCCTTGACATAATGCCAATCGAAATGCTTGTCCATAATGCCAATCGAAGAGCTTGACAGAATGCCAATTGAAAGGCTCCTTCAGAACACCAATCGAAGGGTCTTTCAGAATGCCAATCTAAATGTACTTAAAGCACCACTCAAAAATTTTCCTTTTCCTTAGGCAAGAGTTTGTGATCAACCATGCAGGGGGAAGACTTTGGAAAACATGAGAGGGCAAATTTTGGGGTACAACAATGTTGTTTCGGTATTCTTTAACCCTCAAAACTCTTTTTTTGTGAACATCTGATTAATAGTTCTTCAAAAGTGAGAAGGAGAATTGTATCAGAACCTATCTAGAAGATCTAAACATTCTACAGTTCATTTCTAAGATAGAAGCAACCAGTTCACAAAACAGATGTTGGTAAATCCTTGCTTATTTTTTAAACAGAAATACAGGAATGGGTTAACTCTCTCATGCTAGCTTGCATGGAGAATCTCAATCCAGCTGCTTCTGATTCTCACTAGAATCATTTCAGAAAATGGATTCACTCTGAAGCTAAAGGAGCTTAGTTATGAAATCGCACAACAAAACTTCTATAATCACCTGAAAATCTTCCAGGATCAAGTTTTACAACACTAGGTAAAGAAACCCATCCTTCTGTTGGACAACACCCCTTGGGAAGCCCCTCAACCATCAGAGTTTAATGAACTGTATCGTGAACCTCTACCTATGGTCATGTTTCAAGACAAAGGAAAGGCATTCAAATAATCTCCTGCACCAGAATCAGATACAGTAAGTTCTGAGAATGTGGTCTCTTCTGCTGAAACAACATCATCTTCCCTTGTGCTGAAACTCTGGAGGAGTGGAAGAAAGAAAATTTTTTGTTTAAAGAAAGGTTATTCAAGCAGGATGAAACTATAACAGAAGTTAAGGGGATGCTTGGGAAACAAGACGAATCGAACAATCAGATCAAGAGTTTATTGGAAGCGCTATTTAGACGACTTCCACCTCCTCAACCTTAGTTCTTATTTTTTTTCTTTGTTTCTTATTTCAATATTTTGGTTATTCACTTCTGTTTACCTTGATTCTTTTTAATACAAAATTCATTTTATATTTTACGTGTTTTTAGATTCTTGACAAAACGAGGGAGAACATAAGATATTTTGAATATAACAGTATCGAGACTCAGTCTCAAACATTTTGAATATCATAACCTCTATTTTTTCCCTCTGAAAGCAAACAGGAAAAATATATTGAAAAATAACTTCTGTTGTGGACGCATCAAAAATCTCCATCTCAAAGCTCTGATCAGAACTTCTTCAGGGAAGAAATTTCTTCTTTATATGAGTATCTAACTCAGGGGAGACTGTAGTTATTTATGTTCTTAAGTATTCTATCAAAATATACAAGTTTTTATCATCATCAAAAAGGGGGAGATTGTTAGAACATAGATTGGTTCCTACATCCTTGTAAGAGTTTTGATGATAACAAACACACAAAGAACAATTATGCTCTCTAATAAAGTATTTTGAATATGAGGAAAGTTCTGATATAAGAAGCATAGAAGATGAGAAAGATCATTGTTAAAGCTCTGTTATTACACATCTTACTTAGAAGCAAATATGTGTAACACGCTTATATAAAGAAGTTATGATGTTACAACTTCTGAATGCACCAACACTGAAACAAGAACTTTGATATTATGATAGGTAAAGTTATAGAAAGAACTAAAACATTCTCAACGGTAACATTCATCTTCTGATGTGACTTCAGCAAGCATGTTTTGAAGCGTTACATTTTATTCATTGCAAATCAAAAGTAACGGCTGAATCAAGACAAGAATCTCTATGTTTTGAAAGATCATTAACTACTATTTATCAACCCTCCAAAAGCATCGTCTTATGTCTCTCATGCATTTCCTATATAAAGAAGACGTGAAGAAGAAATCAAATATAATTTTACTGTGGACTGAAAAAGAGAAATTTCATTACTTTTCTAGCTTGTGGTTTTAAATTTGTGTAATACATCACTGTGGTGATATTGTTTTATCTAGAAAACACCTTCGTACACACTTTCAATTATATTTCTTTATAATTCCTTGAGAAAACTGGGTTGTGGTTTAGACTCAAGAAGGAATTGACAGTTTTCATTGTGTTTATGTTATCAAGTTTTGATTAGTGGATTAAGACCTCCATTGAGAGAGGCGAAATCACCTTGGCGGGTGGACTGGAGTAGTTTGAGTTTAAAGGAACCAGGATAACCAACGTGTCTTTTTCTTTAAGTTTTAAAAACCAAAATTCAAACCCCCCTTGTGTTCTTCCATTCTTCAATAGAAATCAGAGTGGTTCCCAGAACAAGGTCAATAGATATTTCAACTTCCCTTTCTGGTGAAAGAAAAGAGACATCCTATGGAAAAACATCAGGATATTCACACACAACAGGAATCTCCGACACACTCTTCCTATCTTCTGAGTCTGTGGTTAGAACCAAAAGAAAAGACTTTTCTTGAGTAAAAATATAATTGACCATGTTAACCGTACCTTCAATCAGATTACCAATATCACAACGAGAGTAGTCTCCTCAGCAGGAATGAAGATAGCCTTCTATTTACACCCAATGAATACTGAGTTAGCTAATAACTAATCCATACCAAATATCACATCGATCTTCTTAAGCGACAGACAAATAAGATCAATCAAGAAATTACGGTCATTAAAAGTAAAAGAACAATCTTTGTAGACTTTCTGAGCTTCCACTATCTCATCAGTAGTAGACGAAATGATCATAGGATTAGAAAGATCAATGGTTTAAAATCCAAGCCATCACACACATGAATTAGAAATGAAAGTATGCATCGATCCATAATCCACTAATACAAATAGGGGTTGATTATTAACATAGCACGTACCGGCAATAAGGTTGTTGTTCCCTTGGGCCTTCCTAGCATCCAAGGTATAAACCCAACCATGAGTCTTCTCAGGAACTTCTCGGATAGGGCAATCTTTGATAACTGATCTAGAGAACCACACCTATAGCACTTCCTTTGACCAGCCATGCACTCCCCACTATGCCTCTTCTTACACTTGTCACACTGAGGTGGTTGTGCCGACCGATCACCATAAGTTGGTTTCCTCATAGGTTGTTTCAGATATTTACTTGATCTTCCTTGATCCTTGCGCACCAACCCGTTCTGCTCTCTTTCTTCCCAAACTCTTTTCAAATTGTACTCAGCAATATAAGATTGCCTTAAACACTCAGCATAAGTAGTGAACTTCCTCTGAGACACACTATGAGCAACATCAGCATTCAATCCAAACAGAAACTGATCAATCTTCCACAGCTCATCAGGTGTATAAACAACTTATCTGGAGTAGGCATCCATGTCTTCAAACTTATCAGCATTCTCGGACACAGACATGTTTCCTTGCTTGAACAATTGAAACCCACGTTCCTTCCGAGCACGCAAGTTGTTAGGATAATACTTTACCAAGAAACATGTCTTGAAGTGTTGCCAATCCCTCAGAATCATCTGAGAGGTGAAATAGGTGGATGAAACATCCCACCACCTACCAGTTGGGCCTTTCATCACCTGAGAAGCAAAAATCACTTTCTCTTCTTCAGAACAACAGATCACCTAGAATACTCTCTCCATCCCATAAAGCTAATCATGAGTTGCCACCAGATCTAAGCCACCCAAGAACTCTGGTGGTTTCATCCGGAAGAATGCACATAAGTCTAGACCCGCTTCAGCTTATGGGAAAGGAGCAGGAGCGGCTGGTTGTTTCCCTTGCATACCTTGCATCATTTGCATCATCATATGATTCCGCTGATGCATTTGTTGCATAATCTGTAGCCAAGGTATGTCTGTATTCTCAATTTCAGCCTCAGGCTCCACATTCCTAGTCCTGGGCCTTCCGGGTCCTCTGTGTCCATCAACCATCTTCTCGTTTGTCCTACACATAAAATCAACTTGATCAGACTCAGTGTCATAAGTAGAACATAAGGAATCATGTTGAAAATTACACATATGAGGCAGCATTGAACTGACTTATGATGTTTTATGGAAAAGATGAGAATTGACCTGCTCTGATACCAATTGTAACACCTCACACATACATTGCCTAGGATATATGCATATGGTATTAAAAAGGTACACTGAGTTCATACATAAGCAGTAGAAATGACTATAAGTATTAGTATAAAATACAATGCTGAAACCATCATGGCCAAAAAGGTACAAATTCGAAAATCGTACTAATACATAATCTAAGATACATAGGTAGGAGGTTACAAAGAAAAGAAACATCTCTATGAAACATTGTCGACAAGCTAATTCATCTTACCCTTGCCTCGATCCTGCCTCGAACAACCTGAAAATAATAATTGGAATGGGGTGAGGTTACTAAATCTCATTGAGTCTCCCTGTCTTACTGGTTAACTCGGTCCTACCTGGTACATGCAATTAAATCAGATTCACCGTGAATCCGGGGTTTCCTCACGGTTTGATGCAAACATACACAACAGGGTAACATCATCATTGGAAGTCCCAAAACTAACCAATGATATAAAAACAAACACATAGCCAAACACTAACATATATGCAGACCCGTACCCGTGTACGAGGAATCTAAAAGTAAGTTCTCTGCCTGCTACATAGACCATACATTCACACCCTCGATGAGTAACCATGTGCGTCGCGTCAAGAGACCTGCACACGCACACCGCACAATGAGTCAGATAGATCTTATGTTGAATATAATCTATGACTATTTAGGACCCCGTCAATCATCTACACGTAGGTGAGTACCTTAGTGCAAAACACGCCTTCTTGACATCACAAGCCCACCAGGCGAAAGCCTAGTGATGCCGCCTACATGGCATCACTAGAGGTGAGTCTGAAGTGATATTGCCTACGTGGCACCACAATCATTCACCATACCAAGCACACCAATGTGTCATCTGGGTGGGGAAACTCCCTATAGGACTTCCCCTCCACACACTGCAATGGTAGCTCAGGTGTGTATGAGATACTGAGAACACCGATGCTTTAGTTACACCACCAGGAAACACCCTTTCGGACCCTCGCTAGGACATTGAAATAGTACAAGTGATCACACAACACAAGTCATAAGTGATTTATAATCTATTAGCCAGGTCTAATTCGACTCAAGCATATAATATACAATCACATACTCATCAAGCCACAAAAGAAACACTTCCGATTATTCAACCAGAACGAACGAGAATCAACAAATAATTACAACATAGAATTTTAATATATAATGCATTTCCAACAAGTACACGTGTTACATACACTTTCATAAAATTAGCATATTAAGTGGCCATACAAAATATTACGCATCCCACAATACGTTTCCATAAGTCACGAAGATTAAGAAGGCGTCTGGTACCCAGTACGGTACTGGACTAAACTCAAGGGAAGTAAATAATAATTTTCTATCCAGGAGGTCACGCTAAGCAGCGTCTTAGCGCGCTCTAAGAAAATATGCCAGTTCAATTCTAGGAGGGCGCGCTAAGCGCGATCTGCGATTTATAGAAAAACCAGAACTGCAACAACTCTATCTTCGGGTGCCAAAACCCTATTTTCGACTCCAATCTAAGTACCCACAACATACGGGTACGAAAAATAGTTTATATACATGTTATTCATAAGCTAATTCGCACATGCATCGAAGATTGCCCATGTCAAAATCCAAATCCCCAATTTAATGTCATCACCAAAATCCCCAAGTTTTCTAACTAAGAGACGCATCTTAGGTTAAAAGTTGAAGAAACTGTCCAAAACAAGTTTGATGATGAGAAAGCAAAAGGTTGTTGTTGATTCTTGAAGCATGCAAGAGAAATTTCTTCTTTTCCAGTTCTTCCTCTCTTTCACGCTTCCTTCCTTTTCACTCTATAAAATTTGATTTTGTTCCAACAAAGACAATGAGTCTTAGCCAAACAGCCCTTATGTTGTCTCTTAATTGCACAAAGAACATAATACCCCTTTCCATTCATTTACTTATTATCTTATTTCAACATATATTCATATATTCTAAATGATGGGAGTATTATATATTTATTTTATAATAGTCATCACCAATTAAATTAGCAATATCATTAGGAAATAATTATATTATGGGTATTACAATTGTTGTCACTAAGGATGTCCTAGGTTAATGGGAGTCACTTCTTCTTTATGTTTTGTAATATTGTTTTGATATCGATAAACACTTTATGTTAATATTATTTGCATAAATAATATTTATAAGGTTATTGTTGTCATAACCATTTAGTATCGTTTGTGCAAATATTGAATTTGAAAACTTTAGTTTGATCTTAATAAAGATTTCAGTTGAACAAGTTGAAAATAGATATTATTTAGAGATCACATTGCATGAAATTTTCATGTCACTTATCCATATCGATCTATGTCATCAAGTACATTTATGTGGTAGTCGTCAGAGTTCCGTAAAATTGAAATCTAATGATAAATAACATTCGGATACGCACCTAAAGACTAGGATATGATTATTAAGATATATTGCCCAAGTGGGAGATTATTGGAATATTTTATATTTAAATATTATTTTATTATTATATTCCAATCATTATTATATGGGCAAATATGTTTATATGAATTATATTATCTATATATCAAATTAGGAGCCTTAATTGATTAAGTGGTCAAATAAAGTTTAAAAGTCTAATTAGATTTCTATTTAGTAATTAATTAATTAATTAATTAATTGGATATGTGCTTAAAAAAGAGTAGATGTCAGGATGTCCCATTTCAGAATAATAGGAAGCCTAATTTGTCATAACCCTATATATAGGTTATGGTCTCCGATATACCATACACAATTAGTTTACCTCTGTTAAATCCATGGTTTTAGGTTTGGTATAAATTTTGCTAAAATATGGTTTTGTACTGATGTTAAGCAAGATGTCATAATATCTTGACCAGCTGTCATGAGAGGTTCTGCTATTATGCTTATCAGATAGATGTTGAGTTAGATATCTTGACATCTTGGTCTGTTATACAGTAGACACTGATGTTATATCTCTTGAAATATTTGATTTTCTTAAGATCCTTTTGGATGTATTTAATTATTTTGCACAGCTCAAGGAGTTTTATTAGGAACACGTGCATATTTAATTTGGTTTCATTAAAAATGATCTTGGAGACTTTTTAGGAAACTTTAAAAGTTTTGTTCCTATTTTTATGTGAAGATCTTGCAGCAGATTTTAAACAGAAGATTGGATTTAATTTTAAGAGTCCAAGCCTATTTTGCAAGAGTCTATAAATAAGGACTTTCTAAATCTAAAATAGCAAGCATTCACATTGAAGAAACTGTGGGTGCAACATAAGGATTAGGTTTTTGGGAGTCTTTTAAGTTCTTTGTATTTTTGTTCTTTGTATGCCACTCATGTATCTTTTGATACATTGAGGTTGACTGATTGTTCTCACTCACGAGATTTTAAGAAAAGAGTTGAGTATTGTTCTTATTTAAACTTTTAAGCAAAAATAAGTATTGTTTATTGGAATTATAATCTTCTATTTAGGTCATTTGGTCTAGTCATAAGTTGTGACTATAGGTATCACTGAGGTGATTGGAAGTGAGAGGGGGATCTCATATCTAGATGTGTCTAGGTAGAAGTTTCACAAGGTATTGATTATGCGAGAAGTTGTAATCTAGGGTTGTTTATGCTTTGAACTAATACTATCATAGCTAATTTCCTTCCTGGCTTGGTAGCCTCAGAGTAGGTGGTGTTGCACCAAACCGAGTTAACAATATATTGTGTTGTTTAATTTTCTGCAATTTACTTTCTGCATAATCTTCAGATTTAGCAAGTGTTTTCTGTCAGAAGATGATGTCATAAAATCTGTCTTGACATTGTGTTGGTGTTGGGACATCAGTCTTGACATCTGTATTGTAAGTGCCAAAATTTCAATTGGCATTAGAGTAGGAACCCTGTTCTGGTTATTGGGCGAGCTCTAGGGAGAATAATTTATGGTACTATGGATAAAAAAGAAGGATACAACAACATACCACCTCGGTTAGATGGTTCAAGTCATGATTAGTGGAAAGTTAGAATGGTGGATTTTCCTTTAATCCATAGACAACATGAAAGAACAAGATTAGTTCTGACCTATCTCAAGAGTTTTGATGATAACTAAATTATATTTAAGATAATTTATGCTCTGATGAATGTGTTTTGAATGTCTTAGTTAATGTTCTGACATAAAACATTCTAAATTACTAAGCAAAGATTATGAAGAAGTTCTTTGATAAAACAACCTTTTATTCAAACGCATCTGCTGACTTTGGTAAGAAACTTTATTTGTTAAATATATCTTCTAACTTCTAGCGGCCTCCTTGTTCAGAAGATAACTTGAAAGCAAGCGCTGTTCAAAGTTCTTATCAAGCAACACACTACCTAGAAGATGAGTGAAACATGTTCTGACTTAAAGACATTGGAGAAAACTCTGAAGTAACGTTTAGATCAACTTGTCTTGTCAAAGCAAAGGGAAACACGTTCTTACATTCTGACGTTTGCTCATTAATGCAAAGATGGCTGAAAGCACTCAAGTGCCTACAACTAGTTTCTTGGAAAATGGAATATTGCAAGGATACACGCAAAGCATTTAATGCTCTCCATCTTTTCTGAAGGCAGCAACGATCTTATTGTTCCTACTGTAAATAGAAGGAAATTTATTGCAAGCCTATAACTTTAAGTGAACCAAGAAAACCAATCAAATTTTCAAAAGAAGCAAGAAACTATGTGAAAGATCAAAAGTTCACAAACTCATTGTTCATACAATTTGTGCATTATACTCTAAGTGAAGAATCACAGTTGTGATATAGCTTGTTTAGAAGAAAAATCTATTTCATTATCTGTAAAGATTAAACTCCTGTATTTGTTCCTTGAGAGACCAAGTTTGGTTAGATTTTTCAAGCAGACTAGGACTAGATTTAAGTCTTAGTGGTGTTAGTCACTTGTAAGTTTACTTGTGCATTATTAGTCACAACAGTTGTTGTGTGATTGTAATCAGTTGATTATAGTGGATTAAGTCCTTGTTGAGAAAGGAGAAATCACCTTGGCGGGTGGACTGGAGTAGTTTGAGTTCAAACGAACCAAGATAAAAATAACTGTGTTCTTCCATTATTGTTTGAGCTTTGTTTTGAGAACAAAAAAAAAAGAGTCACTTATTCAACCCCCCCCCCCCCCCCCCCCCTTCTAAGTGTTTTCTTACCCCTTCACAACAAAAAGCATGGAAGGATGTTTTGAAAGGATGGGAATATCCTGTTAAGAAGGACAAAGATGAGAATGTATCTTTGAAGCCAGAGGAAGATTGGAATAATGAGGATGATAAATTATCTCTTAGAAATTTCAAAGCCTTAAATGCTTTATTCAATGGAGTATGCAAGAATGTGTTCAGGTTGATTAATACTTGTACTGTAGCCAAGGATGCTTGGGAAATTCTCAGGACAACTCATGAAGGTATACCAAAGTAAAAATGTCAAGACTTCCGCTTCTCACTACTAAATTTGAGAACCTAAAGAGGAATGATGATGAGACCGTCCAGGAATATCATATGAAGGTTCTTGAAATAGAAAATGCATCTAGTACCTTGGAAGAAAAAGATGTCAGAACAAAATCTTGTTAGAAATATTCTTAGGTCTTTACCTAGGAAATTTGATATGAAGGTAACTACTATTGAAGAAGCTCAAGACATCAACAATATGAGAGTTGATGAACTTGTTGGGTCACTTAAAACTTTTGAATTGGATGTTAGTGACAAGACTGAGAAAAAGAACAAGAGCATATCTTTTTTTCCAATGTTGAAGATGAGGAGAGTCAAGCTGACTAGGATACTGATGAAGGATAGTGTAATACCATTGTGTTACTTGGAAAGAAATTCAATAGAATTATGAAAAGAATGGATAAAAGAAGAATACCAAATGTCAGGAACATCTCATCTGACATTAGAAATGATGAGAATTTTTAGAAAAATACCAGAACTGAGGACAAGACCAATCTAAGAAAAGGAATTTAATATTATAAGTGTGAAGGTTTTGGTCATATTAGACCAGAATGACCCAACTTTCTCAAGAAGCAGAAAAAGGGCTTCACTGTATCTTGGTATGATGATGATGAGTCAGAAGATGAATCTAATCCTTAGACTGCTAAAATTGTGATGAATCTTTCTGAAAGATGGGCAGATGAAGTAGAAGCTTGTGCTGAAAATGATCTCTATGAAGATTTGGATGTTTCCTACAAAGATACATGTGACTGGTGTAAAGAAAGTCTTAAGACAAAGTAAGAACATTGGAAGATCATATCTGAATTAGAGAATGATAAGAAGGAACATCTATGTATTGTTTCTCATATGCAAAATGAGTTAACTCTCAGGAATTCCAAGCTTGAAAACTTGGAAAATTCCTTGAGAATGGTGAAAAAGGCTAAAGATACAAGAGTTAATTATCAGTCTGATAATAAACAGAAGAAAAGGATAAAAAGAAAAGGCATGAAGAAAGGAACTTCCCTCCTGAAAAGAAGATAATAATCACCATGTTCATCCAAATCTCAATTCTCAACTTGGAGATATCATTATTATGGTGAGCATGGTCATATAAAGCCTTTCTGTGTTAAATTGTATGAAGATAAAAAATCTTCAGCTCATTCTAAGGTTGATCAAGTGAGTAAAAAGAGAATTGTTAAAGAATATGAATATTAACTTTACTGCTCATACTTTCTTAAGATTCTAAAATGGAGAAGAGTGGTGCTTTGACAGCGGGTGCTCTAGACACATGACAGAGGTTCAAAAGTTGTTGGTGGATATTAGGCTTCATCCTCAGGAACTGTCAGATTTGGTGATGGGTTTAAAGGTGAAACCAAAGGAGTTAGAAAGTTGATGTATGCTGGTTCACCTAGCGTAGAAGATGTTCTTCTTGTGAAAGGATTAACTGCTAATCTTATTAGCATTAGTCAATTGTGTGACCAAGGACTGTTAGTCAATTTCTTAAAATCTGAATGTCTATTCAAATATGAGAAAGATGTTGTTATGATGAAAGGCATAAGGTCTAAAGATAACTGTTATTTGTGGGAATCTCAAATAATTGCTTACTCTTCCATATGTTCAATATCCAATGAGAACGAAGTTAAGCTATGGAACTTTGGTCATCTTAATCTAAAAAGAATGAAGGAAATCATATCTAAAGGAGCCATTATAGGAATGCCAAAGCTCAAGATTGAAGATGGGAAATTATGTGATGAGTGTGAAATTAAGAAGCAAGATATTATGTCAGACCCAATATTGCAACATCAGACTACTTATAAAGTGTTGGAACTTCTTTATATGGACTTAATGAGAGAAATGCAGATATAAAGCTTGGTTGGAAAGATGTATATCTATGTGGTAATAGATAATTTTTATGGGTATACTTGATTTAAATTTCTTAGAGAAAAATAATATAATTTTGAAGTCTTTAAAGATATGTGTTAAAGTATTCAATAAGAGAAGAGTGTGACTGTGAAGGTTAGAAGCTGTCATGATAAGGAGTTTAAGAATACAAAATTCTATGAATTTTTTACTTCTAAAGACATCAACAATGAGTTCTCTCGTTCCATCTCTTCTCAGTAAGATGGAATTGTTGAGTAAAAGGCTAGGGCTATACAAGAATCAACTAGAGTTATGCTTTCTGCTAAGCAATTACCATTGAAGTTTTGGGCCGAAGTTATGAGTACTGCTTACTACATTCATAATAGGGTCACTTTGAGAGGAGGTACTTCAACTACTCTCTATGAGATTGGAAAGGAAAGAAGCCTACAATCAAGTATTTTCACATCTTTGTAAGTAAATGTTATGTCTTGATTAACAAAGATAAAAAAGGTAAGGATGATCTCATAAGGGATGCAGGGATATTTATGGATTACTCTTCAAACAAAATAGCTTATAGAGTTTTTAACTCCAAAACTAAAGATGTTATGGAATTCACAAGTGTGGTAATTGATGATTCATTCACTAAAAGATAGAATGACATCGAAGACAATGTTGGAATATCTTGTGTGCAGAATGAGGAGACAAGAAAATAACCAATCTGTGAGTCCACAAGTGTTGATCCAGATAACTGCGAAGTTAGAATTCAGGCATAACAAGTCAAAGAGATCAATACAGGACACTATAATGAAATAGACGTTACATAATTCGTCAAATAAATATCAAACCCATGTCTTGTTTCTAAGCTTGAACCATGGTTGTGTTCTACTTTTCAAGAAAGAAGGATCTCGAACTGCATCATTGGGTCAAAGTAGGTCAATAGGTATTTGTATCTAAGAAACAATTTTATTTCCTATTTCAATAAGAAGCAAATGTGTGCCTCTAGAAATACTAATGAATTTGAGTATGGTGGAACAAGGAGAAGTTGTTCTCAACTGGTATGGATTGACCAGATGTTGGAGGATCATAATGTTAAACATGATATCTTGATATTTACTTGGTGAAGATTTGAATGATATCAAATATCTCATTCAACATGGATGGAACAATAACCTTGATAATCATAATTAACTTATCAAGAATCTTGTTGAAGGAAAGGTTATCACTCTGGAGTATATCGAAAACAAGGAATAACTTAATATTATGACATGTGTCTTGACATGTTAATGAGCATGTTTATAGGACTATGCTACTACTAAGGGGAGAGTAGTGATTGTGGTTGCTTGTTGTATGCAACTATTTAGGGGGAACATGATTTTTTGTCATGCTTGTTGGTGCTTCTACTACTTCTGCTACTGCTGGTGGAGTTTGTATGCATGAGGTATTATCTGATATTCTCACATCTTGCCTGATGTAAAAAATCCTGATGTGAGACTGTTTTATCTTATGCTGCATGTGCCTCTAATGTGTGAATTTGGGTAGTTCATATTTGGTATACTGGAGGTTTTGGTGATTTGGGTTTTCTCTTTGAGAGGGAGTCTTAGTCATGTGTGACATGGGGAGTTTGGTCATGTCTGGGATGTCAGGCCACATGTCTAAACATATATGTTATGGAGTATTGAAGAATGTGATTTGTAACTGCATGTAATCTCTGATGAATGTTTTTGTTGCAATTTGTACAAAGTTTACATGTTCGCATGTAGTTTATGTTGTGGTTTTATTCCTCTCTCCATGGTTATTGTGAATTGGTTGTTTTAGCCAAAATTTATCAAAGGGGAGATTGTTAAATCCATGGTTTTAGGTTTGACTTAAATTTTACTAAAACATGGTTTTGGACTGATGTTGAGAAAGATATCATAACATCTTGACCAATTGTTATGACAGGTTCTGCTGTCATGCTTATCAGACAGATGTTGAGCTAGATTTCTTGACATCTTGGCCTGTTATGCAGCAAGCGCTGGTGTATATCTCTTGACAAATTTAATTTGTTTTTGAGAGATTCTTTTGGATGTATCTCATTTTTTGTGTAGGTCAAGCAAGTTTATTAGGAACAAGTGAAAATTTGATTTGGTTTCATTAAAAAGGATATTGGAGACTTTTAAGGAAAATTTAAAAGATTTGTTCCTATTCCTATTTTTATGTGAAGATCTTGCAGCTGATTTAAAATAGAATATTGAATTTGATTTGATGAGTCCAAACCCATTCTGCAAGAGTCTATAAATAAGGACTTGCTAAACCTAAAATAACAAGTATTCATATTGAAAAAATTGTGGGTGCAACACAAGAATTAGGGTTTTGGGAGTCTTTTAAGTTCTTTGTGTTTTTGTTCTTTGTATGTCACTCGTGTATCTTTTGATACATTGAGGTTGACTTATTGTTCTCACTCATGAGCTTTTAAGCAAATACTTGAATATTGTTCTTAGTTAAGATTTTAAACAAAACTAAGTATTGTTTATTAGAATTGGAATCTTTGTTTGGGTATTTTGGTCTAGTCATAGGTTTTTACTGTAGGTATCACTGAGGTGATTGAAAGCGAGAGGGAGATCTCATATCTATAGGTGTCTAGATAGAAGTTGCACAATATAGTGATTTAGCGAGAAGTTGTAAACTAGGGTTGTTTAGGCTTTGAACTAATATTATCAGTGAATTTATTATTTGGCTTGGTAGCCCCCAGAATAGGTGACGTTGCACCGAAGTGGATTAACAAATGATTGTGTCGTTTAATTTTCTGCAATTTACTTTCTGCATATTCTCCAGATTTAGCAAGTGTTTTTTGTCAGCTGAGGATGTTATAACATATGTTTTGACATTATGTTGGTGTTAGGACATCATTCTTGACATCTGTATTGCAAGTGCTAGAATTTCAACATCTTTTCCCCATCTAAAGAGCGTTCAAGACATTATGAGTACCGGTTGAGAAATATTCACAAGCCACTAAGTATCAGTCACTTGTCTCTACAATTTTGCGTTTCAAAATTACAGTTATCATTGCCAAAAGACTTTTGTCTTATGGATCAAGATATTCCTGAAATCTCAACTCTCATATAATAACATGTCGTAGACCCTTTAATTATATACATGTTTATATTTATTTATTCTATTCCGCACTAAAATATATGGTATAATATATAGAACATGTATATGTGATTAGTAATAAAATTTGATTTATTTTAATGAACGGATTGGAAAATAAAGTTCTGTAAAAGAAAAGTGGGAAAATAAAGAAGTTTTAGCTACTTACTAAGAAATCTAAAAGTTTAAGGAAACGGAAGAGGTAATTTGTAGTATCTTATGAATAATGAATGATACATGAAAATATATTGTTCAGTAGGAAAATATATTTATGGAAAACAAATTGTCTTAGGTTTTCTTACAAATTTAAAAAGAATAAAGAAACAATAAAATATGCTTCTGGACTAATGTTAAGCAAGATGTCATAATATCTTGACCAACTATCATGAGAGGTTCAGCTGTCATGCTTATCAGATAAATATTGAGTTAGATGTCTTGACATCTTGGTCTGTTATACAGCAGAAGCTGGTGTTATATCTCTTGAAATATTTGATTTTTTTTAAAGATCCTTTTGGATGTATTTTATTATTTTGTGAAGGTCAAGGAGACTTATTAGGAACACGTTCATATTTAATTTGGTTTCATTAAAAAGGATCTTGGAGACTTTTTAGGAAACTTTAAAATGTTTGTTCCTATTTTTATGTGCAGATCTTGCAGCTGATTTAAAATAGAAGATTGGATTTAATTTGAAGAGTCCAAGCCTATTTTGCAAGAGTCTATAAATAAGGACTTGATAAACCTAAAATATCAAGCATTCACATTGAAGAAACTGTGGGTGCAACATAAGGATTAGGGTTTTGGGAGTCTTTTAAGTTCTTTGTGTTTTTGTTCTTTGTATGCCACTCATGTATCTTTTGATACATTGAGGTTGACTGATTGTTCATACTCATGAGCTTTTAAGAAAAGAGTTGAGTATTGTTCTTAGTTAAACTTTTAAGCAAAACTAAGTATTGTTAATTGGAATTATAATCTTCTATTTGGGTCTTTTGGTCTAGTCACAAGTTGTGACTGTAGGTATCACTGAGGTGATTAGAAGTGAGAGGGGGATCTCATATCTAGATGTGTCTAGGTAGAAGTTGCACAAGCTAGTGATTATGTTAGAAGTTGTAATCTAGGGTTGTTTATGCTTTGAACTAATACTATCATAGCTAATTTCCTTCCTGGCTTGGTAGCCTCAGAGTAGGTGTCGTTGCACCAAACTAGGTTAACAATATATTGTGTTGTTTAATTTTTTGCAATTTACTTTCTGCATAATCTTCTGATTTAGCAAGTGTTTTCTGTCAACAGATGATGTCATAACATCTCTCTTGACATTGTGTTGGTGTTGGGACATCAGTCTTGACATCTGTATTATAAGTTCCAAAATTTCAATTGGAATTAGATCAGGCACCCTGTTCTGGTTATTGGGTGAGCTCTAGGGAAAATAATTTCCGGTACTATGGATAAAAAAGAAGGATACAACAACATACCACCTCTGTTAGATGGTTCAAATTATGATTTGTGGAAAGTTAGAATGGTGGCTTTTTCTTTAATCCATGAACAACAAATCTTGGAAGGATGTTTTGAAAGGATGAGAACATCCGTTAAGATGGACAAAGATTAGAATGTATCTTTGAAGCCAGAGGAAGATTGGAATAATGAGGATGATAAATTAGCTCTTATAAATTCCAAAGCCTTGAATGCTTTATTCAATGGAGTAGGTAAGAATGTTTTCATGTTGATTAATACTTGTACTGTAGCCAAGAATGCTTGGGAAATTCTCAGAATAACTCATGAAGGTATACCAAATTAAAAATGTCAAGACTTCAGCTTCTCACTACTAAATTTGAGAACCTAAAGAGGAATGATGATGAGACCGTCCAGGAATATCATATGAAGGTTCTTGAAATAGAAAATGCATCTAGTACCTTGGGAGAAAAGATGTCAGAACAAAATCTTGTTACAAAGATCCTTAGGTCTTTACCTAGGAAATTTAACATGAAGGTAACTACTATTGAAAAAGCTCGAGACATCAACAATATGAGAGTTGATGAACTTGTTGGGTCACTTAAAACTTTTTAATTGGATGTTAGTGACAAGACTGAGAAAAAGAAAAAGAGCATAGCTTTTGATTCTAATGTTGAAGATGAGGAGAGTCAAGCTGACCAAGATACTGATAAAGGACAGTCTAATACCATTGTGTTACTTGGAAAGAAATTCAATAGAATTCTGAAAATAATGAATAGTAGAGGAATACCAAATGTCAGGAATGATGAGTGTGATATGGTGGGAGAACTGACTTGAAGGTTTTGATTTTGATTGCAAATGTTGCGGTTTAGCAAGAGTTGCCACCGACTTTTCTTTTATCCAAAAGGAAAGGTGAAAAAGCACAGGAAAGAACTTTAACATTGTTTCTTGAGTTCGGGGGGTAGATTATGAAAAGGGAAGGTATTATCACCCTTTTCATCCATGGTTTTCCATGGGCTCTTAGTTACTTGCTAGATCACTTGCTTTTGTTTGAAATTATGCTTTGTGTGGTTTTTGAAAGTATTTTGTAAAGAGACCATTGTTTAGGCAATCTTTGTAATGATTCTCGTTCGTAATAATGTATACAAAGATGTTTGATCTTTTGAAAATATTTTCAATTTTGTAAGATGTTTGAAAGTGTATGTGTTTGTTTTGAAAATAGCAAGGATGTTTATTTGGAAATGGAGCAAGTAATTAGGAGAAATCTACCTACTCAAATGTCTTTCTTGTTCATTTTCTTTTCCTTTGACATTGTTGTCTTACTATTGATTTGGTAAGCAACCCTATCTTTGGATATAAACGGGACGGACGTGGGTCATCATATAACCATGATTAGGAATGTTGCAAGGTATCTTAGCATTCTTTTTGAGGGACTAAGATCATTTGTAAGGCAACTTAAATAGCGTCATCGAGGGACCATGATCTTGTATTTGCTTGTTTTTGCTAAGATACCTCACATGCGTAATATGGCCATTTTGTATAAGGCAACCAAGTGAGATAACCCTAGGGGTGCTTGTGTGCAAGTGTATCATTTTCATGCTTTATTTTTGTCTTTTATTAGGGATTTCTAATTGATTGGTTTTAGTCTTTCCATACAAACCCTAATTACTATAATTTGTATATAAAAGCGATAAATTGCGGAATTTTAATGTTACTACGCTATTACAACATTTGTGGGAGGGGGTGTACAAATTACAAATGGGGATTTGCAATAAAATAAATCTATTTATCTATTACAGCCATATTGAATTGCATAAATATACAAGGAATGAAATGAATATAATATACAAGTATAAAAAATGAATAAATGTACAAGGACGCAAAATGTAAAGAAAATGAATTTTGTTTGTTTTCTTTTATAAATTTTTTTTTTGTCTTAACCTAATTTAAATAAAGAAGATAGTTAATTAAATTTGAATTTATTAAGAAAAAGATTTTAAAAGAAAAACCCTAATTCGATTAATCAATCAAAAGAAAATAATTTAAGGAAAGTATTTTTTGGCATTTTTTATCTTAAAAATATTTATAGCATTAAACATATTTTTAGTCTTTTTTTGGTATTTAAATAATATATTTTTAAATGGTATGTAGAAAAATAAATAATATAATATTAATTAAGTCTATATTATTTAGTTAATAAAAATAAATAAATTATAGTAAATAAAATATTTTTTTGTTTATGGAAAAATAAAATAAAATAAGTCAAAATATAAAATATATCATTTTTTTGTATTTTTATGATTTTTTAGTATTTTAGAAAATATATTTAAAAAGAAAAATGCAATAAATAAATAAATAAATACAAATAGGCCAGGGGGGTGCATGAAGTAGGCAGGGAGTTAATCAGCAAAAAACAAAAAAAAAAAGAGAGCCAGGCCCAAAGGGCTCAGCGCTTGCAAACAAAACAAATCAGAAATGTCAAAAATATGAAAAAAATGAAAAGGGTACCACTGGGGCTCGAACCCAGGTCCCATAGGTTAACAGGCGCGCGCTTTACCACTGCGGTGGCTATACATCCGTTTATATAAACAAAATAATAAATATGTAAGGCAAATCAAGTCCTGATGACTTCATCTTCAACCTCTAGCTGGTGTACTTGTAACTTCTTCATTTCTCACCAAAAATGGAAGATGACAAAATGAAAGTTGTTGCATTCTTCCTCACGAATCTAAACATGTAAATAACTAAATCTAAAAGTAAAAGATAAACCCTAATTTGAACCCTAAAAATTTCAGAAACTTCAACTCTAAAATTCTCTAAGCTCAGGCCATGTAAATGCAAACTATGGATATGTACAGCTTCATGGAAATGAGGTCTACATTTTATCTTCACAAATGCAAGCCTAACAATGCCTAAGTAATGAGATAGAAGTTCAAGAAAAATACCTCAAAACTAGAATTAGTGAAATGCAAATGAGTATGATTCAAAGTGTTGCGATGATCAGGTTAGCTTCCTTGAGGTCCCAAGAAGCTAATGCAATGATTAGCTTGAGCTGAAAGTGGCTGGGGAGCTCTGGAGAAGCCAAGTTGCAGACCCCTGTTTTTGAAAATGGAACTCGGTGATTGAGGTGTTACAATTGAGCAAATGGACTTTGGATGGTTTGTATTTGATGTTTAGAAGCTTTTGGAAGTGAAAGGCCAAAGAACGCACAAGGGGATTTGGAGTTTGGTATGTAAAGTCAGAACTTGCACAACAATGGTGTTTTGAGACAATTTCTGGCTAGAGAGAATTTGAGTGAGTTTAAGGGTCTTCCAGCTCCTGTCCTAGCTCATAAATAGTGCTTCTATTTATAAGCAACAAGTTTGGAGACTTGTTGTTAATCTGAATTTGAAATTACATGTTTATGCATAACATGTGATTTTTTTGAGAAAACAAGTTTCAATGCCTTGTGTACTTGCTAAGATAGAGTGGTTATGCTTTAAACACACTTGCTTCTGACTTTGTAGATGAAGTGTGATCAGAGGGAACAAGTTAGAGGCTCAAGAGTGGACTTTATGCATAAAGCTTGCTTTTCAAGAATGGTATTATTAACTTTCTTCCCAAAATGGCAATGTGAATTGGATAAAGCTTAAATCACTTGGATTATAGCTCAAAAGTTTGTGTAATCCATTAATTATGAAATGATAAACAAGTTTTAGTCCTGCAAAGCAAAGATTATGCAGCCTAACATTGATTTGCATTTGTGTTCATCATGAAAATGACCTATAATTCAAGTGACAAAACCCCAACTTCATCTCTTTGATTCTCCCTACTCAAGAATGATCTCAATGTGTTCTAGGAAATTTTATAAAGCTTGCAATGTACTATTGAACTCATCTTTGAATTTATTTTGAAGATTCCCCTTGGAACTGTGTGAAAAATTACCATGAAGTTAGGTCAAAAATCTGCCTAACTAGGGCAAAATTTCACTAAGTCTTTTTTATTTCAAGAGCATGTATTTATAAAATTATAACTTGAGATACAAGAACTTTTAGGATAAGTTGTATGAAGAAAAGTTGTATATTTCATGGGGATCTACAACTTTCATGTTGGAAGTTTCCTTTGAATCATCTTGCATCATAATGAAAAAATTGCTCAAAGTTATGAAAAATAAGAAATTTTTGACACATAGAAAAATTTCTAAGTTTAGAAATTTTGACTTTTCAAAATGAAAGCTTGATTTCTTGATTTATTGATGAATAAGTTTCCTATTTTGACATGTTTTGATGAATTGTGATCTTTGGTACTTGAATTTGACCAAAAAGTCAAAGTTTGACTTTTCAGTATACAGTTGACTTTTGATCAGCTGATTGCAAAATTCATCTGTCAATCCAATGGACTTGCAATGTTTTGAACCATGTCATTAGGTCAAAATGGTGCAATTAGACTTTTGAGATCATGCCTTAAACCAATTGACCATTTGCTAGATCAAAAATCAGAAATTACCCTTTCCCAGTCAAAACCCTAATTTTGACCATTTTGCCCTTTTGAAGATTTGATTAATTTTCTTGAGGAATTATGGTCCAAACTTGATCTAATGATACATATGAGTCTAATATGTTGATGTGGATCAAAAATTATGAAGTTTGACTGTAAATTGGCCATGGTTGACTTTTTCCCCAATACAACTGATTTTTAGGTCAACTGTTCAATTGACTGATCAAAAGTGTGATCCAATGCTTGAATCTTGACATGAGTAATCTTGAGGATCCACAATGGTCCATGAAAGTCATATGAAGCATTGATAATTCAAAAATCCTTGTGCAAACTCAAACCCTAATTTTGGTCATCAGTGCCTAAGGAGGTGTCTTGAGTTGATCAAACCCTAGTGCAGTCTTGAGCCCAAGGAGATCTTGTGAGAAAATTCTTGATAACTGAAAGGGAAAATTTTTGGGTACAACAACTGCCCATGTTCAATTTTCTTAATCCTGAAGAGTTAGATTGGCGAGTTTTGCCATTCGTGACTCGAAGGTGGAAGATGATTGGACACGAGAGTCCCCAAAAATTTGCACTCGGTGATGTGATGGTTGAGGGAATGGGCTTAAAGATGCCATTTAGAGAGGTGATAGAAAGTTGATGGAGATGGGCTTGTAGATGCCATCCAAGAGTGATTGTTGAATTGTAACTTGTAAGCTGAAAGAATGAGTATCAGAATGGCGTCTGTGTCTGGAGCGTATCTGAACTGTATCCGAAAACTTTGTTTGAATGAGTATTAGAATGACATCCGTGTTTGGAGCGTATCTGAATTGTATCTGATATTTGAATCTGAATGAGTGTCAGGATGGCATCTGTGTCTGAAGCGTATCTGAACTGCATATGGGAGCTGATTCTGAATGAGTATCAGAATGGCGTCCGTGTATGGAGCGTATCTGAATTGTATCTGAAAGTTAAGTCTGAATGAGTATCAGAATAGTGTCCATGTCTGGAGCGTATCTGAACTGTATCTGAAATTTAAGTCTGAATGAGTATCAGAATGGAATCTGTGTCTGGAGCGTATCTGAGAGTTGAATCTGAATGAGTGTCAGGATGGCATCAGTGTCTGGAGCGTATCTGAACTGCATCTGGGAGCTGATTCTGAATGAGTATCAGAATGGCGTCCATGTCTAGAGCGTATCTAAACTGTATCTGAAAGTTGAGTCTGAATGAGTATCAGAATGACGTCCGTGTCTGGAGCGTATCTGAACCGTATCTGAAAGTTGAGTCTAAATGAGTATCAGAATGGCATCCGTGTCTGGAGCGTATCTGAACTTTATCTGAGAGTTGAATCTGAATGAGTGTCAGGATGGCATCCGTGTCTGGAGCGTATCTGAACTGCATCTGGGAGCTAATTCTGAATGAGTATCATAATGGCGTCCGTGTCTGGAGCGTATCTGAACTGTATCTGAAAGTTGAGTCTGAATGAGTATCATATGGCGTCCGTGTCTGGAGCGTATCTGAACTGTATCTGAGAGTTGAATCTGAATGAATATCATAATGGCGTCCGTGTTTGCAGCGTATCTGAACTGTATCTGAAAACTCTGAACATTGTTAATGATAGTTGTTAATCTTATCCTGAAAAGGGTAAAATGTTATCTAAAATGCAAAGTCATGTTGTATGAAATGTATGATATAATGCATTTGTTTTATCAATGTTTATGATATGCGTATGCAATGTATGCGTATGTGAGCTAGTATATTGCGTTGTTTGTTGGATTGGGGAAATAAATCTCTGAATGTTGCTGAGGATATGTAAGTCTTCGTGTCTTGAATTCGAAGTGCTGATGAATTTCCGTTTAGAGAAATAAACTCTGTTATGAGGGAAATGCCATGTACTGCTTGTAAAATCCTAAGTATTTGAATGACTTCTACTGGGGATTGATAACTGGAAGCCTTGTTCCGCTAGGGATTAAACTGCATACTACGGGGGGAAAATTTCTTTATGGAAAATAACTTGGAGAGATTTCCACATCCCTTAAAGCCAATCAGTAATTTTCTTTTATTTTGTTTACTTGTAAACAGTGATTATGTTCAAATGCATATGTTCAACAATGAATCATTGTACGTTTTTATACACAAAACACAAGAGTAAAGAAAAACAAATAGTTTTGCACTGTCAAAGGAATATCTTTGTATTGACTTTGAGCAAGTATTTTTGTACAGTGAGACAAACATTCTAGTAGGAGAACACCGTCGTAAGAAAAATGAAAATTTAAATACAAAGAAAAGATAGCTATGTGTATTTATCCCATGGGGTTCCCATTCTTCTATAACCTTTGTATCTCTGAGCATTTTGTCTATTTGTTGCCTTGTCAGAAGATGATTGAATTGATCAGAACCTCTGAGTTTGTTGGTTGTCTGTAAGGTGATCCAATGGGACATAGTGATACGCTTTAATTCCCTAAAATTTTCCTGGACGGCCATTGTGGGTTTTCAGTCCACCGGGAAACCCTTTTTTGCCCAAGTCGCCCTTTCAGGTTTTCAACTTTCCGGGTGTACAGATTTTTTTGTTTTATCCATAATTTTTGCCCGAACCTTTTTGGTTCGCCGGGATGCCCTTGTTTTGCCTAGGTATGTCAATCTAGCGGGTGTTTTATGCATATTATCTTTTGACTATGTCCGCGTTCAGAGGGTGCGGCAGGTCGTCGCAATCCATGGTGGTCAAGATCATTGCCCCACCAGAGAATATGTTTTTTATTATAAATGGTCCTTCATAGGTAGGAGTCCATTTTCCCCTGGGATCACCTTGTGGCAGTATGATGCATTTGATCACTAGATCTCCAACTTGATACACTTGGCGTTTGAATTTATTGTTGAAAGCCTTGATCATCCGTTTTTGATACATTTGACCATGGTAAACAACAATAAGTCTCTTCTCATGAATCAAGTTCAGTCGATCGAGTCGAGTCTGGATCCAATCATCTTCGTTCAAACCTGCATCCTTCATAATCCTCAGAGAGGGGATCTGGACCTCGATAGGCAAGACAACCTCCATGCCGAAAACCAGAGAATAAGGTGTTGCCCCGATTGATGTGCGATCTGTGGTACGATACTCGTGGAGAATGAATGGCAACATCTCATGCCAGTCTTTGTATGTGACTATCATTTTTTGTATGATCTTTTTAATGTTCTTATTTGCAGCTTCGACATCACCATTCATCTTCGGCCGGTAAGGAGAAGAATTATGATGCTGAATCTTGAATTGTTCGCACAAGGCGGTGATCATAGTGTTGTTGAGATTTGTACCATTGTCAATGATGATCCTTTCTGGGATACCGTACCGGCAAATGATATTTTGCTTGATGAAACGGGCAACAACATTCTTGGTTATGGAGGCGAAGGAGGATGCTTCAACCCACTTTGTAAAGTAGTCAATGGCCACTAGGATGAAGCGGTGTCCATTGGAGGTTGTTGGCTTGATTTCCCCAATCATATCAATCCCCCACATAGCAAAGGGCCAAGGAGTCGTCAAGACATTCAGAGGAGCCGGAGGTACGTGCACCTTGTCAGCATAAATCTGACACTTATGGCATGTTCGAGAGTGTTGATAACAATCTTCTTCCATGGTAGACCAGTAGTAGCCTGCCCGTAGGATTTTCTTTGCCATCGTATGCCCACTAGAATGGGTGCGAAAAGTGCCTTCATGCAATTCAGCCATGATCCTTTCAATTTCAACCTTATCTACGCACCGAAGTAACACAAAGTCATGATTGCGTTTGTACATGATGTCGTTACTAAGGAAGAACTTAGCAGAGAATCTTCTTAAGAACTTCTTATCATTGACTGAAGCTCCTTCTGGATATTCTTGAGCCTCGAGATACCTCTTGACTTCGTGAAACCAAGGCTGATCCATTACTTCTTCAGTATTAATCTCGTGACAGTGTGCTGGTTCATCCATTCATTCAATGGTGATCTGGAGAGCCTCGTTATCCCAATTAAGTTTAAACGTAGATGACATTGTGGCTAGTGCGTCTGCTAGCTGATTTTCTTCTCGCGGAAAATGCTCGAAGGTAATCTTCTCAAAATGTGGTAGCAATGTCAAAACATGTTCTTTATAAGGGATAAGGTTAGGGTGTTTGGTGTCCCATTCCCCTTTGATCTGACTGATGACCAAAGCTGAATCTCCAAACACATTCAAGGATTTGATCCCTAAGTCTATGGCAGCCCTGAGACCAAAGATGCATGCTTCATATTCTGCCATTTTGTTTGTACAATTGAAGTAGAGTCTTGCGATAAAGGGAGTACAACACCCTTCAGGAGATATGAGTACAACACCGATATCATTTCCAAGTGCGTCGGGTGCCCCATTAAAGAACAGGGTCCATCGGGATCCTTGTTCAGGTCCGTCATATAGCCTGAATTCTTTACAGTTGTCTAACGTCATGATGTCTTCATCTGAGAATTCGAACTTCATGGACTGGTAGTCTTCCAAAGCTTGGCGAGCAAGGTGATCAGCTAGTACACTGCCCTTTATTACTTTATAGGTAGTATATTGTATGTCATATTCTGTCAGGATCATCAGCCATCTTGCTATTCTCCCGGAGAGAGCAGGTTTCTCGAAGATGTATTTTATCGGATCCATTTTAGATATAAATAGAGTAGTATGAGTCAGCATATACTGTCTTAGCCGGCGAGCAGCCCAGGCCAGAGTGCAGTAAGTTTTCTCGAGCAGTGAATATCTGGTTTCACAGTTGGTAAACTTTTTGCTCAGGTAGTAAATAGCATGCTCTTTTCGGCTAGACTCGTCATGCTGCTCCAATACACACCCCCATTAAGTTTTCTAAAACAGTCAGATACATGATCAATGGTCTTCCATCAACTGGTGGCATCAACAAAGGAGGATCTTGTAAATATTCTTTGATTTTGTCAAAAACAACTTGGCACTCGTCATTCCATTTGACTACTTGATCTTTTTTCAACAATTTGAAGATTGGTTCACAAGTAGCTGTCAGGTGAGAGATGAATCTGGAAATGTAGTTCAAACGCCCCAAGAATCCTTTGACTTCCTTTTCAGTACGAGGATCAGGCATCTCTTGTATTTCTTTAACTTTGGCAGGATCGACCTCGATACCTTTGTTGCTGACGATAAAGTCTAGGAGTTTACCATATTGTACCCCAAATGAGCATTTGTTTGGATTCAACCTCAGCTTGTACTTCTTCAGTCTCTCAAACAGTTTTTGTAAGTGATCAAGATGCTCTTCTTCTATTTGAGATATGGCTATCATATCGTCCATGTAGACCTATATTTCATGATGTATCATGTCATGAAATAAAGCTACCATGGCACGCTGATAGGTTGCCCCAGCGTTCTTTAGTCCGAATGGCATCACCTTATAGCAGAAAGTGCCCCACTGCGTGACAAACGTTGTTTTCTCCATGTCCTTCGGCGCCATTTTGATTTGATTGTAACCTGAGAATCCGTCCATGAAGGAAAACACTTTGTGTTGTGCCGTATTTTCAACTAGAATATCAATGTGGGGGAGTGGAAAATCATCCTTAGGGCCTGCCCTATTCAAATCTCTGTAGTCCACACACATTCGCACTTTGCCGTCTTTTTTGGGTACGGGAACAATATTGGCAACCCATTGGGGATAAGAGGTGACAGCCAAGAATACAACGTTGAATTTCTTCATGACTTCTGCTTTAATATTTTCTGATATATCAGGCCTCATGTAGCGAACCTTTTGCTTTACTGGCGGACAATCTTCTCTTGTAGGCAGACGATGTACCACAATGTCTGCATCAAGTCCCGACATGTTTTCATACGACCAGGCAAAGACTTCAACATAATCGTGTAATAACTGAATCAGACGCTCCTTGACAATGGGTTCGAAATTGGCACCCACCTTGACCTCTTTTTTGTCTTCTTAGGTAACTAGGTTGATTGTATCCACGGGTTCCTCGTGAGGTTGAATGGTTCTCTCTTATTGTTGTAGTAGTCTGGCAAGTTCCCCTGGTACTTTACAATCTTCCTCACCTTCGTTTTCGGCTTGGTAGATTAGATTCTGAGAGTCATAAAAGGCCATAGCAGTATCGTTATCCATGGGATCTTGAATGGATGTATACCTGCATTGTGAGTGTGAGTGTGTGTAAGGGTATAGCTATCCTTGAAAGAAAGGAAAATGTAAAAGAAAAACAATGAGCACAAAAGTTTGTATGCGAAA
The DNA here is from genome assembly GCA_948472305.1 of Vicia faba. Lineage (NCBI taxonomy): Eukaryota > Viridiplantae > Streptophyta > Magnoliopsida > Fabales > Fabaceae > Vicia > Vicia faba. The sequence goes on from OX451740.1 coordinate 342,778,599, forward strand.
ACGTCCATGATTCATTGATGTCATATGAAAATGACATAATAACCCTTACAAATGGACCATTGTGCCTCGGGTAAGACACAAGGTTTTAAGAGTGTGAATTGTTTTAATATTACAGATCCAACAAAATGTAAAGACAGATTGCTGTGGGATAAAAGTGATCGGGACAAAATCTCTAGCCTCCCAGTTGCTGAGCCCTCCACTGACAGTTGGGAATATCCAGTCCTCCAAGTCACAACTATCTTCATCATCTTCTACGGTGTTGACCTTGCGGCTGTTGATCTTCAGGGGTGGTCCTCCAGCACGAGCGCGACATACAGCCTTCTGAGCACTTGAAGTGAAACCTAGGCCAAACTTGTCAGACTTGTATGGGATATCTGGGAGTTGTCCCCAGATAGTGCACCCTCCTTCTTCTATCACTGCTTTTGCATCCTTCAAAGATGACATCCTGAGTGGAGGCCTTGTGATCTTGGGAGCAGCCTTAGTTACTGCCACATCTTGCGGGACCTCTTCAATATGTTGGAATGGAGTTTCAATAAATTCACCATCTAATTCCACATATATGAAGGAATTTAGATGGCTGATCATATACTCTTCTTCTCCATGAACGGTGATAATCTTCCCTTGAATCGGATACTTCAGCATTTGGTGCAACATATAAGTGACAGCGCCAGCATTGTGGATCCATGGTTTGCCTAGCAAGCAGGAGTATGAAGGGCGGATGTCCATCACATAAAAAGTTGAATCGAAAGTTTAGGTTCCAAACTTTATGGGGATATCCACTTCCCCATGCACCATCCTTTTCGAACTGTCAAAGGCCCTTACTACTATGTTGCTTGGCTTTAATGTCAGTCCCTCATAGTCAAGCCTATGAAGAGACTTTTTAGGAAATACATTCAGGGATGAACCGGTATCAACTAACACATGAGCCAATGTCGTGCCCCTACATTCAAATGAGACATGAAATGCCTTATTATGCTTTCTTCCCCTTGGCGTTAGGTCAACATCTTAAAAACCTAAGCCATTATCTGCAATCAAGCTGGCTACGCAGTCTTGGAACTGATCGACAAATGTTTCTTGAGGTACATGGGCGGTTTTTAAGAACTTTACCAAGGCCTTTGCATGCGCATCAGAACACAACAATAAAGCTAGCATGGAGATTATAGATGGAGTTTACCCCAGTTGTTCAACTACATCGTAGTCGCTTATTTTTATGATTTTTAGAATCTCCTCCATCTTCTTCCTGGAGGTCTCTGGGATAGTCAATGATTGTGCCTTCGTCCGGATAGGCTCAATCAGAACACTTTTTCCTCGAGTCTCGGTTAACTCGGTAGCTGGAATATCAGTAAGGGTGATAACATGGATTGTAACAGCTTTGTAAATAGGAGTACTTGTAGAAATGATTATGGGATTGGGAGTAACCTTTGGAATAGCAACATGAATGATTACGGGTCCAGAAACGGCCTTTGGGGGAGAAATTTCTGGAGAGAAGATCCTACCTCTTTGGGTAATTTTACTAGTCCCTGCAATATTACTGACGTCGGAATCCACTTTCTCAGAACTTGAATCTTCGGCATCTGGCCAATCTTACTTAATACCGTGGTAGTAGACATCCCCTCCATAATTCCATGGTATGGTTTTGTCTGACGTATACGGGACTAGTTCAGGCATTGTAATTATCAAAGGAGTTGCTTTCGGAACTGATGTAATTCTAACGGGTAATTTGGTGGTGATCCTGGAAGAATTGGCGGAAATGGTAATGATAGAAACATATTTAAAAGGAACAGGTGGAACGGAAGTCTTTTCAAACAAAATTTCTTTGTTATCTATTAGGCACTGAATGCCTGTTTTCAACAAAGGACAGTTGGTTGGTGAGGACAAACAGAAATGACAGCCTTCATCACAGCCTAGGAACATACCGGCATTCAACAAGTTCATTTTAACAGTCATGAGTGGGGTCATAAGTTCGTCAACTGAAGTAATAAACATTTATTCTTAAATGGAATTGGTTTTATGGCCATGTTTGGGCATAAGGGCAGAAATGACATTTGGATTTTCAGGTGCATCGAACTCAATTTCTTTTGCTTCAATGAGGTCTTGTATTTTTTTCTTTAGATCCCAACAGTTATTAGTATCGTGACCAGGACTTTCAGAGTGATATGCGCAACGGGCATTGGGATGATAGTGAGGAGATGTTGTGTTGGGGTTTTTCAGAGCTTCTTTCAAGGTCACCAAATTGGATCTTAGTAGATGCGGTAATACCTGAGATAAGGTCATGTTAATTATGGTGAATTTCCTGACCGATCTTTCCATCCTCGGTTGGTTGTTTCTTTGCTGATCAGGCGCAGGTTTAGGAATCATAATAGCCCCCACCATTGGACGACGCTCGGTCCTATCTTGATTTCTCTGAGGATAAACAACAACCACTTCTTTCTTTCTGATAAATGGCTTCCTTATAGCAGCAGAGGATGTATCTTTCTGAATCTTTCCACTCTTTATCCCGAATTCTACCCTTTCTCTGGTCAATATTAGTTCAGTAAACCCCGCCGATGAACTTCCAATTAGGTGATTGAAGAAGGGACCAGACAAGGTGCCTAAAAACATGTCCACTAATTCTCTTTCAGATAGGGGAGGTTGAACTCTTCCAGCAAAGTCTCTCCATTTTTGTGCATAGTCCTTGAAACCTTCATTGAAAACCATGGCCATACTCTGGAGTTGAGTACGGGTAGGCGCAAGATTAGCATTGTATTGGTATTGTTTGTAGAAGGCTGCATCAAGATCTTCCCAATTGTGAACTTTGGCTCTTTCTAGTTGGTAAAACTAGTCAAGTTGAGTTCCAGACAGACTGTCTTGGAAGAAGTGTACCCATAAGTCCTTGTCAGCGGTATGGGGTTGGATTTTCCTCACATATGACCGGAGATGCATTTTAGGGCATGAAACTCCGTCATATTTGGCGAACACAGATGCTTTGAATTTTGGAGGAATAATAATCCCCGACACTAAACCCAATTCCTCAAAGTCCAAGCCAAACACTTTTTGGATTTCCATCGCACTCAACCGCTCTTCGAGATGTTTATACTTGTCATCAACTGGAGGGTATTGTTCTTCAGAATAGTCTTCTTTTTCCTCTTCCTCTTCTAATTCTGACAGGACAACTATTTCCTTACCTTTCCCATCTTGATTGTCTCTTTCACCGGATGTCGTTGCAAAGTTTAAGGTCCTTCTTGTCTGCTCATGAAATCTTCTTCCCATGTTTAGGACTCTGGTTACCTTCTTTGTCTTCTTTTTCTTCTCCTCAACCAGCAAAGTCTTCAACTCTTCTTGTCCTTTGGCTAGGGTCAAGAGCAACTGTTGAAACTGTGTATTATGATGAATGGTAAATGCGTATGCAATGATTTCAAGGATTTTAAGATTCAAATTTATTTTAGACAAAAAGGAAAACACACGTTATATTAATAGATTAAAGCTTGAGTACAATAATGCCTTCTTGGGTAAAACAAATACAAGAAACTTTAAGATAAAAAGGTAGTGCGCATCCTTTTTGGTGCAATATAGGCATTCAGAGTCTGCTCCTCATGAAGTAGCCTAGTGAGCTCCAAAACCTTCTTCTCGCTTGCGTAGAATTGGGTTTCGAAGGTATCTCACTCTCCCTTGAGTTGTATCCAATCCCTTTGTAGGTCTTCAAGAGAGGTAGGCATGTCAAAATGTAGGATAGTGTATGGAACATCTCCTTCCATGACAGGCTTCATGATTACCGGGAGAATGGAGGGGTAAGGCATCATAAGACTATAAGCACGAGTTCGTACCCATTTGAGGTAAGGCTCAAGAGGGATGGAATTTTTATGCCCCAAAGTCTTGCTATCCACCTTGTTTAACATCCTCCAAGCTCACCTTAATCGCCGTTGTCGTAGTCAAATACCAGACCTTGAATCAGCATCTCATGTGGGCCATCCCTTCGGGCATAACCAAACTGTCTTAAGGCTAAGCAGGGGTTGTAGGTGATACCTCCCCTAATCCAAGTAAAGGGACATTAGGGAACTCTCTACAATAGTCGATGATAGTAACATTTCCTATGGATATGGGACACTAATGAATGTATGAATGCTTTAGCATCATCAACGTTTGTGACCACCTCGAACCTTGCTCATTCTTTAATACAGATTGAGGAAGATGAGAAATAAACCATCTTGCCAAGAGAGGAGTGCAACACATAAGGACACCTCTTTTCCTCATAGTGCGAGTGTGAAAACAGTGTAGGATATCCCCTAGCAATGATGGCATCGGGTTGCATGACATGAAGATTTTGACGGTGTTCACATCTATGAGTTGGTCAAGATTTGGAAACAAAACCATCCCATAGATGAGGAGAGCCACAATTTCCTCAAAGGCTTGCAGGTCCCAAGAATTCCAACAGTTTTAGGCTTTCTCAAACAAGAACTTTGCTAGGAAACCTTTGACACCACTCCTTGTTTCCCAATGAGTTGTGATATCATATGAGTGCAAGTGTAGAGCTTAAGAAATCTCTTCTAGCTTTGGGTCTCTTTCTGTACCGTTGAAAGGTAGTTGATTGAGAATGGGAATCCTCAAGAGTTGGGAGAATTCTTCCAAAGTAGGCACAAGTTAATAGTCGGGAAATGTGAAGCAATGGTGTAATGGATCAAAAACTGAAAGAGCACCTCCATCATGTCCTTATTTGTGTTAGAGGTGACCGAGTTAAGTAGGCGACCATGTCTTTCGCTGAACGAATAGTTTTCAGGAATCCTTGAAGCTAGCTCATTAAGTTGTGGAGGGATCCTTACAAGATTGACCTGAATAGTTTTCCTGCGAAGTGTGTCCATATCCTACAAAACAAGAACAAAGATGAATCCCAAAAATCCTTGAAATGGTTAGTGAATGTATATGGTGTTTATGATGTTCATGATGTTATGTACAAGTAGGCATATTGTGATCGGTGGATCTGGAACTGACTGTTTAACGCTGGTTCGCGAAATGTCGCGGAAGCAAGAGTCGCCACCGTCTTTTATTTTCTCCAAATGGAAAGGACAAAAGCACAGAAAAATTCCTTAAGAGAGATTGCTCTCGGTTCGGGAGGTAGGTTATAGAAAGGGAAGGTGTTAGCACCCTTTCCATCCATGGTTATCCATGGGCTCTTAGATACTTGCTCAATGTGTTTTCAAAATTGTTTTGTATGCTTTTCAATGTGGGTTTAAAAGTTTCTTTGAAAAATTTCAGTTCGACTCATACGTCAGAGTGTTTGAAAAGTTTGCTTTGAAAGCTTTTGAAAATGTGTTGGTGAAAAGATTTTTGTTTGTTTTTTGAGATTAGAGCAAGTATCCTTGAGAACCTACCTACCCTAAGGAATTCGTCTGTGTAAATGTCCTTAAAAGTAGTGCCATCCCACCATTGAGAGGTAGGTAGCACCACCGTTGGAGGTGTTCGGGTCAATTCGATTTTAGGGACGTGGTGATCACCAGAGCAATGGGAAGACACCTTAGAAGCTACCCTCATGCCAGGTTCCCGGATCATGAGGACTTACTAAGACATCCTCTACTCGACGATCACCTTTCGAAAGGCAACAGTGAGGCGTACCCTAGGGATGGTGTGTGCGAATTGTGTGTCATGTTTCAGTTATTTGTCTTGTCATGTTTGTCGTGTTCTACGCTTGATTTTAATTAAGACCAATCATTCTTGCATGCATATTTAACAGTTATAAAGTTTGCGGGAAAGGTAAATCTAAAGCTATTACAAAGGCGCGGGTCCACATCGCCAAAATTAAACCGGACCCGATTTAGCGGAAAATAAATAATGCGAAGAAATAAAAGTGCGAAAAGTAAAATTACAATGCTTTGGGAGAGATACAAAATTATAATTAAACGACATAAGATAAATGCGCAAATTAAATAATTAAACAATGGGCGTTGGACCCGTTTGCAAAAAATTAAAAGTTAATGAGAATTAATAAATTAAATGATTAAATGCTTTTTTTTGTATTTTGTGTTTTTTAGATTTAAAAGAAAAAAAGGAAAAAATTAATTAAAATTAAAATGCTAAACCCTAGTTCTAATATTTTTTATTTTATTATGAAAAGAATTAAAATATAATCTAAATTAAACCCTAATTATTTATGTACAATTGTTAATTATAAAAATAAATAAACAATATTATTATTCTAAAAAAGGAAAAATATTAAAAGGAATGAAAAATATCAATTAACCTAATTCTATTTTGTTGGATTATTTGTTATGGAAAAAATATAAATTAAACCTAATTTGAAATTAGTTTATTTACATGCTAATAAAATAATTATAATAAAATAAATATTATTTTTTGGTCTTTTTCTGATTTTTATATTTTTGTAAAAAATAATTACTGAATTAGAACAATAAATAAATAAAAGAAGAATTAAAAAGATATAAAGGAAATAAATGAAATTTCAAACCAGGGTGGGGTGTTGTCCCAAAATCAGGAGGTATAGGCCTGGTAATTCTGGCCCAACAAGATTTGAATTTGCTGACTTTTTGGATTATGTATGATGCGCTGACTTGCCTTATAGTGGACTTTCAATATCAGCCCTTGATCTGGGGCCATCAGGCATGTGTACGCTTGGATGAGAGGACGTATGGTACGCATGCATTCCTGAAGCTGCATAGGATTTATAATTGAAAAATAATATGAGATTTTTGCCAGACCTGGGACTTGAACCCAGGTCTTGAGGGTGAACGCGTTGGTAGCTTGCCAGCTGAGCTGTATGAGTCAATTGATATATTATGATAAACAAAATAATAAAAAGCAAAAACAACGCGTGGTAATTAAAACGCGCGCAATTTCAAATAGACGAATCATTGGCTGCCACGACTTCTTCTTCTTCACCACCCCTGCAAAATAGAACACAGAGGCAACGGTTTTAGAAACGTTGCATTAGGGGGGATTCAAGAAAATAGCGAATAGCCCTTCTTGATATATAAATCCATCGCGAGGTATGTTTCTGGTTCATGGGAACACGCTGATTGCAATGGTCTTAATCTTGAGTCCCAATTGTTCCTTGGGTGAGAAACCCCAAATCAAGAACTCTGAAAACCTAAATTTCGATCATGGTGAATTCGCGTACAACATGTAAAACTTCAATCAAGCATAAGGGTTAGTTTCAGAAACTCAAAACAAACATGATGCAATGAATAGAATGCTGTAAAAGTGCTTAAAAAATGCTATACGATTTCAAAAAATTCTTGGTACAGTTTGAGTTCTAACTACCACTTCTTGAGGTTTTGATCGTTGTTATTGATTGGAATGTGTCCAAGGATGTCTCAGGATGCTAATGGGATGAAGATTGAAGCTTGGAACGACCTAAAACCTTGATTTCAGATTTGAGTTTTTTATGAAAAATTTCAATGTGCAAAAGGGTTCTTGGGCGCAGCTTGCAGTCTCTTTGGCTTAGGGTTATGTTCTAGTACTTGTAAGGAAGCAATTAGGTCAACAATTTCAACAAAAATCTCTTGCAATTATGAATTGAAGATTTGATTTTTTTCCATTATACTTTCAATCTTTTTCACATGGTTTTTGTGCAAATCATATCCAATTCAATCCAATTCTTCCTAATCAGCATGTGCACGAAATATTGACCTTATATTGTGCATAAAAAGATTTTTTTAGGTTAGGTTGATATTTTTCATGTATTAAAATGATTTAAATGAATATAAATTAATATAAATTCAAATAAATAATTAAAAAATATAAAAATACTTCCCTTTGGGCCTAGTGGTCGTGCATAGGCTTGGCATGAAGAAACTTGGAAGAAAAATGGGCCCATTTGCATTTTTAGGCCTTTTGCATCAATGTTGACTTTCAAAAATTTCCAAAAATTTCCCAACTTCCACAAGGCATAACTTGGTCAATTTTTAAGATTTTCACATGTTCTTGGACATTTTGGAAAGGTCTTTGAGTCCTTTAACCAATGCCTTTGGTCCCATGTCATTTTGATTTACCAATCTCAAGTTATGGCCTTTGACTTAAAGTCACTTTTTGTTGACTTTTGAAAATGACCTATAATGTTGAAATTGATAACTTTTTGTGAGAGCATTTCTTGGACTTGGAACATGAAGATGAATTGTAGGAAATGTCTTTCTCTTCAAAATGAGCTTTGGATGGAATTTTTCTGATAATCCATGTGAAAGTTATGCCCTGGTCAATTTCAGTTGACTTTTTCAGCTGTCCAAATATAGTAACTTTTGCATCTTTGATGATTTCTGAGCCAAATCTTGAAAATCATGATCAAGCATTGATCAAATGATGTTTGTGGCTTCAAAATGATATATTGACCAAAAATTTGAACTTTTGACTGTCAAATGACCATTTTGCCCCTACAGTTGACTGTAGTGCAATCTAGGGTTTTGACTGTGCAATTTTGAGCTGAATGTCTTGAAACTTGACATGAAGACACTTGACCATCTTTTTAAGCATGTGAGGCTTGATTGGGTCTTTGAAAAGTTCATTTGCTTGACCAGAACTCAAACCCTAGTTTTGACTGTATAGGAGACAGTTGAGCTGCATAACCCTTGGGGAATTTTGTGACCTTGACTTTGACAATTCTTGATGAATATGGGAGGGCAAATTTTGGGGTACAACAGTTGCCCCTGTTCAATCTTCTTAGACCTGAGGATGCAGATTGGCTGACGTGCCTTTCGTAATCCGAGGGTAGAAGATGATTGGACACTAGAGTGCCCAGAAATTTGCGCTCACATAGTAACAGTGTGATGGGGGAATGGGCTTATAGATGCCATTTGGATGTTGTTTGGATAGGATGATGGGCTTATAGATGCCATCTGGATGTTGATCGCGTAGGAGATTCCTTAGCGAGAACCTGCATACCTGCAAAAGAGAAAAATGAGTACCTGACACGTCGCAGGAGCTGATTTTAGATGCTTGGTATAGATGTGTCCTGACTGGTTACAGGAGCTGGGTCTGGAGCTTCAAACGTTGATGAATGAACCAGGGATGGTTACTGCCTTAGCGTGAATGGTAAGAGAATCCCGAATGATTTCAACCTCAACAACGCTCGTTGAGAAAATCTTGGTGAGAATTACCATCTTCGTAGTGTCAGGAAGAGAACCAAAGGACATTATAATCTCAAAGGGAGTCACCTCATTCACCGTTGGAGAGGGAACTATAGGAAATTATAATCTGGAAGGAAATGTCACCTCACTCGCCGTTGGAGAGGGAAACATCTTGAAAGGGAATTACCACCTCACTCGCCGTTGGAGAGGGGACCATAAGAGAATATCACCTCACGCTCATGCCGGAGAGGGAAACATCTGAAAAAGGAATTACCACCTCACACGCCGTTGGAGAGGGGACCATAAGAGAATATCACCTCACGCTCATGCCAGAGAGGGGAACATCTGAAGAAGGAATTACCACCTCACACGCCGTTGGAGAGGGGACCATAAGAGAATATCACCTCACGCTCATGCCGGAGAGGGGAACATCTGAAGAAGGAATTACCACCTCACACGCCGTTGGAGAGGGGACCATAAGAGAATATCACCTCACGCTCATGCCGGAGAGGGGAACATCTGAAGAAGGAATTACCACCTCACACGCCGTTGGAGAGGGGACCATAAGAGAATATCACCTCACGCTCATGCCGGAGAGGGGAACATCTGAAGAAGGAATTACCACCTCACACGCCGTTGGAGAGGGGACCATAAGAGAATATCACCTCACGCTCATGCCGGAGAGGGGAACATCTGAAGAAGGAATTACCACCTCACACGCCGTTGGAGAGGGGACCATAAGAGAATATCACCTCACGCTCATGCCGGAGAGGGGAACATCTGAAGAAGGAATTACCACCTCACACGCTGTTGGAGAGGGGACCATAAGAGAATATCACCTCACGCTCATGCCGGAGAGGGAAACATCTGAAGAAGGAATTACCACCTCACACGCTGTTGGAGAGGGAACCATAAGAGAATATCACCTCACGCTCATGCCGGAGAGGGAAACATCTGAAGAAGGAATTACCACCTCACACGCCGTTGGAGAGGGGACCATAAGAGAACTTCTACTGAGTCTTTATCAGAAAAATCTGTTTGGAGTCGATTTAACTGGACTAGAGAAGTCCTTGAAATATGTTGGAGAATTTCACCTGCATCTTTCCTGCAAGGTAAAGGTCAGTTATATGCGATGCATGATATGGATCAAGCAAACATGGATACGATTTATATGATATGATGTGTACATGCATGCTATAATGATGTATGTGATGATTCATGTATGTTTTCGTCTAGGAAAATAAATCTTTGACGGGTGCCGGGAAGTCATATCCTGGGCTGATGTTGAGGAAGAGATTTTGCTTCCGCTGTGGATGATTGTTGCAAGAATACCGGTAGGAGAAGATAACTCCGTTGAGGAATAAACTTGGCAAATGAACTAATTCTGCGGGAGAAAAGATACTCTAGCGATCATGCTGGGGAGTGCTACTCTGTGGGGACAGCGATGCTTTGCTGAGTTGATGAAGATAACTCCGCTGGGGATACCGTTGACGAGTTATGCTGGGAGATTTGATGAATTCCGCTGGGGATATCCTTGTTGTGTTGGAAGTGTTGACAGACTTCGCTGGGGGTAGGAAGATACTTTGCCGAGGACGCTCTTTCCGTGGCTTTTGGCTGAGGATAACCCAGTTATATCCTGTTACGGAAATAACTCTTTAAATCAAGCCGGGACGACGCGTTCGTGCTCTGAGGATAAGCTTCCAGAGTCTACTGGGGATAAGCTTGCTGCTTGGGGAGATATGAATTCCAACTTTCCTGGGGAAACTGGATTGGACTCTCCTGGGGGAGGAAGATACTTTGCCGAGGACGCTCTTTCCGTGGCTTTTGGCTGAGGATAACCCAGTTATATCCTGTTACGGAAATAACTCTTTAAATCAAGCCGGGACGACGCGTTCGTGCTCTGAGGATAAGCTTCCAGAATCTACTGGGGATAAGCTTGCTGCTTGGGGAGATATGAATTCCAACTTTCCTGGGGAAACTGGATTGGACTCTCCTGGGGGAAGTTTTAGACTGCGGGGAAGTGATTCCTTTGAATGGTGGTATACCGCCGGGGAACAATCTTTAGACAAAGACTGCCGGGGATGCTTTATGTATACTGCTGGGGAAGTATTGAGATCTACGGGGGAATACTCAATTTCCTTGATAATTGATGATTTTGCTTGGAGAAGAATGTATTGACTTGTTGAACCACTCTCTGGGGAATTAAGATACACTTGGCCGTGTTCTTTAGCTGAACCTACCTTGGTACCTTGGAGGATAGAACAATTAGACTGCTCAGACAACTCTTTATTGCCCCTGTTTCCAGTGTTACCTGCAATTAATTCCTTTGTTTCGTATGCAAATATTCATGAGTTAGCAAATTATTGTCAATGCATACATCACAAATTGAACCTTGGACGTTCTTCGTAAAACAAAACAGAAAAAGAAAAACACTTGGGCACGTTTAACTGGAAATATATTTTTATTGATTTTTGAATGGCCTGAATAGGCGTTTTGTATACAAGAGGCTGACGTCCTAGTAAGAGGTGCGTCGCCGATCAAAAGAGTTTATACAAGTTTTGTACAAAATGAAGATAAAACAGCTGTGTGAAAGATGAATGATCTACTGGGTTTCAACTCTGCTATTGTCTTTATAACTCCGAGCGTCTCATCACTTGATGACCTTGGTTGAAGGTGAAGCTGACTGATCGATGTCGTTTGAGTTTGATGTAGATACCGGATTCTGGACGCAAAGTGATCAATGAGACATAGTTTTACGCTTTTATCCCTAACTTTTGCCTGGACCGCCCTTTCGGGTTTTCAGTCCACCGGGATACCCATTTTTGCCCAAGCCGCCTTTTCAGGTTTTCGACTTGCCGGGTGTACAGATTTTTTCATTTTCATCCCTTCATTTTGCCCGAACCCTTTTGGTTCGACGGGAAGCCCTAATTTTTGCCTAGGCATGTCAGCCTAGCGGGTCTCTTTTCATGCGTAGTATTTTTTAACTATGTCTGCATTGGCGGGGTGAGGAAGGTCGTCACCATCCATGTTAGTTAAGATCATTGCCCCTCCTGAGAACACATGCTTAACCACAAATGGCCCTTCGTACGTAGGGGTCCATTTGCCCCTTGGATCACTCTGAGGAAGGATGATTCTTTTGATAACCAGATCTCCGACTTGATATTCCTGTGGCCTGACCTTTTTGTTAAATGCCCTGATCATTCGTTTCTGGTACGTTTGACCATGACAGATAGCAGCAAGTCTCTTCTCGTCAATGAGGTTGAGTTGATCAAGTCGTGTCTGGATCCAATCATCTTCGTTCAGATTTGCATCCTTCATTATCCGGAGAGAGGGAATTTGTACTTCAATCGGCAAGACTGCCTCCATGCCATAAACCAGAGAGAATGGAGTTGCCCCGGTTGATGTCCTAGCTGAGGTACGGTACCCATGCAGAGCGAACGGTAACATCTCGTGCCAATCTTTGTACGTCACTGTCATCTTTTGCACGATCTTCTTGATGTTCTTATTCGCTGCTTCTACAGCCCCATTCATCTTCGGTCTGTAAGGAGAAGAATTGTGGTGCTGTATCTTGAACTGTTCGCAAAGCTCAGCAATCATCTTATTGTTCAGATTGGTACCGTTGTCTGTAATAATCCGCTCAGGGACGCCGTATCGACAAATCAGATTGTGCCGAATGAACCGTGCCACGACAGTCTTGGTTACCGTAGCATAGGATGCTGCTTCAACCCACTTCGTAAAATAATCAATAGCTACTAGGATGAAGCGATGTCCATTGGATGCCGTAGGTTTAATCTCGCCGATCATGTCTATGCCCCACATTGCAAACGGCCAAGGCGCAGTCAGAACATTCAGGGGAACCGGAGGAACATGCACTTTATCTGCGTAGATCTGGCACTTGTGGCATGTCCTGGAGTGTTGGTAGCAATCAGCTTCCATGGTGGACCAGTAATATCCTGCCCGTAGGATCTTTTTAGCCATAGTATGTCCACTGGAATGCGTACCAAAGGTCCCTTCATGTAGCTCTTCCATGATCCTTTCTGCTTCAATTTTGTCCACACAACGCAGTAAGGTTGAATCATGGTTTCGCTTGTACAAGATGCCGTTGCTTAGAAAGAACTTGGCTGCGAACCTCCTCAGGAATTTCTTATCATTGACAGAGGCACCTTCAGGGTATTCCTGAGCTTCCAGATATCTCTTCACTTCATGGTACCAAGGCTTCTCAGTCACCAATTCGGTTTCGAGATCACAACAGTATGCCGGTTCGTCCAGTTTCCAGATGATGATCCGGGGAGCTTCATTATCCCATTTAACCTTGAACATTGAAGACATTGTAGCTAACGCGTCCGCTAACTGATTCTCTTCTCTTGGAAAGTGCTCAAAGGTTATCTCCGTGAAGTGGGGAATCAGGGTCAACACACATTCTCTGTAAGGAATCAAGTTTGGATGTTTCGTATCCCACTCTCCTTTGATCTGATTGATCACAAGAGCGGAATCTCCGAAAACGCTTAGAAATTTGATCCTTAGGTCGATCGCAGCTTGAAGACCCATGATGCACGCCTCATACTCCGCCATGTTGTTGGTACAGTTGAAACACAGCCGGGCAGTGAGTGGAGTATGAGTACCTTGTGGAGATATGATAATGGCGCCGATACCATTTCCCAAAGCATTGGAAGCTCCATCAAAGTGCATAGACCATCGAGATCCTGGTTCAGGTCCTTCATCCGGTCCAGGCACTTCACAATCAGTTACTATCATAATGCTTTCATCCGGAAACTCGAAGTTCATTGATTGGTAGTCATTTACAGCTTGATGAGCCAAGTGGTCTGCCAATACACTTCCCTTGATGGCTTTCTGGGTTGTGTACTGAATGTCGTATTCCGTCAAGATCATCTGCCATCTTGCAATTCTCCCAGACAGAGCAGGCTTTTCGAATATGTATTTTATAGGATCCATTTTTGAGATCAACAAAGTAGTGTGAGTCAGCATATACTGTCTCAGCCGGCGAGCAGCCCATACCAAAGCGCAGCAAGTTTTCTCAAGCAGTGAGTATCGGGTCTCACAGTCGGTAAACTTTTTGCTAAGGTAATAAATGGCATGCTCTTTTCGGCCAGACTCGTCATGCTGCCCCAGCACACACCCCATTGAGTTGTCAAGTACTGTCAGATATAGGATCAGAGGTCTCCCTTCAACCGGTGGCATAAGGATGGGTGGTTCTTGGAGATACTCTTTGATTTTGTCGAAGGCAGCCTGACATTCATCGTTCCAACGTACTACCTGATCTTTCTTCAGCAGCTTGAAGATTGGCTCACAGGTAGCAGTCAGATGAGAGATGAATCGGGCAATGTAATTCAGGCGCCCTAAAAAGCCTCTGACCTCCTTCTCTGTCTTAGGAACTGGCATCTCTTGAATAGCTTTGACCTTAGCAGGGTCCACTTGAATACCTTTATCACTGACCACGAAGCCTAGCAACTTCCCAGATCTTACCCCGAAGGTGCACTTGTTCGGGTTCAATCTCAGCTTGTACAGTTTCAACCGGTCAAACAACTTCTGCAGATGATCTAGGTGCTCTTCCTCAGTCTGGGACCTAGCGATCATGTCGTCCACATACACTTCTATCTCATGATGGATCATATCGTGAAATAAGGCAACCATGGCACGCTGGTAGGTTGCCCCAGCATTCTTTAATCCGAACGGCATGACCTTGTAACAGAAGGTGCCCCACTGAGTAACAAATGTAGTCTTTTCCATATCTTCAGGTGCCATCTTTATCTGATTGTAGCCTGAAAAACCATCCATGAAAGAGAATACCTTGTGTTGAGCTGTATTATCAACAAGGACATCAATGTGAGGCAAGGGGAAGTCATCTTTGGGGCTGGCCCTGTTCAGATCCCTGTAATCAACACACATTCTGACCTTGCCGTCCTTTTTAGGTACCGGCACCACATTAGCAACCCACTGAGGGTAAGAAGTCACTGCA
Organism: Vicia faba; assembly: GCA_948472305.1. Taxonomy (NCBI): domain Eukaryota; kingdom Viridiplantae; phylum Streptophyta; class Magnoliopsida; order Fabales; family Fabaceae; genus Vicia; species Vicia faba. The sequence continues at coordinate 342,793,623 of OX451740.1, forward strand.
AGGAACCCGGCATCAAACTGTTTCATGACCTCGGCCTTAATCTTCTCTGACATCTCTGGACGCATCCGACGGACCTTTTGTTTGACTGGAGGGCAGTCTTCCCTAGTCGGCAAATGATGGACAACAATATCGGTATCCAACCCTGGCATGTCTTCGTAGGACCAGGCAAAGATCTCCATATAGTCATGTAACATCTTGGTTAACCGTTGCTTCACGCTGAGCTCTAGGTTAGCACCAATCTTTACCTCTTTTCTGTCTGCCTCAGTACCCAGGTTTATTGTTTCCACTGGCTCTTCATGGGGTTGAATTGCCCTCTCTTCCTGAAGCAACAGTCTTGCAAGCTCGCCAGGCACTTCGCAATCATCTTCACCTTCGTCTTCGGCTAAGTTGATCGGATTTTCGAAGTCATAATTGGCATTAGCAGAGTTGTTGTCAGTAAGATCCAGAGTGGATTGGAACCTGTATGAGTGAGTGTGTGTGTAAATACAGCTGTTTTAAAAATTATGTAAAGGAAAAGAAAGACAGAAAAGGAACACAATATTTGCAATGCGAAAACGTCCAAGATTTTCATTCATGATGTATAAAATGACAGTTCGTATGCCCTCACAAATAGAACCACGGTGCCTCGGGTAAGACACCGGGCCATAGAGTTTATCATTGTTTATTACAAAATAACAAAACATGGGAATTCATTACTGTGTCACAAAGGTAACAGGGGTATGATCCTTTGCACTCCAATTGTTCAATCCTTCTTCGGCCGTCGGATAAATCCAGCTGTTGAATTCGGCTTCGTCCACTTCAGAGTCTTCCCCGACAGCATTCGCTTCTGAACCTTTAATAAATACCGGAGGCCTTCCGATCTTCTCCTTCCTCATAGCTCTCTGCCCTTCTGAGGTGAAACCCAGCCCAAGCTTATCAGTCTTCTGGGTGAAGTCTGGAAGTCTGCCCCAGTTGGCACCTTCACCCTTCTGCACCACATCCCTGGCATCCTTTAGGGAAGCCATCTTCAGAGGACCACCTGCTTCTGCTGTTTCTGCTGCGATTGGAAACACCTCCTCGAAATGCTGAAAGGGGGTCTCAATGAACTCCCCATCCATCTCAATGTATCTGAACGAGTTTAGGTGGCTCACCATGTATTCTTCCTCACCTTGCACGGTGACGATCTTCCCTCTGACGGGGTACTTCAGTTTTTGATGCAAGGTAGAGGTCACTGCCCCAGCCTTATGTATCCAGGGTCGACCCAGCAGACAAGAGTAAGATGGACGGATGTCCATCACATAAAAAGTGGAGTCGAACACCTGAGAGCCTACACGAATCGGAATGTCCACCTCCCCATGGACCATCCTCTTTGAACCATCAAAGGCCCTGACAATGATGTTGCTGGGCTTCAAATCCAGGCCTTCACAATCTAGACGATCCAGAGCCTTCTTGGGTAGCACATTCAAAGATGACCCAGTATCAACCAACACATGTGCCAAGGTGGTGCCCCTGCATTCGATTGAGACATGCAGAGCATCATTATGATCTTTCCCCTTCGTGGTCAAATCAGCGTCTGAAAAACCCAAGCCATTGTCTGCCGTTAGACTTGCCACGCAATCAGTGAATTGGACTGCAGAGGTTTCATGTGGCACATGGGCCGTCTTGAGGAATGAGATGAGGGCCTTTGCATGGGCCTCAGAGCACAACAGTAAAGAGAGCATGGAGATCTTGGAGGGCGTATGCCCCAACTGTTCTACAACGTTAAAATCGCTTTTCTTTATAATCTTCAAAATCTCCTCCATCTCTTGTGGGGAGGCCTCAGCAGCTATGGGTATGGGTACCTCCATCTGGGCAGGCTCAGTTTCAATTCCCTTGCCCCGAGCATTGGATGACTCGGCAGCAGGAGAAACAATCGGATCAGCAGCAGGAACAACAACTTGGTCAGCAACGGGAGTAGGTGTACTTGCAGGAATTATCAGGAGCGGTCTTCGGGCAGCAGGTGGCGCAATGTCAGGCGAGAAGAGCCTGCCACTGCGGGTAACTTTGGCCGGGCCAGTGATGTCACAGATGCTGGCGCCAGCGTTGATCTCTTGTTTAATTCCGTTTATATATACATCTGCCCCATAGTGCCAAGGGACAGCTTTGTTGGATACATAGGGCAGGGGCCCAGGAACAGTGATAGTAACAGGTGCGACGGTCAGAATTTGGATAGGCTTCTTCTGGAGAGCCGGGATCGGATTATTGAAGATAGTCACCACAGAGACTTCTTCCATTGGAACCATACGTACAACAGACTTCTTGAATAGAATCTCCTTGCTATCCATTAAGCTTTGGATGCCTAACTTTAGCAAGGGACAACCGGATGGGGACACAACACAACAGGCAACCCTCACCACAACCCGGAAATAAACCGGCCTGCAGTAGGTTCTTCTTAATGATCTTTAAAGGAGTGGCTAGATCATCCACAGAAACAGCATAAACGTCTTCATCAACAGCATTTACCCCGTGTTGAGGCATAGGGGCAGTAACTACATTCGGTTTTGCAGGCGCTTCGAATTGTATCTCCTTAGCATCGATAAGGTCTTGCACCTTATTCTTTAACGCCCAACAGTCATCAGTGGCATGCCCCGGGCTGTCTGAATGGTAAGCACAACGGGCATTCGGGTTGTACTTAGGAGAGGTAGTGTTTGAGAACTTTGGCGCCTCCTTGACAGTCACCAAATTGGTGGATAGTAACTGTGGCAGGATTTGCGATAGGGTCATGCTTAACCGGGTAAACTCTCTCCGGGGTCTATCAGCCCTTTGAGGATTGTTTGGCCGGGGAGCGGCAGCAGGCTTAGCAATCATCACCGCACTGACAGATTGGCGGTGCTCCGGTCTCTCTGATCTCCTAGAACCATACACGGCACTAGACTCCTTTTTAAACGGCTTCTTTTCTGAACTAGAGGATGATGCCCCCTTTGCAATCTTCCCAGATTTCAGCCCAGCTTCGATTCTCTCTCCAGTCAAGATTAAATCAGTGAAACCAGCAGAAGAATTCCCAATGAGATGGTTGAAGAATGGCCCAGACAGGGTCCCCAAGAACATGTCCACTAACTCTCGATCAGTCAAAGGTGGCTGCACCCTACCAGCCAGATCCCTCCACTTCTGCGCGTACTCTTTAAAACCTTCACTTGCACCTAACGACATACCCTGGAGTTGAGTACGTGTAGGGGCAAGGTCGGCATTATACTGATACTGCTTATAGAAAGCAGTAGCCAGCTCCTCCCAGTTACGAACTTTGGTCCCATCCAGCTGATAGAACCATTCGAGATGAGTCCCTGAAAGACTCTCCTGGAAGAAGTGGATCCAAAGATTCTTGTCCGCAGAGTACGGCTGAATCTTTCGAACATAGGACCTCAAATGCAGCTTGGGACAGGATGCCCCGTCATACTTGGAGAAGGTGGGTGCTTTGAATTTATGTGGAATAATTACACCAGTCGACAAACCCAGATCTCCGAAATCCAGCCCAGGTGCCTGTTGCACCTCCATAGCCTTCAACCTGTCTTCCAGTTGTTTGTACCTGTTGTCTTCAGGAGGGTACTGCTCTTCATCAAAATCCGTCTCGTTGTCGGAGACCACTAGAGTAGGAACCTTGACTTCTGCCTGAGAAGGACTCCTGCCAACAGAAGAACCAGCCTCTTCATGGTGCAGAGTATTACCCAACCTTCGGCCCGAGTTGAACAGAACAGTTCTTCTTTTCTTCTTCTTCTCCTTCTTCAGGAGCATAGTCTTCAGTTCTTCTTGGCCTTTAGCTAGACCCAGGATTAACTCTTGAAACTGCGCATTCTGCACCTGGAGAGCCTTGATTGATGTCTCTGTTGATTCAGATCCGGGATTCATGATGCTGAAATAAACAGCGAAGAACTGTAAGCAACCTGAAAAGGGGAAAAACCTGCTATGCACATGATGTATGAAATGCGTATGCAATGCATTCAAGGGTTCGAAAGTTCAAATTTGTTGTAGACAAGAAAAGAACACACGTTATCATTAAAGAAATCATTGTTTAATACATCGAGGCCTCATGGGCAAAAAGAAATACAAAAGTCAAGTCAATCCCAAAATACACTGCGCATCCTCTTCGGAGCTATGTAGGTGTTGAGATTCCTCTCCTCATGCAACAGGCGAGTGAGCTCCAGGACCTTCTTTTCACTGGCATGCAGACTAGTCTCGAGAGAATTCCTTTCCTCCTTAAGCTGGATCCAGCTCTTCTGCATCTCCTCCCAGGACGTGGGCATATCAGGGTGCTGAATAACATGAGACACTTCCCCTTCCAAGACAGGTTCTTTGATTACTGGAAGCATGTGAGGATAAGGCATCACTAACTTCTGAGAGCGGGCGCGTACCCACCTGAGATAAGGCTCCAAAGGGATGGAGTTCCTGTGCCCCAGTGTCTTGCTGTCTATCCTACTAGGCATCCTCCAGGCTCTGATAAATCTCTGACGAAGTCCTTGAGTATCACTGTCGAAATCAAAAACTATGTCAGGAATCAACATGTCATGAGGTCCATCCTTCCGAGCATAACCAAACTGTCTCCAAGCCAGGCATGGGCTATAAGTAATACCACCTCTGATTCCAAGTAAAGGAACATTAGGGTACTCTCCACAACGATCAATGATAGTGACATCTCCTCTGGATCTAGGACACCAATGTATATCTGCATGTGTAAGAGTCATCAACCGTTGTGACCATCTCAAACCCCGCTCATTCTTCAGGACTGATTGGGGAAGGTGCGAAATAAACCACCTTCCCAGGAGAGGAGTGCAACACATAAGGACACCCCTTTTTCTCATGGTTCGAGTGTAACATGAGTGAAGGATGTCCCCCAGCAATGTAGGTATGGGATTCCGGGACATGAAGATCTGAACGGCACTGATATCAATGAGCTGGTCTGGGTTAGGGAACAGCACCAAACCATAAACAAGGAGGGCCACAACCTCTTCAAAAGCTTGCAAGTCAAGGGAGTTCCAACATTCAAGGGCCTTTTCAAACAGAAACCTGGCTAAGAACCCTTTGACACCACTTCTAACTTCCCAATGTCCCTTGAGATCAGATGACTGTAGGTGCAAGGCTTTAGCAATCTCTTCAAGCTTAGGTTCCCTTTCTGTACCGTTGAAGGGTAGCTGATCAAGGATAGGGATCTTCAGGAGCCGGGAGAACTCCTCCAATGTAGGTACCAACTGATAGTCCAAGAAGGTAAAGCAGTGATGCAGAGGATCAAAGAATTGGAACAAGACCTTTATCATATCTTCCTCAATGTTGGTGTTGACCAAGCTGATGAGGCTTCCATGCCTTTCACTGAATGAAGAGTTCTCGGGAATCCTGGATATAAGCTCCTTAAGCTGAGGAGGGATCCTTACAAGATTGACTTGAATGGTCTTTCTACGAACAGTTTCCATGTCCTACAAAACAAGAACAAAGATAAAAATTCGAACCCCTGAAATGGTTAGTCAATGCATATGATGCTGGATGATGTCATGATGCTATGATTAAACACACCACAGATATGTACAAAGACAAACATGTAAGGCACACAAGGCACACAAGACAAGCCCTTAAGGTTTAAGGCCAGCATGGGGTCTGGGTAGTACCCTCTTGAGTTGGTGGGTTCAACCTGTCCTAATCAAAGTAACCGGGTTCTAAGGTTCCCAATATCACGGGATTGCTTTCATTGTTCATCGTTTCGATTTAGCCACTGAACTGGCGACCGAAATATTCCAGGAAAGCAACCCTCAATTGAGCGTAGTATCGAGTATCAACCAACCTCGGACTGCACCAAAGTCAGTTATCTCACTACCCTAAAGAGGCCAAGATAGTTCAATTAAGGTTCCTAAGGTCTGTTGATGCTTCACGACACCACATGGAGGCCCCGTACTCTCCTTGACTGAACTCAAGGGTTACCGGTACACACCAAAGTGCCACATCAACGTAGCAGACTGTTTCAACCGTGTCGGTATACCCCGCATAGTTCCCTCACAGCCTTGTTGCTACTTTCTAAGAAAGGTATCCCCCAGATCCGGGTTAGGATCTATAGAACTCCCAAGCAACCCACAATTTTAAAGCACACAAAGCAATACAATTGAAAACATAGTTATAAGCTAGCCCTAAGGTACACCCCACTTTAAGTTTTATCCCCAGCAGAGTCGCCAGTTCTGTGATCGGTGGATCTGGAACTGACTGTTTAACGCTGGTTCGCGAAATGTCGCGGAAGCAAGAGTCGCCACCGTCTTTTATTTTCTCCAAATGGAAAGGACAAAAGCACAGAAAAATTCCTTAAGAGAGATTGCTCTCGGTTCGGGAGGTAGGTTATAGAAAGGGAAGGTGTTAGCACCCTTTCCATCCATGGTTATCCATGGGCTCTTAGATACTTGCTCAATGTGTTTTCAAAATTGTTTTGTATGCTTTTCAATGTGGGTTTAAAAGTTTCTTTGAAAAATTTCAGTTCGACTCATACGTCAGAGTGTTTGAAAAGTTTGCTTTGAAAGCTTTTGAAAATGTGTTGGTGAAAAGATTTTTGTTTGTTTTTTGAGATTAGAGCAAGTATCCTTGAGAACCTACCTACCCTAAGGAATTCGTCTGTGTAAATGTCCTTAAAAGTAGTGCCATCCCACCATTGAGAGGTAGGTAGCACCACCGTTGGAGGTGTTCGGGTCAATTCGATTTTAGGGACGTGGTGATCACCAGAGCAATGGGAAGACACCTTAGAAGCTACCCTCGTGCCAGGTTCCCGGATCATGAGGACTTACTAAGACATCCTCTACTCGACGATCACCTTTCGAAAGGCAACAGTGAGGCGTACCCTAGGGATGGTGTGTGCGAATTGTGTGTCATGTTTCAGTTATTTGTCTTGTCATGTTTGTCGTGTTCTACGCTTGATTTTAATTAAGACCAATCATTCTTGCATGCATATTTAACAGTTATAAAGTTTGCGGGAAAGGTAAATCTAAAGCTATTACAAAGGCGCGGGTCCACATCGCCAAAATTAAACCGGACCCGATTTAGCGGAAAATAAATAATGCGAAGAAATAAAAGTGCGAAAAGTAAAATTACAATGCTTTGGGAGAGATACAAAATTATAATTAAACGACATAAGATAAATGCGCAAATTAAATAATTAAACAATGGGCGTTGGACCCGTTTGCAAAAAATTAAAAGTTAATGAGAATTAATAAATTAAATGATTAAATGCTTTTTTTTGTATTTTGTGTTTTTTAGATTTAAAAGAAAAAAAGGAAAAAATTAATTAAAATTAAAATGCTAAACCCTAGTTCTAATATTTTTTATTTTATTATGAAAAGAATTAAAATATAATCTAAATTAAACCCTAATTATTTATGTACAATTGTTAATTATAAAAATAAATAAACAATATTATTATTCTAAAAAAGGAAAAATATTAAAAGGAATGAAAAATATCAATTAACCTAATTCTATTTTGTTGGATTATTTGTTATGGAAAAAATATAAATTAAACCTAATTTGAAATTAGTTTATTTACATGCTAATAAAATAATTATAATAAAATAAATATTATTTTTTGGTCTTTTTCTGATTTTTATATTTTTGTAAAAAATAATTACTGAATTAGAACAATAAATAAATAAAAGAAGAATTAAAAAGATATAAAGGAAATAAATGAAATTTCAAACCAGGGTGGGGTGTTGTCCCAAAATCAGGAGGTATAGGCCTGGTAATTCTGGCCCAACAAGATTTGAATTTGCTGACTTTTTGGATTATGTATGATGCGTTGACTTGCCTTATAGTGGACTTTCAATATCAACCCTTGATCTGGGGCCATCAGGCATGTGTACGCTTGGATGAGAGGACGTATGGTACGCATGCATTCCTGAAGCTGCATAGGATTTATAATTGAAAAATAATATGAGATTTTTGCCAGACCTGGGACTTGAACCCAGGTCTTGAGGGTGAACGCGTTGGTAGCTTGCCAGCTGAGCTGTATGAGTCAATTGATATATTATGATAAACAAAATAATAAAAAGCAAAAACAACGCGTGGTAATTAAAACGCGCGCAATTTCAAATAGACGAATCATTGGCTGCCACGACTTCTTCTTCTTCACCACCCCTGCAAAATAGAACACAGAGGCAACGGTTTTAGAAACGTTGCATTAGGGGGGATTCAAGAAAATAGCGAATAGCCCTTCTTGATATATAAATCCATCGCGAGGTATGTTTCTGGTTCATGGGAACACGCTGATTGCAATGGTCTTAATCTTGAGTCCCAATTGTTCCTTGGGTGAGAAACCCCAAATCAAGAACTCTGAAAACCTAAATTTCGATCATGGTGAATTCGCGTACAACATGTAAAACTTCAATCAAGCATAAGGGTTAGTTTCAGAAACTCAAAACAAACATGATGCAATGAATAGAATGCTGTAAAAGTGCTTAAAAAATGCTATACGATTTCAAAAAATTCTTGGTACAGTTTGAGTTCTAACTACCACTTCTTGAGGTTTTGATCGTTGTTATTGATTGGAATGTGTCCAAGGATGTCTCAGGATGCTAATGGGATGAAGATTGAAGCTTGGAACGACCTAAAACCTTGATTTCAGATTTGAGTTTTTTATGAAAAATTTCAATGTGCAAAAGGGTTCTTGGGCGCAGCTTGCAGTCTCTTTGGCTTAGGGTTATGTTCTAGTACTTGTAAGGAAGCAATTAGGTCAACAATTTCAACAAAAATCTCTTGCAATTATGAATTGAAGATTTGATTTTTTTCCATTATACTTTCAATCTTTTTCACATGGTTTTTGTGCAAATCATATCCAATTCAATCCAATTCTTCCTAATCAGCATGTGCACGAAATATTGACCTTATATTGTGCATAAAAAGATTTTTTTAGGTTAGGTTGATATTTTTCATGTATTAAAATGATTTAAATGAATATAAATTAATATAAATTCAAATAAATAATTAAAAAATATGAAAATACTTCCCTTTGGGCCTAGTGGTCGTGCATAGGCTTGGCATGAAGAAACTTGGAAGAAAAATGGACCCATTTGCATTTTTAGGCCTTTTGCATCAATGTTGACTTTAAAAAATTTCCAAAAATTTCCCAACTTCCACAAGGCATAACCTGGTCAATTTTTAAGCTTTTCACATGTTCGTGGACATTTTGGAAAGGTCTTTGAGTCCTTTAACCAATGCCTTTGGTCCCATGTCATTTTGATTTACCAATCTCAAGTTATGGCCTTTTACTTAAAGTCACTTTTTGTTGACTTTTGAAAATGACCTATAATGTTGAAATTGATAACTTTTTGTGAGAGCATTTCTTGGACTTGGAACATGAAGATGAATTGTAGGAAATGTCTTTCTCTTCAAAATGAGCTTTGGATGGAATTTTTCTGATAATCCATGTGAAAGTTATGCCCTGGTCAATTTCAGTTGACTTTTTTAACTGTCCAAATATAGTAACTTTTGCATCTTTGATGATTTCTGAGCCAAATCTTGAAAATCATGATCAAGCATTGATCAAATGATGTTTGTGGCTTCAAAATGATATATTGACCAAAAATTTGAACTTTTGACTGTCAAATGACCATTTTGCCCCTACAGTTGACTGTAGTGCAATCTAGGGTTTTGACTGTGCAATTTTGAGCTGAATGTCTTGAAACTTGACATGAAGACACTTGACCATCTTTTTAAGCATGTGAGGCTTGATTGGGTCTTTGAAAAGTTCATTTGCTTGACCAGAACTCAAACCCTAGTTTTGACTGTATAGGAGACAGTTGAGCTGCATAACCCTTGGGGAATTTTGTGACCTTGACTTTGACAATTCTTGATGAATATGGGAGGGCAAATTTTGGGGTACAACACATATACAAACAAAACAAGAAAGTCCTTAGGTTTAGGCTTGCATGGATTTTTATAGGTAAGTACCCTCTTGAAGTTTAGTTGGCTTAAACCTGTCCTAGTAATAGTAACCGGGTTCTAAGGAGCTCAATATCACTAGATTGTTTCCTTGGTCATTGTTTCAGCTCAAGCCTCTTTAATGGCGACCGAAATATCTCAAGAAACCAAACCTTAATGAGTGTAGTATCGAGTATCTACCAACTTCAGACTACACCAAAGCCGGTCATCTCACTACATCCTAAAGGCCAAGTTGGTCAAGTAAAGGTTCTAAAAGTTCATTAGTGCTTCATGAAATCACTCAACGGCCCCGTATTCTCTTTGATTAACTCAAAGGCTATGGGTACCCACAAATATGTCGCACTAATGCAGTTATTGCTTAGACCATGTCGGTATACCCCACACAGTTTTCACAATGTATTTCTACTTACCTATAATGTATACCAAATCCGGGTAGAGGATTCAAACCCAAACAAAAAACCATAATGTAAAGCATACAAGTCAAACAGTGTAAGTAAATAAATGTGATTTATCCTTAAGGTAACCCAACTTTTAGAATATTTCCCCAGCAGAGTCGCCAATTCTGTGATACGAATAGAGAACTGACTTGAAGGTTTTGCGTTCGATTGCAAATGTTGCGGTTTAGCAAGAGTCGCCATCGACTTTTATTTTATCCAAAAGGAAAGGTGAAAAAGCACAGGAAAGACCTTTGAGATTGTTTCTTGAGTTCAGGGGTAGATTATGAAAAGGGAAGGTATTAGCACCCTTTTCATCCATGGTTTTCCATGGGATCTTAGTTACTTGCTAGATCACTTGCATTTGTTTGAAATTGTGCTTTGTGTGGTTTTTGAAAGTATTTTGTAAAGAGGCCATTGTTTAGGAAATCTTTGTAATGATTCTCGTTCGTAAGAATGTATACAAAGATGTTTGATCTTTTGAAAATATTTTCAATTTTGTAAGATGTTTGAAAGTGTATGTGTTTGTTTTGAAAATAGCAAGGATGTTTATTTTTAAATGGATCAAGTAATTAGGAGCAATCTACCTACTCAATGTCTTTCTTGTTCATTTTCCTTTCCTTTGACATTGTTGTCTTACAATTGATTTGGTAAGCAACCCTATCTTTGGATGTAAACGGGACGGGTGTGGGTCATCGTATAACCATGATTAGCAATGTTGCAAGGTATATTAGCATTCTTTTTGAGGGACTATGGTCATTTGTAAGGAAATTTAGATAGCGTCATCGAGGGACCATGATCTTGTATTTGCTTATTTTTGCTAAGATACCTCACATGCGTAGTATGGCTATTTTGTATAAGGCAACCGAGTGAGATAATCCTAGGGGTGCTTGTGTGCAAGTTTATCATTTTCATGCTTTGTTTTTATCTTTGATTAGGGTTTTCTAATTTATTAGTTTTAGTCTTTCCATACAAACCATAATTACTAGCATTTGTATATAAAAGCGATAAATTGTGGAATTTTAAAGTTACTACGTTATTACAACATTTGTTGGAGGGGGTGTACAAATTACAAATGAGAATTGCAAGAAAATAAATCTATTTATCTATTACAACCATATTAAATTGCATAAATATACAAGGAATGAAATGAATTTAATATACAAGTATAAAAAATGAATAAATGTACAAGGACGCAAAATGTAAAGAAAATGAATTTTGTTTGTTTTCTTTTATAAAAAAGATTTTTGTCTTAACCTAATTTAAATAAAGAAGATAGTTAATTAAATTTGAATTTATTAAGAAAAAGATTTTAAAAGAAAAAACCCTAATTATATTAATCAATCAAAAGAAAATAATTTAAGGAAAGTATTTTTTGGCAATTTTTATCTTGAAAATATTTATAGCATTAAACATATTTTTAGTCTTTTTTTGGTATTTAAATAATATATTTTTAAATGGTATGAAGAAAAATAAATAATATAATATTAATTAAGTCTATAAGATTTAGTTAATAAAAATAAATAAAGTATAGTAAATAAAATATTTTTTTGTTTATGGAAAAATAAAATTGAATAAGTCAAAATATAAAATATATCATATTTTTGTATTTTTATGATTTTTTAGTATTTTAGAAAATATATTTAAAAAGAAAAATGAAATAAATAAATAAATAAATACAAATGGGTCAAGGGGTGCATGAAGTAGGCAGGGAGTTAATCAGCAAAAAACAAAAAAGAGAGTCAGGCCCAAAGGGCCCAGCGCCTGCAAACAAATAAATCAGAAATGTCAAAAATATGAAAAAATGAAAAAGGGTACCACTGGGGCTCGAACCCAAGTCCCATAGGTTAACAGGCACGCGCTTTACCACTGGGGTGGCTATATATCTGTTTATATAAACAAAACAATAAATATGTAAGGAAAATCAAGTCCTGATGACTTCATCTTCAACCTCCAGCCAGTGTACCTATAACTTCTTCATTTTTCAACAAAAATGGAAGATGACAAAATGAAAGTTGTTGCATTCTTCCTCACGAATCTAACCATGTAAATAACTAAAGCTAAAAGTCAAAGATAAATGAGAATTTCTCTGGCCCTAATTTGAACCCTAAAATTTCAGAAACTTCAACTCTAAAATTCTCTAAGCTCAGGCCATGTAAATGCAAACTATGGATATGTACAGCTTCGTGGCAATGAGGTCTGCATTTTATCTTCACAAATGCAAGCCTAACTATGCCTAAGTAATGAGATAAAAGTTCAAGAAAAATACCTCAAAATTGGAAATCGTGAAATGCAAATGAGCTTGATTCAAAGTCTTGCAAGGATCAGGTTAGCTTCCTTGAGGTCCCAAGAAGCTAATGCAATGATTAGCTTGAGTTGAAAGTGGCTGGGGAGCTCTGGAGAAGTCAAGTTGCAGACCCCTGTTTTTGAAAATGGAACTCGATGATTGAGGTGTTACAGTTGAGCAAATGGACTTTGGATGGTTTGTATTTGATGTTTAGAAGCTTTTGGAAGTGAAAGGCCAAAGAACGCACGAGGGGGTTTGGAGTTTGGTATGTAAAGTCAGAACTTGCACAACAATGGTGTTTTGAGACAATTTCTGGCTATAGAGAATTTGAGTGATTTTATGGGTCTTCCAGCTCCTGCCCTAGCTCACAAATAGTGCTTCTATTTATAAGGAACAAGTTTGGAGACTTGTTGTTAATCAGAATTTGAAATTACATGTTTATGCATAACATGTGATTTTTTTGAGAAAACAAGTTTCAATGCCTTGTGTACTTGCTAAGATAGAGTGGTTATGCTTTAAACACACTTGCTTATGACTTTGTAGATGAAGTGTGATCAGAGGGAACAAGTTAGAGGCTCAAGAGTGGACTTTATGCATAAAGCTTGCTTTTCAAGAATGGTATTATTAACTTTCTTCCCAAAATGGCAATGTGAATTGGATAAAGCTTAAATCACTTGGATTATAGCTCAAAAGTTTGTGTAATCCATTAATTATGAAATGATAAACAAGTTTTAGTCCTGCAAAGCAAAGATTATGCAGCCTAACATTGATTTGCATTTGTGTTCATCATGAAAATGACCTATAATTCAATTGACAAAACCCCAACTTCATCTCTTTGATTCTCCCTACTCAAGAATGGTCTCAAGGTGTTCTTGGAAATTTTAGAAAGCTTGCAATATGCTCTTGAACTCATATTTGAATTTCTTTTGAAGATTCCCCTTGGAACTGTGTGAAAAATTACCATGAAGTTAGGTCAAAAATCTGCCTAACTAGGGCAAAATTTCACTAAGTCTTTTTTAGTTCATGAGCATGTATTCATAAAATTATAAATTGAGATACAAGAACTTTTAGGAGAAGTTGTGTGAAGAAAAGTTGTAGATTTCACGGGGATCTACAACTTTCATGTTGGAAGTTTCCTTTGAATCATCTTGCATCATAATGAAAAAATTGCTCAAAGTTGTGAAAAAATAAGAAATTTTTGACACTTAGAAAAATTTCTAAGTTTAGAAATTTTGACTTTTCAAAATGAAATCTTGATTTCTTGATTTATTGATGAATAAGTTTCCTATTTTGACATGTTTTGATGAATTTTGATCTTTGGTACTTGAATTTGACCAAAAAGTCAAAGTTTGACTTTTCAGTATACAGTTGACTTTTGATCAGTTGACTACAAAATTCATATATCAATCCAATGGACTTGTAATGTTTTGAACCATGTAATTAGGTCAAAATGGTGCAAATGGACTCTTGAGATCTTTCCTTAAACCAATTGACCATTTTCTAGATCAAAAATCAGAAATTGCCCTTTCCCAATCAAAACCCTAATTTTGACCATTTTGCCCTTTTGAAGATTTGATCAATTTTCTTGAGGAATAATGGTCCAAACTTGATCAAATGATACATATGAGTCTAATATGTTGATGTGGATCAAAAATTATGAAGTTTGACTGTAAATTTGCCATGGTTGACATTTTCCCCAATACAACTGATTTTTAGGTCAATTGTTCAATTGATTGATCAAAAGTGTGATCCAAGGCTTGAATCTTGACATGAGTAATTTTGAGGATCCACAATGGTCCATGAAAGTCATATGAAGAATTTATAATTCAAAAATCCTTGTGCAAACTCAAACCCTAATTTTGGTCATCAGTGCCTAAGGAGGTGTCTTGAGCTGATCAAACCCTAGTGCAGTCTTGAGCCCAAGGAGACCTTATGAGAAAATTCTTGATAAGTGAGAGGGTAAATTTTGGGGTACAAAAATGAGGATTTTTAGAAAAATACCAGAACTGAGGACAAGACCAATCTAAGCAAAGGCATCCAATATTATGAGTGTGACGGTTTTGGTCATATTAGACCAGAATGTCCCAACTTTCTCAAGAAGCCGAAAAAAAGGCTTCATTGTATCTTGGTATGATGATGAGTCAGAAGATGAATCTAATCCTGAGACTTCTAAACTTATGATGGATCTTTCTGAAATATTGGCAGATGAAGTAGAAGCTTGTGTTGAAAATGTTCTCTATTAAGATTTAGATGTATCCTACAAAGATACATGTGACATGTGTGAAGAAAGTATTAAGACAAAGGAAGAACATTGGAAGATCATATCTGAATTAGAGAATGATAATAAGGAACATCTATGTACCGTTTCTCATCTGCAAAATGAAGTAACTCTCCGGAATTCCAAGCTTGAAAACTTGGCAAATTCCTTGAGAATGGTGAAAAAGGCTAAAGATACAAGAGTTAATTATCAGTATGATAATAAACAGAAGAAAAGGAATAAAGAAAAGGCATGAAGAAAAGGCATGAAGAAAGGAACTTCCCTCCTGAAAAGAAGAGAATAATCACCATGTTCATCCAAATCTCAATTCTCAACTTGGAGATGTCATTATTATGGTGAGCATGGTCATATAAAGCCTTTTTATTTTAAATTGTATGGAGATAAAAATTCTTCAGCTCATTCTAAGATTGATCAAGTGAGTAAAAAGAGAATTGTTAAAGAATACGAATATTAACTTTATTGCTCATACTTCCTTAAGAGTCTAAAATGGATAAGACTAGTACTTTGACAACGGGTGCTCCAGACACATGACAGAGGTTCAAAAGTTGTTGGTGGATATTGGGTTTCATCCTCAGGAACTGTCAGATTTAGTGATCGGTTTAAAGGTGAAACCAAAGGAGTTGGAAAGTTGATGTATGATGGTTCACCTAGTGTAGAAGATGTTCTTCTTGTGAAAGGATTAACTACTAATCTTATTAGCATTAGTCAATTGTGTGACCAAGGACTGTTAGTCAATTTCTTAAAATTTGAATGTCTTGTCAAATATGAGAAAAATGTTGTTATGATGAAAGGCATAAGGTCTAAAGATAATTGTTATTTATGGGAATCTCAAATAATTGCCTTCTCTTCCACATGCTCAATAACCAATGAGAACAAAGTTAAGCTATGGCACCAAAAACTTGGACATCTTAATCTAAAAAGAATAAAGGAAATCATATCTAAAGGAGCCATTATAGGAATGCCAAAGCTCAAGATTGAAGATGGTAAATTATGTGATGAGTGTGAAATTAAGAAGCAAGACATGATGTCAGACCCAATATTGCAAGATCAGACTACTTCTAAAGTGCTGGAACTTCTTCATATGGACTTAATGAGAGCAATGCAGATATAAAGCTTTGGTGGAAAGATGTATATCTATGTGGTTATAGATTATTTTTATGGGTATACTTGTAATGATCCTTTTTAGGACGCCTGAATTACATTGCTCGATTCATCTCGCATCTAACTGCTACTTGTGAACCAATCTTCAAGCTGCTGAAGAAAGATCAGGTAGTACGTTGGAATGATGAATGTCAGGCCGCTTTTGACAGAATCAAGGAGTATCTCCAGCATAACGAGTCTGGCCGAAAAGAGCATGCCATTTATTATCTTAGCAAAAAGTTTACCGACTGTGAGACCCGATACTCACTGCTCGAGAAAACTTGCTGCGCTTTGGTATGGGCTGCTCGCCGGCTGAGACAGTATATGCTGATTCACACTACCTTATTGATCTCAAAGATGGATCCTATAAAGTACATATTTGAAAAGCCCGCGCTGTCTGGGAGAATAGAAAGATGGCAAATGATCTTGACAGAATACGACATCCAGTACACAACTCAGAAAGCTATCAAAGGAAGTGTATTGGCAGACCACTTGGCACATCAAGCAGTAGACGACTATCAGTCAATGAACTTCGAGTTTCCAGACGAGAGTATCATGATAGTAACTGATTGTGAAGTACCTGGACTGGATGAAGGACCTGAGGAAGGATCCCGATGGTCTATGCACTTTGGCGGAGCTTCCAATGCTTTGGGTAACGGTATCGGCGATGTGATTATATCCCCTCAAGGCACTCATACTCCACTTACTGCCCGGCTATGTTTCAACTGCACCAACAACATGGCGGAGTATGAGGCATGCATCATGGGTCTGCAAGCTGCGATCGACCTAAGGATCAAGGTTCTAAGTGTCTTCGGAGATTCCGCTCTCGTGATCAATCAGATCAAAGGGGAGTGGGATACGAAACATCCGAATCTGATTCCTTACAGAGAATGTGTATTGACATTGATCCCCCACTTCACAGGGATAACCTTTGAACATTTCCCAAGAGAGGAGAATCAGCTGGCGGACGCGTTAGCTACGATGTCTTCTATGTTCAAAGTCAAATGGGACAATGAGGCTCCCCGGATTATCATCTGGAAACTGGACGAACCGGCATACTGTTGTGATCTTGAGACTGAGTTGGTGACTGAGAAGCCTTGGTACCATGAGGTGAAGAGATACTTGGAAGCTCAGGAATACCCTGAAGGTGCGTTTGTCAACGATAAGAAGTTTCTAAGAAGGTTCGCAGCGAAGTTCTTCCTTAGCAACAACATTCTGTACAAGCGAAACCATGATTCGACCTTACTGCGTTGTGTGGATAAGACTGAAGCAGAAAGGATCATGGCAGAGCTACATGAAGGGACCTTCGGAACACATTCCAGTGGACACACTATGGCAAAGAAAATCCTTCGGGCAGGGTATTTCTGGTCCACAATGGAAGCCGACTGTTACCAACATTCTCGAACATGCCATAAGTGCCAGATATATGCAGACAAGGTGCATGTTATTCCAGTGCCTCTAAATGTCCTGACAGCGCCTTGGCCGTTTGCAATGTGGGGCATAGACATGATCGGTGAAATTAAACCTACGGCATCCAACGGGCATCGCTTCATCCTAGTGGCAATTGATTACTTCACGAAGTGGGTTGAAGCAGCTTCCTACGCTACGGTAACCAAGACTGTTGTGGCACGGTTTATTCAGCATAATCTGATCTGTCGATACGGCGTCCCAGAAAGAATCATTACAGACAACGATACAAATCTCAATAACAAGATGATCACTGAGCTCTGCAAGCAGTTTAAGATACAGCACCACAACTCTTCTCCTTACAGACCGAAGATGAATGGGGCTGTAGAAGCAGCAAATAAGAACATTAAGAAAATCATGCAGAAGATGATAGTGACTTATAAAGATTCGCACGAGATGTTACCGTTCGCTCTACATGGGTACCGTACCTCAGCCAGGACGTCAACCGGGGCAACTCCTTTCTCCTTGGTCTACGGTATGGAGGCAGTCTTACCGATCGAAGTACAAATACCCTCTCTCCAGATAATGAAGGATGCAGATCTGAGCGAAGATGATTGGATCCAGACATGACTTGATCAGCTAAACCTTATTGATGAAAAGAGACTTACTGCTATCTGTCATGGTCAGACGTACCAAAAACGGATGATCAGGGCATTTAACAAAAAGGTCAGACCACAAGAGTATCAAGTTGGGGATCTGGTAATCAAACGCATCATCCTTCCTCAGAGTGATCCAAGGGGTAAATGGACCCCTACGTACGAAGGGCCATTTGTGGTTAAACATGTGTTCTCAGGAGGAGCCATGATTCTAACCAACATGGATGGTGACGACCTTCCTCACCCCGCTAATGCAGACATAGTAAAAAGATACTACGCATGAAAAAGACCTGCTAGGTTGACATACCTAGGCAAAAATTAGGGCTTCCCGGCGAACCAAAAGGGTTCGGGAAAAATGAAGGGATGAAATGAAAAAAATCTGTACACCCGGCAAGTCGAAAACCTGAAAAGGCGGCTTGGGCAAAAATGGGTATCCCGGTGGACTGAAAACCCGAAAGGGCGGTCCAGGCAAAAGTTAGGGATAAAGCGTAATACTATGTCTCATTGGATCACTTTGCATCCAGAATCCGGTATCTACATCAAGTTCAGACGGCATTGATCAATCAGCTTCATCCTCGACTAGGTCATCAAGTGATGAGACGCTCGAAGATATAAGGGCGATAGCAGAGTTGAAACCCAGTGGGATCAGGCTTTTCACACAGCTGTTTTATTTTCCTTTGTACAAATTTGTATAAACTCTTTTGTTCGGCGGCGTTCTCTTACTAGGACGTCAGCCTCTTGTACATAAACGCCTAGTTTACAGGCAAATTCAAATATCAATACAAAAATCACTTTTCAGCTACAAATTGCCTTTTGTTTTTCCTTTTTCTGTTTGTTTTGCGAAGAACGTCCAAGGTTCAATTTGTGATATATGCATTGACAATAATTTGCTAACTCATGAATATTTGCATACGAAACAAAGGATTAATTACAGGTAACATTAGAAACAGGGGCAATAAAGAGTTGTCTAAGCGATCTAATTGTTCCATCCACCAAGGTACCAAGGTGAGTTCAGCTGAAGAACATAACCAGTACATCTCAATTCCCCCAGAGAGTGAGTCAACAAGTCAATGCGCTCTCCCTAAGCAAAGCTATTATCAGCCTTAAGGAAGTTGGGTATCCCCGCAGATCTCAATATTCCCCAGCACGATATACAAACATTCTTAACAAGCATCCCCGACAGTCTTGACTTAAAGATTGTTCCCCGGCGGTATATCAAGCATTCAGTGGAGTTACTTCCAGTATAGTTCAAATTTTCCCCAGGAAAGTCCAATCCAATTTCCCAGGAAAGTTTGAATCCATCTCCCCAGCAGTAAGCTTATCCCCAGTAGATTCTGGAAGCTTATCCCCATAGAGCACGAACACGTCTCCCGACTTTATTCAAAGGTTATTTCCCTACCAGGATATAACTGGGTTATCCTCAGCCAAAAGCCACGGAAAGATCGTTCTCGGCAAAGTCTTCTTATCCCCAGCGAAGTCTACTAACACTTCCAACACAACAATGGTATCCCCAGCGAAGCTGCCATCAATATCCTAGCAAAGTACCTCTCTCCCCACAGAGTATTGTTCCCCATCAATATCCTAGCAAAGTACTTGTCTCCCCGCAGAGTAATCCATTCGCCAATTTTATTCCCCAACGGAGTTATCTTCTCCTACCGGTATTCTTGCAACTATCATCCTCAGCAGAAGCAACAAAGCATTATTCTTCAACATCAGCCCAGGAGTGACTTCCCGGCACCCGTCAAGGATTTATTTTCCTAAGACGAAAACATACATTCATAAACATCACATTTTCATACATTATAGCATGCATATACGCATCATATCTTACAAATCTCATTTATATTGAGAACATCATTGCTTGATTCATATCATGCATTGCATATGACTGACCTTTACCTTTCAGGAAAGATCCAGCTAAGTTCTCAGATATATTTCAAGACTTTAGTCTGGTTCAGTTAAATCGACCCTAAGATTTTCCTGATTCTTATCCAGTCAAAGGCCTTCTCTAGTTTAGTCAGATCGACCCTAAGATCTCCCTGATTCTTATCCAGTTGAAGATATTCCAAGACCTTATCCGGTTCAGTTAAATCGACCCTAAGATTTTCCTGATTCTTATCCAGTCAAAGGCCTTCTCTGGTTCAGTCAGATCGACCCTAAGATCTCCCTGATTCTTATCCAGTTGAAGATATTCCAAGACCTTGTCTGGTTCAGTTAAATCGACCCTAAGATTTTCCTAATTCTTATCCAGTCAAACCTTCTCTAGTTCAGTCAGATCGACCCTAAGTTCTCCCTGATTCTTATCCAGTTGAAGATATTCCAAGACCTTGTCCGGTTCAGTTAAATCAACCCTAAGATTTTCCTGATTCTTATCCAGTCAAAGGCCTTCTCCGGTTCAGTCAGATCGACCCTAAGATCTCCCTGATTCTTATCCCAGTAGAAGACATCCAAGATTCTCTCAGCGTTACTGTTGAGGTTGAAGTCGCCCAAGATTCTCTCAGCGTTACTGTTGAGGTTGAAGTCGTCCAAGATCCTCTCAGCGTTACTGTTGAGGTTGAAGTCGCCCAAGATTCTCTCAGCGTTACTGTTGAGGTTGAAGTCGCCTATGATTCTCTCATCGTTACTGTTGAGATAGTAATCGTCCAAGGTTCTCTCAGCGTTCCTGTTGAGGTAGTAATCGTCCAAGGTTCTCTCACCGTCCCGTTGAGGTAGTAACCATCCCTGGTTCATTCATCACCATTTGAAGCTCCAGATTCAATTCCTGTAACCAGTCAGGGCACATCTACATAAGAGCTTGAAGACCAACTCCTGTAACGGGCCAGGTAATCATTTTCTTTTTCAGGTATGCAAGTTCTCGCTAAGGAATCTCTTACGCGATCGACATCCAGATGGCATCTATAAGCCCATCCACCTTCCATCATCTCTTAGCATGGCATCTATAAGCCTATCATCCTATCCATCAATCTCCAAATGGCATCTATAAGCCCATTCCCACCATCACACTACTATGTGAGCGCAAATTTCTGGGCACTCTAGTGTTTAATCATCTTCCACCCTCGGATTACGAAAGGCACATCAGCCAACCTGCATCCTCAGGTCTAAGAAGATTGAACAGGGGCAACTGTTGTACCCCAAAATTTTCCCTCCCATATTCTTCAATATTTGCAAAGAGCATGCTTCAGAATCTCCCCAAGGGTTGCACAGTTCAATGGCCTCCTAACAGTCAAAAACTAGGGTTTTGGTTCTGACAAAGAAATTGAAGTTTCCAAGGGTCCAAACAAGTCCCACATGCCTACAAACATTGTCAAGCATCCATATGCCAAGTTTCAAGACTCACAGCACAAAATTGCACAGTCAAAAACCCTAATTGCTCAGCAGTCAACTATAGGGGCAAAATGGTCATTTGACAGTCAAAAGTTAAAATTTTTGGTCAACATCTCATTTTGAAGCCACAAACATCATTGGATCAATTCTTGATCATGATTCTCAAGGCATGGCTCAAAAAGTCTCAAGATGCAAAAGTTTTCATATTTGGACAGTTGAAAAAGTCAACTGTAACTTGACCAAAGCATAACTTCCACATGGTTTATTAGAAAAATTCCATCCAAAGCTCATTTTGAAGAGAAAGACATTTCCTACAACTCCTCTTCACACTTAAAGTCCAAGAAATGCTCTCACAAAAAGTTATCAATTTCAACATTATAGGTCATTTTCAAAAGTCAACAAAAAGGCACTTTAAGTAAAAGACCATAACTTGAGATTGGTAAATCAAAATGACATGGGACCAAAGGCATTGGTTAGAGGACTTCAAGACCTTTCCAAAATATCCAAGAACATGATCAAAGCTTAAAAATTGAGCAAGATATGCCTTGTGGAAGTTGGGAAATTTTTGGGAATTTTGAAAAGTCAACTTTGCTTCAAATGCCTCAAAATTGCTAATGGGCCACATTTTCTTCCAAGAATCATTATCCAAAGGCTATGCACGACCATTTTGCCCAAAGGGGATTTATTTCATCATTTTTTATTATTTATTTGAATTTTTATCACCATTAATTCATTTAATTAAATAAAATATGACAAAAATACTAAACAAATGTGTTTGAATCTTTTTATGCAGCATATGCCCTCATTGGTTACTCAAGATCTCGTGCACATCAAAAAAGGGAAGATTTGGAGCAAATTGGCATGTTATTCATGAGGAAAAGATTTGAAAAGATGCCATTAAAAATCAAATATTTGATTCATGATTACAAGGGTTTTTGGACTGGATTTGCAACCCTAATTCGTCCCATACATATACAGGATGCTAAACCTAATCACAACAACCTTGAAGCTGCGCCCAAACCTAAGAACAAACTTGGCATTTTTTGTGAAAAAAATTGAAAATTGAAAACTGCATTCTAGCGCAATTCAAAGAAAAGTATTGATTCCAATAGCTTGCCAAGGCCTCAAGGAACGTTTCTGGATCAAAACCACTGCGTCTAACACAAAGAATTGGTAACACGATGCCGTCCTGTTCTTAATTTTTCTCATACTCGTGTTTTGAATTATACGCGTCATTTATGCCTTTTGCTTGTCGTTTTGCACTAATATAAACATTCTAAAACTTTTGGCATCATTCAATTGAATTTTTATGCCCTGTACGAGAATCTACCATTAACGTCTTCTAGGTTTTCAGAGGTTTAAATTTGGGGCTTCCTTATTCTGGAAAAATTGGCCAACAAGACCTGGACCACTGAACTCACGACCTTCATACGAATTGGTTACACTAGTCGCGCTCAATTTATGAGCCACCATACGCTAATCGCTATTATCATGTTCTTCATTTAGTGGGGGTTTAAAACCCCCGCTATCCTTTCTCTTTTTTTCAGGTCAAAAACAAAGAAGTGGAGAAGAAGATGATATGTCTCAATGTGATAGGGCTATTCAAATTTTAGCGCGTTTTGTTTGATTAATAGCATTAGTGCGTTTGTTTTTATATATTAATTCCTTGCCATTATAATAACAAAGTGACACAGCAGCTCAGTTGGCAGGCATATGGATTGGTAAGCATTGGGACCTGGGTTCGATTCCCAGGTCCCCTCCCTTCTCAATATTATTTTTCTTTCCATGTTTACATGTAGCGTTCCCTTCAGAAGTCCACCATGCACTTTACGCTTAAGCTGGCCACGCGTCCCACTACGTCAATCCAATGGCCATGATCTGAGGAGCACCCTATGCGTTGGTCAATGGAGCCACACGTGACCACCAAAAGTCAACCAGGCCTCCAATAATTGGGCCTAATTACTCACAACATAACTTCCAAATTGGGGTCAACACCCCCCATTGGTTTGCTTTTTTCATTCTCTTTATTTTTTCTATTTTATTTGTTTTATTTAGTTTTAGTTTAATTCTTTAAATTAATTTTTTTTTCTTTAACATAAAAAATAATAAAAATCAGAAAGACAAAAAAATATAAATATATTTTATTTAAATGTTCTTGTAAATAAACTTTATTAATTAATTTAGTTTTTAATTCTAGGTTTAATTCTAATGTTTTTCTTAATAAACTAAAAAATGTAGAATTAGGGTTTTAAATACTTTTATTCTTTTTCTTTTCTTTTATCATTATTAAATATTAATTATTTTTATAAATAAATTGCCATGTAAATAATTAATTAAAATTAGGTCAAATTTGAACATTTTTTTTAACAAATTAAAAATAGTTTAGAATTAGGGTTTTAATTTCGTTTAATTTTCTTACTAAATTCCATAAATACAAAAAACTCAAAAATAATTTCCTTTTCTCATTTAACTTAATTAATATAGTAATTGTAATTTAATTTCCTTAAAAGGGTCCAACGCCCTCGCATTCGATCATAATTCTATTTCGCGCGCTTATTTTATTTCCTTTTTTATAAATTTCATGTAATTATCCCAAAGCCATGTAATAGATTAATTAGGATATTTATCTTTCCTCATTTTTATTTTATTTCAAATCGGGTCTTGGATTAATTTGGCGATGTAGACCCGCGCCTTTGTAATAGCGTAGGACTTTTAAATTCCGCATCTTTTAAACTGTTAATAATTTGCATGAAAGAATGAATGCCAAAATAAAAGCAACGCGTAGATCATCAATGTATGAACAAGATAAACATAATTAAAAACGACACACAAATCACACACCACCCCTAGGGTACGCCTCACTGTTGCCTTGCCCCTCGAAAAGTGGTCGTCGAGTAGAAGATGTTTTAGTGAGTCCTCATGTCCATGAACATGGCATGAGGGTAGCTTCTAAGGTATCTTACTATTGCTCTGGTGACCACGTTGTTGCCTTGTCCCTCGAAACGTGGTCGTCGACTATAGGACGTCTTAGTGAGTCCTTATGTCCCATTGATCTGGTTGCCTCAAAACAAGTTGCCTCGGAATAGTTGCCTCGGAATAAAAGATCAATGGCATAAGGGTAGCTCCTAAGGTATCTTACCTTTGCTCGGTGGCCACACTATCCTAAAACTCGAATTGACCCGAACACCTCCAACGGTGATGCTACCTACCTCTCAATGGTGGGATGGCACTACTTTAAGGGCATTTACACAGACGAATTCCTTAGGGTAGGTAGAGAACTCGTAGATACTTGCTCTAATTTCAAAACAAAATCAAAAACTCTTTTCGCACCGACACTTTCAAAAAGCTTTCGAAAGCAACTTTTCAAACACTCTTGAGGACTGATACAAGAGTCGAACTGAAATTTTCAAAGAAACTTTTTTAAACCCACAGTTGAAAAGCAAACAAACAATTTTGAAAACACAAATGAGCAAGTATCTAAGAGCCCATGGATAACCATGGATAGAAAGGGTTCTAACACCTTCCCTTTCTATAATCTACCTCCCGAACCGAGAATTGATCTCAATAAGGAATTTTTCTGTGCTTTTGTCCTTTCCATTTGGAGAAAATAAAAGACGGTGGCGACTCTTGCTTCCGTGACATTTCGCGAACCAGCGTTAAACAGTCAGTTCCAGATCCACCGATCACAATGATTCATTCACTAAAAGAGAGAATAATGTCGAAGACAATGTTGGAACATCTTGTGTGCAGACTGAGGAGACAAGAAAATAAGCAATATGTGAGTCCACAAGTGTTTATCCAGATAACTGTGAAGTTAGAATTTAGGCATAATAACTCAAAGAGATCAATACAAGACACTATAATGAAGCAGGCGTTACAGAATTCGTCAAATAAATATCAAACCCATGTCTTGTTTCTAATCTTGAACCAAGGTTGTGTTCTACTTTTCAATAAAGAAGGGTCTTGAACTGCATCATTGGGGAAAAGTGGGTCAGTAGGTATTTGTATATAAGAAACAATTTGATTTCCTATTTCAATCAGAAGCAAATGTGTGCCTCTAGAAATACTAATGAGTCTGAGTATGGTGGAACAAGGAGAAGTTGTTCTCAACTGGTATGGATTGACCAGATGTTGGAGGATCCTAATGTTAAACATGATATCATGAAATTACTTGGTGAAGATCTGAATGATATCAAATATCTAATTATACACAGCTGGAACAATAACCTTGATAATCATAATTAACTTATCAAGAATTTTGTTGAAGGAAAGGTTATCACTCTGGAGTATATGGAAAACAAGGAATAACTTAATATTATGACACATATCTTAATATGTTAATGAGCATGTTTATAGGACTATGCTTCTGCTAAGGGGAGAGTAGTGATTGTGGTTGCTTGTTGTATACAACTATTTAGGGGGAACATGATTGTTTGTCTTGCTTGTTGGTGCTTCTGATATTTCTGCTACTGTTGGTGGAGTTTGTGTGCATGATGTCTTATCTGATGTTCTCACATCTTGCCTTCTGTAAAGAATCCTGATGTGAAGCTGTTTTATCTTATGCTACATGTGTCTCTGATGTGTGAATTTGGGTAGTTCTTATTTGGTATACTGGAGTTTTTGGTGATTTGGGTTTTCCCTTTGAGGGGGAGTCTTGGTCATGTATGACATGGGGAGTTTGGTCATGCCTGTGATGTCAGACCACATGTCTAAACATCTATCTTATAGAGTATTGAATAATGTGATCTGTAACTGCATGTAATCTCTGATATATGTTTTTGTTGCAATTTGTACAACGTTTACATGTTCGCATGTAGTTTGTGTTGTGGTTTTATTCCTTTCTCCATGGTTATTATAAATTGGTTGTTTTAGCCAAAATTTATCAAAGAGGGAGATTGTTAAATCCATGTTTTTAGATTTGACATAAATTTTACTAAAACATAGTTTTGGACTGATGTTGAGAAGCATATCATAACATCTTGACCAATTGTTATGACATGTTCTGCTGTCATGCTTATCAGACAAATGTTGAGCTATATTTCTTGACATCTTGGTCTGTTATACAGCAGGCGTTGGTGTTATATCTCTTGACAGATTTTATTTGTTTTTGAGAGATTCTTTTGGATGTATCTCATTTTTTGTGCAGGTCAACAAAATTTATTAGGAATAAGTGCAGATTTGATTTGGTTTCATTAAAAAGGATCTTGGAGACTTTTTAGGAAAATTTAAAAGATTTGTTCTTATTCCTATTTTTATGTGAAGATCTTGCAGCTGATTTAAAATAGAAGATTGAATTTAATTTGAAGGGACCAAATTCATTATGCAAGAGTGTATAAATAAGGATTTGCTAAACCTAAAATAGCAAGTATTCATATTGAAGAAATTGTGGGTGCAACACAATAATTAGGGTTTTGGGAGTCTTTTAAGTTCTTTGTGTTTTTGTTCTTTGTATGTCACTCATGTATCTTTTGATACATTGAGGTTGACTTATTGTTCTCACTCACGAGATTTTAAGCAGAGTGTTGAGTATCGTTCTTAGTTAAGATTTTAAGCAAAACTAAGTATTGTTTATTAGAAGTGTAATCTTCTGTTTGAGTATTTTGGTCTAGTCACAGGTTTTTATTGTAGGTATCACTGAGGTGATTGAAAGTGAGAGGGAGGTCTCATATCTAGAGGTGTCTAGATAGAAGTTGTACAAAGTAGTGATTTGGAGAGAAGTTGTAAACTAGGGTTGTTTAGACTTTGAACTAATATTATCAGTGAATTTATTTTCTGGCTTGGTAGCCTCCAGAATAGGTGACGTTGCACCGAATTAGGTTAACAAATGATTGTGTTGTTTAATTTTCTGCAATTTACTTTATGCACAATCTCCAGATTTAGCAAGTGCTTTTTGTCAGCAGAGGATGTCATAACATATGTCTTGACATTGTGTTGGTGTTAGGACATCAGTCTTGACATCTGTTTTGCAAGTCTCAGAATTTCAACATCATCTCTCCATCTAAAGAGTGTTCAAGACATTAGGAGTACCGATTGAGAAAGATTCATAAGCCACTAAATATCGGTCACTTGTCTCTACAATTTTGCGTTTCAAAATTACAGTTATCATTGTCAAAAGATTTTTGTCTTATGGATCCAGACATTCTTGAAATCTCATCTCTCATATACAAACATGTCGTAGATTCTATAATTATATACATGTTCATATTCATTTAACTTATTCTGCACTAAAATATATGGTATAATATATACAACATGTATATTTGATTAATTATTATTGAATTAATTCCAATAAATTTTTTATTTTATTTTAATGAACAGGTTGGAAAATAAAGTTCTGTAAAAGAAAAGTGGGAAAATAAAAAAGTTTTAGCTACTTACTAAGAAATCTAAAAGTTTAAGGAAATGGAAGAGGTAATTTGTAGTATCTTTTGAATAGTGAATGATACATGAAAATATATTGTTCAGTAGGAAAATATATTTATGGGTGATGAAAAGTTTAATAACGGTGAAAGAGATTTAATAACGTAATAGGAAACAAACACTCTTAGGTTTTCTTACAAATTTAAAAAGAATAAAGAAACAATAAATGGTTTGTATTCTTATTAAATTAGAGGAAAATAAGTACTTATATTAATAGTTAAGCCTTTATTCAATAACGTA
This sequence comes from Vicia faba, assembly GCA_948472305.1. Taxonomy (NCBI): domain Eukaryota; kingdom Viridiplantae; phylum Streptophyta; class Magnoliopsida; order Fabales; family Fabaceae; genus Vicia; species Vicia faba. Next base: position 342,821,715 of record OX451740.1, read on the forward strand.
AAAAAATAACGTTGAAAGGTTTTGAAAATGAATGATAAGTTTTTTCATCCATCTATAGAGGAGAAAAATCAATGAGAATTGAAGAGCATAACACGTCATATTTTTTTTATGATGTGGAACAAAATTGATTATGTGCCATATAAAATAATAATAATAAGTGTCAATCAATTAGTTGCGACTCTGTAAATTATAAATAGATACGTTAAGGTAGGTGGGATTCCCACAAAAAGGCTTTTAGAATTATTATTCTCAATTTTACAAAGTTTTTTTAGAAGAGAGTAAGAGATGAGAGAGTAAGTAAAGAAATCCTAACGCTTTCTTTTTTTATAGTGCAGAGAATTTAAGAGAGATTATATTTGTATAGGGTCTATACAATTTCTCTTCTCCCTAATAATTGCGAAGAAAGAGGAGAGAAGGCCTCAAATATTTTATGAAATTTTTTTAATGTATCCTATATCTTTATAGTGTATTGAGCGAAAATATCAATATGTTTGAGTTTCAAAAATATATTTTCGGAAGAATCTTTAGTATGCACATTGATGAACAAAACTCTATATAAATTAAAAGAATTAAATAAAAATGTATTTATGGAACACGTCCATAGTTGCAGTTCCTGTAGCACTCCACCTTCAGAATATATTTTAGTTTAAGAAAGATTAGATGTCACACAGAAATATTCTGAAGATGTATTTTCGGAAGGGACCCATAGTTGTATCTTCAGAATAAATTTCCACTAATACGCGCGCTCGTCTCTTCCCCTTCCTCATTTTCAGACATTAATATGTGTGACAATTACATTTGACGACATCTAAGCACATCACACGTTAGTTAGGCTACATGCAGTACATTTCTAGGGATCATGTTGTGTCTTCTCCTCCCTTGATGAAACTCAGGGATATGGATGTCATGTTTGATGATTATGTTAATCATCTGGTGTCAGATGAGGCACGGAGTACCACAACACCAAACTAATAGAGCTACGTGGACTGTTACATCCAATGTTTCTTCAAAGTGTCTCATCCATATTTGATACAGAATGCTCCAGGAAATCCACCTAGGCCAACTCATCAGGAGATTCTAGAGGAGGAGCGGCCTAGGGCCAATCATACTCATGATGTGTTGCCTATGTGTCGTCGTATCATAGACATTACATAGTCAAGTATTGATGGAGGACTGTTTTCTAATGGCTCTCGGGTGATAGGTGTTCTAGATGACATTATGGCGGAGGCTCAAAAGGCTCTGCAGTACAGTAGTCAGTGCATGAATGCAGAGAAAGTGTGGGGCCGACTTATAGTCTAACATACGCAGTAGTCTTGTCTTGTACAATACTAATTAAATAATATTATAAATTAATTAAATAATTTATTTCTCTTATCTTTCTTTTATACCAAACAATACATCAAATTTACTCTATTTTTTTCTTATTTTTTATCTTCTCTAATCTCTCTCTTCATTCTTTCTTCCCACGACCAAACATACCCAAGTTATATTAAAATTCACCTCGAATTAGTCGTGTATATATATATATATATATATATATATATATATATTTGAATTTGACTGAAATCAAGCTCATAGATATTTTGATTATTCTTGTAAACTATTTTTTTTAAACAGACGAACATGAATCAAAAATAAATTTTACTAGAGTAATGATTAACAAGTTTAAATTATAAGTGAGAGAGAGAGAGAGAGAGAGAGAGAGAGAGAGAGAGAGAGAGAGAGAGAGAGAGAGAGAGAGAGAAATGAAGGGTGGCAGAAAGTTTAATACTGACGAGGAAAACCCCAGAAGAGGAAGGATCGGGTTTTGGACTCAAAGAAGGTTAAAGGAGTAGGGTGACAGGATTGTATCTCAAACTTCTTCTTCACTGAGTTTCTAGAGTTTTATGGTGTTAAGGAGATGTTTGATGTGTTCAAAGGATATGGTTTGATTGAAGAAATTGTCATTCCACCAAATAAAGATAAAAGATGCAAGCAGTATAGCTTTGTGAAACATAGAAAGGTGGATAATGAAGAATTGATTACAGTAAAACTGGATAACATATTCATAAAGTCTAAATAGATTTATGCTAATATTCAAAAATTTCAACGAGGAAGACATTCACAAAAACTGATGGAGTTTAAACATAGGGGATTCTACTCGGAGTATTATGGGGGAGGAAGTACATGCAGAGTAACTTACAAAGGGGTTCAAATGGAATTGATCAGTAAATTAGAAAGTGTACTAATTTTCTAATGTAATAATAATAGGAAATTCCCAAGATATCGATCTCAAGGACTGCGTGCATTTATCGAGTTAAATTCATAGTTTAATTAAACAAAACTTGATTTGGGATTTTGGTTGTGAAATTTTCACTTAAAAAGTAGCAGGAATATAATGTGGCTTTTCAATGATATGAGGAGCATGCTAGGGATTGGTGTGTGATTTACCCTGTAATAACATTTACTCTTGATATCTTCAACAAGTTAGTTACCTTTAACTACCTTCCCTTTAGATTATTTTCTCCTAAGTTCTTAGTGAGAAAACCTTTAACCATCCATCCTAAATCCTAAGTCCTTAGAGATATCTGATGGAGTCAAGCCTTTATTTTATCAAGTGTTAAATTCGATAACTATAGGGTATTCCTAGTCCTATGTGATATCTACTATAGCCTAATCACTATAATAAAAGAAAATTAAAGCATGATTCATAAACAAATCCTTTAGTCTCTTCTCTATTATTGCTTTACTTGCTTTAATTTTCATACATCAATTTGTCAAATAGCATCGAGTAATTTATCCACGCGTAAGAATTTTGTGAAACTAGTTTTGTTTTGAATTGTGTGTTTAGTTGCTTATAATCACTTTTGATTATAAGTTCTTTTTTATATCAACAAAACACAAAGGAAAACTCTGAAACTTTGATTTCACGCCAAGTGTTTGAAAAATTGTTTAGCTTTTTTAACTCAAAGGAAAATTGCAATGTTCTATCTCTTACTCTCATTTACTCTCTATATGCAATTTGTTGAAAGTGTTGTTTGATCAATTGATTCATATAGAATTTATCTTTGATTGATAAAGCTTAAATTTCATTGTTTATTAGCTTATAATTAATTTAATTGTAAGAACATTTTTATATCAGCAAAGCTCAAAGAAAATTCTGAAAAACTGATTGCACGCCACATGTTCGGTAAATTGTCGAAGTATGTTTTTAATATGATTTTATTGGAAATAGGAAACCGTTGTGTTTGATACCAAACTATTAATGGATATATTATTATGTTTATTGATTTTATCATTATCTTAATTTCATATGGCTTGTGAATATCCGAGTTTCCAATAACTAGGTTCATTTAGAAGACAATGTAGTTATTGGAAAGCTTGTATGCATATTCATGTTAATCCATATGACAAGGATATGTGTGACGCTATTACTCAAAATAATGCCAATGGTGTTTTCACATTTAATTCGGAAGCACTATGGAATAACAATGATAATAAAAATATATTAAATCTCATTAATCGTTTGAATGCACTTGATAATCTTATTTCCAATGAAATTGCTACTAACAAAGTTGTGAGATGTCTTACTAGGAATTAGTAACCGAAGTTCATTGCGATCAAAGAAGCTAATGATCTTACAACACTTGATCTAACTACATTATTTGATAAGTTTGAAGAACATGATAAAAAACTTACTTACATAGACTAGCATAAGAAAAAGCTTGAAAAGAAGACGAAAAAGAAGAAAGACACGGACCCCCAAGGACCTAATAAAACCAATTATTTCACTAACCCCCAAGGACCTAATGAAGATTGGGTACCTAACTTGTCTGGTTGTTTTTTCAGGAATATTTCTCTTAACTCTATGAAGAGAATATGCATTCTCATTTATGGTGGCTCAAGGCATATGGACATATTCTAATTTTATTGTATACGGGACAAGATAATGGATTATGTGATCTAGAAAGAAACAACAAGTTTTATTTAATTGGTAAAAGAGGTGTAAGTTAATTTTGATTTTGTATCCGAGAGTACTTGGAAAATGTATTTCATTTCATAATGTAGGTGTATCTTCAAGAAACATACTCAATGGCACCGAAGAAGGAATTGATCAACCTGAGTCGGTGAAACATAAGGAGGAGAGGGATAACTAACATGAAAAGGGTAAATATGAGAGTTCAATCAAAATGAATGATCATCAAATTAATGACTTTCTTAGACTCATCACAAGTCATATTTTTGGGTACTTTGTCAAAGTGAAAAGTTGTAAGATCATGTTGTTCTAAAATCTTTGTGGCATACTTTGCATTTGTTGTTGATTAAACCCCTTCTCTTCTTTTGATCTTCAACAAGATCAAGCATACAATATATTGACAATTGATTATCTAGATTTTGCTATTCCTTTGTGTTCTTTATCTCCAAAGCTTTGACGCACCATCAATTGTACTTATTGCAACACAAGACTTCAATTTGGTTCACCGTTATCGCGCTACTTACTTTTGATTCTTTATCTCGAAAGGGTCCTTTGCATTCTTTTTCTCCAAAGGCTTTCACTAGGCCACAATTCTCTCTTGAACATCTTGCACAAAAACCCCTGAACCAACCAATCATCTTGGAGGACAAACCTGTGGTTTTTTCAAGATGAAGACCCCTACAAATCTCAACCCAATATTCTCGGCTACACAAGAACCTAATTGACGTTATCGAACCTTGTTTAGATGGCACCCCAACAAAAGATTGTTACGATGATTTGTTAGTGTGTATGCATAGGTTAGAGGTTGAAGATAAAGAGAAAATGTAGGATATTGTTATGGTATCATCAAGTAGGAATGAGGCATCAATGATATATTTATAGTTGGAAACTTTTTAGACAAAAGAGGGAGGTTTTGGAATGAAAAAAAATGCAAAAATGACCCATAAAACAGTATGAGTTGGCCTGAAAAAGTTATGAGTCGACACATACAAAACAGTAGCTACATGGTTTAATAATGAAGTATACATCCCGACTCATAGGATTTTCAGGTTGGCTCATCTACTGCAGTCTTAAAACAAAAATGTTGTCAAAGTTGTAGGCTTTAATAAAAATATTCTAGTTTTCATACCTCGGATGTCTTAAGAGATATCGAGACACTGATCTCTGAACTATAACATAATGAACAATTTCAAACAATAAAAAAGTGCAAATAAATAAAGGAACACCCAGAATTGATAACCTAGTTCAGTGTACAACAACACCTACTCTGGGAGCTACCAAGCCAGGGACGAAGTAAACTAGATAGTATCAATTTGTATACCCATAGCAAACTCTCACCAATTTACAATCTACTCACTTAATCACTAACCGAGCTTAAATTATACCTAAGACTCACCTAGGTATGAGACCCTTCTCAAATTTCTTTCAATCACAACAGTGACTGAACAACTCTAAACAACTTAGAATAATTTTGGAAGACACACTTCAAAGACACACAATCATTCAATGCTTAAAAGCTTAAGAATGATTGAAAGAACTTAGAACACAAAGAACATTCCAACTCTTCTATCAAAGTGATATTAGAGAGGCTCACAATAAACAAATACAAACCCTAACAAAACACACGTAAGTTTCACACATAAAATAGGTTTGTATCAATCTATTTAAAGCAACCTTCAGGACTGAATTGGGCTACAAAATTGCAGCAAATTAATTGCTAAAAATCTGTAGAAACTTCTGAATAAAAATAAGACTTAAATCATTAGTTTCCAAAATTATCTCCATAATTAGAAACTAAGAATACTCCTTGAATTAAGCTTGAAACTCTTAACCCTAAAACTGAGGGCCACATAGGATATCATAATATTCCCAAATATTTTGCATCTGTAATAAATTAAAAACATCCAACTGTCCAGTTGTACATAGGCGCAATGTCGAATGATTCTGGATAGGATATCACATTCGACACGTTGCTCTAGTTGATAGAACATATTATTTCAACAGGTTTCTGCTAAGTTAGTTTTACCAAACATAATGTCAATCACAAACTATAGAGAATTAACAATCTCCCCCTTTGGCTTATTTTGGCTGAAACAACTTAATACTCCTTGCACACATAAACATCAAAACAACTGAGGTTTGAAAATAAATCATCCACCAATATCAGAGGCACAACAACAAAAATTAATTCATCAGAGTATCAACAAGTGGAAGCTAATAAACAAAAAATCCACAAGAAACATAAATTCCCAACAAGTCATGACATCATTGAAGAATGGAAAAACAAAAGAGGGGGTTGAATTAGGGTTTTTGAGATAAATTAAAAGACACGTTGGTTATCCTGGTTCATTTGAACTCAAACTACTCCAGTCCACCCACCAAGGTGATTTTTCCTCTCTCACACGAGGTCTTAATCCACTAATCAAAACTTGATTACACAACCACAACGACAACTGTCAATGTCTTCTTGAGTCTAAACCACAACCCGGTTTTCTCAAGGAATTACAAAGTAATATAATTGAAAGTGTGTACAAATATGTTTTCTAAATAAAACAATATTACAACAATGATGTATTGCATAATTGAAGATCACTAGGTAGAACTGGGTAGTTATATTTTTCTTTTTCGTGCGCAGTGGTTGTCACTTGATATCTTCTTCACGTCTTCTTTAAATCAGTAATGCATGAGAGACATAAGAAGATGCATTTGGAAGGTTAATAAAGTGTAGTTAATGTTCTTTCCAAAAGTGAAGATCATGTCTTGATCCAACCGTTACTTTTGATTTTCCATGAATAAACTGTAATGCTTCAGAACATGCCCAAATCATAAGATGAATGTTATCTTTGAGACTCCTTTACTTTCCAAAACTTTACATATCAGAATATAAGAGTTCTTGTTTCATATGTTGGTGCATTTATAAGTTGTAATGTCAGAACTTCTTTATATAAATGTGTTACACAAATTTGCTTTTAATAAAAGATCTTTCTCATCTTCTTTCATCATAACTTCCAAGGGTGTAGAAAAAAACCATGTTCTAACATATATTTCTTATCAGAACTTCTCTTCATATTAAAATACTTTATTAGAGAGCATGTTTGTCCTTTATATATCATGTGTTTGTTATCATCAAAACTCTTACAGGGATGTAGAACCAAACTATGCTCTAACAATCTCCCCCTTTTTGATGATGATAAAAACTTGTATATTTTGAACGAATACTTAAAGAATAAAAAAAATTAAAGACCCCCCCCCCCCCCCTTAGTAGAAAACTCAGATTGAAGAAAAAAAATACTTCTCTGAAGATTGTTCTGATCATAGTTTTGAGGTTAAAATATCTTACATTCCCCCCCCCCCCCCCCTTTTGTCAAGAATCAAAAAGTAGTAACAACACGAGAAAAACAGAAGATTAAGATGAAGCAACATGCAAAAGAAAATTAGTTTTTAAGATCTTTTGAGATTTCTTTTCTGGATGGAATCTTCAGTTGTTTCTGTAAATATTGTGACACCCTCTTCTAGATTTGACTGAGATTCTTCTGTTGATGTATCCTCAGTATCGTTACCAATCATTCTAGATCCAATAATATTTCCTTTCTGATTTCCTCTGAGACCTGCGTATCCTCCAGATTTAAATTCCAAGCTTTGGAAAATATGCTTTCTTCCCGTCATGTGTAGAGAGCATCCAGAGTCCAGGTGTTAAAACGGGTGTTTCAACCTTGCTGTTAAAAATATCTGCAACATAGATGATTTTATCCTTTGGTACCCATATCATTTTGGGTCCATGATTGTTAGAGTTTCCAAAATTCTGATGTATCTGCGATCGACCTAATGTGTCTAACAGTATCTTAACTGCAAGTGCACAGTCTATCGCGGTAGTAATAAAAGGATGTCGAACCCACAGGGACTTCGTAATCACTCTAGTGTTATAAAACAGGGTTGTTTAGCTAAGGCGGAAATTGTCACGTTTGGTTTTTAGAAGTTTAAAACAAAAGGGAAACTAAATTCGATTAAGGGAATTAATATTAAAGTGGTCGGAGCGTAATGATTTGAACCTATGCGAATTAAGTTGTACCTAAGCATATAAAATTATTTAACTTAATTGTCCTGTAGTACTTATCAGCTTAAAAACCCTCGATTCACACTCTCGTGGTCTTACCTCGGATCATACTCCTAAAGCCAAATGTCTGCTCTCGCTAGTCCATAAGTGTTTAGAAAGCATCTTTTTGAAAACTAGATAAGTCTAATTCGTTTTAAAGCGCTCTCGCTGTATTTAAATCGAATGCCTAACTTTAGCTATCCGGTTAAAACCTCACACTCTCGTGGTCTTGATTTCTCCCTATTTCACTTTCTTTACTCTCGTAATAAAAAGCTTAATTTTTAATTATAAAAAGTCACGGTCAGAAATTAAGTTGATTAAGGTTTTAGCTTAGAAAAACATTAACTTATTCGGTTATTTCATCACACCCCGACTACGGGTATTTAGCTACTTATAATACTCGGAATTAAAAGGCAGGAAATAAATTCAGAAAACAATAACGCATGCATCATAAATAAAGAATAAAAATATAACATAAATAAAATTGCAATTATATCAAATACAATAAAAACCTGAAAAGCAATAAAATCCGAGATCCTTCTTCCACAAGCCGGCAAGATTGGAACGTCGTAAATGAAAACTTAAATGGACGAAATTCAGAAATAAAATCGAGATTAAAAATCGGCAGAGCTTCCGCAAGGTTTTTGTGAACTAAACTCTCCTTTTTTCTTTCTAAGTCTAAGCTATATATAGAGAATAAAAGTACGGTTGGAAAAATATTTGAGTTCCTAGATTCTTGGTCTTACTGAGAAAATTGAGGAGAAAGTGGCCTTGGAAGTTGGAGAGAATTTAGGCACGTATGCATGCTTTGCTTGACCATTTCATTTTTGCTTTACCATATTCTGTTGCTTGACCACGTTCAAATTTAATACATATAAGCTTGTTACGGGCGTGGCTGGGGCGTTACGCTCATTTTTTATAAGCTAGCGCGTTACGGTCGTGGTAGGGGTGTGACGACCGTCACACTCTTCTGAAGCGTCTTACGGTCGTGGCAGGGGCATGACGACCGTAACATCAGCAGAAAATGGATTTCTTGACAGATTTATCTTTTCTCTTTGGTTTTTGGCCGCAATCTCGCGCATTTCACGTTTCTTCTTAGCTTGAGCTGAGATATGTTGTACCTGCATAAAACCATACAGAACTCGGAATATTCGAGAGTTAATCGGGTAAATACGACATAAAACGGATAAATTTTATGGTAAATATATGATATGATTTCGCGTTATCAAATCCTCCAATACTTAAACCTTTGCTTGTCCTCAAGCAAATAGTCGTAAAAAAATCGGACAAGTGTTCGCTAGGCGCACGTGCACGACATACCTTTTGTTTTCAAGATAAAACACAGGAAACCAATCGTTAGTCGGCCGATACTTGAGTAAAACGTCAGTGATATTTCAATGGCACAATTGAGTCGCGTATTTCCATCTTAACAAACCGCTTAATCGTTTCGTCATATTTAAACCTCGATCCTCTCGTGCTTTTTCGCCCGGTTTCGTTCTGGCGCAATCACATTAAGCCCTTTGTCTTTTCACGCGCGTAGTGGAGTAGCCGGTTAGTGACTTTGATCCTATTTCTGTCGCGGGGTCTGGTACACGGATGTGGTTACCCTGGATTTTTCCAAATTGGAGGTTGCGGGGGATCGAGCCGTAGCACGCCCTACCAAGTTCATAACCAGATACCTCTGAACCAACCTTCAATGGACTTCTTCTCTTATACTTATGTCTCGTATGCGATCTTTGTCTTTTGGCACAAGATTTTCTTTGTTTAGCATCGAGATGAGAAGATTAGGCATCAAACACTTATATTCATCGGCTCCCCACGTGGTTTGTGTCCAGACGGTGCTGACTGCTAGTATAAACTACTAGGGGTTACTTCAGAACTTAAAAATCGAGGTGTACATATAACGTCTCGTTTAGACGGGTTGCATAAGTAGGAAGTTCACAGTGTCATAGTCGTATTGATTTTGTTTACTCGTTCTCGTCTACCTAACTAGGTTTCCGTTTTAAGGCAGGTATGTCGAGCTATGCGAGCGGAGAAATTTTTTGGTATGGCTTAAAATACGGGGAAAACTTGAAAAACTTGAAAATATCATAGAATAACCATAAATTTACTGCAACATGAAGGAAAATATAACGTCTCTCCCACACTATATCAGACATTGTCGCAATGGCATGATATAAGTTAGGAAGGAATACAAATAGAAAACGAACGGAAAGGGAAATAAATGAAATACAAAAACAAAAGAAAACTACTGGTGGCCTCTGCCTCTGCTACGTGTGCGGGATCGTCGGGTAGGTGTGGCCTCGAGGTCGGTATCATGCGAGCCAAGGGCAGTGACGTCCATGCGTAAGGCGTTTAGCTCGGAGAAAACCTCGTCCAGCTTCTCGTTGACATTGCGCTGGCCGCTCAGGATTTGGACGTTTTGCGCATGTAGAGTGTCATACTGCTCTTGATGCTTCCTTTCAAGAGCTACAGCCATCTGATTTTGCTGATGGAGGGCTCTGAGGATGTCCTCCATAGTAAAAGGAGGTGGTGCAGAAGAGGACTCAGGAATGTCGGGAGCAGGTGTCTCGCGATCCAATTCCTCCTGGATCTCGTCAGTTGGAGCGGCTGGCTGGGCATCGTGCACGGGAGCATGGCCGTCAGGGGCATCAAATAGCCAATTGGCTCGGTTATTCGGATCGATACGGTCCCTGCAAGGCAAAACAATGTTAGAATAAACGACGTTACAGATCACTGGATGGAACCGACCGTCGTCCCGTTGGTAAATGAGATGAGCCGATTTGCAATGGTCTAAGGTAAGCAAGACCGGTGCTCTGGAGGGCAGATGGGCAAGGGTGTCGCCATGATTCAGGGCCAATGCAATAGAAGTGACAAGCCCTCCGAAATAGAAGGGTTTGCCGCCGCGAGTGCAAATAGAATGAATATGGGCCAATAGGAATGGTGCGGCATTGATTTTCTGATTAGTAAACGTACATTGCATGAAGAACAGATCTTTGGAGTTAAGCTTGTGGTTACTATCCCTTGCAAAAATGGTGTTGGATAAAATGCGGTGGAAGTAGCGAATGGCGGGGTTATGGATTTGGGTAGCGTTGAGGTGATCGTAGGAGTTAGCTCGATTGTTGGTCAAGCTATGCCAAAGGTTGAAGGATTCCTCATGGAAGGTGTCGGGCACACGTAGGTGAGCGCCTTCATCGGTACAGAAGTCGAGTAGGCGACCGAATGCATTCTGGGAGAAGTCGTATTCGGTGCCGAAAATGCGGAACCTTACCACACCGGTAAGTTGATTTCTTGGACCATTCAGAGTGATGTAGCAAAATGAATTGAGGAACTCAAGGGTGAGATTCTCGTACGTTGGTTGGGGCTGGCTACATAGGGTCCAAAGGTTGACATTCTGTAGGAGGTGTTGGACACTTTCAAGTAACCCGAGGTCGCGGAGGAAGTCAATGTCGACGAACCTCGTGGGATGGATGCCTCGGTGTTGGAACTTCAGGAACCTCGTGCGCTGTGTTTCACCTGCTTCACCATCGCGTAGGTAGATGCCTGGGATTTGTTGGTTGATGTTTTCCATTTTGGAATGCTAAAGCATTAGAGATAGTGGGTTTGGGTTATGGGATGGAGTTTGTGAGGTATCGGTTGTGAGATGGAGATAATGATGAGGAAAAATATTGGGAAGGATGAAAATTAATGGAGAACTGAAGGTGAGTTAAGTGGTGGAACTTAATGGGAAGGTTTTGAAATAGTGGAGAAGAGGGAAGGTTGCAGAAGAAACGCTACTGTCTGCTACAAGGGTCACTTATGTAACCCGTGTTACGATCGTAACACAGGCATGATGATCGTAACACGCTAAAAGGCGTGTGACGAACATAAGAGGGATGTGACGATCGTAATGACTGCAAAATGTACAATTTCTTAACAGACTGTGCTGTATCAAGTCTGCAACATTCTATCTCTACACAAAGGCATTTTAATAGCAATATAAATTCAATGGTATACCAAGAAAATGCAGGCATATATGTTCCAAAATATCACACCATCAGTAATTAGAGTAAAAACCCGCAATATATGTAAAGCATTATATTTCGTGCAGAGGAATCCAGCAAACCAGTATTAAACAACTGAAACGAATGATTTCGTAAAACTGCATGTTCAACAACATAAACTCAAAAATCACATAAAGATAAATTTGTTCTACATTTAAACGAAACTGAAAGTGTGCAGAAATTGGAAACTCCTAGAAACAAAATGAAATGAAATATAAAAACTGCAGCTGCCATTCGTGACTTCATCCAAGCTTTGCTTTAATTTCTTCGAGTGAATTATGAATATGATAAAATTGCTCCACGGTTATGTCGGTTAATCCCATTATTTCCAGACGCATGCTTTTTATTTCATCTTTTAATCCATTAATGTTAGTCTGGTAGGTATTAAGTGTGGTGGCAATTTTGTTAAGGTTATCAGTATAATCCTTCGGTGTTGTTTCAGGGGCTGCATGGGCTTCCGCCATGTTGACATTTTCGTAATAACCAGGAGGAGTCTCGGGGTCACCCATATCGGACATAATATCATCAAAGATTTGGTAGTCTTGCGGTGTCTCAGGTGTAGGAGGTTGGTCGGGCGGGTTTAGCTCATAGAGCCAGTTGTCACGGTTATGGATGCTCACTTTGTCATGGTTCGGAAGGGTAAATAAGTTTACAACTTCATCTCTTATCAGATAATCATAAGGTGGGTAAGCATGGTTTGCTATCATTCGGCGGTTAAAACAAAAAGCAAGATTCATGGGACGGATCGTACCAAAATGCGGGCACCTATTCAGCTGGTGTCTTAGGTCGAGGGCATGTGCAATCATTGTGACCAGGCCACCTATGATGATTGGTTCATCAGGGTTATCTATAATGCGGTAAAAAGTTTGCATCAGGAAGGGTACGGCATTAACGGGGTGGCCTTGGTGCATACAATACAGTAAAAATATCTCGTCTTTGGACACAACAATCTGGTTCTCCTCTTTCCCAAATACAGTATGGGCTAGCATCTTATGGAAATAGCGGATAGCAGGGTTATGAATTTCATCATTATCCATATTATCCGGGTCGGGGTGATAATTACCAGTCAAGGTGCCCCAAAAGTAGTCTAGCTCAATGTCCATCATCTCAACCTGGGTAGTGGAAAAGGCAAAAGGGCCGCTAGGAAATCCTAACAAGTCAGCTAAGTCCTTATGATTGTAAACAAAATTAATGCCGAAGAGACGGAAACTTATGAATCCTTTACGGGTTCCTTTCCCGTGTTCTGGTAAATGGACTAGGGAGCTTAGGAATTCAAAAGTGAGCTCACGGTAGGTAGCAAACCTAGTCTTAATAAGGGCTTTTTCCCACCCCAACTGGTTAAACAAGTACATAACACTATCTAATATACCTAGGGCATTCATAGTGGGTTCATCATGATAAAGTGTTATGCCAATGTTTCTTTTAGATAATTCCTCGAATTTTCTTTTCTGGTTTATACCCCTAAAGGTGGTTTCTAAGAAATTATGTGCCTTTGGTTCCATGGATAATGTTAGGGAAACTAGTCAGAAGAGAAGGTGCAAAAGAAACAAAAACTTTTCAGAAATCCTGTGGCAAGTAAAATTATTTTTGAAATTAGCAGCAGTTTTCATGAAAATTAAATCATAAGAAAGGAAATGAAAATGAAACTTTAAATAGAAATAAATGCATAAATGAAAAGAATAATAACTAACAATTGACAAATAGGTGGGTTGCCTCCCACTCAGCGCTGTTTTTAATGTCAAAAGCCTGACAGTGCCTAGCAGATTTATTCGGGTGAAATATCGGGTAATTTTAAAAGTCTTAGACTATTCGTATAGTCTCTATTTTCAATGTTGTTGTATATTTTTAACCGATGCCCGTTTACTATAAACGGGTCAGTGTTTCTACCCTTAATTTCTATCGCTCCGCTAGGAAACACTCTCGTAACTTCATATGGACCTGACATCTCGATTTTAATTTACCAGGGAAAAGCCTAAGTCTTGAGTTAAATAATAGCACGACATCTCCCACACTAAATTCTTTCCTAACTAAACGCTTATCATGCCATTTTTTAGTTCTTTCTTTGTATATTTTAGCATTCTCGTAAGCATCTAGTCTTAACTCTTCTAATTCATTTAAATCCAGGACTCGTTTTTCTCCCGCAGCAGTGTAGTTCATGTTGAGCGTTTTAATTGCCCAATACGCTTTGTGTTCTAATTCTACTGGGAGGTGACAGGATTTTCCGTATACGAGCTTGAAGGGTGTAGTCCCTATAGGGGTCTTGTAGGCCGTCCTATAGGACCACAAAGCTTCGTTGAGCTTTGATGACCAATCCTTCCTGGTTGTGGCTACAGTTTTTTCTAAGATCTGCTTAATTTCTCTGTTCGATACTTCGACTTGTCCACTGGTTTGTGGGTGGTATGGCGTCGCTATACGATGTTTTACTCCATACTTAAAAAGTAATTTGTCGAATATTCTTGAGATGAAATGGGAGCCACCGTCACTGATGACGAGTCTCGGTATGCCGAATCTCAGAAAAATTATGTTTCTAAAGAGTTTGATTACCACTCGGGTGTCATTTGTAGGAGAGGCTATGGCCTCGATCCATTTTGAGACATAATCAACCGCGACGAGTATATATTTGTTTCCAAAAGAAGATGGGAAGAGCCCCATGAAATCGATTCCCCAAACGTCGAAGATTTCTACCTCTAGTATTCCCCTTTGAGGCATTTCATCGCGTCTTGAAATATTGTCGGTGCGTTGACATCGATCGCAATTTCTAACAGCGATGTGGACGTCTTTCCACAGATTAGGCCAGAATAGGCCAGCTTGTAAGATCTTTGCACAAGTTTTGGAGATGCTTGCGTGTCCCCCGTAAGGAGATGAATGACAGTGGGAAATGAAATCTTCTATTTCTTCCTCGGGTATGCATCGACGGAAGATTTCGTCTGGTCCTCTTTTAAACAGTAAGGGCTCGCCCAATAGTAATGTTTGAGATCGTGGAAGAATTTCTTTTTCTGTTGGTAAGTAAGATCTGGTGGGAGCGCGTTTGCAGCTAGATAGTTAACTATGTCAGCATACCATGGCAGTCCCATGGTTGCATGGATTGCTTTTACGGCTTCCTCGGGTTTTGGTTCGGTTAGGTTGAAATGAGCTAGGTCGTTCCTTATTTGGGTTATCAGATGCTCATATGGAAAATCGTCGTTAATCGGCACTTGTTCGGGTTTTATATCTTCCAATCTTGACAAGTGATCCGCTACGACGTTTTCGGTCCCCTTCTTATCCTTAATTTCTAAGTCAAATTCTTGCAAAAGGAGGATCCATCTGAGGAGCCTTGGTTTTGCATCTTTCTTATTTAATAGATATCTTATAGCAGCGTGGTCCGTGTAGATGATGATTTTCGCTCCTACTAGATAGGAACGGAATTTGTCAAGCGCGAAGACGACTGCTAATAGCTCTTTCTCAGTCGTGGCGTAGTTCATTTGGGCTTGGTCTAGCGTTCTGCTAGCGTAGTAAATAGCGTGTAGTTTCTTGTCTTTCCTCTGTCCAAGAACTGCGCCTACGGCGTAATCACTCGCGTCGCACATGATTTCGAAGGGTAAATTCCAATCGGGCGGTTGCATGATTGGTGCGGTGATAAGGGCTGATTTTAGAGTTTCAAACGCTTTATGACAATCATCGTCGAATATGAACTCAACGTCTTTCATTAACAGACCGGTAAGTGGTTTAGTAATTTTTGAGAAATCTTTAATGAATCGCCGGTAAAAACCGGCGTGTCCTAAAAAGCTTCGTATTTCTCTAATGGTCTTAGGTGGTCGGAGTTCTTTTATGACTTCTATTTTGGCTTTGTCAACTTCAATCCCTTTATTGGATATGACATGTCCTAGCACGATTCCTTCTCTGACCATGAAATGGAATTTTTCCCAATTGAGCACGAGGTTTACTTTTACGCATCTTTCTAAGACTTTCTCTAGATTTGACAGACATCCTTCGAAACTTCCCCCACACACTGAGAAATCATCCATGAACACCTCCATGATGTTGTCTACAAAATCTGCAAAGATTGACATCATACATCGTTGGAAGGTAGCTGGGGCATTACACAATCCGAAGGGCATTCTTCTATATGCGAATGTTCCATACGGACACGTGAAAGTAGTCTTTTCTTGGTCGTCAGGGTGAATGGGGATTTGAAAGAATCCAGAGTAACCGTCTAGATAGCAGAAATAGGAATGTTTGGCTAACCGTTCTAGCATTTGATCTATGAAGGGTAGAGGAAAATGGTCTTTTCGAGTGGCTTTGTTTAGTTTTCTATAATCTATACACACTCTATGACCATTGACTACTCTTTGAGTTATTGGTTCGCCTTTCGTGTTCTTAACAACGGTGATACCTCCTTTCTTGGGCACCACATGTACTGGGCTCACCCACTTGCTATCAGAGATCGGGTATATAATTCCAGCTTCCATAAGCTTTGTAATTTAATCTCTGACTACAGTGCTAAGAATCGGGTTAATCCTTCTTTGAGGTTCTCTAGAGGTTTTACAATCCTCTTCTAGCAAAATACGGTGCATACAAATTGAAGGACATATTCCTTTCAAATCAGATATGTTATACCCTAGTGCGGTTGGATACCTTCTTAGGACGCCTAAAAGTTTTTCAGTTTCGAGCTTTCCTAAGTTGGAGTTTACAATTACTGGTCGCGTGTGTTCGGTATCAAGGAATTCGTATCTTAGATTCTTAGGTAAAATTTTCAATTCTACACTGGGGTTCTTCGTGCATGGCATATGATCGGGCGTGAGTGCTAAGCTTTCGTTTAGACTGTCATCGTTTTCGAATATTGGAGGGGTTTGGATTTCAATTATCTCGGAATATTTTGTCTGTTCTGCTTCTATTTCCCTTACGCACTCGTCAATGACATCTATAAGATGACATGTGTCGTTCATGGCTGGTGCTTGTAAGAATTGAGTAAGGATGAATTCCACTTTTTCTTCCCCAACTTCGAACGTTAGTCTGCCCTTCTTTACATCAATTATAGCTCCGGCGGTGGCTAGGAAGGGTCTTCCTAGGATGATAGGGGTAACTGAGTCCTCGGTTATGTCCATGATGATGAAATCGGTCGGGATATAGAATTGACCTATTCTAACTGGAACGTTTTCCAGTATGCCTACAGGGTATTTAACCGATCGGTCGGCTAATTGGACGGACATTTTCGTGGGTCTGAGTTCTCCCATCTCTAGCTTTTTGCAGATAGATAAGGGCATGACACTAATGCTTGCTCCTAAGTCACATAGGGCTTTGTCTATGACAAATTTTCCAATATTACAAGGTATAGAGAAACTCCCTGGGTCTTTTAGCTTAGGAGGCATATTGTTTTGAATGATCGCGCTACACTCGGCAGTGAGTGTAACTGTTTCGTTATCCTCTATCTTCTTCTTGTTGGATAGGATTTCCTTAAGAAATTTAGCATACGAGAGCATCTGAGCGATGGCTTCTGTAAAAGAAATTGTTATATTGAGTTGTTTCAGAAGTTCAACGAATTTCTTGAACTGGCCCATCGTTTTGGAATTTGTAAGTCTCTGAGGATACGGGATTGGTGGTTTATAAGGTGGTGGAGGTACATAAGGCTTCTCTTGCTCCATTGCCTCTTGCGTTTCACTTTCCTTTTCTTTTTCCCTAGGTTCATTGGCTTGTTCAGGCGGCTCGCTCTGTTTTTGGTACATGGCTGGATTTTCTAGTCTCGGGTCAACAGGTCCGTCGAGTTCTTTTCCACTTTTCAGTATCACAACATTAGCATGTCCTTTTGGGTTGGGCTGTGGTTGACCAGGAAAAATTCCAGCCGGTGCTGCAGTAGGTGCTTGTTGTTGAGCCACTTGTGAAATTTGCGTTTCAAGCATCTTGTTATGGGTGGCTAAAGCATCAACCTTGCTAGTTAATTGTTTTATCTGCTCATTAGTATGTAAATTTTGATTCATAACGTCTTTATTAGTCTGAGCTTGGGAAGCAACGGAGTGCTCTATCATGATTTCTAGGTTAGATTTCCTAGGAGCATTAGGTCCGTTACCAGGATGATTTGGGATTGCTTTTGGATAACCGGGTGGTGTGGCAGGAGCTTGTACAGGCGCGTATAACGCGTTGTTACTTTTGTATGAAAAGTTCGGATGATTTTTCCAGCCAGGGTTATAGGTATTGCTATAAGGGTTCCCTTGTACATAGTTTGCTTGTTCAGCTGGAACTCCTGTTAGAAGTGGGCATTCTGGAGCAAGATGTGATTGAAGACCACATAGATCGCAAGTTTGGACAACTGCAGCCATGGTAGCTGCAGGAGTAGTGGTAAGGTTTTCTAGCTTTTGGGTAAGAGATTCCACTTTAGCATTGACTTGGTCCAGGATATTCACTTTAGACATTCCACCTTTGGTTTGGGATTTCTCCATATTAGCTCTTTCGCTTCCCCATTGATAGTGGTTCTGGGCCATACTTTCGATAAGTTGATTTGCTTCGGCATATGGTTTATCCACCAGTGCGCCACCAGCAGCGGCGTCTATAGTCATTCTTGTGTTATACAACAGACCGTTATAAAACGTATGAATGATTAGCCATTCTTCTAAACCATGATGAGGACAGAGTCTAATCACATCCTTGTAACGTTCCCATGCTTCGAAAAGTGATTCGTTATCTTTTTGTCTAAAACCGTTGATGTTAGCCCTAAGCATAGCAGTTTTGCTTGGTGGGAAATATCTAGCCAAGAAGACTTTTTTCAATTCATCCCATGTGGTGATTGAATTTGAAGGAAGGGATTGGAGCCAGGCTCGGTCTCTGTCTCTTAAAGAAAAAGGAAATAGGCGCAATCGTATCGCCTTGGGGTTTACACCATTCGCTTTTACAGTGTCTGCGTACTGCACAAACACTGACAAATGTAGGTTAGGGTCGTCAGTAGGGGATCCAGAATATTGGTTCTGCTGAACGGCGGATAGAAGTGAAGGTTTCAGCTCGAAATCGTTTCGAGCGATAGCAGGGGCGGCAATGCTATTGTGAGGCTCCGCTTGCGAAGGAACTACATAGTCCTTAAGAGCGCGAGGCGGATTTGGTACATCAGCCATTATCGATTCTTTGGTAGATTCCGATAACGGGATATCAGGAATTTTAGTCGGAGGAAGATTGTTGAGAGATCGGTATTCTTGAATTCGGCGTCTTAATCTTAAGTAACGCTCGATATCATTAATTTGTAAATGCAAAGGCTCGTTTTGAGAACGAGTGTTTGGCATACAACAGAGGGAAATATAAAAAGTTGCCTTAGTCTAGACAGTGTTGTTTTCAGATTACACTAGTGACTAAACTAAAGTCCCCGGCAACGGCGCCAAAAACTTCATGTGTCTGCGATCGACCTAATGTGTCTAACGGTATCTTAACTGCAAGTGCACAGTCTATCGCGATAGTAATAAAAGGATGTCGAACCCACAGGGACTTCGTAATCACTCTAGTGTTATAAGACAGGGTTGTTTAGCTAAGGCGAAAATTGTCACGTTTGGTTTTTAGAAGTTTAAAACAAAAGGGAAACTAAATTCGATTAAGGGAATTAATATTAAAGCGGTCGGAGCGTAATGATTTGAACCTATGCGAATTAAGTTGTACCTAAGCATATAAAATTATTTAACTTAATTGTTCTATAGTACTTATCAGTTTAAAAACCCTCGATTCACACTCTCGTGGTCTTACCTCGGATCATACTGCTAAAGCCAAATCTCTGCTCTCGCTAGTCCATAAGTGTTTAGAAAGCATCTTTTTGAAAACTAGATAAGTCTAATTCGTTTTAAAGCGCTCTCGCTGTATTTAAATCGAATGCCTAACTTTAGCTATCCGGTTAAAACCTCACACTCTCGTGGTCTTGATTTCTCCCTATTTCACTTTCTTTACTCTCGTAATAAAAAGCTTAATTTTTAATTATAAAAAGTCACGGCCAGAAATTAAGTTGATTAAGGTTTTAGCTTAGAAAAACATTAACTTATTCGGTTATTTCATCACACCCCGACTACGGGTATTTATCTACTCATAATACTCGGAATTAAAAGGCAGGAAATAAATTCAGAAAACAATAACGCATGCATCATAAATAAAGAATAAAAATATAACATAAATAAAATTGCAATTATATCAAATACAATAAAAACCTGAAAAGCAATAAAATCCGAGATCCTTCTTCCACAAGCCGGCAAGATTGGAACGTCGGAAATGAAAACTTAAATGGACGAAATTCGGAAATAAAATCGAGATTAAAAATCGGTAGAGCTTCCGCAAGGTTTTTGTGAACTAAACTCTCCTTTTTTCTTTCTAAGTCTAAGCTATATATAGAGAATAAAAGTACGGTTGGAAAAATATTTGAGTTCCTAGATTCTTGGTCTTACTGAGAAAATTGAGGAGAAAGTGGCCTTGGAAGTTGGAGAGAATTTAGGCACGTATGCATGCTTTGCTTGACCACTTCATTTTTGCTTTACCACGTTCTGTTGCTTGACCACGTTCAAATTTAATACATATAAGCTTGTTACGGGCGTGGCTGGGGCGTTACGCTCATTTTTTATAAGCTAGCGCGTTACGATCGTGGCAGGGGTGTGACGACCGTCACACTCTTCTGAAGCATCTTACGGTCGTGGCAGGGGCATGACGACCGTAACATCAGCAGAAAATGGATTTCTTGACAGATTTATCTTTTCTCTTTGGTTTTTGGCCACAATCTCGTGCATTTCACGTTTCTTCTTACCTTGAGCTGAGATATGTTGTACCTGCATAAAACCATACAGAACTCGGAATATTCGAGAGTTAATCGGGTAAATACGACATAAAACGGATAAATTTTATGGTAAATATATGATATGATTTCGCGTTATCAAATTCTGTTTGAATTTTGGTTTTGCAGAAAATTCCTTACTATAATATTTTATATCATGTTGTCCATAGGTGAAGTGAGAGTAAAGGGGTGTGTGTTTTATGACCATATATTTAACTTTCTTAGGTTGAGATACTTTACCCTTATATCCTATCATTTTTTTGCCATTTCTGCTAACCCCATAGATCATTGAATCCATCTTGCCCCTATCTATGTTTTTAGCTAGAAATTTTTGAAAGCTATGATCATATTCATTTAGGATTCTATCAGAGTTACTAGAAACTTCTGAAACAATTTCTTTCTGAGCTTTTTGTAATTTATTTTTAATAACACAATTTTCATTTTCGAGTTTAAAAATGGTTTCTTTTAGCTCAGATTTTTATGTTTTGAGTTTCTTAGTTTCTTCAGAGTAAGATACTATATCCTTTTTCAGGTTCTTGTTTTTGACTCGAAGTTGTTGATATATTTCAAGAATTTCTGACAGACTTTCTTCTAATTGAAATCTAGAAAAGTTTAAGAATACCTCAATTGCCTCTAAGTCTGATGCTGATTCAGATGAGCCAGAGTCATTTGATAAGTTGGTCATTTGGGCTATATTGCCTCGTTCATCTTCTGCTTCTATTTTGGCTTTAGAAGATTCTGAGTCATCCCACGTTTCCATAAGACTTTTCTTCTTATCTTTGAAGAACTTCTTTTTAGGCATTTCTTTCTGTACATTTGGATAATCGCTTTTATAATGGCCTTCTTTGTTGCATTCTTAGAAAACAGTGTCTCTATTAATTGATTTTATGTATCCAGACGATGATTAAGAATGATTCCTTATTCTTCTGGGAGTTATGAACTTCCTCTGTCTGTGCTTCCATAACTTATTGACTCTTCTGGAGAGAAGATATAGTTAATTTTCTTCTGACAAGGATCCACCCGAGGTTTCTTCTTTTTCCTGCAAAACTTTAGTTTATATATTTTTATTAGATTTAAGAGCGAGAGACTTACCTTGCTTCTGGGGCTCATCTTCTTCTAGTTCTATCTCATGACTTCTCAGGGAGCTGACAAGTTCTTCAAGAGATATTTTGTTCAGATCTTTGGCCAGTTTTATAGCTGTGACCACGGGTCTCAATTTCTTGGGTAAACTTTTGATGATTTTCTTTACATGATCTGCAGTTGAGTACCCTTTATCCAGAACTTTTAGACCAGCAACCAGAATTTGAAATCTTGAGAACATTGTTTCAATGGTTTCATCTTCTTCCATTTTGAAAGTTTCATACTTATGAATAAGAGCAAGAGCTTTGGTTTCTTTGAATTGCGTATTGCCTTCATGCGTCATTCTCAAGGAGTTAAACATGTGTTTTGCTGATTCTCTGTTTGTGATCTTCTCATACTCTATGTACAAGATAGCACTCAAGAGAATTGTTCTGGCTTTGTGATGATTTCTAAATTATTTCTTTTGATGATCTGTCATTCTTTTTCTGTCGATCTTCTGACCGCTTTCGTCAACTGGGTGTATGTACCCATCAGTCACCATATCCCAAAGATCAGTGTCATGGGATAGAAAGAAACTTCTGATTACGTCTTTCCAGTAATCAAATTTTTCGCCATCAAATATTAGGGGCCTGCTGCTGATTTTGTCTTTCTCATCATGATAACCATTGTTGATGTTCTGACTTAGTCCCACCATAGCATTTTTCTTGCTTGGATCTTTTTCTAACACAGTTAAGTGTTTGAACTCAGAACCAGGAGCTTTCATACCAATTGAAGAATGGAAAAACAGAAGAGGGGGTTGAGTTAGGGTTTTTAAAACATAAATTAAAAGACACATTGGTTATCTTGGTTCGTTTGAACTCAAACTACTCCATTCCACCCGCTAAGGTGATTTCGCCTCTCTCACACGAGGTCTTAATCCAGTAATCAAAACTTAATTACACAACCACAATGACAACTGTCAATATCTTCTTGAGTCTAAAACACAACCCGGTTTTTTCAAGGAATTATAAAGTAATATAATTGAAAGTGTGTAAAAATATGTTTTCTAAATAAAAAAATATCACAAAAGTAATGTATTACACGATTGAAGAGAACTAGGTAGAAATGGGTAATTATATTTTTCTTTTCCGCGCACAATGGTTGTCATTTGATATCTTCTTCACGTCTTCTTTAAATAGGCAATGCATGAGAGACATAAGAAGATCCTTTTGGAAGGTTGATGAAGTGTAGTTAATTTTCTTTCCAAAAGTAAAGATCATGTCTTGATTCAACCGTTACTTTTGATTTTCCAAGAATAAACTGTAACGCTTCAGAACATGCTCACAACAGAAGATGAATGTTACCGTTGAGGCTCCTTTACTTTCCAGAACTTTACAAATCAGAATATAAGAGTTCTTGTTTCACACATTGGTGCATTCATAAGTTGTTACGTCAAAACTTATTTATATAAATGTGTTACACAGATTTGCTTTTAACAAAATATCTTTCTCATCTTCTTTCATCAGAACTTCCAGGGGTGTAGAACCAAACCATGTTCTAACATATCTATCTTATCAGAACTTCGCTGCATATTAAAATACTTTATTAGAGATCATATTTGTTCTCTCTCTCTCTCTATATATATATATATATATATATATATATATATATATATATATATATATATATATATATATATATATCATGTGTTTTTTATCATCAAAACTCTTACAGGGACGTAGAACCAAACAATGTTTTAACAATCATGTCTGACAACAATTTCCAGCAGCAGTCCATTCCAGAATAAGGACTCCCCCTAAAAACCTACTAAGTAACACCTTAGAGAATAACAGATTACCCCCCTTATGAGAAGCACACAACTAGTGGTTAGATCACACACACATCACACACCACTTCCCCTTTTTAGCCATAATATGACAAAGGTGAGTAACTAACAAAAAGCAACATTAGCACATTAGCACATATGCCAAACATATCATGGGAATTTATCCTTTACAAAATAATAAAGTAATAAAAACAAGTACACAAAGCAAAACCAAAAGGGTTTACAGATGAAATAATCATGCATCAACCTTAGCAACATACTCTTCTCCTTCTCCATCAATATCAGCATCAGTAGATGCAATAATTTCACCATCAACAACATCACCATTCTTCTGCAAGGTCCTTTCCTAGGAAGATGTCACAATAATTTCTGGAACATGTGTTCCACTAAACAATCTATAATGCAAATATAAAAGAGATTCCCTTTTCTTAACACTATTCGTAGCCAATAAAATACCAGGATGTAGATGGTATGATTAAAGGATTTTATTGACCCATAACAGTAGCAATAATTGCTATAAGTCCTCATTAATACACATCCCTAGTCTCCTTCTCAAGTTTTTAAACTAAACTACATCTAGAGCTTTAGTAAATATATGAGCAGGCTGATTTTCAGTGCTAACATGTTCAAGAGTTATGACTTTGTCTTCAACAAGCTCTCTAATGAAATGATACATGATATCAATGTTCTTTGTCCTACTATGCTGAATAGGATTTTTGGAAATCATGATATCACTCAAGTTGTCACAAAATAATTTCATGTCATCTTGTGTCACATTGTATTCAGATAACATATGTTTTATTCATACAAGTTGAGAACAACTAATTCTTGCAGCGATGTACTCAGATTCAACTGTAGATAGAGATACACAATTTTGTTTCTTTCTGAACCATGAAATCAAATTGTTTCCCAAGAAGAAACATCCACCATAGGTACTTTCCCTATCATCAGCACTACCAACCTAATCAACATCACAATATCCCACAAGCACTAAATTTGAGTTATGAGAATACATCATTCCATACTCACATGTAACATTCACATACTTCATAATTCTCTTGACTTGATTGATCTTACTCACTTTGGGTGCTGCTTGATATCTAGCATAAACTCCAACAAAAAAATCTATATTTGTCCTGGTTGCTGTAAGATATAAAATACTTCCAGTCATGCTTCCATATAAACTTTGATCAACATTAACTCTAATTCATATTTGGATAGCTTCAAGCCTATAGGAGCAGGAGTTCTCTTATGGTTAGCATTCTCTAATCTAAATTTATTCACAATATTCTTTGCATATTTGATTTGACAAAGTAAAATGGAGTCTTCCATATGCTTGACTTGAAATCCCAGAAATAATGTTAATTCACCCACCAAACTCATCTCAAACTCAGATTGCATCTGATTGACAAAATGTTGGACCATTTCATCCGACATCCTTCCAAAAAAAATATCATCCACATAGATCTGAGCTATCATAAGTTTTCCACCTTTCTCTTTGACAAAGAGAGTTTTGTCAATTCCTCCCTTTATTTATCCATAGTTAATGAGAAACTCAATCAACCTCTCATACCAAGCTCTTGGAGCCTACTTTAAACCATACAATGCCTTCTTTAGTTTGAACACATGATTTGGGAAAGAGAATCAACAAATCCTTTTGGCTATTCAATATATACTTCTTCATTCAGATAACCATTTAAGAAGGCACTCTTGGCATCCATTTGGAACAATTTTAACTTTAAGAGACATGCCACTCCAAGTAATAGTATGATGGATTCCAAACGAGATACAAGAGAAAATGTTTTAACAAAGTACACTCCTTCAATTTGAGTGTACCCTTGAGCAACAAGTCTGGCTTTGTTTCTGGTGACAACTCCTTGTTCATCTGACTTGTTCTTGTACACCCATTTAGTACCTATAACATTAACCCCTTTAGGTATTGGTACCAAGTCCCAAACTTTATTTCTCTCGAATTGACCAAGTTCATCTTGCATAACATGAATCCATAATTCATCAGTCAAGGCCTCTTTGACATTCTTTGGCTCATATTTTGAAACAAAGCAAGAATTTGACACAACTTCTCTTGATCTGGTTTTGACTCCTTCATTCAAACTTCCTATGACAAGCTCATTAGGGTGATCTTTCTGAATCCTAATAGAAGGTTCTTTGTCAGCTGCATCAGTTTCTTCAGGTTCAGTATTAACACTTGAATCTACAACATCTTCAGGAACATCATCCTTTATGGGAAAAATTCTCCAACATCATTTGTGACATCAGCTTTTTTGGATGAATCATCAATAATAACATTTATTTACTCCATCGTCACCTTATTTCTATAATTAAATACTTTATACGCTTTATTGTTTGTAGAGTATCTCAGAAAGATTCCCTTATCAATTTTAGGATCCATCTTCCTCCTCTGCTCACGATCTGCCAAAATGTAGCAATTACTTCCAAAGACATGAAAATATTTCACAGTTGTCTTTCTTCCTTTCTAAAGTTCATAAAGAGTAAAAGATGTACCAGATCTAATAGACACTCTATTATGAATATAGCAGGAAATGTTCATAGCTTCAGCCTAAAAATGATATCGAAGTTTCTTAGCATGAAGCATAAATCGCTTGATTTTTACTGTATCATGCAGGTTCTTGAAGTGTTGGCTCAAGAATTTCATCTACTTCAACTTTTAATCAGATGTTAAAATCAAATGGTAGCCCGAGGACTTCCGTTATAGGTTTATTCTGCAAAAATAGAGTTTTCTGATCCGTAAAAAAGACTGGACGTCCCTCCATTGGAAAATTCAAAATAAATTCATCATTTATAGAATAGTTCTCATTTTTTGACACGATATCAGGGATGCGAAGATCTATATTTCTTCTGGAAAAGTCAAGATGAGATTCTAATATTTCGGGCATGATCTCATGGTTTGTTCGAGTGACGAAGGTCAAATAAGCTGATGTTTTGACTTAATTAATTTTTGACAGTGACGTCTCGCCGCTTAAACGTATCAAACTCACTCATTTTTTTATCAGAAAGTGTCCATTATTTTTTAGTAACGTCTGTGACTCAGAGGCACATATTTTCACAAGAGGTTCGCGTTCAGAATAATTCGCGGATCACATAGTAAATTTCATTTAAGCAGAAAATAAGTTGAAAATTTGAATTTTTTTTAAAACAACAATATATATTGTTTTTACAACCAAAATTCAAGGGAGAGGCTCATTATTTCAAATTTCATTTCCCTCTCTATTATCTCTTCTCTCACTCAAGAATAAAACCTCCCTCTCTTGTAACTCTCTCCTCACCAGCCTCCAGCCTCCCTACGGCCACCACCGCACTCCTTTTCTCTGGCCGCCTCTCTCCTCCAGTCGTTTCCCTTATTCCAGCGACTCTCTTCCTCTCCGGCCAGCATCATCATCATCTCTCATCTTCATCTTCTTCAAGTGTTTGCAATATGTAAGCATAAACTCCATTGGTTCTTGAGTTTTGTAATTTGATTTTGTTGATTTGTTCATAATTAGAGCTTGATTTCATAGTTTAGGTTGATTCTATATTTGATTTAGGAATTATCATTTGACTAACTCTTAGGCTTAATTCTTGATTTCGGTTGAAGTTGATTTAGGAATTGATTAGGTTCTTAGATCTAGTTTGTGATGTAGAAGCTTAGTGTAATTTATGCACACTAGGTGTTTGTTTTAATTCCTCATAGAAATCTAGAATTGAATTAGGATTAGGATAACACTTAGATTATAGTGTAGTTCTTAGTTCTTGAATTAGGTTGATAATTTGATTTAGGATTTAGCTTAGTTCTTGAATTTAGGTTGAACTAGATGTAGAAAATTAGTTAACACTAACACTTAGGTTAGTTTAGATACCAATTGTTGGTGTAGTTTGAGATCTTGAATTCTTGAGCCATCCGGAATCACTCACGCGAGTACTTTTTTGATTCGGATACATTTCGTTCCATTTTTATGCTACTATAGCAGTTTCGAAAATCATGCTTCATAATGAAATTTGGCCGAACCGAGTTAATTTTTGGAACGGTTGGCACGTTTCTATGTCACCATAATTTTTGTGGTTGATTCCGGATGCTTTTCGATTAATTTTCTAACTTTCTGATTCAAGTTTTTTCATATTATCTTGTGTTTCATTTTTGAATTGTGATACATTTTTGTGTGTTAGCTCATATTTTGATGTCAAGTAATATCATTTGGTTTTAACTAATTGCTTGAGAAACTTTGTGAATTTAGCGTATCAGAATACATTTTGATTCATAACCTTTGAATTTCACAAGTTGTGAGTTGATTCCCATTCATCACACTTTTGGCATAAATACGTAAACTCATGAATTGGAGTTGATTTGCAATTTGTTGATTAAATTCCGATACATTAAATTCATTTGGTTTTAAGACTTTAATTCTTAATTTAATATTAATCTCGAAGTTACACGTGCATGTGCAAGTTTCAGATAACCATCTCATGTTAATATTCAAGATTAACGCACTAAAACTTTGATTTCCAAATTGATTCATGGTGAATTATAAAACGCGCACAAAGTTGTCCGGAACTTGTATTTTGCGTGTGCTTTGATTTTTGCCTTGTGAATAATACATTGTTGTATTTATTTGAGTATTTCTTAGATATCGGTAGCAAGTTTGGATGTTTCTAAACCGGTTTTTGCACCTATTTGCATAAGTATGAGATTGCTGTCCAGGAATGCTATGTTATGCTCCTTTGATTTGTTTTCTTTGTCTTATACATATTCATGCTTCATTTTTATGCATATTCATAATTTTTATTATTGCATTTGATTTTTGTTGTCATCTACTAACAAATTTTGTGAGATGTGCATATTTTAAGAAGCAATTGGGATACCAATCTCTTTGCTGACCCATACATTTTGCTTGCATATATTGTTCACACTTCTGATGCTATTTATTGTTGATGCTATCTTGAGGGGTTCTCTGAGTTTGTGCCATGCATTGAGTTTGTTTTTGAGAACTCTTATTATCCCTTTGGTATGGTTTCAGGATATTTGTTGTAACATTATATTTACCGCTTTAAAGAGATCATGTATAGTAGGAGCATTTATTGCTTTCTAGAAATCATGTGAAGTAGGAAGCGAGAAATAAAGAGCGTGCGCTTGAAGTATCTGTTTAAAGTCCTGTAGCAGGCATCACTTTCTATATGCTAATTATGTTTATTTAAAGTCCTATCTTTGAATAGGCAATTCTGCATGTGTGTTTATTTTTCTTGCATGTCTTGTTGTTGTGTCATTCTCGATGATGAGTTCAATACTTGGTCTTGGATTCATTCTCGATGGTGAGTTTGTTCCGAGTGGATTCAGTTTACATTATTTTTTGTCATTTACGATTATGTCAAAAAAATACAAAGAAAGGAATGATAATGTTGTGCGCCTGGTTCATACCCGAATGACATGTTCCCTTTTAGGCTTGGTTTAGTTCATTCTCGATGACGAGTTTGCTCATTCTTTATTTTACTTGTTGCACAAGCATAAAAAGAAAATAAATACTTGGATATTATGTGCCGCAGTTCATTCTCGATGATGAGTTTGTTCCCTATTTTATGTCGGTTCACTCTTGATGATGAGTTTGTTCCATTTTCTCGTTTTTATCAAGCACTTGTCTCTTTGTACACTTTGTATTTTCTTTCTTCCATTCGTCATGCTCCCTTAGGACTAGCAGATTATTCTCGACGATGAGTTTTATTCCGAATAGCAACTAGGATGGTTCTTTCTTGGATGAGTTGGTTCCTAGTAAAACTCGGTCCGAACCTTAAGGAGATTTTAGTATAATAACTCTAGGATAGAAATAGGTCAGTCCCTCATAGACTCTTCCTTCTTTTCCCCATTTTGCATGTGCATAAAATACACTCTTTCTTGGCAAACCTTTAAAACGCCTCCAATAAACTCAAAATCCTTTTGTAAAGGTAAAAGACACAAACAAATGCAAACTTCTTTTCTTGACTTTTATCTTTTCAATTTCAAACTGGGTGTTTTTGTACCCCAAAATTTGCCCTCCCATATTTCTCAAGACATTGCAAGAATAATCTCCAAATGGCTCAAGGTTGCTCAAGAGTTGGACAGTCAAGTCATCTCCTAAGGCAGTCAATCCCAAATTAGGGTTTTGTGTTGCATCAAGGTCCTTACATCCAAATGGACTCAAGTTCTCCCCTATGTCCTAATATGTTCTCAAGTTCATCCATGTCAAATTTCAAGCCTTGCAGAGGAAGTTTGGTCAGTCAATTGCTCAAGAGGTCCAAAAATCGACTGTGCTAGGGCAAAAGTCAACTGTGACCTATATACAGTCAAACCTCAATATATTTTGTCAACATTCTCATTTTTAAGGTTATTTCATCGTTTGATCAACGGTTGATCATGATTCATCAAGGATTGCTCAAGATTCATCAAGATTCAAAAGTTGCTAAATTAGGGTTTTGTGGGAAAAGTCAACTCAACTTTGACCAAGCATAACTTTCTCATACTTTATGAGAAATGACCCATCCAAAGCTTATTTTGAATAGGATGCAATTTCCTACAATCCATATTCATACCCCAAGATCAAGAGATGCACTCACAAAAAGTTACAAATTTGGACATTATAGGTCATTTTTGAAAGTCAACAAAAACACATTTTGTTTCCAAAGCTTATAACTTGAGCATGGAATATCAAAATGAGATTAGACCAAAAGGGATGGTTAGAGGACATCTCAAGGTTTCTAAAAAGTCAAAGAACGCCTCGAAAAGTTCAAAATTGAAGAAGTTATGAATTGTTGAAGTTGGGCATTTTTCCAAAATTGCCAAAAGTCAACTATCCCCAAAACTTCAAATTTTGTCAAATGGGCCCACTCTTTTACACTTGATTTGATCTTGTCACACTACACACGTGTCCTATATTCAGTCTTGTGTCCATTTATTAATTTTTCTATTTTATTTGATTTTTATTGAATTAATTCATTTTAAATCAATTTAAATCCAAATAAAATCTAAATATTGATAACTTGGTATCTTTTTGATTGATACAGGTCTTAAATATCATTATGGACATGATCAAATCCGAATCAAGCCATATAATGCACAAAATATTGGTTTTTGACAAATTTGGAAGCTTTTTCATGGAAGATCAAATCATATCTCCAAGCATTGATTTGTAAAGATTCAAGTCCCAATATTTGACCTAATCTAATGCTTATTACTTATACAAGCTAGAGGCACACGAATCAGAACCAAGAGGCTTCATAAACATCAAAACCAAACTTGAGAAAAACTTGAAAAAGCTTGAAACTGAAATCTGATTTAGAGGCCGATTCAAAGCAAAATCTCAACACTATTCTCTTGCTTGACATCCACTGAGTGAGAGGCAATCAAAAGCAAGCTCCTAGACCCCCAGAATCGCGTTGTAAGTCTCTCTAAACCTTTCTCTGTATTTGAAATCGCATACTCATATTCTTGCACTTTCTTGGCAAAATCTTTACACAACCATGCTTATCGTTCCATTTAGAAACTTTCTGCATTAACCAATTGCGTTTTCATGACCTATAGCGCCATACCCGAACCTAGGGTTTTGGAAGTTTGTTTTTGGGCGTTTTCTTTGCAGGAAAAATTGGAGCCAATAATGGACATAGACTTGCTCAGGATGTCCAGACGAACATGTCCATGGTTTTGGTTTTTATTTTTATAGCCTAGAATTAATTTTTTGATGCAGCTACGCATTTAGCTGCGGATGTAAATCCGCAGGTAAAAAAACCAGGTTTCATTGGAGAAGATGAAGACGTGCCTTTTCCTTATTGGATGATTTTGAATATGGCGCGCGTTTTTATAATTTCTGGCATATTTATTGTTGTCTCCATATAATAATTGCTGTTTATTATAATAACAAATGGAAGGCAGTGGTGTGGTGGTAAGTGCGTTGTTCAGTGACTCATGGGACCTGGGTTCGAATCCCAGGTCCCCCAAATGCATTTGTTTTATTTTTCAACAGGTGATTCCATGCAATGTCCAAAGCGTAGCATATCATGTGTCCTCATCCAGATGGTTTCCAGATGGCCCCAGGCCAGATCTGGTGGCCAAGATTGAACGTCCATCATGTTCTCAAGTCAACCAAGGCATAGGGAATCAGGAAGTCAACCCAGGCCTGCGTGCAAATGGGCTTCAAATTGCCAGTTTCACCTCCAAATTGGGCCCAAACCCCCTTGGTTATTTCTTTTTTTTCTTTCTATTTCTTTTATTTATTTTATTTAATTGTTTGATTAATTATTTTTATTATTTAAACTAACCAATTAAAATCTTTTCCTCATAAAATCAAAACCAAAAAGATATATTTTATTTATTAAAATTAAATTCAGCATTTATTTTTGTAAATAAATTAATTCAATTAATTTAGTGTTAATTAGGTTTAACTTTTAATATTTTTTGCAATATTTAAAATCAATGTAGATAATTAGGTTTTACTAACTTTAAATCAATTTATTTTATTTCTTTAAATATCCAAAAATCCAAAAAATATTTTAATTAATTAATTAATTAATTAATTTAATCGTTAACCTAATTTAATTGCTTCCATTAATTCAAAAATAACAAAAAATGCTTTCTTTCAAAAAGGGTCAAAACCCTAAAAAATGCATTCGATTTAATTTTTCGCGCACGATCCATTTATAATATTGATGTATTTGTTTCCCATAATGTAATAGTTTAAATAGGACTTTAAATACTTTTATCGCTTTATTTATTTTCCGCATTTTAATTTCAAGGGTTGTTTTTGGCGATGTAAATACCCGACGCCTTGTAATAGTTAGATTTAAATTCCGCACTTTTAATTTTTGCAAATATTCAACTGCTAGATGTTTGATAATAGGGAATGCATGACAAGATCGAATGTATGACCTTAAAATCAACATAGCTCACCCATTTACATGTACAAAGATAAAATTAACCGAAATAACACACTCGCACATGCGCACTCTTAGGGTACACCTCACTTGGTTGCCTTCGAACGTGGTCATTGAGTATAGGAAGTTTTAGAGGTCGCCCTCTTGTCCAAAGATCATAGTTGCCTC
The DNA here is from genome assembly GCA_948472305.1 of Vicia faba. Taxonomy (NCBI): domain Eukaryota; kingdom Viridiplantae; phylum Streptophyta; class Magnoliopsida; order Fabales; family Fabaceae; genus Vicia; species Vicia faba. Next base: position 342,854,547 of record OX451740.1, read on the forward strand.
GAAACGATTGCCTCGGAAAAATGATCTAAGACATTAAGGTTACCGCTAAGGCGTCTTAACATTGCTTTAGTGACCACACGTCCCTTAATCGAATTGACCCTTAAAACTCCAACGACGATGCTGCCTACTCATTCATAGTGGGATAGCATTGTCTAAAGGACATTTGTACAGATTGATTCCTTTTTTTGAGTAGGTAGATGGTTCTTAAGTACTTGCTCCTTTCAAAACAAAATAAAACTTTTCGCACTTACACCTTTCAAACAAAAAACTCTTTTCAAACCCACAAACACAAAGAAAAGCAAATTTTGAAAACACTTTGAGCAAGTACCTAAGAGCCCGTGGATAACCACGGATAGAAAGGGTGCTAACACCTTCCCTTTCTATAATCTACCCCCCGGACCCGAGAAACAGTCAGTTCTTCCCACTGTATCACAGAACTGGCAACTCTGCTGGGGACTTTAATAAGTGGGGTGTACCTTAGGATTAGATCATTATGTTTTCAATTGTATGCTTTGTATGATTTATATTTGTGGGCTTGTATCAGAGTTACTATAGATCCTAACCCGGATCTGGGGGATACCCTTTAGGTAAGTAGCAATAAACTGTGAGGGAACTGTACGGGGTAGACCGATACAGTTGAAGTAGTAGCTACGTTGGGGTGGTACTTTAGTGTGTACCGATATCCCTAGTGTTGGAACGAGGAGAATATGGGTCTTCTAAGGGGTCATTAAGAACCAACTGACCTTAGAACCTTTAATTTGACCAACTTGGCCATAGAACAGTAGCAGTATGCTACACTCATTGAGACTAAACTCTCGCGATGATTCCTGTTGCAAGAAAAGGTTGCTAAACTGGAATTATGACCGATTGAGGGTAGTCAGTGATATTGAGATCCTCTAGAACCCGGTTACTATTTTTAGGACAGGTTTAAACCAACTGAACTGAAAGAGGGTAGTACCTAAGCTCCTTGCCAGCCTGAAATATAAGGGCTCTCTGTGTGACTTGCGTGCCTTTACCATGTTTTCTATTTGTGGATACTTGTGGTGTGCCTTCTATCATGACATCATGACATCATAACATTGCATACATCTTGCATTGGACTAACCTATTTCAAAGACAGGAGGCATTCATCTTTGTTCTATTTTGTAGGTCATCATGATGCCCATGCGTAGGAATACCATCCGGATCAACTTTGTCCAAGTTCCTACCATGCTTAAAGAGTTGGTTGCAAAGATGCCTGATACTACTTCCTTCCTCAGGAGACATGGTTATCTTCTCAGTTTGGTCACCTCCAAATTGGACGAGCAGATGATGAGTGTCCTAGTCCAATTCTATGATCCGCTGTACCATTGTTTTACTTTCCCGGACTACCAGCTGGTTCCCACCTTAGAAGAATTCTCTGATCTGCTCGGTATCTCCATTCTGGAGCAGACCCCGTTTACTGGTTGGGAGAAGATTCTTAGGCCCGAAGAGATTGTTGCAGCCCTTCATTTGACCAAGGATGAGGTAATGGCTAATTGGGAGACTAGAAGTGGAGCAAAGGGCTTTCTGACTAAGTTTTTGGTTGGTAAAGCTAACTATTTCTGGGATAGTCTAGACTTCAAGGCATTCGAGGATATTCTGGCTCTTCTGATATATGGCTTGGTATTGTTTCCGAACTCCGACTCTTTTGTTGATGTGAATGCGGTGAAAATCTTCATCTCTCGCAATCCGGTACCCACTCTTTTGGGTGATATTCTTCATCAGCTTTATGCTCGTACTGCCCGAAAGCGGGGAACCTTGATGTGCTGTGCTCCGTTATTGGCAAGGTGGTTTATTTCGCACCTTCCCAAGTCAGTGCTGAAGAACAAAGAAGGAATGGGCTAGGCTTATAGGGTTATGTCTCTCTCCCATAATGACATCATCTGGACTCTCAAGGGTATGGATGAAGAGGCTATCATTGATCGCTGTGGGGAGTATCCCAATGTTTCGCTGTTAGGAACCCATGGAGGAATTTCTTACAACCCATGGTTAGCTCTACATCAGTTTGGGTGTGCCAGAAGAGAAGGACCTCGTGAGATGCTAATGCCTAATATCATCTTTGATTTTCAAGGGGATAGCGATGAACAACGTCGCAGATTCATAAGGGCTTGGGATAGAGTTCACAGATCTGATCCACACGAGCTGGGCCCAAAGACTTCCCTTCCAATGGAGCCATATCTCAGATGGGTCTGTATCCGTTCCCAGAAGCTGGGTATGCCATATGAAGCTGTCCGGCCTATCATTGATGAAATTGCTAATGAAGAAGGGGTTCTTCCAACCATCCTCCATCCTCATATGCCCACTGACATTGGGGCACTGAAAAGGTCTTGGATGCAACTGAGGGAGGAACGGGATGCTTACCGAGAAAAGTTCAATGAGCAAGAGCAGAAGATCCAGAGGTTGACTAGGAAATTGGAGAACGAGCGGATTCTTAATGACTATGTCCGCACCGATAAGAAGAAACCATGGGAGCACTGATTGACCTTTGATTGTTTCTTTTCCAGTTTTCATTTACTTTTCAGTATTTCCATTCTTGTAACGCCCTGAGGGCATCAGTTGAACAATTTGAATTTTGAAGTTTATCTAATAAAGTGTGTTTCCTTTCATGTTTACAAATTTGAATCTCCCAATTGTCCTTGAAATAATAATCATACGCATTTCATCCCATGCACTTCATAACAGGTACCCATTACAGGTCTCTTATTTTCTTCGCTGTTTATTTCAGCACTCATCATGTCTGCTGAACCTTTAACTGAGCAAGCCATCAAGGCCCAGAATGCCGAATTTCAAGAGCTGTTCATGAATCTAGCTAAGGGTCAGCAAGATCTGAAGACCCGGATTCTGAAAGAGAAGAATAAGAAGAAGAGGAAAATCCTGTTTAACACAGGGAACAGGTTTGGAAACAGGCTACAAAATGAAGTTGATTTGACCACCTCATATGGAGGGAAAGATAGTCAGGAGGAAAGGAGGGCTCCTAGCCCTGTGGTCTACGACAACGAGACAGACTTCGAGGAAGAACAGTATCCTCCTGCCGAGGATAGATACAAGCAACTGGAAGACCGGTTGAGTGCTATGGAAGTTTAGAAAGTGCCTGGTTTGGACTTTGGTGATCTAGGTCTATCATCTGGGGTGGTAATTCCCCACAAATTCAAGGCACCAGCCTTTGCTAAGTATGACGGAGTTTCTTGTCCTAAGCTGCACCTCCGGTCATATGTGAGGAAGATTCAGCCGTACACCACTGATAAGAACTTTTGGATCCATTTCTTTCAAGACAGGCTCTCAGGGACTCAGCTTGAGTGGTTCTACAAGTTAGACGGAGCCAGTATCCGCAGTTGGGAAGATTTGGCTACTGCATTCTACAGGCAGTATCAGTATAACTCCGACCTCGCTCCCACATGTACCCAACTCCAGGGTATGTCAATGGGAACGGGTGAAGGATTCAAATATTATGCTCAGAAGTGGAGGGACCTCACCGGAAGAGTACAACCACCCTTGGCTGATCGGGAGCTTGTGGATATGTTTCTGGGGACCCTGTCTGGTCCATTCTTTAACCATCTGATCGGAAGCTCCTCGTCTGGGTTTACAGAGCTTATTTGAACCGGTGAGAGGATTGAGGCTGGTATTAAGGCTGGTAAGATACAGAAGGGTGCCTCATCAAGCACCGAGAAGAATCCCTTTAAGAAAGAGTCAAGTGCTGTCTACAGTGCGAGAAGACAAAATAGACCCGAACACCGCCAAGCTGTTAATGCGGTTGTTATTTCAAAACCTGCTGGTGCTCGTCAGTACAACAATCAACAGAAGGAAGAGAGACCTCGAAGGCAATTCACTCGCCTTAGCATGACCTTATCTCAGATTCTGCCACAGTTGCTGAAGACCAATCTGGTGATTCCAAAGGAAGCCCCAAAGAATCCAAATACAACATCACCAAAGTACAACCCTAATGCCCGCTGTGCTTTTCACTCTGATAGCTCGGGGCATAATACGGATGATTGTTGGGTTTTGAAGAACAAGGTACATGACTTAATTGATGCGAAAGAGATTGAGTTCGGAGCACCCGAGAAGCCTAAACAAGATGCAGGGGTGAATGCTATCGGGGATGATGATGATGAAGAGTTTGATATCGACAGTTGGATCTACCCGACTGTCAATGGTGGATTAAGCAACTGGACATCGAAATATTCTATGCTCGTTTCCGTTATTACCCAGTAATGAAACTTTTTGAATATGTGACAGACAATGTTTTAAACTTTATGGCCCGGTGTCTTACCCGGGGCACCGTGGTTTCATTTGTGAGGGCTTTATGTGTGTCATTTTCATATGTCATTAATAAAAGCATTGGACGTTCTTGCATTTCAAATTTTGCGCTCCTTGTTTTTCTTTATTATATATTGCAAAACAACTATTTTACACACACTCACATATACAGGTCCACATCCACTCTGGATCTCACTGGTAACGACTCTGCTACTGCCAGTTATGACTTCGAAAATCTGATCAACTTAGCCGAAGACGAAGGTGAAGATGATTGCGAAGTGCCTGGTGAACTTGCAAGACTGTTACTCCAAGAAGAGAGGGCTAGTCAGCCACATGAAGAGCCGGTGGAATCAGTGAATCTGGGTACTGAGATAGACAAGAAAGAGGTCAAGATCGATGCAAATCTGGAGCTTAGTGTGAAGCAACGGTTGATTCAAATGCTGTGTGACTACGTTGAGATCTTTTCCTGGTCTTATGAAGATATGCCTGGGTTGGATACTGATATTGTGGTTCACCGGTTGCCTACCAAGGAAGACTGTCCTCCAGTAAAACAGAAGGTCCGCCGAATGCACCCAGAGATGTCTGAGAAAATCAAGGCTAAAGTTATGAAACAGTTCGACATTGGTTTTCTAGCAGTTACTTCTTACCCTCAGTGGGTGGCCAATGTGGTTCCTGTGCCAAAGAAAGACGGTAAGGTTCGAATGTGTGTTGACTACAGGGATCTGAACAGGGCGAACCCCAAGGATGATTTCCCTCTACCTCATATCGACGTTCTGGTTGACAACACCGCTCAGCATAAAGTCTTCTCCTTTATGGATGGTTTCTCCGGTTATAATCAGATCAAAATGGCTCCCGAAGACATGGAGAAGACAACTTTTGTTACTCAATGGGGTACCTTTTGCTACAAGGTCATGCCTTTTAGACTGAAAAATGCTGGGGCAACGTATCAGCGTGCCATGGTTGCTTTGTTTCATGACATGATCCATCATGAGATTGAAGTATACGTCGACGATATGATTGCAAGGTCCCAGACTGAGGAAGAACACCTTGACCATCTGCAGAAGCTATTTGACAGGTTGAAGTTGTACAAGCTGAGGTTAAACCCGAACAAGTGCACCTTCGGGGTGAGATCTGGTAAACTGTTGGGTTTCGTCATAAGCGACAAAGGTATTCAAGTGGATCCGGAAAAAGTGAAAGCTATACAGGAAATGCCAGCTCCCAGAACAGAGAAAGAAGTCAGAGGCTTTCTGGGACGTCTGAACTATATTTCGCGATTCATCTCGCACCTGACTGCTACTTGTGAGCCAATCTTCAAGCTACTGAAGAAAGATCAAGTAGTACGTTGGAACAATGAATGCCAGGCCGCTTTCGAAAGATTCAAAGAGTATCTCCAAGAGCCTCCTATTCTGATGCCACCAGTTGAAGGGAGACCTCTGATCTTATACTTGACAGTACTCGATAACTCAATAGGGTGTGTGCTGGGTCAACATGATGAGTCTGGCCAAAAAAGAGCATGCTATTTATTACCTTAGCAAAAATTTTACCGACTGTGAGACCCGATACTCACTGCTCGAGAAAACTTGCTGCACTTTGGCATGGGATGCTCGCCGGATGAGACAGTATATGTTGACTCACACTACTCTGTTGATATCAAAGATGGATCCAATCAAGTATATCTTCGAGAAGCCTGCTTGTCCGGAAGAATAGCAAGATGGCAGATGATCTTGACTGAGTATGACATCCAATATACGACCCAAAAGGCAATCAAGGGAAGTGTGTTGGAAGACCATTTGGCACATCAGGCAGTGGATGATTAACAGTCTATGAACTTTGAATTTCCGGACGAGAATATCATGTTGGTAACTGATTGTGAGACACCTGGACCGGATGAAGGACCTGAGGAAGGATCCCGATGGTCAATGTACTTTGATGGAGCTTCAAACGCTTTGGGTAATGGCCTTAGCGCCATGATCATATCTCCTAAAGGCTCTCATACCCCGTTCATCGCCCAACTATGTTTCAACTGCACCAACAACATGGCGGAGTATGAAGCGTGCATCATGGGTCTTTGAGCAGCAATTGACCTAAGGATTAAGTTTCTAAGTGTCTTCGGAGATTCTGCTCTCGTGATCAGTCAGATCAAAGGCGAGTGGGATACGAAACACCCAAATCTTATTCCTTAAAGGGAGTATGTATTGACGTTGCTTCCCCACTTTAAAGAGATAACCTTTGAACACTTCCCTAGAGAGGAGAATCAATTGGCGGACGCACTGGCTACGATGTCTTCTATGTTCAAAGTCAATTGGGACAACGAAGCTCCCCGGATCATCATTGAAAAATTGGATGAACCTTCACATTTCTATGACATTGAGACTGAAGAGGTAACAGAAAAACCCTGGTATTATAAGGTGAAAAGGTATCTCGAGGTTCAGGAGTACCCCGAGGGTGCATCTGTTAATGACAAGAAGTTCCTGAGGAGGTTCGCAACAAAGTTCTTCATCAACAATGGTATCCTTTACAAGCGTAACCATGATTCGACATTACTGCGTTGTGTGGATAAGAATGAAGCATAAAGGATCATGGCGGAGTTACATGAAGTTACTTTCGGAACTCATTCCAGTGGACACACCATGGCAAAGAAAATCCTACGGGCAAGATATTATTGGTCCACAATGGAAGCCGACTGTTATCAGCATTCTCGGACATGTCACAAGTGCCAAGTCTATGATGATAAGGTGCACATACCTCCAGTTCCTCTGAACGTCTTGACGACACCTTGGCCTTTTGCAATATGGGGCATTGATATGATCGGCGAGATCAGACCTACAACGTCCAACGGGCATCATTTCATCCTGGTAGCAATTGATTACTTTACGAAGTGGGTTGAAGCAGCTTCCTTTGCCACCATAACCAAGAACGTCGTGGCACGGTTCATTCGGCATAATCTGATCTGTCGATACGGTGTACCAGAGAGGATCATTACAGACAATGGTACCAATCTCAACAACAAGATGATCACTGAGCTCTGCGAGCAATTCAAGATACAACATCACAACTCTTCTCCCTACCGGCCGAAGATGAATGGGGCTATTGAAGCGGCTAATAAGAACATTAAGAAGATTGTGCAGAAGATGGCAGTGACATACAAAGACTGGCACGAGATGTTACCATTTTCTCTCCATGCGTACCGTACCTCAGCGCGAACGTCGACAGGGGCAACACCCTATTCCTTGGTATATGGCATGGAGGCAGTCTTTCCTATTGAAGTTCAGATACCCTCTCTTCGAATCATGAAGGATGAAGGTTTGAGTGAAGATGACTGGATTCAGACCCGGCTTGATCAGCTGAACCTAATCGACAAAAAGAGACTTACTGCTATTTGTCATGGTCAGACGTACCAAAAACAGATGATCAAGGAATTTAACAAGAAAGTCAGACGACAAGAGTATCAAGTTGGGGATCTGGTAATCAAGCGCATTATCCTACCTCAAGGTTATCCCAGGGGAAAATGGACCCCTACTTACGAAGGGCCATTCGTGGTTAGGAACATCTTCTCAGGAGGAGCTATGATTCTAACCACCATGGATGGTGACGACCTTCCTCACCCCGTCAATGCAGACATAGTGAAAAGATACTACGCATAATCAAAGACCCGCTAGGTTGACTGGCCTAGGCAAAAATAAGGGCTTCCCGGCGAACTAAAAGGGTTCGGGCAAAAATAAGGGATGAAAATAAAAAATCTAAACACCCGACAAGTCGAAAACCTGAAAAGGCGGCTTGGGCAAAAAAGGGTATCCCGGTGGACTGAAAACCCGAAAGGGCGGTTCAGGAAAAAATTAGGGATCAAAGCGTAACACTATGTCTCATTGGATCACCTTGCATCCAGACTTCAGTATCGACTATCAAGCACGGACGACACTAATCAACCGGATTCATCTTCAACCAATAGCAAAGTGATGAGATGTTTGAAGAAATAAAGGCAATAGCAGAGTTGGAACCCAGTGGGATTGTTCACATAGCTGTTTTGTTTTCTTTTCACAAATTGTATAAATTCTATTTGTTCGGCGGCGTTCCCTTACTAGGACGTCAGCCTCTTGTACAAAAGCGCCTATTTACAGGCCAAACTTCAAAATCAATACAAATTCATTTTCAAATAAATTTCAAACTGTTTTTCCTTTATCTGTTTTATTTTGCAAAGAACGTCCAATGTTCATTTTTGATATATGCATTTGACATTAATTGCTGCTCATAAATATTTACATGCGAAACAAAAGACGAATTACTGGTAATATCAGAAACAGGGGAAAGTAAGAATTGTCCGAATTGTATAGTTGCTTTGTTCACCAGGTACCAAGGTATATTCAGCTGAAGAATATGGTTAAGTACTTTCACTCCCCGCAAAGTAAGACAGTAATGGCAGCTCTCCCCCAGCTGGGACTATGAACGAATCAGCAATACTCTCTCCAAGCAGAGTTGATCTACCATCAACACTAAAAAGGCTTGATATCCCCGACAGTCTTAATATTCCCCAACGGAGTATAAGAATGTTGCCCGACAGAATACAGGATACCCCCCCCCCCCCCAGTGGAGTCAATACTTCCCCAGCACGGTCTGAAAAAGCTTCCCCAACAGAGTTGAAGCATCATTCCCAGTAGACTCTGGAAGTTTATCCCCAACGGAGTACAATAAATCTCCCAGCCAAGTTCAAAGGATCATTCCTAGCAGAACTCAGAGATTTATCCCCACAGGAGTCTAACAAGATTATCCCCAGCAAGTTGCAATTGAAAGATCATCCCCATCGAAGTTCTTTCCTTTCACGAACAGGAATTCAATCCTCAACAGATTCAATATCACCAGCAACGGTAATCCATCCCCAGCGAAACTTATCATTGGAATCCTCTGCAGAGCATCACTTCCCCATAGAGTAATCTCCTCATCAGTTTATTCCCCAACATAGTTATCTTCTCCTACAAGTTTATCCTCGCAATCACCTTCGTTCACCCTCCCCAGCGGAAGCGACGAATTCAACTCTATTCTCCAGCAGCTCCGGGATTTATTTCCCCCAGCTAAAACATTACATTTCCATACATCATGATACATGCATAAACGCATCATACCGTACAATCTCATTTATGTTGAGAACATCATTGCTTGATCCATATCATGCATTGCATATGACTGACCTTTACCTTTCAGGAAAGATGCAATTAAATTCTCAGCTATATCAAAAGACCTTCTCTGGTCCAGTCAAATCGATTCCTAAAGATTTTTCGTATGTCGATCCAGTTGAAGTTATTCCAAGACGTTGCCTGGTCCAGTTAAATCGATTCCTAAAGATTTTTCTGATGCCAATCCAGTCAAAGAAGACAAAACCTCCTTTGGTCCAGTTAAATAGATTCCTAAAGATTTTTCTGATGCCAATCCAGTCAAAGAAGACAAAACCTCCTCTGGTCCAGTTAAATCGATTCCTAAAGATTTTTCTGATGCAAATCCAGTCAAAGAAGACAAAACCTTCTCTGGTCCAGTTAAATCAATTCCTAAAGATTTTTCTGATGCCAATCCAGTCAAAGAAGACAAAACCTCCTCTGGTCCAGTTAAATCGATTCCTAAAGATTTTTCTGATGCCAATCCAGTCAAAGAAGACAAAACCCCCTCTGGTCCAGTTAAATCGATTCCTAAAGATTTTTCTGATGCCAATCCAGTCAAAGAAGACAAAACCTCCTCTGGTCCAGTTAAATCGATTCCTAAAGATTTTTCTGATGCCAATCCAGTCAAAGAAGACAAGACCTTGTCTGGTCCAGTTAAATCAACTCCTAAAGATTTTTCTGATGCCGACCCAGTCAAAGTCAATCCAAGACCTCCTCTGGTTCAGTCAGATCGCCGATAAGATCTCACTGATTCATATTCCAGTTGAAGTTCAGACCATCTATTAACAGTCTCCTAATGGCATCTGTAAGCCCATTCCCGACATCAGCAGGCTGATACCACTTCATGCGAGTGCAAATTTCTGGGCACTTTAGTGTTCAATCATCTGCCACTTTTGGATCACGAAAGGCCCGAAAGCCAATCTATATCCTCAGGTTTAAGAAAATTGAACATGGGCAATTGTTGTACCCCAAAATTTTCCCTCCCATATTTCTCAAGACATTGCAAGAATAATCTCCAAATGGCTCAAGGTTGCTCAAGAGTTGGACAGTCAAGTCATCTCCTAAGGCAGTCAATCCCAAATTAGGGTTTTGTGTTGCATCAAGGTCCTTACATTCAAATGGCCTCAAGTTCTCCCCTATGTACTAATATGTTCTCAATTTCATCCATGTCAAATTTCAAGCCTTGCAGAGGAAGTTTGGTCAGTCAATTGCTCAAGAGGTCCAAAAATCGACAATGCTAGGGCAAAAGTCAACTGTGACCTATATACAGTCAAACCTCAAGATTTTTTGTCAACATTCTCATTTTTAAGTTTATTTCATCATTTGATCAAGGTTTGATCATGATTTATCAAGGATTGCTCAAGATTCATCAAGATTCAAAAGTTGCTAAATTAGGATTTTGCAGGAAAAGTCAACTCAACTTTGACCAAGCATAACTTTCTCATACTTTATAAGAAATGATCCATATAAAGCTCATTTTTAAGAGGATGCAATTTCCTACAATCAATCTTCATACCCCAAGATCAAGAGATGCACTCACAACAAGTTACAAATTTGGACATTATAGGTCATTTTTGAAAGTTAACAAAAACACCTTTATAAACAAAGCTTATAACTTGAGCATGGAATATCAAAATGAGTTGATACCAAAAGGGATGGTTATAGGACATCTCAAGGTTTCTAAAAAGTCAAAGAACACATCCAAAAGTTCAAAATTGAAGAAGTTATGCATTGTTGAAGTTGGGTATTTTTCCAAAATTGCCAAAAGTCAACTATCCCCAAAACTTCAAATTTTGTCAAATGGGCCCACTTTTTTCCACTTGATTTGATCTTGTCACACTACACACATGTCCTATATTCAGTATTGTGTCCATTTATTAATTTTTCTATTTTATTTGATTTTTATTGAATTAATTCCTTTTAAATCAATTTAAATCCAAATAAAATCTAAATATTGATAACTTGGTATCTTTTTTATTGATACAGGTCTTAAATATCATTATGGACATGATCAAATCCTAATCAAGCCATATCATGCACAAAATATTGGTTTTTGACAAATTTGGAAGCTTTTTCATGGAAGATCAAATCATATCTCCAAGCATTGATTAGTAAAGATTCAAGTCCAAATATTTGACCTAATCCAATGCTTATTACTTATACAAGCTAGAGGCACACGAATCAGAACTAAGAGGCTGCATAAACATCAAAACCAAACTTGAGAAAAACTTGAAAAAGCTTGAAACTGAAATCTGTTTTAGAGGCCGATTCAAAGCAAAATCTCAACACTATTCTCTTGCTTGACATCCACTGAGTGAGAGGTGTGATACGGTGGGAGAACTGACTTGAGGTTTGCGTTTGTTTTCGCAAATGTTTCGGTTGAGCAAGAGTCGCCACTGACTTTTTATTTTATCCTAAGGAACGGTTAAAAAGCACAGCAAAACCCTTTGAGATGTTTTCTTTGGTTTGGGGAGTAGATTATAGAAAGGGAAGGTATTAGCACCCTTTCTATCCATGGTTATCCATGGGCTCTTAGTTACTTGCTTAGATCAACTTGCCTTAATTTTCAATTGTTTGAAATGGTGCTTTGTATGTGTGGGTTTGAAAATGTTTTGAAAAGAAGCCAATGTGGTGGCAACCTTTGTAATGATCCATGTTGGGATGTATACAAAGGTGTATGTCTTTTGAAAAGGTTTTCAATGTTTTTGAAAGTTGTTTTTGAAAGTGTAGTGATGTGTGGTTTGAAAAAATAGGCAAGTGTTTTATTTTGCAAGTTTGATTCAAGTAACTAAGAGGTTGTCTACTCCTAAATTTCTCAAAGATTTCTCCTATGTTTTTAACCCTTTTAACAATTTTTTTCCACCATTGCATTTGGTGGACAATCTTGTGTTAGGATATGAAAGGGACGGGCGCGGGTCATCGTTTAGACCATAATTGCAATGGTGCCAAGTATCTTTGGGCAATTTTCCTTTAAGGGACTTGATCATTTTTTAGGCAACTTTCGAAAGCGTCATCGAGGGACTATGATCATTTGAATTGTGTTTGTTTTGCCCAAAGAGACCTAACATGCAATATGGCCCATTATTGAAGGCAACAAGTGGAATACCCTAGGGGTGCAAGTGTGATTGGTGTTATCCATTTTCATGCTTGATTATCTTGAAGTTAGGTCAAACTATTTTGGTTAATTGTTTTGCATACAAACCCTAATTCTAACATGGCATATTTAGAAAGCAATAAAGTGCGAAAAATAAAGTTCCTAAGTTATTACAACACAATATATGGGAAAGGGGGTACAAATGTTCAAATGGGGGTATTTTGACAAGGAATTTAAACCTAACTATTACATCAAATTGAGAATTTACAAGATATTTAATATACAATAATCAAATAAAAAATGGAACAAATATGCAAGATGTAAAAATGTTTTTGATATATATGCAAAAAAAGTGTTTTTTATATGTCAAATAAAAAAAATAAAAAGTATTATTTTTTGGAGTTTTTTAGGTATTTAGGGCAAAACCCTAATTTATTAAATAAAAGGTATTAATTATTTAATATGTACAATATTTATTAGTTATTTACAAAAATAATATAAAAATGAAGTATATTTGTCAAAAAGGTATTTTTAGTGTTAAATATTAATAAAAATAAAAATGTATATATTTTGTATTTTTCTAACCTAAATATACTAATATATATATATATATATATATATATATATATATATATATATATATATATATATATATATATATATATATATATATATATATATATATATATATATATATATATATATATATATGTATTTGTATTATTTACTAAATATATATTATATATACAAAATAATAATATTTAATATTTATAAAAAAGGTATATTTTATATAAAATATTTTCAGAAGATAAAATAAAATAAAAATTAGAAAATAAATGTGTTTGCATTATTTTTTTTAGTATTTTTTAAATAAAAGCATATCTAGGTATTTATTTATGTACAAATATCTATTTAAACAAATAAATGCCTAATAAATATAAAAATGGTGTGAAAAATATTTTTTATATTTTTAATATTATGAGGAAAAATAAATAAGTCAGAACAAAAAAGAAAAGGTCAAAAAATCATAAAAATAAGCATAATGGGCCTAGGGGGTGTAAAAGTAAAAATGAGGTGTAAACAGAAATAACAAATCAGGCCCAGCCCACGTGGAGCTTCTTCAACCTCCAGCCATTCTCTGTTTAAAAACGCGCGCCTTCTTGCTTCAACATCAAGATCCTGATTCTTTGAGTTTTAACAAAAACTTACAACACAAAAAATGTAAAGCATCATCTCACGATTTCACACATATAAAGAACATGATCTAACTCTCAGAAATGAGAGAGAATTTCTTCTCCCCCAATTCCTGACCTAGTTTTTGTTCCAAGTTCAGACATCAAATTCTCATAGCACACATAACATAAATGAAAACTAATTACATGGGCATGTTCAGGGCTATGAATGTGACATAATTTCTTCACAAACCTAAAGCTAACAATGCCTGGATAGAGAGATACGAGTTCATGAACTTACCTGTTCAGTTGGAATCGTATCTGGTGATGGAGGTGTTTTCAATGCAAGGTGATGATTGGTACAGCTTCCTTGATGTCCAGGGATGCTATTCCAAGCTTTACTTTGCTTTGAAACCAAGTGAATCGTGTGATGGAACGTCAACTGCAAAACAAGAAAATGAAAATGGTGATGTTGCTTGGGAGTGTTACAGGTCGTGTTTGAGGCTTGGAATAGTTTCAAGGGATGATGTGGGATGTGTTTGAAGTGTTTTTAGCAAGAATGCATGAAAGGATTGAGCTATGGAACTCAATCTGCAGCAGGTACCCTGTTTTGGAAGTTTGAGGGTGATTCTTTGTTTGAGAAGGCAATGGAGATGGTTGGCTCGTGTTTCAGCTTAGGTTTTATGATTAGAAAGTGTTTGACAAGTTTGCTTAAGCCTGTGTTAGCTGAGATGAGAGTTGTGTATGGTTATGCTATGTTTCTTCAACTTTAAGCAACAAATGTCCACTTGAGTTTTTAGACTGATAGAGGCCCCCCTAATGTGCTGCTAACCTTCCCCTTGATCAGTGTGTTTTGTTCATAAACTTGTGCCAAAGAGATTTGCATTGTACTTGCTTGGATTGCTAATTGACATAAAGTTTACTTTTGCAAAAATGGACATTATGCTTTTTCCATTTTGAGACTAAACCTTTATGTAATGCTTGAACACATAAAATATGGTCTTGGCACAATGAGTTTGCATTAAATTTATGAGTGCAAAACGGATATAGGACCTGTAATCAAGTTGTGCAAGCTGATTTCAAAATGGCCTAGATGTATGAACATGTAACTTGGCCAAATCAAAAGTGAGTTTTTCCCAACTTGCCAAATTCGATTCTCCCTAACCATGAGGTTGTTTGATGAGTTCTTGGACATTTTGGAAAGCTTGGAATGTGTACTACAATCCATCTTTGAAATGAAAATTGAAATTCCAAGTGGAAGTATGTGAAAAATGGTCTTGAAGTTAGGCAAAAATCCTGCCTAAAATGGTTCAAAATTTCTCTAAGTTAAGAATGGTTTGGTACCCTTGTTCCAAAAATTGTAACTTGAGCTACAGGCTTCTTTTGGGAAAACTTTGTGAATCAAAGTTGTAGATTTTACAATAGGCTACAACTTTCATGTTTTTACTTTTGCTTGAATCTAAATGAATCTTGGTGAGAAAGTGGGGCAAAGTTAGGAAAAAATTAGGGTTTTTCATAACTTAAAAAAATTCTAAGTTATGAAAAATCTTCATTTCAAACCCTAATTTGAAATTCTTGATTTCTTGATGAACAAGCTTCATGATTTGGCATGTTTTGATGAAAAATGAATCTTGACACTTGATTTTGACCAAAAAGTCAAAGTTTGACTTTTCAGTATACAGTCAAAATTGATCAATTGACTGGGAAATTCAACTGTCAATCTTGTGCATTTGGGATCTTTTGAACTTGTTGAGTATGTCAAGACAATTCAATGGGGTCCTTGAGTCCATATGTGAGCTTGGTTTGCCATTGGCTAGGTCAAACAGTCAAAAATTGCCTTTGTGCAGTCAAAACCCTAAAAATGACCATTTTGCCCTTTTGGTGATCTGATCAAATTTCTTGTGGAATTGTGATCCAAACTTGATCAAATGGTCCATGTGAGTTCATAATGTTGATGTGGGTCAATTTTCATGAGATTTGACTGTCAATTGGCCACCGTTGACTTTTTCCTCAATACAGCTGATTTCTGGGTCAACTGTCCAATTGACTGGGCAAAATTTGGAATCAAGACTTGAAACTTGGTATGGATAAACTTGGGAGTCCAACATGAAGCATGAAATTCATCTTAGGAATTTTAGGTCAAAATATCTTTGTGCAAACACAAACCCTAATTTGGGTCAACAGTGCAAGGAGAAGTCTTGAGCAGAGGAAACCCTAGCTGGATCTTGAGCTCCAAGGGTCTTGTGATGAGAAAATGTTGAGGAGATGGGAGGGAAAATATTGGGGTACAACAGTTGCCCCTGTTCAATCTTCTTGAACCTGAAGAGTTAGATTGGCAAGTTTGCCTTTCGTGACTCGAGGGTAAAAGGAGATTGGACACTAGAGTGCCCGGAAATTTGCACTCGCATGTTGGAGCATCAGCAAATGTGATGTCGGGAATGGGCTTATAGATGCCATTTGGAGAGATGGTGGATAGGGAGATGGGCTTATAGATGCCATCCGAAGGTGTGACAGAAACTTGTCGGGAATGGGCTTATAGATGCCATTTGGAAGTGTTGATCGCATAAGAGATTCCTTAGCGAGAACTTGTGTATTTTGAGAAAGACAGATGTTTTCCTGGCTTGTTACAGGTATTGATCTTCAATCTCTTCATGCAGACATGCCCTGGATAGATACAGGTGTCGAGTCTACAATCGTTTGCTCGCAGATATGCCCTGGCTGGATACAGGTATCGAATCTGGAATTAGTCGTCAACAGATATGCCCTGGCTGGATACAGGAATCGAATCTGGAAATAGTCGTCAACAGATATGCCCTGGCTGGATACAGGAATCGAATCTTCAAACTCTTCAGATGTGCCCTGGATGGATACAGGAATCGAATATGGAAATAGTCGTCAACAGATATGCCCTGGCTGGATACAGGAATCGAATCTGGAAACTGATCACTCACAGATGTGCCCTGGCTAGATACAGGAATCAAATATGGAATTGTGACAGTTGAAAGTAGTTGTCTTTTGGGTTGTCTTTTTCCCTGAAAAGGCAAAACATCAGTTGTATGCAATGTCATGATATATGAAATGCATGATGTCACGATGTTCAAAATGAGATAGTGTTGTATGCACTTTATCATGTATGTAAGCAAGATGTATGAAATATGACATGTTTATGAATGTATTCCCGTCTAGGAAAATAAATCCTTGACGATCGGCTGGGGAATTAAATCCTGGGCTGACGTTGAAGAGTAGAGTTCTTCGTCTCTGCTAGGGATGATGTTTGCAAGAATACACCGGTAGGAGAAGACGACTCCGTTGGAGAATAAACTTGTTGGAGAGATTACCCTGAGGGGAATTGCTCTGTGGGAAGAGATACTTCGCTGAAGTTTTGATGGGAGCTCCGCTGAGGATTTTGATGATGGACTCCGCTGGGGATGACAATGATAAATTCCGCTGGGGATTGTGTTGATAAGTTATGTTGGGGAACTTTGATGAACTCCGCTGGGGATTGAAAGAACTTCGCCGAGGGCGATCTTCCGTGGCAAATAGCTGAGGATAACCCAGTTATAAGCCCTTGTGAGGAATAACTTTGAATAAAGCTCGGGAGAGACGTCCGTACCCTGCAGGGGATAAGCTTCCAGAATCTACTGGGGATAAGCTTCAAGATCTGATAGGGATATGAATTCCATTTTCCTGGGGAAACCTTCAGACTGTATTGGTAAATGGTTCCACTGGGGTGTCTATATTCCGCCGGGGAACAATCTTAGATCAAGACCGTCGGGGATGCTTGCTGATGAATGCCTAAACTCCGCTGGGGAATTGAGGTAACTTGGTCATATTTTTTTCAGTGGAACCTACCTTGATACTTCGGAGGACAAAGCAACTAGACTGCATCAGACAACTCTACATTGCCCCTGTTTCTGATGGCGCCTGTAATTAATCTTTTATTTCATATGCAAATATTTATGAATCAGCAATTTAATGTCAAATGCATATATCAAAAATAAACATTGGACGTTCTTCGCAAGACAAAACAGAAAAAGGAAAAACAATTGGCAATTTGTTTGGAAAAGTGAACTTGTATTGATTTTGAAATTTTCCTGTAAATAGGCGTTTTTTGTACAAGAGGCTGACGTCCTAGTAAGAGAACGCCGCCGAATAACATAAAGTTTATACAATTTTGAAAAGGAAACAAAACAGCTATGTGCACAATATTCCCACTGGGTTCCAACTCTGCTATCGCCTTTATGTCTTCAAGCGTCTCATCACTTTGCTGCTTAGCTGAAGATGAAGCTGATTGATCGATGCCGAAGTCTGAGCCAGATAGTTGATGCCGAATTCCGGATGCAAGGTGATCCAATGAGACAGTGTTACACTTTATCCCTAACTTTTGCCTGGACCGCCCTTTCGGGTTTTCAATCCACCGGGATACCCATTTTTGCCCAAGCCGCCTTTTCAGGTTTTCGACTTGCCGGGTGTACAGATTTTTTTCATTTCATCCCTTATTTTTGCCCGAACCCTTTTGGTTCGCCGGGGAGCCCTTATTTTTGCCTAGGTATGTCAACCTAGCGGGTCTTTGATTCATGCGTAGTATCTTTTTACTATGTCTGCATTGGCGGGGTGAGGAAGATCGTCACCATCCATGGTGGTCAGAATCATGGCTCCTCCTGAGAACACATGTTTAACCACAAATGGCCCTTCGTACGTAGGGGTCCATTTGCCCCGGGGATCACCTTGAGGAAGGATGATGCGCTTGATTACCAGGTCCCCAACTTGATACTCTTGTGGTCTGACTTTCTTGTTAAATGCCCTGATCATCCGTTTTTGATACGTCTGACCATGACAGATAGCAGTGAGTCTCTTTTCGTCAATTAGGTTTAATTGATCAAGTCGAGTCTGGATCCAGTCATCTTCACTCAAGTCTGCATCCTTCATTATCCGGAGAGAGGGTATCTGGACTTCAATTGGCAAGACTGCCTCCATGCCATAGACCAAGGAAAGAGGAGTTGCCCCGGTTGACGTCCTTGCTGAGGTACGGTACCCGTGAAGAGCAAATGGTAACATCTCGTGCCAATCTTTGTAGGTCACTGTCATCTTCTGCACAATTTTCTTGATATTCTTATTTGCTGCTTCTACAGCCCCATTCATCTTCGGCCGGTAAGGAGAAGAGTTGTGGTGCTGTATCTTAAATTGTTCGTAGAGCTCAATGATCATCTTGTTGTTAAGATTGGTACCATTTTCCGTAATGATTCTTTCCGGGACGCCGTACCGATAGATCAGGTTATGCCGAATGAAACATGCCACGACGCTCTTGGTTACGGTGGCGTAGGAAGCTGCCTCAACCCACTTCGTGAAGTAATCAATCGCTACCAAGATGAAGCAATGCCCGTTGGATGCCGTCGGTCGGATCTCGCCGATCATATCAATGCCCCACATTGCAAAAGGCCAAGGTGCCGTCAGGACGTTCAGAGGAACCGGGGGGATGTGCACCTTATCAGTGTAGATATGGCATTTATGACAAGTTCGAGAATGTTGGTAACAGTCGGCTTCCATTGTGGACCAGAAATATCCTGCCCGAAGGATTTTCTTTGCCATGGTGTGTCCACTGGAATGTGTTCCAAATGTACCTTCATGTAGCTCTACCATGATCTTCTCTGCTTCAGTCTTATCCACACAACGCAGTAGAGTTGAATCATGATTTCGTTTGTAGAAAATGCCGTTGCTGAGGAAGAATTTTGCTGCAAACCTTCTCATGAACTTCTTGTCATTGACAGACGCACCTTCAGGGTATTCCTGGGTTTCCAAGTATCTCTTCACCTCATGATACCAGGGTTTTTCGGTTACCTCTTTGGCCTCAAGATCGCAGCAGTAGGCAGGTTCGTCCAACTTCCAGATAAGGATCCGGGGAGCCTCATTGTCCCATTTGACTTTGAACATTGAAGACATCGTAGCTAGTGCGTCTGCTAACTGATTCTCCTCTCTTGGGAAATGCTCAAAAGTTATCTCTTCAAAGTGGGGAAGTAAAGTCAACACATACTCCTTGTAAGGAATAAGATTTGGGTGTTTCGTATCCCACTCGCCTTTGATCTGATTGATCACGAGAGCGGAATCTCCGAAGACACTCAGAAACTTGATCCTTAAGTCAATCGCAGCTTGAAGACCCATGATACATGCCTCATATTCTGCCATGTTGTTGGTGCAGTTGAAACACAGCCGGGCGGTGAGTGGAGTATGAGTGCCTTTGGGGGATATGATCACAGCGCCGACACCATTACCCAAAGCATTGGAGGCTCCGTCAAAATGCATAGACCATCGGGATCCTTCCTCAGGTCCTTCATCCGGTCCAGGTACTTCACAATCAGTTATTATCATGATATCTTCGTCTGGAAATTCGAAGTTCAATGATTGGTAATCGTCCACAGGTTGGTGTGCCAAATGATCTGCCAATACACTTCCCTTGATTGCTTTTTGAGTGGTGTATTGGATATCATATTCTGTCAAGATCATTTTCCATCTTGCTATTCTTCCAGACAGAGCAGGCTTTTCGAATATGTACTTGATGGGATCCATCTTTGAGATCAACAGAGTGGTGTGAGTCAGCATATACTGTCTCAGCCGGCGAGCAGCCCATACCAGAGCGCAGCAAGTTTTCTCGAGCAGTGAGTACCGAGACTCACAATCGGTAAACTTTTTGCTCAGGTAATAAATAGCATGCTCTTTTCGGCCAGACTTGTCATGCTGTCCCAACATACACCCCATTGAATTGTCAAGTACGGTCAAGTATAGTATCAGAGGTCTCCCTTCTACTGGTGGCATAAGAATGGGTGGCTCTTGGAGATATTCCTTTATCTTTTCGAAAGTAGCCTGACATTCATCGTTCCAACGTACTACTTGATCTTTCTTCAGTAATTTGAAGATTGGCTCACAGGTAGCAGTTAGATGTGAGATGAATCGGGCAATGTAATTCAGTCGTCCCAGAAAGCCTCTGACTTCTTTCTCTGTCTTGGGAGTCGGCATCTCTTGTATGGCTTTTACCTTGGTAGGATCCACTTGAATACCTTTATCGCTTACAATGAAACCTAGCAATTTTCCAGATTTCACCCCAAAGGTGCATTTGTTTGGGTTCAACCTCAGCTTGTACAACTTCAGTCGGTCAAACAGCTTCCGCAGATGGTCAAGGTGTTCCTCCTCAGTTTGGGACCTTGCAATCATATCATCAACGTACACTTCTATCTCATGGTGGATCATATCATGAAATAAAGCAACCATGGCACGTTGGTAGGTTGCCCCAGCATTTTTCAACCCGAATGGCATGACCTTGTAGCAGAAGGTGCCCCACTGAGTAACAAAGGTAGTCTTTTCCATATCTTCAGGAGCCATCTTGATCTGATTATACCCTGAAAAACCATCCATGAAGGAGAACACCTTGTGTTGAGCAGTATTGTCAACAAGAACGTCGATGTGAGGTAGGGGGAAGTCATCCTTGGGGCTTGCCCTGTTTAGATCCCTGTAATCGACACACATTCTGACCTTACCGTCCTTCTTCGGCACTGACACCACGTTGGCAACCCACTGAGGGTAAGAAGTCACTCCTAGAAACCCGGCATCGAATTGCTTCATAACCTTAGCTTTGATCTTTTCGGACATCTCTGGGCGCATGCGGCGGACCTTTTGCTTTACCGGAGGGCAGTCTTCCTTGGTAGGCAGGTGATGAACCACAATGTCAGCATCCAAACCAGGCATGTCTTCGTAAGACCAAGCAAAGATTTCCATGTAGTCATGCAGCATCTGGATCAATCGTTGCTTCACGCTGAGCTCTAGATTGGCACCAATCTTGACTTCTTTTCTATCTGTCTCAGTACCCAGGTTCACTGTTTCCACCGGCTCTTCATGCGGCTGAATGGCCCTCTCCTCCTGGAGTAGCAGTCTTGCGAGTTCACCAGGCACTTCGCAATCATCTTCACCTTCGTCTTCGGCCAAGTTGATCGGATTTTCAAAGTCATAGCTGGCAGTAGCAGAGCTGTTACCAGTGAGATCCAGAGTGGATTGAAACCTGTATGAGTGAGTGTGTGTAAATATAGCTGTTTTGCAATATATAACACAGAAAGAAAAAGAGCACAAGATTTGAAATGCAACAAACGTCCAATGTTTTGATTAATGATATATGGAAATGTCATACAAAAAGCCCTCACAAATGGAGCCACGGTGCCCCGGGTAGGACACCGAGCCAATAAAAGTTTCAACATATTGTTTGTTACAAATTGAACACAAAAGAGTTAATTACTGCGTGACAAATGTAATAGGTGTAAAATCCTTGGCCGTCCAGTTGCTTGGTCCGTTGCTGGTTGTCGGATAGATCCAACTGTCAAATTCTGCTTCCTCTACGTCCTCCTCGATAGCATTCACCCTTGGGTTGGTTATGAACACCGGAGCCTTTCTGATCTTTTCTTTGTGAACAGCCCTCTGAGCCTCTGCAGTGAAGCCCAGCCCAAACTTGTCGTTCTTTTGAGTGAAGTCAGGAAGCTGACCCCAGTTTGCACATTTGCCTTTCTCGATTACAGCCCGGGCATCCTTCAGGGAGGCCATCTTTAAAGGAAAGTCTTCTTCAACCACTGTCTCAGCCGACGCCAATGTTGGAGGTACCTCTTCAAAATGTTGAAAAGGGGTTTCAATAAACACCCCGTCCATCTCTATATACCAGAATGAATTCAAGTGACTAACCATGTATTCTTCCTCTCCCTGCACAATAACAATCTTCCCTTTGACAGGGTATTTGAGCTTCTGGTGTAGAGTGGATGTTACCGCCCCCGCCTTGTGAATCCAGGGTCGTCCCAGCAAGCAGGAATAAGATGGACGAATATCCATCACGTAGAACGTTGAGTCAAAGACTTGGGAACCCACACGAATAGGAATGTCCACCTCACCATGCACCATCCTCTTAGAACCGTCGAAGGCTCTAACAATGATGTTACTAGGTTTCAATTCCAGGCCCTCACAATCCAACCGATCTAAGGCCTTCTTGGGCAATACATTCAGGGAAGAACCGGTGTCCACTAACACGTGTGCGAGAGTAGTGCCCATGCATTCTATAGAGACGTGCAGGGCATCATTGTGATTTTTTCCTTTAGCGGTAAGGTCAGCATCCGAGAACCCCAAACCATTGTCAGCTGTCAAATTAGCCACACAGTCAGTGAATTGATTTGCAGATGTCTCTTGCGGAACATGGGCCGTTTTCAGAAATGAAATCAGGGCCTTGGCGTGGGCCTCTGAGCACAGCAGCAATGATAGCATAGAGATTTTGGAGGGGGTATGCCCCAGTTGTTCAACGACATTGAAGTCACTCTTTTTAATGATTTTAAGGATTTCCTCCATCTCTTGCTGGGAGGCTTCAACAACGGTCTTTTTTGGTGCCTCTGTCCGGGCAGGCAAATCGGTAGCAACTTCTTTGCCCCGAGTATCAGAGGACTCGGCGGCAGTGGTAGACACATGAACTTGATTTGGAACATGCACACTTGCGGGTGTGATGATAAGAGGTTTTCGGATAACTGGTGGTGCAATGTCAGGCGAGAAAATCCTGCCACTGCGAGTAATCTTGGCGGGACCAGTGATGTTACTGATACTGGTACTAGTATTGAACTCCTGCTTCACTCCAAGCACATACACGTCTGCCCCATAGTGCCATGGGACAACCTTGTCAGATTCATAGGGGAGGGGCCCCGGAACAGTAATGGTAATGGGTGCAACGGACATAATTTTGACTGGCTTCCTTGGGAGAGCCTTGGTAGGATTGTTGAAAATTGTGACGACATATACTTCTTCAGCGGAAACAAACGGAACAACAGTTTTCTTGAACAGAATTTCTTTGCTATCCATCAGGCTTTGGATGCCTGATTTCAGCAGCGGACAACCGGTAGGGATAACAGCATACAGGAGGCAACCCTTGCTACAACCCGGAAATAAACTGGCTAGCAGTAGGTTCCTCTTAACAGCCAATAGAGGGGTAGCAACATCATTCACCGAAACAACATACAAATTTTCCTCGACGGCATTTACTCTATGCTGGGGCATAGGAGCAGTTACAACATTTGGCCTCTCAGGCGCCTCAAACTGAATTTCCTTCGCATCGATAAGGTCTTGAACTTTATTTCTCAGGGCCCAGCAATCATCAGTAGTATGCCCGGGGCTATCAGAATGATAAGCACAACGGGCATTTGGGTTATACTTAGGAGATGCAGTACTCACGACCTTCGGAGCCTCTTTGATGGTCACCAAGTTGGTTGATAACAGTTGCGGTAAGATTTGTGATAAGGTCATACTCAGCCGAGTGTATTGCCTATTGGGCCTCTCACCCCTTTGTTGATTGTACTGCTGAGGAGCAGCAACAGGCTTTGAAATTACTAAGGCATTGACGGCTTGACGACTTTCTGGCTTGACTTGTCTTCTAGGACCATAGACTGCACTAGCTTCCTTCTTGAAAGGTCTCTTCTCAGTACTTGCGGAGGCAGCTTTCTGTATCTTTCCTGACCTGATGCCAGCTTCTATCCTTTCACCCGTCAGGATAAAATCTGTAAACCCAGCGGAGGAATTACCAACCAAATGATTGAAGAATGGACCAGACAAGGTCCCTAGAAACATGTCAACTAGTTCACGATCAGTCAAAGGAGGCTCCACCCTGCCAGCCAAATCTCTCCATTTTTGCGCATATTCTTTGAACCCTTCGCCCGTTCCTAGAGACATACCCTGAAGTTGGGTACGCGTAGGAGCGAGGTCAGAATTGTATTGATATTGTCTATAAAATGCGGTTGCCAAATCTTCCCAATGTCGGATACTGGTTCCATCTAGCTGATAAAAACCACTCAAGCTGTGACCCCGAAAGGCTATCTTGGAAGAAGTGGATCCAAATATTTTTGTCTACCGTGTAAGGTTGGATCTTCCTTACATACGATCTGAGATGCAGCTTTGGACAGGAAGCCCCGTCGTATTTGGCAAAGGCAGGTGCCTTGAACTTGTGTGGGATTACCACCCCAGAAGATAACCCTAAATCTCCGAAATCCAGCCCCGGCACATTTTGAATCTCCATGGCACTCAAGCGGTCCTCTAATTGCTTGTATCTGTCAGCAGCAGGAGGGTATTGTTCGTCATTGTAATCCGTCTCGTTGTCAGAGACTGCAGGACTAGGAGCTCCTCCCCCTTAGGGACTGTCTTTCTCTACAGAGGAAGTAGTTGGATCAGCCTCGTTATGGAGTGTGTTCCCAAACCTGCGTCCAGTGTTGAATAACGCAGTCCTCTTCTTCTTCTTCTTCTTTAAGAGCAAAGCCTTCAACTCTTGTTGACCTTGAGCCAGGCTCATTACCATCTCTTGAAACTGGGTACTCTGGGCCTAGAGGGCCTTGAAAGCTTGCTCACTGGATGATTCTGGATTCATGATGACTGTTCAAAATAAACAGCGAAGGAGATTAAGCAACCTGTAGAAAAAAGGGTTCCTGTTATGCACATGATGCATGAGATGCTATTTATGCAATGCATTCAAGGATTTTAAAAATTCACAATTGTTGCAAACAAAAAGAACGCACGTCATATTAATAAGAAAAGATTTGTTAGTACATAAATGCCCCTTGGGCCAAATATTACAAAAACAACTTCTCAAGGTAAAAAGACGTTGCGCATCCTCTTTGGCGCAATGTAGGTGTTGAGGGCCTCTTGCTAATGGAGTCGGAGGGTGAGCTCTAGAACCTTCTTCTCGCTCGCGTAGAAGCTGGCTTCAAAAGTGTTCCATTCCTCCTTGAGCTGGATCCAACTCTTCTGAATCTCCTCCCACGATGTAGGCATGTTAGGATATAGGATGGTGTAGGGAACCTCTCCTTCCTTGACGGGCTCTTTAATCACAGGGAGAACATGAGGATAAGGCATCATTAGACTCTGGGCTCGGGCTCGTACCCACTTGAGATAAGGCTCAAGAGGGATGGAGTTCTTGTGCCCCAGTGTCTTGCTGTCAACCTTGTTGGGCCTCCCCCAAGCTCTGATGAATCTTTGGCGAAGCCCTTGCGCATCGTTGTCGAAGTCAAAAACTAGGTCAGGAATCAACATGTCGTGAGGGCCATCTCTTCGTGCATATCCAAATTGCCTCAAAGCTAGGCAAGGGTTGTAGGTGATACCTCCTCTGATTCCAAGTAAAGGAACATTAGGGAACTCTCCACAACGATCGACGATGATGACATTTTCTCTGGACCGAGAACACCAATGTACATCAGAGTGAGTAAGAGTCATCAACCGTTGGGACCACCTTGATCCTTGGTCATTCTTCAAGACAGATTGTGGAAGGTGCGAAATAAACCACCTTGCAAGAAGAGGAGTACAACACATGAGAACACCCCCTCTTTCTCATTGTTCGTGTGTAAAATGAGTGAAGGATGTCCCCAAGCAATGTTGGTATTGGATTTCTGGACAAGAAGATTTTGACGGTGTTGACCTCTACAAGCTGGTCAGGATTTGGGAACAAGACCAACCCATAGATAAGGAGTGCCACAATTTCTTCAAAGGCTTGTAGGTCCAATGAATTCCAACATTCTTGTGCCTTCTCAAACAAGAATTTTGCTAGGAAACCTTTGACGCCGCTTCTAGTTTCCCAATGCCCCTTGATGTCAGAAGGCTGTAGATGTAATGCTCGAGCAACATCTTCAGGCTTTGGTTCCCTTTCCGTACCGTTGAAAGGTAGTTGATTTAGGATAGGAAGTCTCAGGAGTTGAGAAAATTCCTCCAAAGTTGGTACCAACTGGTAGTCAGGGAAAGTGAAACAGTGGTGAAGAGGGTCAAAGAACTGGAATAGCACTTTCATCATCTCTTCTTCAATGTTGGTGTTGACTAAGCTGAGCAGTCTACCATGTCTTTCACTGAAGGACGAGCTTTCCGGAATCCTTGATGTGAGCTCCTTGAGTTGAGGAGGGATTCTCACAAGGTTGACTTGGATGGTTTTTCTGCGAGGAATTTCCATGACCTACAAAACAAGAACAAAGATGAAGATCCAAACCCTTGAAGTGGTTAATAAATGCATATGATGCTTTATGATGTTCATGATGTATGCACAAACATATGTACAAGCAAATCACACCAAACCCTAGTTTCAGGCTTGCATGGGGTTTCATAGGTAAGTACCCTCTTGAGTGTAGTTGGCTTAAAAACCTGTCCTATAAATAGTAACCGCGTTCTAAGGAGCTCAATATCATTGGATTGTTTTCATTGTTCATTGTTTTGGTTTAGCCACTTAACTAGCGACCAAAATATTCCAAGAAAACAACCCTCAATGAGTGTAGTATCGAGTATCTACCAACTTCGGACTGCACCAAAGCCGGTCATCTCACTACCCCTAATGAAAGGCCAAGATGGTCAAGTAAGGTTCTAGGTCATTAGTGCTTAGTGACATCACTCAGCGGCCCCGTACTCTCCTTGATTGAACTCAAGGGTTACCGGTACTCACAAATATGTCACACTAATATAGCTATTGCTTCGACCGTGTCGGTATACCCCGCACAGTTTCCACAACGTATTGCTATCTATGAATGTTTCCCAAAAATCCGGGTGTAGGATTGTAAACCCAAACAAGAGAGCCAAGATATAAAGCAATCAAGACAAACAATTAGTCATGCAAGAGGGTGATCTAAGCCCTAAGGTTACTCCACTTAAAAGTTATCCCCAGCAGAGTCGCCAGTTCTGTGATACGGTGGGAGAACTGACTTGAGGTTTGCGTTTGTTTTCGCAAATGTTTCGGTTGAGCAAGAGTCGCCACCAACTTTTTATTTTATCCTAAGGAAAGGTTAAAAAGCACAGCAAAAACCTTTGAGATGTTTTCTTGGGTTCGGGGAGTAGATTATAGAAAGGGAAGGTATTAGCACCCTTTCTATCCATGGTTATCCATGGGCTCTTAGTTACTTGCTTAGATCAACTTGCCTTAATTTTCAATTGTTTGAAATGGTGCTTTGTGTGTGTGGGTTTGAAAATGTTTTGAAAAGAAGCCAATGTGGTGGCAACCTTTGTAATGATCCATGTTGGGATGTATACAAAGGTGTATGTCTTTTGAAAAGGTTTTCAATGTTTTTGAAAGTTGTTTTTGAAAGTGTAGTGATGTGTGGTTTGAAAAAATAGGCAAGTGTTTTGTTTTGCAAGTTTGATTCAAGTAACTAAGAGGTTGTCTACTCCTAAATTTCTCAAAGATTTCTCCTATGTTTTTAACCCTTTTAACAATTTTGTTCCACCATTGCATTTGGTGGATAATCTTGTGTTAGGATATGAAAGAGACGGGCGCGGGTCATCGTTTAGACCATAATTGCAATGGTGCCAAGTATCTTTGGGCAATTTTCCTTTAAGGGACTTGATCATTTTTTAGGCAACTTTCGAAAGCGTCATCGAGGGACTATGATCATTTGAATTGTGTTTGTTTTGCCCAAAGAGACCTAACATGCAATATGGCCCATTATTGAAGGCAACAAGTGGAATACCCTAGGGGTGCAAGTGTGATTGGTGTTATTCATTTTCATGCTTGATTATCTTGAAGTTAGGTCAAACTATTTTGGTTAATTGTTTTGCATACAAACCCTAATTCTAACATGGCATATTTAGAAAGCAATAAAGTGCGAAAAATAAAGTTCCTAAGTTATTACAACACAATATATGGGAAGGGGGGTACAAATGTTCAAATGGGGGTATTTTGACAAGGAATTTAAACCTAACTATTACATCAAATTGAGAATTTACAAGATATTTAATATACAATAATCAAATAAAAAATGGAACAAATATGCAAGATGCAATTTTTTTTTTGATATATATGCAAAAAAAGTGTTTTTTATATGTCAAATAAACAAAATAAAAAGTATTATTTTTTGGAGTTTTTTAGGTATTTAGGGCAAAACCCTAATTTATTAAATAAAAGGTATTAATTATTTAATATGTACAATATTTATTAGTTATTTACAAAAATAAAATAAAAATGAAGTATATTTGTCAAAAAGGTATTTTTAGTGTTAAATATTAATAAAAATAAAAATGTATATATTTTGTATTTTTCTAACCTATATATATATGTATTTGTATTATTTACTAAATATATATTATATATACAAAATAATAATATTTAATATTTATAAAAAAGGTATATTTTATATAAAATATTTTCAGAAGATAAAATAAAATAAAAATTAGAAAATAAATGTGTTTGCATTATTTTTTTTAGTATTTTTTAAATAAAAGCATATCTAGGTATTTATTTATGTACAAATATCTATTTAAACAAATAAATGCCTAATAAATATAAAAATGGTGTGAAAAATATTTTTTATATTTTTAATATTATGAGGAAAAATAAATAAGTCAGAACAAAAAAGAAAAGGTCAAAAAATCATAAAAATAAGCATAATGGGCCTAGGGGGTGTAAAAGTAAAAATGAGGTGTAAACAGAAATAACAAATCAGGCCCAACCCACGTGGAGCTTCTTCAACCTCCAGCCATTCTCTGTTTGAAAACGTGCGCCTTCTTGCTTCAACATCAAGATCCTGATTCTTTGAGTTTTAACAAAACTTACAACACAAAAAATGTAAAGCATCATCTCACGATTTCACACATATAAAGAACATGATCTAACTCTCAGAAATGAGAGAGAATTTCTTCTCCCCAATTCCTGACCTAGTTTTTGTTCCAAGTTCAGACATCAAATTCTCATAGCACACATAACATAAATGAAAACTAATTACATGGGCATGTTCAGGGCTATGAATGTGACATAATTTCTTCACAAACCTAAAGCTAACAATGCCTGGATAGAGAGATACGAGTTCATGAACTTACCTGTTCAGTTGGAATCGTATCTGGTGATTGAGGTGTTTTCAATGCAAGGTGATGATTGGTACAGCTTCCTTGATGTTCAGGGATGCTATTCCAAGCTTTACTTTGCTTTGAAACCAAGTGAATCGTGTGATGGAACGTCAACTGCAAAACAAGAAAATGAAAATGGTGATGTTGCTTGGGAGTGTTACAGGTCGTGTTTGAGGCTTGGAATAATTTCAAGGGGTGATGTGGGATGTGTTTGAAGTGTTTTTAGCAAGAATGCATGAAAGGATTGAGCTATGGAACTCAATCTGCAGCAGGTACCCTGTTTTGGAAGTTTGAGGGTGATTCTTTGTTTGAGAAGGCAATGGAGATGGTTGGCTCGTGTTTCAGCTTAGGTTTTATGATTAGAAAGTGTTTGACAAGTTTGCTTAAGCCTGTGTTAGCTGAGATGAGAGTTGTGTATGGTTATGCTATGTTTCTTCAACTTTAAGCAACAAATGTCCACTTGAGTTTTTAGACTGATAGAGGCCCCCCTAATGTGCTGCTAACCTTCCCCTTGATCAGTGTGTTTTGTTCATAAACTTGTGCCAAAGAGATTTGCACTGTACTTGCTTGGATTGCTAATTGACATAAAGTTTACTTTTGCAAAAATGGACATTATGCTTTTTCCATTTTGAGACTAAACCTTTATGTAATGCTTGAACACATAAAATATGGTCTTGGCACAATGAGTTTGCATTAAATTTATGAGTGCAAAACGGATATAGGACCTGTAATCAAGTTGTGCAAGCTGATTTCAAAATGGCCTAGATGTATGAACATGTAACTTGGCCAAATCAAAAGTGAGTTTTTCCCAACTTGCCAAATTCGATTCTCCCTAACCATGAGGTTGTTTGATGAGTTCTTGGACATTTTGGAAAGCTTGGAATGTGTACTACAATCCATCTTTGAAATGAAAATTGAAATTCCAAGTGGAAGTATGTGAAAAATGGTCTTGAAGTTAGGCAAAAATCCTGCCTAAAATGGTTCAAAATTTCTCTAAGTTAAGAATGGTTTGGTACCCTTGTTCCAAAAATTGTAACTTGAGCTACAGGCTTCTTTTGGGAAAACTTTGTGAATCAAAGTTGTAGATTTTGCAATAGGCTACAACTTTCATGTTTTTACTTTTGCTTGAATCTAAATGAATCTTGGTGAGAAAGTGGGGCAAAGTTAGGAAAAAATTAGGGTTTTTCATAACTTAAAAAAATTCTAAGTTATGAAAAATCTTCATTTCAAACCCTAATTTGAAATTCTTGATTTCTTGATGAACAAGCTTCATGATTTGGCATGTTTTGATGAAAAATGAATCTTGACACTTGATTTTGACCAAAAAGTCAAAGTTTGACTTTTCAGTATACAGTCAAAATTGATCAATTGACTGGGAAATTCAACTGTCAATCTTGTGCATTTGGGATCTTTTGAACTTGTTGAGTATGTCAAGACAATTCCATGGGGTCCTTGAGTCCATATGTGAGCTTGGTTTGCCATTGGCTAGGTCAAACAGTCAAAAATTGCCTTTGTGCAGTCAAAACCCTAAAAATGACCATTTTGCCCTTTTGGTGATCAGATCAAATTTCTTATGGAATTGTGATCCAAACTTGATAAAATGGTCCATGTGAGTTCATAATGTTGATGTGGGTCAATTTTCATGAGATTTGACTGTCAATTGGCCACAGTTGACTTTTTCCCCAATACAACTGATTTCTGGGTCAACTGTCCAATTGACTGAGCAAAATTTGGAATCAAGACTTGAAACTTGGTATGGATAAACTTGGGAGTCCAACATGAAGCATGAAATTAATCTTGGGAATTTTAGGTCAAAATATCTTTATGCAAACACAAACCCTAATTTGGGTCAACAGTGCAAGGAGAAGTCTTGAGCAGAGGAAACCCTAGTTGGATCTTGAGCTCCAAGGGTCTTATGATGAGAAAATGTTGAGGAGATGGGAGGGAAAATTTTGGGGTACATTAAGAGGCAATCAAAAGCAAGCTCCTAGACCCCCAGAATCGCGCTGTAAGTCTCTCTAAACCTTGCATTGTATTTGAAATCACATACTCATATTCTTGCACTTTCTTGGCAAAATCTTTACACAATCATGCTTATCGTTCCATTTAGAAACTTTCTGCATTAACCAATTGCGTTTTCATGACCTATAGCGCCATACCCGAACCTAGGGTTTTAGAAGTTTGTTTTTGGGCGTTTTCTTTGTAGGAAAAATTGGAGCCAATAATGGACATAGACTTGCTCAGGATGTCCAGACGAACATGTCCATGGTTTTGGTTTTTATTTTTATAGCCTAGAATTAATTTTATGATGCAGCTACGCATTTAGCTGCGGATGTAAATCCGCCAGTAAAAAAACCAGGTTTCATTGGAGAAGATGAAGACGTGCCTTTTCCTTATTGGATGATTTTGAATCTGGCGCGCGTTTTTATAATTTCTGGCATAATCATTGTTTTCTCCATATAATAATTGCTGTTTATTATAATAACAAATGGAAGGCAGTTGTGTGGTGGTAAGTGCGTTGTTCAGTGACTCATGGGACCTGGGTTCGAATCCCAGGTCCCCCAAATGCATTAGTTTTATTTTTCAATAGGTGATTCCATGCAATGTCCAAAGCGTAGCATATCATGTGTCCTCATCTAGATGGTTGCCAGATGGCCCCAGGCTAGATCTGGTGGCCAAGATTGAACGTCCATCATGTTCTCAAGTCAACCAAGGCATAGGGAATCAGGAAGTCAACCCAGGCCTGCGTGCAAATGGGCTTCAAATTGGCAGTTTCACCTCTAAATTGGACCCAAACCCCCTTGGTTATTTCTTTTTTTTCTTTCTATTTCTTTTATTTATTTTATTTAATTGTTTGATTAATTATTTTTATTATTTAAACTAACCCATTAAAATATTTTTCTCATAAAATCAAAACCAAAAAAATATATTTTATTTATTAAAATTAAATTCAGCATTTATTTTTGTAAATAAATTAATTCAATTAATTTAGTGTTAATTAGGTTTAACTTTTAATATTTTTTGCAATATTTAAAATCAATGTAGATAATTAGGTTTTACTAACTTTAAATCAATTTATTTTATTTCTTTAAATATCCAAAAATCCAAAAAATATTTTAATTAATTAATTTATTTATTTATTTAATCGTTAACCTAATTTAATTGCTTCCATTAATTCAAAATAACAAAAAATGCTTTCTTTCAAAAAGGGTCAAAACCCTAAAAAATGCATTCGATTTAATTTTTCGCGCACAATCCATTTATAATATTGATGTAATTGTTTCCCGGAATGTAATAGTTTAAATAGGACTTTAAATACTTTTATCGCTTTATTTATTTTCCGCATTTTAATTTCAAGGGTTTTTTTTGGCGATGTAATTACCCGACGCCTTGTAATAGTTAGATTTAAATTCCGCACTTTTAATTTTTGCAAATATTCAACTGCTAGATGTTTGATAATAGGGAATGCATGACAAGATCGAATGTATGAACTTAAAATCAACATAGCTCACCCATTGACATGTACAAAGATAAAATTAACCGAAATAACACACTCGCACATGCGCACTCTTAGGGTACACCTCATTTGGTTGCCTTCGAACGTGGTCATTGAGTATAGGAAGTTTTAGAGGTCGCCCTCTTGTCCAAAGATCATAGTTTCCTCGAAACAGTTGCCTCGGAAAAATGATCTAAGACATTAGGGTTACCGCTAAGGCGTCCTAACATTACTTTAGTGACCACATGTCCCTTAATCGAATTGACCCTTAAAACTCCAACAACGATGCTGCCTACTCATTCATAGTGGGATAGCATTGTCTAAAGGTCATTTGTACAGATTGATTCCTTTTTTCGAGTAGGTAGATAGTTCTTAAGTACTTGCTCCTTTCAAAACAAAATAAAACTTTTCGCACTTACACCTTTCAAACAAAAAACTCTTTTCAAACCCACAAACACAAAGAAAAGCAAATTTTTAAAACACTTTGAGAAAGTACCTAAGAGCCCGTGGATAACCACAGATAGAAAGGGTGCTAACACCTTCCCTTTCTATAATCTACCCCCCGGACCCGAGAAACATCTCGAAAAAGGAATTTTTCTATGCTTTTTTACTTTCCTTGTTGGATAAAATAAAAGACGGTGGCGACTCTTGCTTATCGCGACATTTTGCGAAAACAAACGCAAAACGCGAACCAGCATTCCAAAAACAGTCAGTTCTTCCCACCGTATCACAGGTGTGTTATTGTACATCTACGCAATACAATGCGTAATTCCCCAAGGGTCGGGTTGCATTATGTCTCCTTGCTACGAGTTGCAACGATAGAATTATTCACCTCCGACCATTTTTTAGCACATTGATTCCTTTCTACTCCAGATGCGTAAGTCTTCAAAGGTCGAGCTGCAGGTAGAATGTGAAATTGATGTCATTCCATAAAAAATATAAACCTACAAAAACTATTGAGCCGAACCATGACTACTTTGATTCCTTAAAAGGGATACGTAGGCAGAGGATTTTGTGGGGCCTAATCGAGCATAATTTGTAAAGACTTCTTTCTTTTCCCCACACTTTTTCTTCTTTCTTTTGCATACATAACTTGTACATCTTAGATATAGATTCTAAAACCTATTAGCTAAGCAACAAGAGTGGATACTGTAGAGTACTACAGACGTGTGGGATGCTAATACCTTCCCCTCGCGTAGCCGACTCCCTTACCCGATTTATTGGTCGAAAGATCGTGATTTCTCCCTTTCAGGTTTTCCTTCGATATTTCTCTTTCTCCTCCGTGAG
Source organism: Vicia faba (assembly GCA_948472305.1). Taxonomy (NCBI): domain Eukaryota; kingdom Viridiplantae; phylum Streptophyta; class Magnoliopsida; order Fabales; family Fabaceae; genus Vicia; species Vicia faba. The sequence goes on from OX451740.1 coordinate 342,888,876, forward strand.
ATAAATTAAATGTTTGATGGTGACTTCATTAATTTTTATCCGATGAGTTTTGTCTAGTTCCTTCAGTTGGCGACTTCACTGGGGACAGATAGACCTATTGCTGGTCCATCCTGGAGTCGATCCTAGCTCTTGTTTTTTTACTGCTTTGGGTGTTTATTTATTTCTAGTTATTTACAGCTTTTTATACATTGCTTGCATATGTTTTTGCATGCATTTTATCGCTTTCCGTATACTGCTGATGTGCTGGATCTGGGTTTCTTTGGTGGTTGGGTGTTACAAGAGGTAAAAGGCCCAGTACCCAGGTTAGAGTGTATTCCATTAGGAACACTATGAATAGAGTGGAGAGTCATGAAGGATGATAGGCGTATGCCCTGTCACCATCGGATCATGAAAGCCACGATCAGTAAGGTTCAGTGAGGTATTATCAGCATCACGGATGTGCATGATAATAATACTTGCAGGTGACCAATGATCTTATTACCCATGACCTACCTTGACTTGGTTATACCCGTGAGTGGGCAGGATGATTGATTTTCACAGGTACATGTTGGTGACTATGTTCACTGGGTGACCGTTGTGATCTTATTGGTGACTATGTGGCTCTCAGATTTATTTTCAGTTTCTGTTTGGACATTGTTGTACCCCAAAATTTTCCCTCTCATTTATCAAGATTTCCCCCACAAGATCTCCTTAACTCAAGACTGTATTAGGGTTTGATCAACTCAAGACATCTCACCTTGCACTAATGACCAAAAATTAGGGTTTGAGTTTCCATAAGGATTTTTGGACTATCAATGCTTCATATGGCTTTCAAGTATCATCATGGACCCCTAAGATTACTCATGTCAAGTTTCAAGCCTTGAATCACATTTTGACCAGTCAATTGGACAGTTGACCTAAAAATCAGCTGTATTGGGGAAAAAGTCAACCACGGCCAATTTATAGTCAAACTTAATAGTTTTTTATCCACATTAACATTTTATACTCATATGTATCATTTTATCAAGTTTGGACCATAATTCCTCAAGAAATTTGATCAAATCATCAAAAGGGCAAAATGGTTAAAATTAGGGTTTTGACTAAGAAAAGGCAATTCCTGATTTTTGACCTAGCAAATGACCATTTGGGTTGAAGCATGATTTCAAGGTTTCATTTGTGTCATCTTGACCTAATGACATGGTCCAAAATATTGCATTTTCATTGGATTGACAGATGAAATTTGCAATCAACTAATCAAAAGTCAACTGTATACTGAAAAGTCAAACTTTGACTTTTTGGTCAAAGTCAAGTGCCAAGGATAATAATCCATCAAAACATGTCAAAATTTGAAACTTGTTCATCAAGAAATCAAGGATTGAAGATCTTGTTTTGAAATTCGAAAATTTCTTAACTTAGAAATTTTTCTAAGTATAGAATTTTTTTCTTCTCAACTTTAAGCCAAATTTCCACCATGATGCAAGATGATTCAAAGAAAGTTCCCAACATGAAAGTTGTAGACCTCCATGAAATCTACAACTTTTATTCACACATTTCTCCATAAAGATGCTTTGATCTCAAGATATAATTTTATGATTACGTGCTCATGAACTAAATAACTTAGTGAAATTTTGCCCTAATTTAGGCAGGTTTTGGACCCAACTTCATGGCAATTTTTCACCTAGTTACAAGAGGAGTTTTGAAATGAATTTCAAAGATGAGTTATAGAGAACATTGCAAGATTTCCAAAATGTTCAATAACCCTTTGAGATCATTTTTGAGCAGGGAGAATCGAAGAGATGAAATTGGCAATTTCTCACTTTGAATTCAAGCCATGTCATGAAGAACAAAATTCAAATTTGAACCTATGCTTCCTAATTATTGCTTTACAGGTCTCAAACTTGTTTCTCACTTCATAATTTAATGCTTAATCAGTTGACAAAGCTTTAATTCAAGCCCAAGAGTCTTTGTCCAAGTTGTAATTCCATAAATGGCACAAAGTTGCCATTGCCATTTTGGAAAAGCTTCACTTTTGCAACTTTCCAATTCTTGAGAGTTGGACCTGTCCTCTATGCACACACAAGTCCTACAGACCTAAAGAAACTTGTATAAAGCTTATACCAACTCCAAGAAGGCCAGTACAAGCATGTGGATACTTGTCCCTTCATTTTTCTTCAAAAGCAAGAAAGTGTGCAAAAAGCCTACAACCAAAAGATCTGTTGTGAAACTGACTTAAGAATTTCTATATATTAATACACAAACCCATTACAACTTAGAACACGATTGAAAAATGCCTAAAACACTCAAACCCTCCCTCTCACCAAAAACCTGTCAAAAACTTGCAGTTTGAGCATAAGCACAGCAATCCACAAATTGGCTCGTGCGTTTCAAGTTTTAATGATCCAAACACTTTACCTACTTCATATCTAAATGATCCAGACCATCATCCCTACACTGTAACTCCTCCTTCTTCATCTGCCATTTTTGTTTTCCAAGCTTGTAGGTTGACTTGGATATAGAGTTCCAAGCACTTCCAAAGCAAGGCAAGGATTGGAACACACTCAGGGAGGTTCAAGCAAGCTCAAGCAATCATCAGGCCTTCATAAATCTCACTCAAACTCCATTCACGATCTCAGCTGAAAGAGGTAAGAACTCCAACTTTTATCTCCTCATATAGGCATCCATTGGCCATGATTTGTGAAAGAAAAATGTAGATATCATTGCTACAAAGCTGTACATATCCATAAATTGCATTTATTTGGTCTGAGTTGAGAGAATTTTGAACTTGAAGTTCCTGGAAAAATTAGGTTAAGAATTAGGGCCATTAAAATTCTATTTAATCTTGGACTTATAATTTTAGTTATGCACATGGTTAGAATCGTGAGACAAAATGCTATAACATTCATGTTATCAATTTCCATTTTTGTTGGGAGATGAAAGTGTTACAGGAGGTCCGGCTAGCTTGAGGAAGAAGATGAAGTACAAGGCTAGGAACGGTTTTGTGTTACGTATATTTTATTTCATTTAGACTAACAGATGTACAACCATCCCAGTGGCAAGGCAGCGCGCTGAAATTGCTAAGGTCATGGGTTTGAGCCTTGGTGCCTGCCTTTTGCCTATTTTCTCACTTTTTTTTGCCATTTTTCTCACTATGCAGCGCTGGGCCTTTGTCTCATTGGGCTTTTTCTTCTTCTTCTGATGCTTACATGCTGTTTACTCAAGATACCCCCTGGCCCATATATTTTATTTATTTGTTTTATTTTCTTTTTTTGTTTTATTAAATATTTTCTTTAGTACAAAAAATCAAGAAAAATATAAAACATGATAAATATTGCATTTTGTTTATTTTATTTTATTTTTACATAAAAAAATATTTTTATTAAACTATAAATAAAATAGACTTAGGTTAATTTCTTAATTCCTTTTCATTCCATACTTGTAAATATAAATAAAATAGACTTAGGTTAATTTCTTAATTCCTTTTCATTCCATACTTGTAAGTATTTATTTTGGCATATAAAAACTAAATATCTTCATAAAATATTATTTATTATTTTTAATACAAAAATACACAAAAAATAATACCTAAAGAACTTTATTTTCTTTTAAATTAGAAATTAGGGTTAACTTTTGTTCTCAAGAATTAATTTATTTTTCCTAAGTTATTAGGTTTAGTTCAAAATTTCTTTTCACATAAAAAAACAAAACAAAAATCCTTTTCTTGCATATACATAATATTGCATATTTAAATGTTGTATTTATTTATTCCAATATTTGTACGAATTCGATTTGGTTGTAATAGCTTAATTAGATTTACATTCTTGCAAATCCCCATTTATAATTTGTATTCCCCCATCCCATAAAATGTTGTAATAGCGTAGTAATCTTTAAATTACGCAATTTACCGCTTTTTATATACCATGCTAGTAATTAGGGTTTGTATGGCAAGATAAAAACAAATCAAATAGAAAACCCTAAATCCAAGACAAAATCAAAGCATGAAAATAACACACTTGCACACAATCACCCTTAGGGTTTCTCCATTTGGTTGCCTTATACAAAAATAGCCATGTTACGCATGCGAAGTATCTTGGCAAAACAAACAAGTATAAGATCATAGTCCCTCGATGACGCTATTCTAAGTTGCCTTACAAAATGATCTTGGTCCCTCAAAAATGCTAAGATACTTTGCAACATTGCTAATCATGGTTATACGATGACCCACGTCCATCCCGTTTACATCCAAAGATAGGGTTGCTTACCAAATCAATGGTAAGACAACAATGTCAAAGGAATACAAAATGAACAAGAAAGACATTTGAGTAGGTAGGTTACTTCTAGTTACTTGATCCATTTCAAAACAACTATCCTTGCTATTTTTCAAAACAAACACACACATTTGTAAACATCTTACAAACATTGAAAACATTTTCAAAAAAGACAAACATCTTTGTATACATTCTTACGAACGAGAATCATTACAAAGATTGCCTAAATAATGGCCTCTTTTACAAAATACTTTCAAAAACCACACAAAGCAGAATTTCAAACAAAAGCAAGTGATCTAGCAAGTAACTAAGAGCCCATGGAAAACCATGGATGAAAAGGGTGCTAACACCTTCCCTTTTCATAATCTACCCTCCGAACTCAAGAAAACATCTTAAAGCTCTTTCTTGTGCTTTTTCACCTTTCCTTTTGGATAAAAGAAAACTTGGTGGCGACTCTTGCTAAACCGCAACATTTGCGATAAAACGCAAAACCTCAAGTCAGTTCTCCCACTGTATCACAGAACTGGCGACTCTGCTGGGGATTATTATAAAAGTGGGGTTACCTTAGGGCTAGATCACATTTATTTGCTTACATTGTTTGACTTGTATGCTTTACTTTATGGTTTTTTGTTTGGGTTTGAAATCCTCCACCCGGGTTTGGGATATATTATAGGTAAATAGCAATACATTATGGAAACTGTGCGGGGTATACCGACATGGTCTAAGCAATAGCTTTGTTAGTGTGACATATTTGTGGGTACCGGTAGCCTTTGAGTTAATCAAAGAGAATATGGGGCCGCTGAGTGATGTCGTGAAGCACTAATGAACTTCTAGAACCCTTTACTTGACCAACTTGGCCTTTAGGATCTAGTGAGATGACCGACTTTGGTGCAGTCCAAAGTTGGTAGATACTCGATACTACACTCATTGAGGTTTGGTTTCTTAGGATATTTCAGTCACCATTAAAGAGGCTTGAGCTGAAACAATGACCAAGGAAACAATCCCATGATATTTAGCTCCTTAGAACCGGTTACTATTACTAGGACAAGTTTAAGCCAACTAAACTTCAAGAGGGTACTTACCTATAAAACCCCATGCAAGCCTAAACTAAGAACTTAATTGCTTTGCTTGTATATGCATACTTGTACATAACATCATGGACATCATATGCATCCACTAACCATTTCAAGGATTTTGGAGATTCATCTTTGTTCTTGTTTTGTAGGATATGGATTCACTTTGCAGGAAAACTATCCAAGTCAACCTTGTAAGAATTCCTCCACAACTTAAGGAGCTAGCTTCAAGGATCCCTGAGAACTCTCCGTTCACCGAAAGACATGGTCGTCTACTCAACTTGGTCACCTCCAACACATATGAGAATATGATGAAAGTGCTCTTTAAGTTCTTTGATCCTTTGCACCATTGCTTCACATTTCCCGACTACCACCTTGTGCCTACTTTGGAAGAATTCTATCAACTCTTGAGAATTCCCATTCTCAATCAACTACCTTTCAACGGTACAAAAAGAGACCTAAAGCCAGAGGAGATTGCTCAAGCTCTGTACTTGCACTCATCTGATGTCACAACTCATTGGGAAACTAGGAGTGGTGTCAAAGGCTTCTTAGCAAAGTTCCTGTTTGAGAAAGCCCAAAGTTGTTGGAATTCCTTAGAATTGCAAACCTTTGAAGAAATTGTGGCTCTTCTTATCAATGGGATGGTCTTGTTACCCAATCCTGACCAACTCATAGATGTGAGCACCGTCAAAATCTTCATGTCACACAACCCGGTTCCTACATTTCTAGGGGATATCCTACACTCTTTTCACACTCGTACAATGAGGAAAAAAGGTGTCCTTATGTGTTGCACTCCTGTCCTGGCAAGGTGGTTTATTTCTCATCTTCCCCAATCAGTCTTAAAGAATGAGCAAGGTTCAAGGTGGTCACAAAGGTTAATGACGCTCAAACATTCAGACATTCATTGGTGCTCCCGATCCAAAGAGAATGTTATCATTGTTGACCATTGTGGGGAATTCCCTAATGTCCCTATACTTGGCATTAGGGGAGGCATCACCTACAACCCATGCTTAGCTTTAAGATAGTTTGGTTATGCCCGAAGGGATGGCCCGCACAAGATGCTGATTCAAGGTTTGGTATTCGACTACGACAACGACGATCAAGGTCTTCGCCAGAGATTCATCCGAGCTTGGAGAATGCTAAACAGGGTAGATAGTAAGACTTTGGGGCACAAGAATTCCATCCCTCTTGAGCCTTACCTCAAATGGGTACGAACTCGTGCTCAAAGTCTTATGAAGCCTTATCCTTCCATCCTCCCGGTGATCATTGAGCCTGTCAAGGAGGGAGAAGTTTCATACACTATCCTACATCCTGACATGCCCACATCTCTTGAAGACCTACAAAGGGATTGGATACAGCTCAAAGGAGAGCGAGATACTTTCGAAGCCCAATTCTACGCAAGCGAGAAGAAGGTTTTGGAACTCACTAGGCTACTTCATGAGGAGCAGACTCTAAATGCCTACATTTCACCAAAGAGGATGCTCACTACTTTTTTATCTTAGAGTTTTGTATTATTTTTCCCAAGGGGCATTGATGTACTCAAACTTTATCTTATTAATATAATGTGTGTTTCTTTTTGTCTAAAACCAACTTGAATCTTTGAAATCCTTGAAAACATTGCATATGCACATATCATTCATCATAACATCATACAGGTCACCTTATCCTTCTACTGTATATTTCAGTGAGATGGATGTTGAATAGACTGTGAAAGATCTCCAGGAGCAGAATGCCCAGTTTCAACAAATGCTCTTGGCTCTGACAAAAGGATAAGAGGAGTTGAAGACTCTGTTGGCCAAATAGAAGAAAGTGAAGAAATCAACCGGTGTTGTAATCATGGGGAGAAGGTTTAAAGGACAAACCAGACGAACTTTGGACTTTGTGGCATCATCAGGCGAAGGAGTTAATCAAACCCAGGAAGTGAACAATGACCCAACATCCGAGGAGGAAGAAGAGGAAGACTACTCTGAGGAACATTATTCTCCAGCTGATGACAAGTACAAACACCTCGAAGAGTGTTTGAACGCAATGGAAATACAAAGGGTACTGGGCCTAGATTTTCAAGACTTGGGACTAGTATCTGGGATTGTGATTCCCCCAAAGTTCAAAGTACCTTTGTTTGCAAAATATGATGGAGTGTCATGCCCTAAGATGCACTTCCAATCATATGTGAGAAAAATCCAACCACACTCCGCTGATAAAGACTTATGGGGGCACTTTTTCCAAGATAGTCTATCTGGAACACAACTCGACTGGTTTTACCAACTAGAAAGAGCCAACGTCCATAATTGGGAAGATCTCGCCGCAGCTTTCTATAAGCAATATCAATACAATGCCGATTTGGCTCATACCCGTACTCAACTTCAGAGTATGGCTATGGTTTCTAATGAGGGTTTCAAGGATTACGCTCAGAAGTGGAAAGATCTGGCTGGGAGAGTCCAACCCCCTTTGTCTGAAAGGGAATTGGTGGACATGTTCTTAGGCACTTTATCGGGCCCTTTCTTCAACCATTTAATTTGAAGCTCATCTGCAGGATTTACTGAGTTAATACTGACAAGAGAGAGGGTGGAAGCTGGCATAAGAAATGGAAATATTCAGAAGGATTCATCTTCTTCTACAACTATGAGGAACCTTTCATTGGTAAGAAAGAGGTATCTACTGTTTATCCACAAAGAAACCAAGAGAGAGCCGAGTGCCGACCAATGGTAGGGGTTGTTATAATTCCAAAGCCTACGCCTGATCAACAAAGAAGTAACCAACCAAGGGTAGAAAGGCCAGTCTGATAATTCACCAGAATCAATATGACTCCGTCCCAAGTATTACTGCATCTTTTGAAGTCCAATTTGGTAACCCTGAAAGAAGCTCCGAAAAACCCCAACACGATATCCCCTCATTATCACCCCAATGCCCGTTGCGCATATCACTCCGAAAGTCCTGGGCACGATACCAATAACTGTTGGGCCTTTAAAAAAAATACAAGATCTCATTGAAGCAAAAGAAATTGAGTTTGATGTGCCCGAGAAGCCAAATGTTATCTCTGATCCCATGCCCAGACATGGTCACAACACCAATGCTATTGAAGAAGATTTGTTTGTTACCATAGTTGATGAACTCGTGACTCCGCTTCCAATCATTAAGATAAATTTGTTGAAAGCCGGTATGTTCCCGGGCTGTAATGAAGTTTGCCACCTCTTCTTATCCTCACCAACTGATTGCCCTTTGTTGAAAACAGGTATTCAACGCTTGATAGACAACAAAGATATTCTGTTTGAAAGTACTCCTGTTTCACCTATTTCTAGTGAAGATGTTTCAATCATTACCATATCCGCCAATTCTTCCAAGGTTTCCAAAAAACCCGTTAGAATTACATCGGTTCCGAAAGCAACTCCCCTAATGATGACAATGCCTGGGCCAGTCCCACATGAATCAGACAAGACTGTACCGTGGAATTACGGTGGGGACATTTACTACCATGGCATCAAACAAGATGGGCTGGCCGCCGATGAGATAAACTCCGAAGAAGAAGATTCCGACATTAGCAATATTTCTGGAACAAGTAAAATTACCCGAAGCGGTAGAATCTTTTCTCCAGAGATTGCCCCCCCCCCAAAGGCAGTTTTTGGACCCGTGGTTGCTCCGAAGGTTACTTCCGTACCCGTAATCATCTCTACAAGTGCTCCTATTGATGAAGCCGTTACAACCCCTATTGTCATTCCTACCAACACTCCTACTGCTGAAACCCGAGGAAAAAGTATTCAAGAAGAGCCTGTCCGGACGAAGGATCAATCACTGACTATTCCCGAAGCTTCCAAGAAAGAAATGGAGGAGATCTTAAAAATTATAAAGAGGAGCGACTACGACGTAGTTGAACAATTGGGGCAAACTCCCTCCAAAATATCCATGCTAGCATTACTACTGTGTTCCGAGGCACATGCGAAAGTCTTGGTGAAGTTCCTTAAAACAGCACATGTGTCTTAAGAGACGTCTGTTGACGAATTTCAAGACTGTGTGGCCAGTCTGACAGCGGATAACGGTCTAGGATTCTCGGATGCTGATTTGACACCAAGGGGAAGAAAGCACAATGAGGCATTACATGTTTCTGTGGAATGTAGGGGCACAACTTTGGCCCATGTCTTGGTGGATACTGGCTCATCTTTGAATGTTTTGCCGAAGAAAGCTCTTGATAGACTTGACTGTGAAGGATTGACGTTAAAACCAAGTAACATGGTAGTAAGAGCATTTGATGGCTCGAAGAGGATGGTACATGGGGAGGTAGATATCCCCATAAAGGTTGGAACTCAAACTTTCAATTCAACCTTTTATATAATGGACATCCGCCCCTCTTACTCATGTCTACTAGGATGGCCATGGATCCATAATGCTGGCGCTGTCACCTCTACATTGCACCAGATGTTGAAATATTCGGCTCAAGGAAAGATTATAACTGTCCACGGAGAGGAAGAATACATGATTAGCCATCTCAATTCTTTTCGGTATGTGGAATTGGACGGTGAGTTCATTGAAACTCCTTTTCAACACTTCGAAGAGGTCCCCCAAGAGATTGCAGTGACCAAGACTGTATCCCAGATTCCCAAGATTACAAGACCTCCACTCTGGATGTCATCTCTGAAGGACGCCAAAGAAATAGTAGAGGAAGGAGGATGTACCATCTGGGGGAAACTTCCAGACATCCCGTATAAGTCTGATAAGTTTGGCTTAGGTTTCACCTAAAGTGCTCAAAAGGCTGTACATTATGCCCGTGCTGGAGGGTCGCCCTTGAAGATTAGCAACCGAGAGGTCAACGCGGTAGAAGATGGTGAAGAGGATTGCAACTTGGAGGATTGGATCTTTCCGACTATCAATGGAGGACTCCGCAATTGGGAGGCCAGAGACTTTGTCCCAATAACTTTCATCCCTCAGTAATTTATCTTTTCTTTTTGTTGTTGGATCTGTAATATTCACAAACAATTCGCACTCCTAAAACCTTGTGTCTTGCCCGAGGCAAAATGATCCATTTGTAAGGGTTGTTATTTTCATTTTCATATGACATTCAATGAATCATGGAAGTTTTTCACATGCAAACTTTTTGGATCATTGTTTTTCTTTTACATTTTATTTTCTTTTAAAGGTGGCTATACCCTTACATATACCCACACTCACAAATGCAGATACCCATCCACTCCGGATCCCATGGGTAACGATACTACTATGGTCTTTTGTAACTCTTAGGATCTAATCTACCAAGCCGAAGACGAAGGTGAGGAAGATTGTGAGGTACCAGGGGAACTTGCCAGACTGCTACAACAAGAGGAAAGAGCCATTCAGCCTCACGAAGAACCTGTGGATACAATGAACTTGGGTATCGAGGAGGATAAAAAAGAGGTCAAGGTAGGTGCCAATTTGGAACCTAGTGTCAAAGAGCGCTTTACTCAACTATTACATGACTATGTTGAGATCTTTGCCTGGTCATATGAAGACATGCCGGGACTTGATACAAACATCGTGGTACATCGTCGGCCTACAAGAGAAGACTGCCCGCCATTAAAGCAAAAGTTTCGCCGCATGAGACCTGATATGTCAGAAAAGATTAAAGCGGAGGTCATGAAGCAATTCAATGTTGGATTCTTGGTTGTCACTTCCTATCCTCAATGGGTTGCCAACATTGTTCCCGTACCTAAAAAAGATGGCAAAGTACGAATGTGTATGGATTATAGATATTTGAATAGGGCGAGCCCCAAAGATGATTTTCCACTCCCCCACATTGATATCCTGGTTGACAATACCGCAAAGCACAAGGTGTTTTCCTTCATGGAAGGTTTCTCAGGTTATAACCAAATCAAAGTGGCGCTTGAGGACATGGAGAAAACTACATTTGTCACACAGTGGGGCACATTCTACTACAAGGTGATGCCATTCGGATTGAAGAATGCTGGGGCAACCTATCAACACGCCATGGTAGCTTTATTTCACGATATGATACATCATGAAATAGAGGTCTACGTAGACGATATGATAGCCAGATCGCAAACGGAAGAAGAACACATTGATCACTTACAAAAGTTGTTTTAGAGACTGAAGAAATGTAAGCTGAGGTTGAATCCAAACAAGTTCACATTTGGAGTACGGTCCGGTAAACTCCTAGGTTTTTTCGTCAGTAACAAAGGTATTGAGGTCGATCCTACCAAAGTTAAAGCAATATAATAGATGCCTGCTCCTCGTACTGAGAAGGAAGTAAGAGGATTCTTTGGACACTTAAACTATATTGCCAGATTCATTTCTCACTTAACAGCTACTTGTGAGCCAATCTTCAAGCTATTGAAGAAAGATCAAGTAGTCAGATGGAATGATGAATGCCAAGTTGCTTTTGACAAAATCAAAGAATACTTACAAGAGCCTCCTGTGTTGATACCACCAGTAGAGGGAAGATCGTTGATCATGTATCTGACTATTTTAGAAAACTCAATGGGGTGTGTATTGGGACAACATGACGAGTCTGGCCGAAAAGAGCACGCTATTTATTACCTGAGCAAAAAGTTTACTGACTGTGAAACCAGATATTCACTGCTCGAGAAAACTTGCTGCACTCTGGCATGGGCTGCTCGCCGGCTAAGACAATATATGCTAACTCATACTACCTTATTGATATTTAAGATGGATCCGATAAAATATATTTTCGACAAACCTGCTCTTTCTGGGAGAATAGCTAGATGGCAGATGATCCTAATGGAGTACGACATACAATATACTACCCAAAAATCTATAAAGGGCAGTATATTGGCTGATAATCTTGCTCACCAAGCTGTGGAAGACTATCAGTCCATGAAGTTTGATTTCCCGGATGAAGATATCATGACATTAGACAACTGTGAAGAAATCAGGCCATATGAAGGACATGGACAAGGATCCCGATGGACCCTGTTCTTTGATGGGGCATCCAATTCACTTGGTAATGATATCAGCGCCATACTCATATCTCCAGAAGGGTGTCATACTCCCTTTACTGCCAGACTTTGCTTCAACTGTACGAACAACATGGCGGAGTACGAAGCATGCATCTTCGGTCTCAGAGATGCCATAGACTTGGGAATCAAATCTTTCGATGTGTTTGGAGATTCCGCTTTGGTCATCATTCAGATCAAATGAGAGTGGGATACTAAGCACCAAAACCTTATCCCTTACAAAGAACATGTTTTGACATTGCTACCACATTTTGAGAAGATTACCTTCGAGCATTTGCTGCGAGAAGAAAATCAACTAGCAGATGCTCTAGCCACAATGTCATCTATGTTTAAACTTAATTGGGGTAACGAGGCTCCCGAGATCACCATTGAACGAATGGATGAACCGGCACACTGTCACGAGATTAATACTGAAGAAGTAGTGGACCAGCCTTGGTTTCATGAATTTAAGAGGTATCTTGAGGCTCAAGAATATCCAGAAGGAGCTTCAATCAATGATAAGAAGTTCTTAAGGAGATTCTCTGCTAAGTTCTTTCTTAGTAACGGCATCCTGTACAAACACAATCATGACTCCATTTTGCTTCGGTGTATGGATAAGGTTGAAGCTGAAAAGATCATGGTTGAATTACATGAAGGTACTTTTGGCACCCACTCCAGTGGGTATACGATGGCGAAGAAAATCCTACGGGCAGGCTATTATTGGTCTACCATGGAGGCATATTTCTATCAACACTCTCGGACTTTCCATAAGTGTCAAATTTATGCTGACAAGGTGCATGTACCTCCGGTTCCTCTGAATGTCTTGACGGATCCTTGGCCCTTTGCTATGTGGGGAATTGATATGATTGGAGAAATCAAGCCCACAACCTCCAATGGACACTGCTTCATCCTAGTGGCCATTGACTATTTTACAAAATGGGTCGAAGCAGCTTCCTTCTCCTCCGTTACCAAGAATGTTGTGGCCCGATTCATCAAGCAAAACCTTATTTGCCGGTACGGTATCCCAGAAAGGATCATCACTAACAATGGTACATATCTTAACAACACTATGATCACCGCCTTGTGCGAGCAGTTCAAGATCCATCATCATAATTCTTTTCCCTATCGGCGAAAGATGAATGGTGTTGTCGAAGCTGCAAATAAAAACATTAAGAAGATCATACAGAAAATGACAGTCACATACAAATACTGGCATGAGATGTTACCATTCTCTCTCCACGGGTACCGTACCACGGCTTGCACATCAACCGGGGAAACACCCTATTCTTTGGATTATGGCATGGAGGTTGTCTTGCCTATTGAGGTTCAGACCCCCTCTCTGAGGATTATGAAAGATGCAGGGTTGAATAAAGACGATTAGATCCAGACTCGGCTTGATCAATTTAATTTAATTGATGAAAAGAGACTTACTGCTGTTTGCCATAGTCAAATGTATCAAAAGCGGATGATCAAGGCCTTCAACAAGAAAGTCAGACGTCAAGTATATCAAGTTGGGGATATAGTGATCAAGCATATCATCTTGCCACAAAGTGATCCCAGGGACAAATGGGCTCCAACCTATGAAGGACCATTTGTAATCAAAAACATATTCTCCGGTGGGGCAATGATCTTGACCACCATGGATGGCGACGACCTGCCACACTCTGCGAACACGGACATAGTCAAAAGATACTACGCATAAGAGACCCGCTAGGTTGACATACCTAGGCAAAACAAGGGCATCCCGACGAACCAAAAGGTTCGGGCAAAAATTAGGGATAAAATAAAAAAATCTGTATACCCGGCAAGTTGAAAACCCGAAAGGGCGACTTGGGCAAAAAAGGGTTTCCCGGTGGACTGAAAACCCGAAAGGGAGGTCCAGGCAAAAGTTAGGGAATAAAAGCGTATGACTATGTCCCGTCGGATCATTTGACGGACAACCTTTGGCTTCCGCTGACAAACTCAGAGTTTCTAATCAGTTCAATCATCTTCGGACAAGGCAAATAGATAAGAATCTCGGAGATACGGAGGCTATAGCAGAATGGGAACCCCATGGGATTATTACACATAGCTATCTTTCTTTGTGTTAAATTTTTCTTGTTTACGACGACATTCTCTTACTAGAATGTTTGTCTCCTTTGTACAAAATATTTATTCAAAGTCAATACAAAGATGCCCCTTTGAAAGTTCAAAAAACTATTTATCTTTTTCTTTATACTTGTGTTTTGTTTGCAAAAACGTTCAATGATTCATTAATGAACATATGCATTTGAACATGATTACTGTTTACAAATAAACAAAATAAGAAAGATAAGTATTGATAGGTTGAAAGAATAGGGAAATTTCTCTAGGCTATTCCATAAGAAATCCCCTACAATACGTCATTTAAATCCCCAAGCGGAATGAAGTTTCAAATTATTAATCCCCAGTAGAAGTCGTCAAAATCTCAAGATTCCCCAAGCAGATCTTACAAGTAGTACATGGCATTACCCTCACAACAGAACTTATTTCTCTCAATAAGTCCATCAATACTTCAACTTCAAGACATAAAAATTCAACATATCCTCAGCGGCATTCAGGGATTTATTTTCCTCAAGCAGACAACAATATAGCAAATCAGCTCACATGCGTATACATTACATCCATATATCATAAACATTGATAAAGCAAATACATTGCATCATACATTTCATGCAACATACCTTTGTGTTTTTGCTAACATTTTACTCTTTTCAGGATAAGATTAGCAGTTACCATTAACAAATATACTTACAGATACAGTCCAGATACGCTCCAGACACGGATGCCATTCTGATACTCATTCAAATTACAACTTACAGATACAGTCCAGATACGCTCCAGACACGAATGCCATTATGATGCTCATTCAGATACAGCTTACAGATATAGTACGAATACGCTCCATACACGAATGCCATTATGATACTCATTCAGAGTTCAAATTCAAATACAGTACAGATACGCTCCAGACACGGATGCCATTCTGATACTCATTCAGAGTTCAAATTCAGATACAGTACGGATACGCTCCAGACACGGATGCCATTCTGATGCTCATTCAGATACAACTTACAGCTTTCAGATACAGTACAGATACGCTCCATACATGGATGTCATTCTGATACTCATTCAGATACAACTTGCCGATACAATACAGATACGCTCCTGACACGGACGTCATTCTGACACTCATTCTTTCGGCTTACAAATTACAATTCAACAAACATTCTTGGATGGCATCTACAATCCCATCTCCAACAAGATTCTATCACTTCTCTAAATGGCATCTTTAAGCCTATTCCCTCAACCGCGTGTCGTCAAGTGCAAATTTCAGGGCACTCTAGTGTCCAATCATTCTTTCACCTTCGAGTCACGAATGGAAAAACTCGCCAATCTAACTCTTCAGGTTTAAGAAGACTGGACAGGGGCAGCTGTTATACCCCAATATTTTCCCTCTCATTTATCAAGATTTTCCCCACAAGATCTCCTTAACTCAAGACTGGATTAGGGTTTGATCAACTCAAGACACCTCACCTTGCGCTGATGACCCAAAATTAGGGTTTGAGTTTGCACAAGGATTTTTGGACTATCAATGCTTCATAAGACTTTCAAGTATCATCATGGACCCCTAAGATTACTCATGTCAAGTTTCAAGCCTTGAATCACATTTTTGACCAGTCAATTGGACAGTTGACCTAAAAATCAACTGTATTGGGGAAAAGTCAACCTTGGCCAATTTACAGTCAAACTTCATAATTTTTGATCCACATCAACATTTTAGACTCATATGTATCATTTTATCAAGCTTGGACCATAATTCCTCAAGAAATTTGATCAAATCATCAAAAGGGCAAAATGGTCAAAATTAGGGTTTTGACTGAGAAAGGGAAATTTTTGATTTTTGACCTAGAAAATGACCATTTGGGTTGAAGCATGATTTCAAGGGTTCATTTGTGTCATCTTGACCTAATGACATGGTCTAAAACATTGCATTTTCATTGGATTGACAGATGAAATTTGCAGTTAACTGATCAAAAGTCAACTGTATACTGAAAAGTCAAACTTTGACTTTTTGGTCAAAATCAAGTGCAGAGGATCACAATCCATCAAAACATGTCAAAATGTGAAACTTGTTCATCAAGAAATCAAGGATTGAAGATCTTGTTTTGAAATTTGAAAATTTCTTAACTTAGAAATTTTTCTAAGTATAGAAAATTTCTTATTTTTCTCAACTTTAAGCCAAATTTCCACCATGATGCAAGATGATTCAAAGAAAGTTCCCAACATGAAATTTGTAGACCTCCATGAAATATATAACTTTGCTTCACACATTTCTCCATAAATATGCTTGGATCTCATGATATACTTTTATGATTACATGCTCATGAAATCTACATGCTCATAAAGATGTCAATGTTGTAACTATCTCTACTGCTCAACCAACACCTCAGCAATAGTGTCAGGGCCAGTACCAAAGGCACAAGAATGCTCCTAGGTAACCGAGAAAGTTTGATCTCATGCCTATGCCTTATTCTAAAATACTCCAGCACCTTCTCGACAACAAGTTGGTTGAAAAAAGGGCTATGCCTACTTATGCTGGGAAACTCCCTCACAATTATGATGCCAACGCTAGATGTGAATTCCATTCTGGAGAAGTGGGCATACAATGGAAATTTTTTTGGCATTGAAGTATAAGGTGCAAGATTTTCTAGATACACAGGCCATTCAGTTTGATCCACTTCTAGGGCCTAATATTATCAAGAATCAAATGTTGCCTCATGCTGGGGCAACCGTCAGTGTTATCTCTAAGGTTAAGGATGTTGGTTTGGTTTTGAATGTGAATAGCATGGTTACTCCTTTGCCTTTGGTCAAAGAGCATATGTTTAAGAGATGTGTTTATCCAGGATGCAATTCCGACTATTTCGATTGTGTGTTTCAACTTGAGGGTTGTGCTAAGCTAAACGCGGGTATTCAGAAATTGATTAATGAAGGCGGGCTTCATTTTGATAATATCATCAAAGGGAGGAAAAGCATAGAGGATGTTAATGTGATTTTTATCTCATTTACTCATACTAATCTGTATGCTCCAGCCAAACCAATACCTCTTCTAATTACTACACGTGGTCGTATCCCTTATACGAGTGATAGGGGTGTAGGATGGCATTACAGGGAAGATGTGTATTGCCAAGGAGTGAAACAGGAGAGTGGTTCTTCTTAAGAGAAACTCTTGGGGAAAGATCAGTCAGATGTTGATAACATTGTTGACACTAGAAGGGTAACTAGAAGTGGGAGAGTAATATCACCATAGGATGTGCAGGATAAGGCAGATGCCTTAACTAGAGCTAAAGGTAAGAAATAAGTGGTGGCTGATGCCCTGATACAAGACTTGGATGTTGATATGACGAAGGATGTTGAAGATATTATGAGGTATATACGAAAGAGTGATTATCGGGTTATTGATCAGCTTTATTAGACTCCAGCCAAGATCTCTATCTTTTATTTATTTCACGATTCTGAGGCACATAGGAATGCGTTGTGAAATTGTTGAATATGACGTTCGTACTACAAGAGATCTCAGTTAACCAGTTTGAAAGTGCGTGTGCGAGCATAAATTCTAGTAACCTTATTGGTTTTACAGATTTCAATCTTCCTCCAGAAGGAAGAAATCACAACAAAGCATTGCACATTTTGATGAAATGTAAGGGGACTACTTTGTCCCGCGTTTTGGTTGATACTGGTTCCTCTCTGAATGTTATTCCAAAAACTGCTTTAATGAAGATTGAGTACACTGGACTCGAGTTTCGTCTAAGTGATTTGGTGGTTAAGGCATTTGACGGGTCAAGGCACATTGTATTTGGAGAAGTGGATCTTCCTATCAAAATCGGTCCTCAGATCTTCACCTCTACTTTCTTTGTGATGGATATTCAACCTGCTTATTTTTGTTTGCTAGGCCGTCTGTGGATTCACAAGGCTGGGGCAGTGACGTCCACCCTCCATCAGAAGATCAAGTATCCAGTTAATGGCAAGACTATTACTGTGTATGGTGAAGATGAGTATGTGGTGAGTCACCTGTCGTATTTCTGGTATGTCGAGATAGATGGTGAGGTGCATGAGACACCTTTTAGGGCTTAAAAATTGTTCATATGATCAAGACTCCTCGCTCCGAGGAGAGGAAGAAGCCAAAAACGCCCATGTCATCTTTGAAAGATGCTCAAGCTGTGGTTGAAGCAGGTAGCCCCGAAGGCTGGGGAAGCTTAGTGGAGGTTATCCCGAAGTTTAACAAGTTTGGTTTGGTATTCAAACCCGATAATCAAGGCGTGGCTCCCTGAGCTCCAAGTTTATCGACTCCCATAAGGTTTGCCAGCACTGACATCGTCGGGAACGAGCAGATCAATGTTATTGAAGATATCGACATTGATTGTGATATTGATAATTGGATTTGACGCAATGTGCCAAGGGTTGAGCTCAACAACTGGACATCTGAGGATTCTATTCCATTGACATTTTTCAAAGAGTAATTTTATTTTATGTTCTTATCATGCCATAATTTCCGAACTATGCCCAAGGTGTTAGCGAATTATATGTAGGGCCCTCATATTTTCATTTACAATCTTTATCATGAAATAAAGGACGTCTTTTTGCATTCAAATATTTTGTTCTCTATTTTTCCTTTTATATTTTTGAAAACATATATAAAATGGAAATTCTTTTGTTTTTATTTTATCATCCTGTGTCTAAAAGAAACATCAAATCGATCATGCAAATTTAATCCCACTGTCATAACGGATCCCATCGATGATGATTTTGCTATCACTCATTATGATTTCGATAATCCGATCAACCAACTCAAAGAAGAAGACGAAGAAGATTGTGAACTCCCCAAAGAGTTAGTTATATTGTTAAAGCAAGAGCAAAGGGTCACTCAGCCGCATGAAGTGCCGATTGAGGTAGTGAACTTAGGAAATGAAGATGCCAAGAGAGAAGCCAAGAAAGGGGTTGCGTTAGAAGACAATGTAAAACAAATATTGATTGGTATGCTCCGAGAGTATTAAGACATCTTCGCCTGGTCTTACGAGGATATGTCTGGGTTAGATGCTGATATTGTGATGCATAAGTTGCCTTTGAAAGAAGGATGTCCTCCGATGAAACAGGAGCTTCGAAGAACTCATTCTGAGATGTCTAACAATATTAAGGAGGAAGTGTTGAAATAGCTTGATGTAGGGTTTCTGAGTGTGATTTACTATCCTCCATGGATTGCAAATATCGTGCCGGTTCTTAAGAAGGACGGTAAGGTCAGAATGTGCGTTGATTATCGGGATTTGAATAGAGCAAGCCCGAAAGATAATTTCCCGCTTCCGCATATTGATGTTCTAGTTGATAATATAGCTCATGTAAAAGTATTTTTGTTCATGGATGGTGTTGTACCCCAAAATTTGCCCTCCCATATTTCTCAAAACATGGCAAGAAAAATCTCCAAGTGGCTCAAGATTGCTCAAGAGTTGGACAGTCAAATCATCTCCTAAGGCAATCAACCCCCAAACTAGGGTTTTGTGTTGCATCAAGATCCTTGAGTCCAAATGACCTCAAATTATCCCTAATGTCCTAATATGCTCTCAAGATCATCCATGTCAAATTTCAAGCCTTGCAGAGGAAGTTTACTCAGTCAATTGCTCAAAGGGTCCAAAAATCGACTGTGCTAAGGCAAAAGTCAACTGTGACCCAAATACAGTCAAACCTCAAGATTTTTTGTCAACATTCTCATTTTGAAGTATATTTCATCATTTTATCAAGGTTTGATCATGATTCATCAAGGATTGCTCAAAATTCATCAAGACTCAAAAGTTGCTAAATTAGGGTTTTATAGGAAAAGTCAACTCAACTTTGACCAAGCATAACTTTCTCATACTTTATGAGAAATGACCCATACAAATCTCATTTTTAAGAGGATTCAATTTCCTACAATCCATCATCACACCCCAAGAACAAAAAATACACTCACAAGAAGTTATAAATTTGGACATTATAGGTCATTTTTGAAAGTCAACAAAAACACCTTTTTTCCAAAGCTTATAACTTGAGCATGGAATATGAAAATGATATGAGAACAAAATGGTTGGTTAGAGGACATCTCAAGCTTTCTAAAAAGTCCAAGAACACCTCCAAAAGTTCAAAATTGAAGAAGTTATGCATTGTTGAAGTTGGGCATTTTTGCAAAATTGCCAAAAGTCAACTATCCCCAAAACTTCAAATTTTGTGAAATGGGCCCATTCTTTTCCACTTGATTTGGACTTGCCACATTGCACACGTGTCCTAGCTTCAGCCTTGTGTCCATTCATCAATTTTATTATTTTATTTGATTTTTATTGAATTATTTCATTTTAAATCAAATTAAATCAAATAAAATCCCAAAACTTGATTACATGAGATCTTTTGCTATTTTCAGGACTTAATCATCATCATGGTCAGCATCAAACTCGTATCAAGCATTCCATGTGAAAAAAGATTGGATTTTTGACAAATTAGGCAAGCTTTCAATGGTGAATCAAATCAAATCCCATGGCATTGATGTGGAAGGATTCAATCCACAAATGTTAACCTAATACATTCCATGATACATATAGAAGGCAGAGGGCACGAAAACAAGGCTAGAGGCTGCAACAATAAGCAAAACAAAACTTGGAAAAAGTGTGAAAAAGCTTGAGTTTGAATTCACACTTAGAGGCAAATTCAAAAGCCAAGAACGATCTCAATCGTTTCCTTGACAATCACTGAGTCAGAATCAATCCAAAGCAAGCTCTCATATCCATCAAAACGCGCTGTAAGTGTCCCGTTTCTTGGCCCTGTTTCCAAAACCTTAACTCTCTATTCTTGCATATTTTGTACAAAATATTTGCATATTCATGATCCTCATCAAGTTTCTAAGCTTTTTACATTATCCAATTTTATTTATGTGACTCATACTGTGAGGTACCATATCTAGGGTTCGTTCTTGGTTTTTAGGCATTTCTTTTTCAGGGAAAATTGGCTGATGAGAAGGGCATGGTTGTGACCGGGACGATGAGACGAGCACAACCATGCCCTTAGATTTTATTTCCATGGCTCATAGTGGATTATAGGGACGCACGACTTTTAGTGACGGGTGGTGTCCGTGGCTATAGGTGTTGCTGAGTTTTAGTCACGGACGTGAGAAAGAAGACGATGACGCGTCAATCCCCCAGTGGACCATTCAAATCTTCGCGCACTTTTTTTTATATTATGGCATATTAACGTATTTTCCCATATTATGTTTTGTTATATAATTAACAAATGAAGCGAATGGCCTAGTGGAAAGGGGAGCTGGCAGTCACGTACATGACCTGGGTTCGAATCCCAGGTCCCTCATATGCCTTGTTATATTTTTTCTTCAGGTAATCAAGTGTTGATCCCAGCGTGAAATCTACCATACTCCCTCACTCAATCAAGCGCCAGATGGCCCAAGGCCAGATCTGGTGATCCAGGATGATGGTCCACTATGGGATCAAGTCAAAGGGCGCATAGGGAATCTAGAAAGTCAACCAGGCCTGCGCCAATTGGGCCTTGGAATTGCTTCTCAGACCTCTTATTCAGGCCCAAACCCCCCTAACTCTTTCTATTTCATTTTTATTTTATTGTTTGTTTAATTATTTTTATTATTAACTAACCAATCAAATCTTTTTCTTTATAAAATTAAAACCAAAAAAAAATTATTTTCTTTATTAAATTAAATTTTAGTATTTTCTTTTTATTAACAAATCAATTAATTAATTTAGGTCATTAATTAGAAATATCCTTAATGCATTTTTAAATAATTAAAATTAATTTAGACATAATTAGTTTTTTTTACTAATATTGATTAATTTTATTTCTTTCTTTAAATAACTAAAAAAAAAACATTTATTTTTATTAATTAGTTTAATTAATTTAATTTAATAATTAGCTTAGATAATTTCTTTCCCAAATTCAAAAATAACCAAAAAAAATCTTTTCTTTAATAACAAAGGGTCAAAACCCTAGAACTCGCACTCGATTTAATTTCCCGCATGCGATCCGTTTTATATCATATTGTATTTGTTTTCGGAATATAATAGCTTAATAGGACTTTAAATATTTTTATCGCTTTATTTATTTTCCGCATTTTAATTTCAAAGGGTTGCTTTTGGAGATGTAAATACCCGACGCCTTGTAATTTAATTTCCGCAATTCATTTTCCGCAAAATATAATTGTTAGATGTTTGATAATGTATGCATGACAAGAATGGATGTTTAACCTAAAATCAACATAGATCACCATTAACATGTACAAAGAAAAAAATAACTGAAAACAACACACTCGCACATGCGCACTCTTAGGGTACACCCCACTTGGGTGCCTTCATACACGATCATTGAGTATAGGAATTTTAGAGGCCGCTCTCTTGTCCAAATATCATAATTTCCTCGAAACGGTTGCCTCGAATAAAATTATCTAAGACATTAGGGTTACCGCTAAGGCGTCCTAACGTTGCTTTAGTGACCGCACATCCCTTAATCGAATTGACCCTTAAACTCCAACGACGGTGTTACCTTTTCATTAATAGTGGGATAGCATTATCTAAAGGAATATAGCATAGAACGGTTCCTTTTTCGAGTTGGTAGATGGTTCTTAAGTACTTGCTCTTTCAAAAAACAACAAAAAACTTTTCACACTTACACTTTTCGAACAAAGTTTTCAAAACACTTCATACGATCGAAGTTTTCAAATAAGAAACTTTTTCAAAACCAAAAGCACAAAGAAAGCAATTTTTGAAAACAAATTGAGCAAGTACCTAAGAGCCCATGGATAACCACAGATAGAAAGGGTGCTAATACCTTCCCTTTCTATAATCTACCCCCCGAACCCAAGAAATATCTCGAAAAAGGAATTTTTCTTTGCTTTTTTCCTTTCCTTATTGGATAAAATAAAAGTCGGTGGCGACTCTTGCTTACCACGACATTTTGCGAAAACAAACGCAAAACGCGAACCAACATTCCAAAAACAGTCAGTTCTTTCCCACCGTATCACAGAAATGGCGACTCTGCTGGGGACGCTTAATAAGTGGGGTGTACCTTCGGATTAGATCATTGTGTTTTCAATTGTTTGCTTTGTATGCTTTATATTTGTGGGCTTGTATCGGAGTTACTATGGATCCTAACTCGGATCTGGGGGATACCCTTTAGGTAAGTAGCAATAAACTGTGAGGGAACTGTACAACGTAGACCGATACGGTTGAAGCAGTAGCTACGTTGGTGTGGCACTTTAGTTTGTACTGATATCCCTTGTGTTGGAACGAGGAGAATATGGGTCTTCTAAGGGGTCATTAAGCACCAACTGACCTTAGCACCTTTAAATTGACCAACTTGGCCATAGAACAGTAGCAGTATGCTACACTCATTGAGACTAAACTCTCGTGATGATTCCGGCCGCAAGAAAAGGTTGCTAAACTAGAATTATGATCGATCGAGGGTAGTCAGGGATATTGAGATCCTCTAGAACCCGGTTACTATTTTTAGGATATGTTTGAACCAACTGAACTGAAAGAGGGTAGTACCTAAGCTCCTTGCCAGTCTGAAATCTAAGGGCTCTCTGTGTGACTTGTGTGCCTTTACCATGTTTGCTATTTGTGGATACCTGTGGTGTGCTTTCTATCATGACATCATGACATCATAACATTGCAAGCATCTTGCATTGGAATAACCTATTTCAAAGACAAGAGGGATTCATCTTTGTTTTGTTTTGTAGGTTATGATACCCATGCGTAGGAACACCATTCGGATCAACTTTGTCCAGGTTCCCACTATGCTTAAAGAATTGATTGCAAAAATGTCAGATACTACCTCCTTCATCAGAAGACATGGACATCTTCTTGGTTTGGTCACTTCCAAATTGGACGAGCAGATGATGAGTGTCCTGGTCTAGTTATTTGATCCCCTGTACCATTGCTTCACTTTTCAGGACTACCAGTTGGTCCCCACCTTAGAAGAGTTCTCTGATCTGCTTGGTATCCCTATCCTGGAGCAGACCCTGTTCACAGGTTGGGAGAAGATCCTTAGACTGGAAGAGATTGCTTCAGCCCTCCATCTAACAAAGGCTGAAGTGTTGTCTAATTGGGAGACTAGAAGTGGAGCAAAGGGTTTTTTGACTAAGTTCTTGGTTGGTAAGGCTAATCATTTCTGGGATAGTCTAGACTTCCAGGCATTCGAAGATATTCTGGCTCTTTTGATATATGGCTTGGTATTGTTTCCGAACTCTGACTCCTTTGTTGATGTGAATGCGATAAAAATCTTCATCTCTCGTAATCCTGTACCCACTCTCTTGGGGGACATTCTTCATCAGCTTTATGCCCGTACTGCTCGGAAGCGGGGAACCTTGATGTGCTGTGCTCCATTATTGGCAAGGTGGTTTATTTCTCACCTTCCCAAGTCAGTTTTGAAGAACAAAGAAGGCATGGGCTGGGCTTATAGGGTTATGTCTCTCTCTCACAATGACATCATCTAGACTATCAAGGGTATGGACGAGGTGGCCATTATTGATCGCTGTGGGGAATACCCCAATGTTCCACTGATAGGAACCAATGGAGGAATTACTTACAATCCATGCTTGGCCTTACGTCAGTTTGGGAGAGCCAGAAGGGAAGGACCCCATGAGTTGCTAATGCCTAGTATCATCTTTGATTTTCAAGGGGATAGTGACGAGCAATGCCGCAGATTCATAAGAGCTTGGGATAGAGTTCACAGATCTGATCCACACAAGCTGGGTCCAAAGACTTCTCTTCCGATGGAGCCATATCTCAGATGGGTTCGCATCCGTGCCTAAAAGCTGGGAATTCCGTATGAAGCCGTCTTTCCTATCATTGTTGAAGTTGCTGATGAAGAAGGGGTTCTTCCGACCATCCTCCATTCTCATATGCCCACTGACATTGGGGGCACTAAAGAGGTCTTGGATGCAGCTGAGACAATAGCGGGATACTTACCGAGAAAAGTATCACGAGCAAGAGCAGAAGATCCAGAAGTTGACTAGGCAGCTAGAGAACGAGCGGATCCTCAATGACTATGTCTTCACCGACAAGAAGCGACCATGGGAGCACTGATTGTCCTTTGATCATTTCCTTTCCAGTTTTTATTTACTTTTCAGTATTTCCTTTCTTGTAACGCCTTAAGGGCAATTTGTCGAACAATTTGAATTTCAAGTTTATCTAATAAAAGCGTGTTTCATTTCTTGGTTTACGAATTTGAATCTCTCGACGTCTTTGAAATCATATCATACGCATTTCATTCCATGCACCTCATAACAGGAACCCCTACAGGTTTTCTCATCTTCTTCGCTGTTTATTTCAGCATCATGTCTTTTAAACCATCAACTGAGCAAGCAATCAAGGCTCTATAGGCTCAAAACGCCCAGTTCCAAGAATTGTTCATGAATTTAGCTAAGGGTCAACAAGATCTGAAGACCCTTATTCTGAAAGAGAATAAGAAGAAGAATAAGAGGACAATCCTGTTTACTACAGGTCACAGGTTTGGAAACAGGCTACGGGATGAAGTTAATTTGACCACCTTATCTGGAGGGAAATATAGTCAGGAAGAAAGGAGGGCTCCTAGCCCTGTGGTTTCAGACAACGAGACGGACTTCGAAGAAGACCAGTATCCTCCGGCTGAGGATAGATACAAGCAACTGGAAGACCGTCTGAATGCGATGGAAGTTCAGAAAGTGCCTGGCCTGGACTTCGGAGACTTGGGTTTGTCATCTCGGGTGGTGATTCCCAACAAATTCAAAGCACCAGCCTTTGCTAAGTATGACGGAGTTTCTTGTCCGAAGTTGCACCTCCGGTCATATGTAAGGAAGATTCAGCCGTACACCGCTGATAAGAACCTATGGATCCACTTCTTTCAAGACAGTCTCTCAGGGACTCAACTTGAATGGTTTTACCAGCTCGAAGGAGCTAGTATCCGTAGTTGAGAAGATTTGGCTGCTTCTTTCTACAGGCAGTACCAATACAATGCCGACCTCGCTCCTACGCGTACCCAACTCCAGGGTATGTCTATGGGAACAGGCGAAGGTTTCAAAGATTATGCTCAGAAGTGGAGGGATCTCGCTGGAAGAGTGCAACCACCCTTGGCTGATAGGGAGCTAGTTGATATGTTTCTGGGGACCTTGTCTGCTTCGTTTTTCAACCATCTGATTGGAAGTTCTTCATCTGGGTTTATAGAGCTAATTATGACCGGTGAAAGGATTGAGGCTGGTATTAAGTCTGGTAAAATACAGAAGGGTGCTTCATCAGGCACCGAGAAGAAGCCTTATAAGAAAGAGTCTATTGCTGTCTACAGTTCGAAAAGCCAGAATAGACCTGAACGCCGCCAAGCTGTTAATGCGGTTGTCATTTCAAGACCTACTGGTGCTCCTCAGCGCAACAATCAACCAAAGGTCGAGAGACCTCGAAGACAGTTCACTCAGCTCAACATGACTTTATCTCAGATTCTGCCGCAGTTATTAAAGACCAATCTAGTAACTCCAAGGGAGGCTTCACAGAATCTCAACACTGCATCACCTAAGTACAACCCTAATTCCCGCTGTGCTTTTCACTCTGATAGCCTGGGACATGATACAGATGATTGTTGGGCTTTGAAGAACAAGGTACATGATTTGATTGATGCAAAGGAGATCGAGTTCGGAGCATCAGAAAAGCCTAAACATGATGCAGGGGTGAATTCCATCGGGGATGACGATGATGAAGAGTTTGATATTGACAGCTGGATATACCCAACTGCCAATGGTGGATTAAGCAACTGGACAACGAAGGATTCTATGCCCGTTTCTGTTATCACCCAGTAATGAGACTTTCGTTTTGTATCTGTAACAGACAATGTTTTAAACTTTACGGCCCAGTGTCTTACCCGGGGCACCGTGGATTCATTTGTGAGGGCTTTATGTGTGTCATTTTCATATATCATTAATAAAAGCATTGGACGTTTCTTGCATTTCAAATTTTGCGCTCCTTGTTTTTCTTTTATTACATATTGCAAAACAACTATTTTACACACACTCACATATACAGGTCTAAATCCACTCTGGATCTCACTGGTAACGACTCTGCTACTGCCAGTTATGACTTCGAAAGTCCGATCAACTTAGCCGAAGACGAAGGTGAAGATGATTGCGAAGTGCCTCGTGAACTTACAAGACTGTTACTTCAGAAAGAGATGGTTATTCAGCCGCACGAAGAGCCAGTGGAATCAGTGAATCTGGGTACAGGAATAGACAAGAAAGAGGTCAAGATCGGGGCAAAACTGGAGCTTAGTGTGAAGCAACGGTTGATTCAAATGCTGCGTGACTATGTTGAGATCTTTGCCTAGTCTTATGAAGATATGCCTGGGTTGGATACCGATATTGTGGTTCACCGCCTGCCTACCAAGGAAGATTGTCCTCCAGTAAAACAGAAAGTTCGCCGAATGCGCCCAGAGATGTCTGAGAAAATCAAGGCTGAAGTTATGAAATAGTTTGACGCCGGTTTTCTAGCAGTTACTTCTTACCCACAGTGGATGGCCAACGTGGTTCCTGTACCGAAGAAGGATGGTAAGGTTCGAATGTGTGTTAATTATAGGGATCTGAACAGGGCGAGCCCCAAGGATGATTTCCCTCTTCCTCATATCGATGTTCTGGTTGACAACACCGCATAGCATAAGGTCTTCTCCTTTATGGATGGTTTCTCCAGTTATAATCAGATTAAAATGGCTCCCGAAGACATGGAGAAGACAACCTTTGTTACTCAATGGGGCACCTTCTGCTACAAGGTCATGCCTTTTGGATTGAAGAATGATGGGGCAACGTATCAGCGTGCCATGGTTGTTTTGTTCCACGACATGATCCATCATGAGATTGAAGTATACGTCGACGATATGATTGCAAGATCTCAAACTGAGGAAGAACATCTGGACCACCTTCAGAAATTGTTTGACAGGTTGAAGTTGTACAAGCTGAGGTTAAACCCCAACAAGTGCACCTTCGGGGTGAGATCTAGTAAGCTGCTGGGTTTCGTCATAAGTGATAAAGGTATTCAAGTGGACCCTGCAAAGGTGAAATCCATACAGGAAATTCCAGCTCCCAGAACAGAGAAAGAAGTCAGAGGCTTTCTGGGACGACTGAACTACATTGCCCGATTCATCTCACACCTGACTGTTACTTGTGAGCCAATCTTCAAGTTATTGAAAAAAGATCAAGTAGTACGTTGGAACGATGAATTCCAGGCCGCTTTCGAAAGGATCAAAGAGTATCTCCAAGATCCACCTATTCTGATGCCTCCAGTTTAAGGGAGACCTCTGATCTTATACTTGACAGTTCAACTTCATTCTGTAGCCCGTTTCCAAACCTGCGTCCAGTGTTGAACATGATGGTCCTCTTTTTCTTCTTCTTTTTCTCCTTCAGAATCAGGGTCTTCAGGTCTTGCTGACCCTTAGCTAGGCTCATGACCAGCTCTTGAAATTGGGCATTCTGGGCCTGGAGGGCCTTGGTAGCTTGCTCGGTTGAAGGCTCAGTAGACATGATGATTGCTGAAATAAACAGCGAAGAAGATAAGAGACCTGTACTGGGAGACCTGTTATGCAATGATATGTATGATATATGTATGCAATGTTTTCAAGGATCTCGCGGGGTAAACAAGAAACTGTTAGAATCTGAATCTGGTAGATTGATTGAAGGAGCTTCATGTTGCTGAGAGTCCTTCTTCAAGAGTCAAGCTCACCATATCGAGTGGGTCATAGCCCCTGACTCAAGTTATCGTGCTTGGATTTCTAGACAACCTTGGCTAGAGGAAAATAAATCCCCTTTGCCCCTTGCTAGCCATTTGATTTACCATAACTTGCATCACATACCCTTGAGATCCTTGAAATGGTTAAATAAATGTTAAGGCATGATGTTATGATGTGTATTCTATGCGTTTAAGCAAAAGCGTGAGGTGAGGTAAGTAAACCGTGCAATAAATCGGATAAGGACTGTAAACAAAATCTGCAAGGAACTCATGTTGTCAGATAACAAGAATGTGCAAGTAGTTCAAGTTTGAAGGCACACAAGTCACACATATAGCCTTAAGTTTAGGCTGGCATGGAGTTTAGGCATTACCCTCTTTCAGTTTCAGTTGGTTCAGAACCTGTCCTATAAATAGTAATCGGGTTCTAAGGAGCTCAATATCATTGGATTGTTTTCTATGTTCGTCGTTTTGGTTTAGCCACTGAACTAGCGACCAAAATATTCCAAGAAAACAATCCTCAATGAGTGTAGTATCGAGTATCTACCAACTTCGGACTGCACCAAAGTCGGTCATCTCACTTCCCCTAAAAAAGGCCGAGATGGTCAAGTAAGGTTCTAGGTCATTAGTGCTTAGTGACATCACTCAGCGGCCCCGTATTTTCTTTTATTGACTCAAAGGCTACCGGTACTCACAAATATGTCGCACTAATATATCTATTGCTTCAACCGTGTCGGTATACCCCGCACAGTTTCCACAACGTATTGCTATCTATGAATCTTTCCCAAATCCGGGTGGAGGATTTCAAACCCAAACAATAGAACCAAGTGTAAAGCAAACAAAGTAATCAAGGTAAGCAAGTAAAGATGATCTAATCCTAAGGTACACCCCACTTATTGGAATCCTCAGCAGAGTCGCCAGTTCTGTGATCGGTGGGAATGAGAACTGACTATTTTGGAATGCTGGTTCGCGTTTGCGTTTGTTTTCGCAAAATGTCGCGGTAAGCAAGAGTCACCGCCGTCTTTTATTTTATCCAACAAGGAAAGGACAAAAGCACAGAAAAATTCCTTTTCGAGTTGTTTCTCGGGTTCGGGAGGTAGATTATAGAAAGGGAAGGTGTTAGCACCCTTTCTATCTGTGGTTATCCACAGGCTCTTAGGTACTTGCTCACTATGTTTTCAAAAAATTGCTTTTCTTTGTGTTTGTGGGTTTGAAAAGAGTTTTTTATTTGGAAGAGAGTGTAAGTGCAAAAAGTTTTGTTTTTGTTTTCAAAAGAGCAAGTACTTAAGAACATCTACCTACTCAAAAAGGAATTAAACTGTGCTAACATCCTTTAGACAATGCTATCCCACTATTGAGGAGTAGGTAGCATCGTCGTTGGAGTTTTCGGATCAATTCGATTTAAGGGACGTGTGGTCACTAAAGCAATGTTAGGACGCCTTAGTGGTAACCCTAATGTCTTAGATCATTTTATCCGAGGCAACCGTTTCGAGGCAACTTCGATCTTTGGACAGGAGGGCGACCTCTAAGACTTCCTATACTCAATGACCACGTTCGAGGAAACCAAGTGAGGTGTACCCTAAGAGTGGCATGTGCGAGTGTGTCAATTTTCAGTTTATATTATGTTTACATGTCATGGTGAGCTACTGTTGATTTTAAGTCAAGATAGATCTTGTCATGCAATCCTAGTTAGCATACATCTAAATAGTTAATATATGTACAGGAATTTAAAGTGCGGGAATTGTAAATCCTACGCTATTACAAGGCTTCAGGGAGGGGGATTATTTACATGTCCAAAATTGGGGGAATAAAGCAGTAAAGTGTAAAAGTCTTAGTTAAGCTATTACAAACCAGTAGGCAGTTACAATAAAATAAACGCGCGCGAATCTGAAAATAACCTCTAAAAATCCTAAGAATAAAATCTTTTTGTTGTTTTATTTTATTTTGTGAAAATGATCTAAATCTACTTAATTTTAGTTTTGAGAAAATGTTAAGATAATTAAATGATTAATTGACAAAGTTAATTTAATAGAAAAAACTAGCCTAATGTTTTTGTGGTTTTTCTTTTAATTGATTTTATGTTGATTAAAAAAAATAGTCAAAATCAAAGGAACAGGCAGTAAATGTATAATTCTGGAGGCCTGGATCGAAAGAGGTGTGGGCTGTCTTTCGACCCAGTGAAGAGGCTTAATCGAAGGTGCATGAGGGGATGCACTTTGGGGGTGTTCGATCTGGATATGTCATCCTTCGATCTAGAATTCTGCAAGGAAGTTTGTTAGAAATTGAAAATACAAGGCCTGTGATATTGGATCCTAGTCCCTTCGATAGAGCGAATTCCTTTTCACCCCTGAGCTGCTTGCTCATTCAAAAGGCATGACTCCTGCTTTTGGCCCTGCAAATTAGTCAATTCGGAACTAAATAACATAGAGAAACGTCTCATTCGAAATCAATTCCTGAACCCGGATCTGGGTTGGTTTCGATTTGTCACAGCCAAGATCATGGATTTCAAATGTAACCTGCTTTGAAAGAAACTTTATCCATGGGGGGTTCAAACGTATGAACACTACAACTTATACACGCTTTGTTAAATCGCTCACAAGTAATAACAAAAAACTATGAATATGCAATTATGAGTAATTTTAAGATTAAGTGAGATTTGAACATTATACCACTGGAGGTGCCTGGATTTGGACGGAAGGTGCCCGCAATGGATTCTAGCCTTTCGTGGGGCAGGCTGATGCGTTTGCGAGGCAAGGTATGTGTGGCCTTCTTCGTGGTATTTTTTCTGTTTTTGCAGAGTTTTTGTGTGTCTTTTTGTTTCTGCAGAGTTTTCTTTTCTTTTCTTTTCGTTTCTGTTTGTTCCCCCTGGCACTGTATGCTGGCCCTTGTATTTATAGGAGTGTGGTGGTCTAGTAACGGCAAGAGACAACCCAATAAACAGGCCTTTAAAGCCATGAGACAAGAATCAGAATATTAAAAGATTTCCTTTTTTGAAATATTCATGTCTCTTTGGAATCTTGAATGAACCTGGACATTTTTTATTTTCGAATGCCTTCAGGCCATGCTCTTCGATTGGTCTTGAGTTGCCTCCTTCGAGTGGGACTCCTTCTGCTTCGACTGCTTGATTTGAAAAGAGTCACTCTGGTCGAATCAGCTCTTGTGGAGTTAGGAACAGAAAAGGCAAGAATCTGGCCTTTAATTCAGGAATTGAATCCATAATCAACATTTAATTATTGCCATATTTGCAAGGAAAACATGCCATTTTCTCATGTTCAGTGTACCTAGACATGTTTTTTTTGAGTGCCCTCTTGATGGCCTCTTTCGAATGGCCTGGAAGGAGTTCTT
The DNA here is from genome assembly GCA_948472305.1 of Vicia faba. Taxonomy (NCBI): domain Eukaryota; kingdom Viridiplantae; phylum Streptophyta; class Magnoliopsida; order Fabales; family Fabaceae; genus Vicia; species Vicia faba. Next base: position 342,921,269 of record OX451740.1, read on the forward strand.
CAAATGGCCCTTGTCGAAACATCAATCGAAGGGTATTTATTGAAATATCAATCGAAGAGTCCTTTGCTACGCCAATCGAAAGATCTTGTTCAGATACCAATCGAAGGGTACTAATTAAAATTCCAATCGAAAGGCTTTGTTAACAGGCCAATCGAAAGGTGTTGTTCATGCTAATCGAAGGACATGGTTAACATGCCTGTCGAAGCTGCCTTGACACAATGCTAAATCGAAGGATCCCTTGGCATGCCAATTGAAAGGCTTGGCCCAGGGTGCCAAACAAAGAGGTCTTTCAGAATTCCAATCGAAGGTCTTGACACAATGCCAATCGAAGTGCTTGTCCATAATGCCAATCGAAGTGCTTGTCCATAATGCCAATCGAAGCATTTTTGGAATGTCAATCAAAGTGCTTGTCCATAATGCCAATCGAAGGGAATTATCCATGCCAATCGAACGGCTCCTTCAGAATACCAATCGAAGGGTCTTTCAGAATGCCAATCGAAAGGTACTTAAAGCACCACTCAAAAATTTTCTTTTTCCTTAGGCAAGGGTTTGTGATCAACCATGCAAGGGGAAGACTTTGGAAAACATGAGAGGGCAAATTTTGGGGTACAACAGTTGCCCCTGTTCAATTTTCTTAAACCTGAGGATATAGATTGGCTTTCGAGCCTTTCGTGATCCGAAGGTGGAAGATAATTGAACACTAGAGTGCCCAGAAATTTGCACTCGCATGGTGTAGTATCAGCATTGTGACATCGGGAATGGGCTTACAGATGCCATTTGGAGATTGTTGGTAGGAGGATGGGCTTATAGATGCCATCTGCAGGAGTGTCGATCGGATAAGAGATTCCTTAGCGAGAACTTGCATACCTGTTGTTGTAGAAGATTCCGCTGGGGAAGTCTAACTTTGTTGAGATTTAGGAACCTGCCTGTACTTCAACCGAGAGAATGCTTCAGCTGAGTTTTAAGAACCTGTTCATAATTCAATTGGGGGGAAACATCTTCATCAAGATCTAGGAACTGTCTCGTGCCCACCGGGAGTATACCGCTGAGGTTATAGAACTTGCCCACACTATGACGGAGGAAAACATCAAGATCTAGGAACTGACTCGTGCTCAAAGGAGTATACCGTTGAGGTTATAGTACTCATCCACACTATGACGTAGGGAAACATCTTCACCAAGATCTCGTGAAGGAGTCTGGAATAAGTATCAGAATGTCAGCCATATCTGGGTTGCATCTGAACCGAGAAGGAACCTGGGTAAGGTTGCTTTGTGAGGAGTTTGGGTAAAACTATATCGGGAAAGAGAAGGAACCTAGGTAAGGTTTCTCCAGGATGAGTCTAGGTGAAACTTCATCAGAAAAGAGAAGGAACCTAGGTAAGGTTGCTCCAAGATGAGTCTAGGTGAAACTACATCGGGAAATTGTAAGGAGGAACCTGGGTAAGGTTACTTCGGGATAAGTTTGTGTAAAACTTCAGGAGGAACCTGGGTAAGGTTACCGTGAGATAGGTTTGTGTAAAACTTCAGGAGGAACCGAGGTAAGGTTACCGTGAGATAGGTTTGTGTAAAACTTCAGGAGGAACCTGGGTAAGGTTACTTGGTGATAAGTTCGTGTAAAACTTCTGGAGGAACCTGGGTAAGGTTACTTCGGGATAAGTTCGTGTAAAACTTCTGGAGGAACCTGGGTAAGGTTACTTGGTGATAAGTTCGTGTAAAACTTCTGGAGGAACCTGGGTAAGGTTACTTCGGGCTAAGTTCGTGTAAAACTTCTGGAGGAACCTCGGTAAGGTTACTTGGTGATAAGTTCGTGTAAAACATCTGGAGGAACCTGGGTAAGGTTACTTCGGGCTAAGTTCGTGTAAAACTTCTGGAGGAACCTGGGTAAGGTTACTTGGTGATAAGTTCGTGTAAAACTTCTGGAGGAACCTGGGTAAGGTTACTTGGTGATAAGTCCGTGTAAAACTTCTGGAGGAACCTGGGTAAGGTTACTTCGGGCTAAGTTCGTGTAAAACTTTTGGAGGAACCTGGGTAAGGTTACTTTGTGATAAGTTCGTGTAAAACTTCAGGAGGAACCTGGGTAAGGTTACTTTGTGATGAGTCCGTGTAAAACTTCAGGATGAACCGGGGTAAGGTTACTTTGGGATGAGTTCGTGTAAAACTTCATTTAGAAATATATGATAATTGACCCGTGTAGGATTTTTCAGGATAAACCCGTGTGAAGCTGCATTTAGGAGAAAACCGTGTAAGATTTCTTCATGACGAACCCGTGTAAAGCTGAATTTGATCGTGCAGATAATTACTCTGTTTAGTTTCCGGAGTTAATCTTGAACTTGCTGGAAGTTGTTGATGATAACCCTCTTTCCTGAAAAGGTACATGATTAATTGTATATGATGCATGACATGCATTGTATGATGATGTTCTCAAAATAAATTAGATTATGTTGTATGCAATATGTATGCGCACGTCATGATATATGAACATGAATTGTTATTGTGGTATGTCCGAGTTTGGGAAAATAAATCCCTGACTATTATTGGAGAATGAAGAGTTTCGCTCGCTGGAGATAACGACCAAAGATAATTGGGAGAATAATCATGCAGGAGAGAATAACTCCGCTGGGGAATGGACTGACGAGGAAATGACTCTGTGGGGAGTATATACTCTGCTAGAAGATCTGCTGATTTGGAGAAATAAAACTCAGCTGGGGATGAATTACTGTCGCTGGTGACAGTGAACCCTGTTGGGGATTGAATTTCTGTCTATGAAAGGAATGAACTCCGCTGGGGATGATTTTCCAATGGTGACTTCACTGGGGATAGTCTTTTAGATTCTACTGGGGATAATCTTCCAGTGCTGGTGATAGATAAACTCTGCTTGGGGAGAATCCTACCGACCCATTCGTGGTTGCGAGCCTCAGCTGCGGAGAATTAACACCACTGTCCTTTTCTTACTTTGTGGGGAGTGTAGATGTTACTGGGACGTGGAATGAGGATATGACAATGACTTTGCATCGAGATTTTTCTGCCCCTGTATCTGCGGGAGAAGGTGCCTGCAGAGGCCTTGTGGATCGAGTATTATTCCTACCTATGAGGTGCTTGGTAATTGCCGATCGAAATGAGAAATCTTCTTCTGGTAGGCAAGTGACGAGATGACGAGACATAGTCGTACGCTTTAATCCCTAACTTTTGCCTGGACTGTCTTTTCAGATTTTCAGTCCATCGGGATACCCTTTCTTGCCCAAGCCGCCTTTTCAGGTTTTCGACTTGCCAGGTGTACAAATCTTTTTCATTTTCATCCCTTATTTTTGCCCGAACCTTTTTGGTTCGCCGGGATGCCCTTATTTTTGCCTAGGTGAGTCAACCTAGAGGGTCTTTGTTCATGCGCAGTATTTTCTGACCATGTCCACGCTTTCAGAGCGTAGGGAGTTGTCACTGTTGCTAGTGTCGTGTTGCCATACTACCAGAAGATGTTTGTTTGATCATGCAAGATTCATTGCGGGAATCCATGTCTAATGCCCCAAGTGATTCAGATGGAGATCTGCCCCTGCCTATTTGGCATCTTTGAGAGACTCCTTGAATCTTGACTTGACTGCCCCAGATGATAGACAATGCTCATGCTGTGCCCCTTGGTTGGAAGTGTTTTTTCCACTTGAGGTGACCCTTTTTATTGAAAAGGATTTTTTTTTGTTCACTAGATATTCGTCGTGCGAATTTCTCTGCTGTTTGAACAAATAGTCATATGCAAACAATGTTATTTTAAGAATGCAAAGCTTATGTCTGTCTTTTGAAATTTTTGAAAATGCATTTTTCCAGTAAAACAGGCAATTTTTTTTTGTAAAATGTGGTGTCAACTCAGGATTTACAGCAAGCCCTACAGGAGTCAGGATACCTTTTGTAACAGTATGCTTTCGAACTAACCCATGCTTCAGCTAGGACTTTTAAGGGTTATAACGTGGCCTAGTTCACGTTTAAGAAACAAAGGATAAAGGCTCAAAATTTATTTGTACCCACCCGCTCTTCGTGACGTTCTTCGATCCTAAACTCAGCTAATCATGCATTAGATCTTGTTTGAGTCTTTGCTCTGACATACCATTGATGGTTCGGATATTGATAATTTATTTTGAACAGGCAGTCATTTTGTTGAGAGTTTGCAGGATCTCTTCCTTGCTGATTTTATTATCCCTGTCTTTTTGCCTGAACTGTTTCTTTTGTGATTACAGTCAGCGGGATGCCCCAGTTTTTTGTAAGTCTCCTTCATAGGTTTTGACTTAATGGGCTTTCATTTTGAGAGGTAATGACTGCCTGTCCAACACCGTCTTTTGTTTCAGAAGGACTTCTTTGATGCCTTTTATTGTGCACCTGGATCAACTGAGAGAACTACCCTGCCCCAGGTTATAATCAAGGGTTTTAATTCATGAAAAGAAAAACTCCAACTTCTTTGGTTCAAAGGGGTTGACTAGGGATTATCTTCCTTATAACTCCACTGTTTAGGATTTGAAACAATGCCTGTACCTCATCAGCGGGGTCTATTCAAAAGCATACTGTAAAGATCGTGGTATCATTTTCGTCATCCTCCCTCTAAAGGCTTAGTGTTTTTTTTAATCAAGAGTTGAACATCACAAAAAGGAAATATGAAGCAATTTAAGCATAGTGAAACTAATTAATTCAAAACAGACACGTGCATTGCATTAATGAAATAAAAAAAAGTTTGACATGACAATAATTGTTTGAATAAGCAAAGAAAAATACAATTTTAGAATTCAAATGAACAAAAGTGCTTTCAATCCTAGTCATGTTTTGGCAAGGGAGCAGTGATCACATTGGGAGTCTCAGGAGGGTCGAATTCGATATCCTTAGCGTCAATCATATTCTGAATCTTGTATTTCAGCGTCCAACAATCGTTAGTATCGTGCCCCGGGCTACCAAAATGATAAGCACACCTTGCATCTGGGTTGTAGTTAGGAGAAGAAGTCTTAGGGTTCGGATGAGGGTTTATCACCGTAATCAGATTCATCTTCAACATATGCTGTAATGCTTGTGACAATGGCATGTTGATTTGGGTGAACTGCCTTTGAAGCCTTTCCCCCTTTGGCTGATTATTTCGTTGTTGTAGTCGTTGTGTGCGTGCCGAATTAGAGATCAACACTGCCCCCACGGATTGGTGGTAGTCTGCCTGGCTACGCCTCTTCTGGCCGTGCACAACATTGGCTTCCCTCTTGCCACCAAATGACTTCTTCTCTGTACTCGAAGAGGTATCTTTCTGGATCTTACCACTCAGGATCCCGACTTCTACTCTTTCTCCAGTCAGAATCAGTTCGGTGAAACCCACTGACGAGTTGCCGATCAAATGATTGAAATAGGGACCAGACAAAGTCCCAAGAAACATATCCACCAACTCCCTATCAGACAGAGGGGGTTGGACTCTTCCGGCAAGATCTCTCCACTTCTGAGCGTAGTCCTTAAAGCCTTCGCTTGTACCCATAGACATACCCTGAAGCTGAGTACGTGTGGGAGCAAGGTCGGAATTATACTGGTATTGCTTGTAAAAAGCAGCAACAAGGTCCTCCCAGTTGCGGATGTTAGCTCCTTCCAGTTGACAGAACCATTCAAGTTGAGTCCCTGACAGACTATCTTGAAAGAAATGAACCCAGAGATTTCTATCAGCAGTATAGGGTTGAATCTTCCTCACATATGACCAGAGGTTTAGCTTTGGACAGGAAGCTCCGTCGTACTTGGCAAAGGCAGGTGCCTTGAATTTATGGGGAATCACCACCCCAGAGGATAGACCTAGATCTCCGAAGTCCAGACCGGGCACCTTCTGTATTTCCATAGCGTTCAAACGGTCTTCCAGTTGTTTGTACTTATCCTCAGCAGGAGGATACTGTTCTTCAACATAGTCTGTCTCGTTGTCGGAGACCTCAGGGCTATGAGCCCTCCTTTCTTATGGACTGTCTTTCTCTCCAGATGAGGTGGTCAGGTCAACTTCATTCTGCAGCTCGTTTCCAAACCTGCGTCCAGTGTTGAACAGGATGGTCCTCTTTTTCTTCTTCTTTTTCTCCTTCAGAATCAGGGTCTTCAGGTCCTGCTGACCCTTAGCTAGGCTCATGACCAGTTCTTGAAATTGGGCATTCTGGGCCTGGAGGGCCTTGATAGCTTGCTCGGTTGAAGGCTCAGTAGACATGATGATTGCTGAAATAAACAGCGAAGAAGATAAGAGACCTGTACTGGGAGACCTGTTATGCAATGATATGTATGATATATGTATGCAATGTTTTCAAGGATCTCGCGGGGTAAACAAGAAACTGTTAGAATCTGAATCTGGTAGATTGATTGAAGGAGCTTCATGTTGCTGAGAGTCCTTCTTCAAGAGTCAAGCTCACCATATCGAGTGGGTCATAGCCCCTGACTCAAGTTATCGTGCTTGGATTTCTAAACAACCTTGGCTAGAGGAAAATAAATCCCCTTTGCCCCTTGCTAGCCATTTGATTTACCATAACTTGCATCACATACCCTTGAGATCCTTGAAATGGTTAAATAAATGTTAAGGCATGATGTTATGATGTGTATTCTATGCGTTTAAGCAAAAGCGTGAGGTGATGTAAGTAAACCCTGCAATAAATCGGATAAGGACTGTAAACAAAACCTGCAAGGAACTCATGTTGTCAGATAACAAGAATGTGCAAGTAGTTCAAGTTTGAAGGCACACAAGTCACACATATAGCCTTAAGTTTAGGCTGGCATGGAGTTTAGGCATTACCCTCTTTCAGTTTCAGTTGGTTCAGAACCTGTCCTATAAATAGTAACCGGGTTCTAAGGAGCTCAATATCATTGGATTGTTTTCTATGTTCGTCGTTTTGGTTTAGCCACTGAACTAGCGACCAAAATATTTCAAGAAAACAATCCTCAATGAGTGTAGTATCGAGTATCTACCAACTTTGGACTGCACCAAAGTCGGTCATCTCACTTCCCCTAAAAAAGGCCAAGATGGTCAAGTAAGGTTCTAGGTCATTAGTGCTTAGTGACATCACTCAGCGGCCTCGTATTTTCTTTGATTGACTCAAAGGCTACCGGTACTCACAAATATGTCGCACTAATATAGCCATTGCTTCAACCGTGTCGGTATACCCCGCACAGTTTCCACAACGTATTGCTATCTATGAATGTTTCCCAAATCCGGGTGGAGGATTTCAAACCCAAACAGTAGAACCAAGTGTAAAGCAAACAAAGCAATCAAGGTAAGCAAGTAAAGATGATCTAATCCTAAGGTACACCCCACTTATTGGAATCCTCAGCAGAGTCGCCAGTTCTGTAATCGTTGGGAATGAGAACTGACTATTTTGGAATGCTGGTTCGCGTTTCTGTTTGTTTTCGCAAAATGTCGCGGTAAGCAAGAGTCGCCGCCGTCTTTTATTTTATCCAACAAGGAAAGGACAAAAGCACAGAAAAATTCCTTTTCGAGATGTTTCTCGGGTTCGGGAGGTAGATTATAGAAAGGGAAGGTGTTAGCACCCTTTCTATCCGTGGTTATCCACAGGCTCTTAGGTACTTGCTCACTATATTTTCAAAATTTTGCTTTTCTTTGTGTTTGTGGGTTTGAAAAGAGTTTTTTATTTGGAAGAGAGTGTAAGTGCGAAAAGTTTTGTTTTTGTTTTCAAAAGAGCAAGTACTTAAGAACATCTACCTACTCAAAAAGGAATTAAACTGTGCTAACGTCCTTTAGACAATGCTATCCAACTATTGAGGAGTAGGTAGCATCGTCGTTGGAGTTTTCGGGTCAATTCGATTTAAGGGACGTGTGGTCACTAAAGCAATGTTAGGACGCCTTAGTAGTAACCCTAATGTCTTAGATCATTTTATCCGAGGCAACCGTTTCGAGGCAACTTCGATCTTTGGACAGGAGGGCGACCTCTAAGACTTCCTATACTCAATGACCACGTTCGAGGCAACCAAGTGAGGTGTACCCTAAGAGTGGCATGTGCGAGTGTGTCAATTTTCAGTTTATATTATGTTTACATGTCATGGTGAGCTATTGTTGATTTTAAGTCAAGATAGATCTTGTCATGCAATCCTAGTTAGCATACATCTAAACAGTTAATATATGTACAGGAATTTAAAGTGCGGGAATTGTAAATCCTACGCTATTACAAGGCTTCGGGGAGGGGGATTATTTACATGTCCAAAATTGGGGGAATAAAGCAGTAAAGTGTAAAAGTCTTAGTTAAGCTATTACAAACCAGTAGGCAGTTACAATAAAATAAACGCGCGCGAATCTGAAAATAACCTCTAAAAATCCTAAGAATAAAATCTTTTTGTTGTTTTATTTTATTTTGTGAAAATGATCTAAATCTACTTAATTTTAGTTTTGAGAAAATGTTAAGATAATTAAATGATTAATTGACAAAGTTAATTTAATAGAAAAAACTAGCCTAATGTTTTTTTGGTTTTTCTTTTAATTGATTTTATGTTGATTAAAAAAAAATAAAAATAAATAAAATAGTCAAAATCAAAGGAACAAGCAGTAAATGTATAATTCTGGAGGCCTGGATCGAAAGAGGTGTGGGCTGTCTTTCGACCCAGTGAAGAGGCTTGATCGAAGGTGCATGAGGGGCTGCACTTTGGGGGTGTTCGATCTGGATATGTCATCCTTCGATCTGGAATTCCGCAAGGAAGTTTGTTAGAAATTGAAAATACAAGGCCTGTGATATTGGATCCTAGTCCCTTCGATTGAGCGAATTCCTTTTCACCCCTGAGCTGCTTGCTCATTCAAAAGGCATGACTCCTGCTTTTGGCCCTGCAAATTAGTCAATTCGGAACTAAACAACATAGAGAAACATCTCATTTGAAATCAATTCCTGAACCTGGATCTGGGTTGGTTTCGATTTGTCACAGCCAAGATCATGGATTTCAAATGTAAGCTGCTTTGAAAGAAACTTTATCCATGGGGGGTTCAAACGTATGAACACTGCAGCTTATACACGCTTTGTTAAATCGCTCACAAGTAATAACAAAAAACTATGAATATGCAATTATGAGTAATTTTAAGATTAAGTGAGATTTGAACATTATACCACTGGAGGTGCCTGGATTTGGACGGAAGGTGCCTTCAATGGAGTCTAGCCTTTCGTGGGGAAGGCTGGTGCTTTTGCGAGGCAAGGTATGTGTGGCCGTCTTCGTGGTGTTTTTTTCTGTTTCTGCAGAGTTTTTGTGTGTCTTTTTGTTTCTGCAGAGTTTTCTTTTCTTTTCTTTTCGTTTCTGTTCATTCCCCCTGACACTATATGCTGGCCCTTGTATTTATAGAAGTGTGGTGGTCTAGTAACGGCAAGAGACAACCCATTAAACAGGCCTTTAAAGCCATGAGACAAGAATCAGACATATTAAAATATTTCCTTTTTTGAAATATTCATGTCTCTTTGGAATCTTGAATGAACCTGGACATTTTTTATTTTCGAATGCCTTCAGGCCATGCTCTTCGATTGGTCTTGAGTTGCCTCCTTCGAATGGGACTCCTTCTGCTTCGACTGCTTGATTTGAAAAGAGTCACTCTGGTCGAATCAGCTCTTGTGGAGTTAGGAACAGAAAAGGCAAGAATTTGGCCTTTAATTCAGGAATTGAATCCACAATCAACATTTAATTATTGCCATATTTGCAAGGAAAACATGCCATTTTCTCATGTTCAGTGTACCTGGACATGTTTTTTTTTTGAGTGCCCTCTTGATGGCCTCTTTCGAATGGCCTGGAAGGAGTTCTTCAAATGGCCCTTGTCCAAACATCAATCGAAGGGTATTTATTGAAATATCAATCGAAGAGTCCTTTGCTACGCCAATCGAAAGATCTTGTTCAGATACCAATCGAAGGGTACTAATTAAAATTCCAATCGAAAGGCTTTGTTAACAGGCCAATCGAAAGGTGTTGTTCATGATAATCGAAGGACATGGTTAACATGCCTGTCGAAGCTGCCTTGACACAATGCTAAATCGAATGATCCCTTGGCATGCCAATTAAAAGGCTTGGCCTAGGGTGCCAAACAAAAAGGTCTTTCAGAATTCCAATCGAAGGCCTTGACACAATGCCAATCGAAGTGCTTGTCCATAATTCCAATCGAAGTGCTTGTCCATAATGCCAATCGAAGCATTTTTGGAATGTCAATCGAAGTGCTTGCCCATAATGCCAATCGAAGGGAATTATCCATGCCAATCGAAAGGCTCCTTCAGAATACCAATCGAAGGGTCTTTCAGAATGCCAATCGAAAGGTACTTAAAGCACCACTCAAAAATTTTCTTTTTCCTTAGGCAAGGGTTTGTGATCAACCATGTAGGGGGAAGACTTTGGAAAACATGAGAGGGAAAATTTTGGGGTACAACAGTTGCCCCTGTTCAATTTTCTTAAACCTGAGGATATAGATTGGCTTTCGAGCCTTTCGTGATCCGAAGGTGGAAGATAATTGAACACTAGAGTGCCCAGAAATTTGCACTCGCATGGTGTAGTATCAGCATTGTGACGTCGGGAATGGGCTTACAGATGCCATTTGGAGATTGTTGGTAGGAGGATAGGCTTATAGATGCCATCTGCAGGAGTGTCAATCGCATAAGAGATTCCTTAGCGAGAACTTGCATACCTGTTGTTGTAGAAGATTTCGCTGGGGAAGTCTAACTTTGTTGAGATTTAGGAACCTGCCTGTACTTCAATTGAGAGAATGCTTTAGCTGAGTTTTAAGGACCTGTTCATAATTCAATTGGGGGGAAACATCTTCATCAAAATATAGGAACTGTCTCGTGCCCACCGGGAGTATACGGATGAGGTTATAGTACTTGCCTATACTATGACGGAGGAAAACATCAAGATCTAGGAACTGACTCGTGCTCAAAGGAGTATACCGTTGAGGTTATAGTACTCGTCCATACTATGACGTAGGGAAATATCTTCACCAAGATCTCGTGAAGGAGTCCAGATTAAGTATCAGAATGTCAGCCATATCTGGGTCGCATCTGAACCGAGAAGGAACCTATGTAAGGTTGCTTTGTGAGGAGTTTGGGTAAAACTATATCGGGAAAGAGAAGGAACCTAGGTAAGGTTTCTCCAGGATGAGTCTAGGTGAAACTTCATCAGGAAAGAGAAGGAACCTAGGTAAGGTTGCTCCAGGATGAGTCTAGGTGAAACTACATCGGGAAATTGTAAGGAGGAACCTGGGTAAGGTTACTTCGGGATAAGTTTGTGTAAAACTTCAGGAGGAACCTGGGTAAGGTTACCGTGAGATAGGTTTGTGTAAAACTTCAGGAGGAACCGAGGTAAGGTTACCGTGAGATAGGTTTGTGTAAAACTTCAGGAGGAACCTGGGTAAGGTTACTTGGTGATAAGTTCGTGTAAAACTTATGGAGGAACTTGGGTAAGGTTACTTCGGGCTAAGTTCGTGTAAAACTTTTGGAGGAACCTGGGTAAGGATACTTGGTGATAAGTTCGTGTAAAACTTCTGGAGGAACCTGGGTAAGGTTACTTCGGGCTAAGTTCGTGTAAAACTTCTGGAGGAACCTCGGTAAGGTTACTTGGTAATAAGTTCGTGTAAAACTTCTGGAGGAACCTGGGTAAGGTTACTTCGGGCTAAGTTCGTGTAAAACTTCTGGAGAAACCTGGGTAAGGTTACTTGGTGATAAGTTCGTGTAAAACTTCTAGAGGAACCTGGGTAAGGTTACTTGGTGATAAGTTCGTGTAAAACTTCTGGAGAACCTGGGTAAGGTTACTTCGGGCTAAGTTCGTGTAAAACTTCTGGAGGAACCTGGGTAAGGTTACTTGGTGATAAGTTCGTGTAAAACTTCTGGAGGAACCTGGGTAAGGTTACTTGGTGATAAGTTCGTGTAAAACTTCTGGAGGAACCCGGGTAAGGTTACTTTGGGCTAAGTTCGTGTAAAACTTCTGGAGGAACCTAGGTAAGGTTACTTTGTGAGAAGTTCGTGTAAAACTTCAGAAGGAACCTGGGTAAGGTTACTTTGTGATAAGTCCGTGTAAAACTTCAGGATGAACCGGGGTAAGGTTATTGTGAGATAAGTTTGGTATAAAACTTCAGGATGAACCGGGGTAAGGTTACTTTGGGATGAGTTCGTGTAAAACTTCATTCAGAAATATATGATAAAGGACCCGTGTAGGATTTTTCAGGATAAACCCGTGTGAAGCTACATTTAGGAGAAACCCGTGTAAGATTTCTTCATGACGAGCCCGTGTAAAGCTGAATTTGATTGTGCAGATAATTACTCTGTTTAGTTTCCGGAGTTAATCTTGAACTTGCTGGAAGTTGTTGATGATAACCATCTTTCCTAAAAAGGTACATGATTAATTGTATATGATGCATGACATGCATTGTATGATGATGTTCTCAAAATAAATGAGATTATGCTGTATGCAATATGTATGCGCACGTCATGATGTATGAACATGAAATGTTATTATGGTACGTCCGAGTTTGGGAAAATAAATCCCTGACTATTGTTGGAGAATAAAGAGTTTCGCTCGCTGAAGATAACGACCGAAGATAATTGGGAGAATAATCCTGCAAGAGAGAATAACTCCGCTGGGAAATGGACTGACGGGGAAATGACTCTGTAGGGAGTATATACTCTGCTAGAAGATCTGCTGATTTGGAGAAATAAAACTCAGCTGGGGATGAATTACTGTCGCTGGTGACAGTGAACCCTGTTGGGGATTGAATTTCTGTCTATGAAAAGGAATGAACTCCGCTGGGGATGATTTTCACATGGCGACTTCACTGGGGATAGTCTTTTAGATTCTACTGGGGATAATCTTCCAGTGCTGGTGATAGATAAACTCTGCTTGGGGAGAATCTTACCAACCCATTCGTGGTTGCGAGCCTCAGCTGCGGAGAATTAACACCACTGTCCTTTTCTTACTTTGTGGGGAGTGTAGATGTTACTGGGACGTGGAATGAGGATATGACAATGACTTTGCATCGAGACTTTTCTGCCCCTGTATCTGCGGGAGAAGGTGCCTGCGGAGGCCTTATGGATCGAGTATTATTCCAACCTATGAGGTGCTTGGTAATTGCCGATTGAAATGACAAATATTCTTCTGGTAGGCAAGTGACGAGATGACGAGACATAGTCGTACGCTTTAATCCCTAACTTTTGCCTGGACTGTCTTTTCAGATTTTAAGTCCATCGGGATACCCTTTCTTGCCCAAGCCGCCTTTTCAGGTTTTCGACTTGCCAGGTGTACAAATCTTTTTCATTTTCATCCCTTATTTTTGCCCGAACCTTTTTGGTTCGTCGGGATGCCCTTATTTTTGCCTAGGTGTATCAACCTAGAGGGTCTTTGTTCATGCGCAGTATTTTCTGACCATGTCCACGCTTTCAGAGCGTAGGGAGTTGTCACTGTTGCTAGTGTCGTGTTGCAATAATACCAAAAGATGTTTGTTTGATCATGCAAGATTCGTTGCGGGAATCCATGTCTAATGCCCCAAGTGATTCAGATGGAGATCTGCCCCTGGCTATTTGGCATCTTTGAGAGACTCCTTGAATCTTGACTTGACTGCCCCAGATGATAGACAATGCTCATGCCGTGCCCCTTGGTTGGAAGTGTTTTTTCCACTTGAGGTGACCCTTTTTATTGGAAAGGTTTTTTTTTTGTTCACTAGATATTCGTCGTGCAAATTTCTCTGCTGTTTGAACAAATAGTCATATGCAAACAATGTTATTTTAAGAATGCAAAGCTTATGTCTGTCTTTTGAAATTTTTGAAAATGCATTTTTCCAGTAAAACAGGCAAATTTTTTTTGTAAAATGTGGTGTCAACTCAGGATTTACAGCAAGCCCTACAGGAGTCAGGATACCTTTTGTAACAGTATGCTTTTGAACTAACCCATGCTTCAGCTAGGACTTTTAAGGGTTATAACGTGGCCTGGTTCACGTTTAAGAAACAAAGGATAAAGGCTCAAAATTTATTTGTACCCACCCGCTCTTCGTGACGTTCTTCGATCCTAAACTCAGCTAATCATGCATTAGATGTTGTTTGAGTCTTTGCTCTGACATACCAGTGATGGTTCAGATACTGGCAATTTATTTTGAACAGGCAGTCATTTTGTTGAGAGTTTGCAGGATCTCTTCCTTGCTGATTTTATTATCCCTGTCTTTTTGCCTGAACTGTTTCTTTTGTGATTACAGTCAGCAGGATGCCCCAGTTTTTTGTAAGTCTCCTTCATAGGTTTTGACTTAATGGGCTTTCATTTTGAGAGGTAATGACTGCCTGTCCAACACCGTCTTTTGTTTCATAAGGACTTCTTTGATGCCATTTATTGTGCACCTGGATCAACTGAGAGAACTACCCTGCCCCAGGTTATAATCAAGGGTTTTAATTCATGAAAAGAAAAACTCCAACTTCTTTGGCTCAAAGGGGTTGACTAGGGATTATCTTCCTTATAACTCCACTGTTTAGGATTTGAAACAATGCATGTACCTCATTAGCGGGGTCTATTCAAAAGCATACTGTAAAGATCGTGGTATCGTTTTCGTCATCCTCCCTCTAAAGGCTTAGTTTTTTTTTAATCAAGAGTTGAACATCACAAAAAGGAAATATGAAGCAATTTAAGCATAGTGAAAACAATATGGTGGAGCTTCAAACGCTTTGGGTAATGGAATTGGCGCCGTGATCATATCCCCTAAAGGCTCTCATACTCCGTTCACCGCTCGACTTTGTTTCAACTGCACCAACAATATGGAGGAGTATGAAGCGTGCATCATGGGTCTTCGAGCAGCAATTGACCTAAGGATTAAGTTCTTAAGTGTCTTCGGAGATTCCGCTCTCGTGATCGGTCAGATTAAAGGCGAGTGGGATAAAAAACACCCAAATCTTATTCCTTACAAGGAGTATGTGTTGACGTTGCTTCCCCATTTCGAGGAAATAACCTATGAACACTTCCCTAGAGAGGAGAATCAGTTGGCGGACGCACTGGTTACGATGTCTTTTATGTTCAAAATCAATTGGGACAACGAAGCTCCCCAGATTATCATTGAAAGATTGGACGAACCTGCACATTGTTGTGACATTGAGACTGAAGAGGTAGCAGATAAACCCTGGTTTCATGAGGTGAAGAGGTACCTTGAGGCTCAGGAGTACCCCGAGGGTGCATCTGTTAATGACAAGTAGTTTCTGAGGAGGTTCGCGGCGAAGGTCTTCATCAGCAATGGCATCCTTTACAAGCGTAACCATGATTCGACCTTACTACGTTGTGTGGATAAGAACGAGGCAGAAAGGATCATGGCAGATTACATGAAGGTACCTTCGGAACTCATTCCAGTGGACACACCATGGCAAAGAAAATCCTTCGGGCAGGATACTTTTGGTCCACAATGGAAGCCGACTGTTATCAGCATTCTCGGACATGTCACAAGTGCCAAGTCTATGTTGATAAGGTGCACATATCTCCAGTTCCTCTAAACGTCTTGACGGCACCTTGTCCTTTTGCAATG
Organism: Vicia faba; assembly: GCA_948472305.1. Lineage (NCBI taxonomy): Eukaryota > Viridiplantae > Streptophyta > Magnoliopsida > Fabales > Fabaceae > Vicia > Vicia faba. Next base: position 342,936,737 of record OX451740.1, read on the forward strand.
TGGGGCATTCATATGATTGGTGAGATCAGACCTACAACATCTAACGGGCATCATTTCATCCTGGTAGCGATTGATTACTTTACGAAGTGGGTTGAAGCAGCTTCCTTTGCTACTGTAACCAAGAACGTTGTAGCACGGTTCATTTGGCACAATCTGATCTGTCGATACGGTGTACCAGAGAGGATCATTACAGACAATGGTACCAATCTCAACAACAAGATGATCACTGAGCTCTGCAAGCAGTTCAAGATACAGCATCATAACTCTTCTCCTTACCGGCCGAAGATGAATGGGGTTGTCGAAGCGGCTAATAAGAACATTAAGAAGATTGTGCAGAAGATGACGGTGACATACAAAGACTGGTACGAGATGTTACCATTTGCTCTTCATGGGTACCGTACCTCAGCACAAACGTCAACAGGGGCAACACCTTATTCCTTGGTATATGGCATGGAGGCAGTCTTGCCCATTGAAGTTCAGATACCCTCTCTTCGGATTATGAAGGATGCAGGTTTGAGTGAAGATGACTGGATTCAGACCCGACTTGATCAGCTAAACTTAATTGATGAGAAGAGACTTACTGCTATTTGTCATGGTCAGACGCACCAAAAACGGATGATCAAGGAATTTAACATGAAAGTCAGACGACAAGAGTATCAAGTTGGGGACCTGTTTATCAAACGCATTATCCTACCTCAAGGAGATCCCAAGGGCAAGTGGACCCCTAATTACGAAGGGCCATTTGTGGTTAAGAACATTTTCTCAAGAGGAGCTATGATTCTAACCACCATGGATGGTGACGACCTTCCTAACCCCGTCAATGCAGATATAGTAAAAAAATACTATGCATAATCAAAGACCCGCTAGGTCGACTGGCCTAGGCAAAAATAAGGGCTTCCCGGCGAACCAAAAGGGTTAGGGAAAAAATAAGGGATGAAAATGAAAAAACTTGTACACCCGGCAAGTCGAAAACCTGAAAAGGCGGCTTGGGGAAAAGAGGGTATCCCGGTGGACTGAAAACCCGAAAGGGCGGTCCAGGCAAAAATTAGGGATCAAAGTATAACACTATGTCTCATTGGATTACCTTGCATCCAGACTTCGGTATCGTCTATCAAGCTCGAACGACACTAATCAATCTGATCTACCTTCAACCAAATAGCAAAGTGATGAGATGCTTGAGGACATAAAGGCAATAGCAGAGTTGGAACCCAGTGGGATTATTCACATAGATGTTTTGTTTAGTTTTTCACAAATTGTGTAAATTCTATTATTCGGCGGCGTTCCCTTACTAGGACGTTAGCCTCTTGTACAAAACGCCTATTTACAGGCCAAAATTCAAATCAATACAAATTCATTTTCAGACAAATTTCACACTATTTTTCCTTTTTCTGTTTTGTTTTGCAAAGAACGTCCAATGTTCATCTTTGATATATGCATTTGACATTAATTTCTACTCATGAATATTTACATGCGAAACAAAAGACGATTACGGGTAATATCAGAAACAGGGGCAATAAAAATTGTCCAAACTATACAGTTTCTCTGTCCACTAGGTACAAAGGTAGATCCGACTGAAGAACATGGCTAAGACACCTTCACTCCCCGCAGAGTAAGACAATAATGATAGCTCTCCCCAGCTGAGACTGGCAACTGTGAATGAATCGGTAATATTCTTCCCAAGCAGAATTTATCTACCATCAGCACTAAAAAAGCTTAATATCCCCGACAGTCTTAATATTCCCCAACGGAGTATAAGAATGTTCCCCGGCAAAATACAAGATATCCCCAGTGGATTTAAAATTTTCCCAGCGCAGTCTGAAAAAGCTTCCCTAGTGGAGTTGAAGAATCATCCCCAGTAGACTCTGGAAGTTTATCCCCAACGGAGTACAAAAATAAATCTCCCCAGCCGAGTTCAAAGGATCATTCCTAGAAGAACTCAAAGGATTATCCCCATAAGAGTCTAAAAGGTTATTCCCAGAGAAGTCACAACTGAAAGATCATCCCCAACAGAGTTCTTTCCTTTCACAAATAGGAATTCAATCCCCAACAGGATTCACTATCACTAACAACGGTAATTCACCCCCAACGGAATTTATCAGGAGAATCCTCAAAAGAGCGTCTCTTCCCCACAGAGTAATCTCCTCATCAGTTTGTTCCCCAACAGAGTCATCCTCTCCTGCAGGTTTATTCTCTTCGTTCGCCATCCCCAGCAGAAACGAAGAATCCAACTCTGTTCTTTAGCAGCTATCCGGGATTTATCTTCCCCATCTAGAACATTACATTTCCATACATCATGATACATGCATATATGCATCATACCACACAATCTCATTTATTTTGAGAGCATCATTGCTTGATATATATCATGCATTTCATACATCATGACATTGCATATAACTAACTCTTTACCTTTTCAGGGAAAGACGAATCAATAAACACCGTTGACTACTTATATGACCTGGTAGTCCCCTAAAAAACTACATCTATTGAGGGTTGTTTAAGCAGATTCCTCAGAAAGATGCCCTCACAAGACTTTCATCTGGTTCAGTTAAATTGATTCTAAGATTTTTCTGATTCTTATCCAGTTAAAGTTAATTCAAGACCTTCTCTGGTTCAGTCAGATCACCGCTAAGATCTCCCTGATTCTTATTCCAGTTGAAGATATTCCAAGACTTTCGTCTGGTTTAGTTAAATCGATTCTAAGATTTTTCTGATTCTTATCCAATCAAAGTTAATCCAAGACCTTCTCTGGTTCAGTCATATCGACGCTAAGATTTCCATGATTCTTATTCCAGTTGAAGATATCACAAGACTTTCGTCCGATTCAGCTAAATCGATTCTGATTTTTCTGATTCTTATCCAGTCAAAGTTAATTCAAGACTTTCATCTGGTTCAGTTAAAATCGATTCTAAGATTTTTCTAATTCTTATCCAGTCAAATTTAATTCAAGACTTTCATCTGGTTCAGTCAGATCGACGCTAAGATCTCCCTGATCCTTATTCCAGTTGAATATATTCCAAGACTTTCGTCTGGTTCAGTTAAATCGATTCTAAGATTTTTCTGATTCTTATCCAGTCAAAATTAATCCAAGACCTTCTCTGGTTCAGTCAGATTGACGCTAAGATCTCCCGGATTCTTATTCCAGTCGAAGTTCAGACCTTCTATCAACAATCTCCAAATGGCATCTGTAATCCCATTCCCAGCATCACAAGGTTGATACCACTTCATGCGAATGCAAATTTCTGGGCACTCTAGTGTTCAATCATCTTCCACCTTCGGATCACGAAAGGCACGAAAGCCAATCTACATCCTCAAGTTTAAGAAGATTGAACAGGGGCAGCTGTTGTTCCCCAAAATTTTCCCTCCCATATTTCTCAAAACATGGCAAGATAAATCTCCAAGTGGCTCAAGATTGCTCAAGAGTTGGACAGTCAAATCATCTCTTAAGGCAGTCAACCCCCAAACTAGGGTTTTGTGTTGCATCAAGATCCTTGAGTCCAAATGACCTCAAATGCTCCCTAATGTCCTAATATTCTCTCAATATCATCCATGTCAAATTTCTAGCCTTGCAGAGGAAGTTTGCTCAGTCAATTGCTCAAAGGGTCCAAAAATCGATTGTGCTAAGGCAAAAGTCAACTGTGACCCAAATACAGTCAAACCTCAAGATTTTTTGTCAACATTCTCATTTTAAGGATATTTCATCATTTGATCAAGGGTTGATCATGATTCATCAAGGATTGCTCAAAATTCATCAAGACTCAAAAGTTGCTAAATTAGGGTTTTGCAGGAAAAGTCAACTCAACTTTGACCAAGCATAACTTTCTCATACTTTATGAGAAATGACCCATCCAAAGCTCAATTTTAAGAGGATGCAATTTTCTACAATCCATCTTCACACCCCAAGATCAGAAAATGCACTCATAAGAAGTTATAAATTTGGACATTATAGGTCATTTTGAAAGTCAACAAAAACACCTTTTTTGCCAAAGCTTATAACTTGAGAATGGAATATAAAAATGAGATGAGACCAATAGTGTTGGTTATAGGACATCTCAAGCTTTCTAAAAAGTCCAAGAACACCTCCAAAAGTTAAAAATTGAAGAAGTTATGCATTGTTGAAGTTGGGCATTTTTGCAAAATTGCCAAAAGTCAACTATCCCCAAAACTTCAAATTTTGTCAAATGGGCCCATTCTTTTCCACTTTATTTGGACTTTCCACATTGCACACGTGTCCTAGCTTCAGCCTTGTGTCCATTTATCTATTTTATTATTTTATTTGATTTTTTATTGAATTATTTCATTTTAAATCAAATTAAATAAAATAAAATCCCAAAACTTGATTACATGAGATCTTTTGCTATTTTCAGGACTTAATCATCATCATGGTCAGCATCAAACTCGTATCAAGCATTCCATGTGCAAAAAGATTGGATTTTTGACAAATTAGGCAAGCTTTCAATGGTGAATCAAATCAAATCCCATGGCATTGATGTGGAAGGATTCAATCCACAAATGTTAACCTAATACATTCCATGATACATATAGAAGGCAGAGGGCACGAAAACAAGGCTAGAGGCTGTAGCAATAAGCAAACCAAAACTTGGAAAAAGTGTTAAAAAGCTTGAGTTCGAATTCACACTTAGAGGCAAATTCAGAAGCCAAGAACGATCTCAATCGTTTCCTTGACAATCACTGAGTCAGAATCAATCTAAAGCAAGCTCTCATATCCATCAAAACGCGTTGTAAGTATCCCGTTTCTTGGCCCTGTTTTCAAAACCTTAACTCTCTATTCTTGCATCTTTTGTACGAAATATTTGCATATTCATGATCCTCATCAAGTCTCTAAGCTTTTTACATTATCCAATTTTGTTTATGTGACTCATACTGTGAGGTACCATATCTAGGGTTCGTGCTTGATTTTTGGGCATTTCTTTTTCAGGGAAAATTGGCTGATGAGAAGGGCATGGTTGTGACCGGGACGATGAGATGAGCATAACCATGCCCTTAGATTTTATTTCCATGTCTCACAGTGGATTATAAGGACGCACGACTTTTAGTGACGGGTGGTGTCCGTGGCTATAGGTGTTGTAGAGTTTTAGCCACAGACGTGAGGAAGAAGACGATGACGCGTTAATCCCCCAGTGGACCATTCAAATCTTCGCGCACTTTTTTTTTTATATTCCGACATATTAACGTATTTTCCCATATTATGTTTTGTTCTTATATAATTAACAAATGAAGCGAATGGCCTAGTGGAAAGGGGAGTTGGCAGTCACATACAGGACCTGGGTTCAAATCCCAGGTCCCCCATATGCCTTGTAATATTTTTTCTTCAGGTAATCAAGTGTTGATCCCAGCATGAAATCTACCATACTCCCTCACTCAATCAAGCGCCAGATGGCCCAAGGCCAGATCTGGTGATCCAGGATGATGGTCCACCATGGGACCAAGTCAAAGGGCGCATAGGGAATCCAGAAAGTCAACCAGGCCTGCGCCAATTGGGTCTTGGAATTGCTTCTCAGACCTCCTATTCAGGCCCAAACCCCCCTAACTCTTTCTATTTCATTTTTATTTTATTGTTTGTTTAATTATTTTTATTATTAACTAACCAATCAAATCTTTTTCTTTATAAAATTAAAACCCAAAAAAAATATTTTCTTTATTAAATTAAATTTTAGTATTTTCTTTTTATTAACAAATCAATTAATTAATTTAGGTCATTAATTAGAAATATCCTTAATATATTTTTAAATAATTAAAATTAATTTAGACATAATTAGGTTTTTTTACTAATATTGATTAATTTTATTTCTTTCTTTAAATAATAAAAAAAACCAAAAACATTTATTTTTATTAATTAGTTTAATTATTTTAATTTAATAATTAGCTTAGATAATTTCTTTCCCAAATTCAAAAATAACCAAAAAAAAATCTTTTCTTTAATAACAAAGGGTCAAAACCCTAGAACTCGCACTCGATTTAATTTCCCGCACGCGATCCGTTTTATATCATATTGTATTTATTTCCGGAATGTAATAGCTTAATAGGACTTTATATATTTTTATCGCTTTATTTATTTTCCGCATTTTAATTTCAAAGGGTTGCTTTTGGCGATGTAAATACCCGACGCCTTGTAATTTAATTTCCGCAATTTATTTTCCGCAAAATATAATTGTTAGATGTTTGATAATGTATGCATGACAAGAATGGATGTTTAACCTAAAATCAACATAGATCACCATTAACATGTACAAACACAAAAATAACTGAAAACAACACACTCGCACATGCACACTCTTAGGGTACACCCCACTTGGTTGCCTTCGTACACGGTCATTGAGTATAGGAAGTTTTAGAGGCCACTCTCTTGTCCAAAGATCATAGTTGCCTCGAAATGGTTGCCTCGAATAAAATGATCTAAGACATTAGGGTTACCGCTAAGGCGTCCTAACGTTGCTTTAGTGACCGCACGTCCCTTAATTGAATTGACCCTTAAACTCCAACGACGGTGTTACCTACTCATTAATAGTGGGATAGCATTGTCTAAAGGAAGATAGCATAGAACGATTCCTTTTTCGAGTAGGTAGATGGTTCTTAAGTACTTGCTCTTTCAAAAAATATCAAAAAACTTTTCACACTTACACTTTTTGAACAAAGTTTTCAAAACACTTCATACGATCGAAGTTTTAAAATAAGAAACTTTTTCAAACACACAAGCACAAAGAAAGCTATTTTTTAAAACAAATTGAGCAAGTACCTAAGAGCCCGTGGATAACCACGGATAGAAAGGGTTCTAATACCTTCCCTTTCTATAATCTACCCCCCGAACCCGAGAAATATCTCGAAAAAGGAATTTTTCTGTGCTTTTTTCCTTTCCTTGTTGGATAAAATAAAAGTCGGTGGAGACTCTTGCTTACCGCGACATTTTGCAAAAACAAACGCAAAACGCAAACCAGCATTCCAAAAACAGTCAGTTCTTTCCCACCGTATCACATATGGTTTCTCTAGTTATAATCAGATTAAGATGGCACCAGAGGACATGGCAAAGACTATGTTTATTACCCCGTGGGGGACTTTCTGTTATACGGTGATGCCCTTTGGTTTGAAGAATGCAGGGGAAACTTATCAGCATGCAATGGTGACTCTTTTCCATGATATGATTCACAAAGAGATCGAGGTGTATGTTAATGACATGATCGCAAAATCCCAAACAGAAGAAGATCATCTTGTTCACCTACAAAAAAATTTTAAAAGACAAAGGAAATTCAAGTTGAGGTTGAATCCCAACAAGTGCACCTTCGGGGTGAGGTCTGAAAAATTGCTAGACTTTATTGTAAGTGAAAGAGGTATCGAGATTGATCTTGCCAAAGTAAAAGTAATACAAGAAATTCCTAAACCAAGAACTGAAAAAGAAGTTTGTGGCTTTCTAGGGAGATTGAACTATATTTCTAGATTTATCTCTCACCTTATAGCCACTGTGACCCTATTTTCAAATTATTGAGGAAAGATCAAATGGTCAGGTGGAATGACAATTTCCAGGTGGCATTTGATAAAATAAAAAGTATTTGCAGGAACCTATGATCCTCATGCCTCCAGTGGAGGGGAAGACATTAATCATGTATCTAATAGTGCTTGAAAGCTCCATGGGTTGTGTTCTAGGTCAGCATGATGGGACCGGAAAGAAAGAACAAGAAATTTATTACCTGAGCAAGAAATTCACTGAATGTGAGTCAAGATACACATTGCTCGAGAAAACTTGTTATGCATTAGATTAGGCTGCTAGGGCCTAATCTGTTGACGCATACCACCCACTTGTTATCCAAAATGGATCCTATCAAGTACATTTTTGAAAAGCCAACTCTTATAGGCTGAGTGGCTAGGTGGCAGATAATTTTGACAGAATACGACATCCAATACACTACTCAGAAAGCCAGCAAGGGTAGTGTGTTGGCTGGTTATCTTTCTCATCAACCCATGGATGATTACCAACCAATGAGGTTGGAATTTCTAGACGATGACATCATGTATATCAGGGATTGTAACATTCCTGGCCTAGAGGAAGGATCCGAACCAGGCTCGCTATGAACGCTTGTGTTCGATGGTGTCTCGAATGCATTGGGAAATGGTGTCGGAGATGTTATTACTTATCCTACATGTTTTCATATCCCGTTCACCGCCAGAATTTGTTTTGACTGTACCAACAACATGACAGAATATGAAGCCTTCATATACGATATTGAAGCTACAATTGATTTGCGAATCAAGCGCTTGAAAGTTTTCGGGGATTCCAATCTTATTATTAGTCTGGTTAATAGGATTGGGAAACTCGTCACCAGAATTTGATCACGTATCAAGAACATATCATGAAGTTGATTCCTTACTTCGAGGAAATTACATTCGAGCACATCTCTAGAGAAGAGAACAATCTGGCCGACGCTTTAGCCACTTTGGCATTCATGTTCAAAGTCAGGTGGGCTAATGAAGCACCCTTAATCACAATTAGAAGGTTGGATGAGCCGACATTTTTTTATAAAACTGAGGTGGATCTAGATGGCAAGCCATGGTTCCACGATATTAAGAGGTATCTTGAAACTCAGGAGTATCCTGAAGAGGCTTCTGTCACTGAGAAGAAGTTCTTGAGGAAGTATTCTGTCAAGTTCTTCCTCAGTAATGATTGTTTGTTGTTGAGATGTGTTAATAAGAACGAAGCGGAAAAAATCATTGATGAAATGCATGAAGGTTCCTTCGGGACGCATTCTAGAGGGAACACTATGGCCAAGAAGATCTTACAAGCTGGATACTATTGGTCCACCATGAAAAATGATTGTTACAACCACTCCAGAATCTGCTACAAGTGTCAAGTGTATGCTGACAAAGTGCATGTACCACCAGTACCGTTGAATGTCTTGACTTCTCTATGGCCATTTGCAATGTGGGGCATCGATATAATTGGAAATATCTAGCCGAATGCGTCCAATGGTCATTGTTTTATTCTGGTTGCTATTGATTACTTCATCAAGTGGGTCGAAGCTGTATCATATGTAAATGTTACCAAGCAAGTGGTGACTCGATTTATCAAGCACAATATCATTTGTCGCTACGGAGTGCCTGAAAAGATCATTACTGATAATGGATCTAATCTGAAAAATAAGTGTTACAAAATGCGTTGAAGGCATAGTTGATCACGTTAAAGGCTCCTCTACAAAATCCCAATACTTCTGCTGCTAGTTACCACCCCAACGAAAGGTGTGCATACCATTCTGATTGCCCTGGACATGATATAAATAGCTGCTGGGCTCTGAAGAACAAAATTCAGGATATGATTGACGCCAAAGAGATGGAATTCGACCCTCCAGAGACTTACAATGTGATCACTACTCCTAGGCCAAATCATTGAGAACGTCTAGTTCATTTTTTATTTTTCATTTGTAATTTCATTTGTTGTTCAAACAATTACTGTCATGCCGAACTTTGGTTTTCCCATTAATGCATCGCATATGTTTGTCTTGAATGATTTCATTGTCATTTTATTTAAACTGTTTTCTTGCTCCCTTTATGTGATATTCGACTCTCAATTAAAAAGCTATAAGCCTTTAGAGGGAGGATGGTGAAAATGATACCACAATCTCACACAGTGTGCTTTTGAACAGACTTTGCTGACGATGTACAGGCGTTGTTTCAAATCCAAAAAAGTGGAGTTATAAGGAAGATAATCCCTAGCCAACCCCTTTGAGCCTAAGAAGTAGGAGTTTTTCTTTTTACACAAATTAAAACCCTTAATCATAACCTGGGGCAGGGTAGTTTCTCATTCAATTCAGACGCGCATTCAGTCACAATCTTCCCCTTCATACATAATGAATGGCATCGAAGACGTCCTTCCAAATCAAAAGACGGTGATAGGTTTCGCGTAATCATCAAAATAAGCAGTCATTATATGTCAAAATAAAAGCCCATTAAGTCAAAACCTGTGAAGGAGACTTAGGAAAAACTGGGGCATCCTGCTGGCTTTAATCACAAAAGAAACAGTTCAGGCAAAAGACAGGGATAACAAAAAAAAAGAGGTCCTACAAATTCTCAACAAAAAGAGAAAAAGGTCACAAAAATGACTGCCTTCTCTAACAAATGTTCAGTTTCTGAACCATCACCAGAATATAGGGGCCAACATTCCAAAACTCAACTAGGATTCAAAATGCACAATTAACTGAGTATAGTATTGAAGACCATCATGAAGAACAGGTGGATACAAATAAATTTTGAGCCTTTATCCTTGGTTTCTTAAACCATGAACCAGGTCACTTTATAACCCTTAAAAGTCCTAACTAAAGCATAGGTTAGTTCGGAAGCATATTGTTACAAAAGGTATCCTGAGTCCTGTAAGACTTGCTATAAATCCAGAGTTCATATCACCCTCTTGCAAAAACATTTTTACTGAAAAATGAATTGTCAAAAAACTTCAAGACAATCATAAACTTTGCATTATTTGAATATCGTTGTTTGTATATAGTTATCTGTTCAACAATAGAGAAATTCACATGACAAATATCTAGTGAACAAAAACTTTCTCAATGAAAAGGATCACCTCAAGTGGAAAAACACTTCCAACCAAGGGGCACGACACGATCATTGTCCATAATTTGGGGAAGTCAAGTCAAGATTCAAGGAATCTCTCAAAAATTCCAGATAGCCAGGGGCGGATCTCCATCTGAACCACTTGGTGCATTAGACATTAATTCCAGCAACGAATCACGTACAATCAAGCAAAATCAATGTTCCCCAGCGAATTTCTTCTTAAAAACAATTAAACAGGAACTCCCAACGGAAACATTCTAAATAAACCAAGTCCTTTTCAAGAAACAGTTTAGGTATGATCCAGAGACGGATGTTATCCTGATACTTACTCCAGACTTCTCTTCTAGAAGCAGTTCAGGTACGATCCAGAGACGGATGTTATCCTGATACTTACTCCAGAATTATCTTCTAGAAACAGTTCAAGTACGATCCAAAGATGAATGTTATCCTGATACTTATTCTAGATTTCTCTTCTAGAAACAGTTCAGGTACGATCCAGAGACGAATGTTATCCTGATACTTATTCCAGATTTCTCTTCTAGAAACAGTTCAGGTACGATCCAGAGACAAATGCTATCCTGATACTTATTCAGATTCTCTTCTAGAAACAGTTTAGATATGATCCAGAGACGAATTTCATTCTGACACTCATTCAACACATGTTTCAAGTACAGTTCAGACACGATCCATAGATGAATGTCATTCTGACACTCATTCAACACATGTTTCAAGTACAGTTCATATACGATCCAGAGACGGATGTCATTCTGACACTCATTCAACACATGTTTCAAAAACAGTTCAGATACAATCCAAAGAAGGATGTCCTTCTGAAACTCATTCAACACATGTTTCAAGTACAGTTCAGATATGATCCAGAGACGGATATCATTCTGACACTCATTCAACACATGTTTCAAGTACATTTCAGATACGGTCTAGGGACGGATGTCATTCTGACACTCATTCAACACATGTTTCAAAAACAGTTCAGATACGATCCAGAGACGAATTTCATTCTGACACTCATTCAACACATGTTTCAAGTACAATTCAGATACAATCCAGAGACGGATGCCATTCTAACACTTATTTCAACACATAGATCCATCCATAAAATCTCTGCAGGTACTTTCTCCAGCAGGTATAGGGGCAGAAACGTCCTGATGCAAAGTCACCGCTACATCCTCAGCATACGTCCTAGTGATGTCTATGTCCCCGCAGAGTGAAAACAACCTAAGTTTTGACCTTTTCTTCCCCAAGCAGGAATTACCTCCTCCAACAAAGTTCCCTCAGAGAGATGAAATCCATGTTCTCCAGCTAAATTTTATAATCTCAAACAGTTTATAAAGCCTCATCCCTGATAGAGTTTATTTCTTTAGCTGCATAAGTTTATCCCCCAATAAAGTTTATTTCTCTACATTGGTAAAATCTTCCAACAGAGCATCGTCTCCCCGGCAGAGCATTCTCAAGCAGAAGTCAAAGATCCCCGGTAGAGTACCCTTAAACGAAAATATGAAACCCCTACAAAATCATCTTCATTCATCATCCCCAGCAGAAATGAAAGAATCACTTTTCTCATCTACCAAACAGCAGTCCGGGAGTCAACTTCCCAGTACTCTCCAGCAAGCAGTCGTGGATTTATTTTCCAGGACTAGGAAATTCCGCAACAACATTCCATGTTTATACATCATGGCATCCGCATATATATTGCATACAGCACAATCTCATTTATTTTGAGAACATCATTACACGATGTATTTCATATATCATGACATTGCATACGACTAACTCTTTATCTTTCAGGTAAGATCAATCAACAAACACCATTAACTGCTTATATGGCTTGACAGTTTTCTCAAAGGCTACATCTGACGAAGGGCTATTTCAGCATTTTCCTCAGAAAAATCATTCTCAAGACCTCTACTAGTTCAGTTTAAATCGACCAATGGTTTATTTTGATTCATTTTCGGTGGATACTTTCTCTAGTTCAGTCAAATCGACCTAAGATTTCTATGATTATATTCCAGTTAAAGATAACTCAAGACCTCTACTGGTTTAGTTTAAATCGAACAATGATTTATTCTGATTCATTTCCGGTGGATAATTTCTCTGGTTCAGTCAAACCAACCTTAAGATTTCTCTGATTCTATTACAGTTAAAGATAACTCAAGACCTCTACTAGTTCAGTTTAAATCGACCAATGATTTATTTCCGGTGAATACGTTCTCTGGTTCAGTTAAATCGACCCTAAGATTTCTTTGATTCTATTCTAGTTAAAGATAATTCAAGACCTTTTCTCTGGTTCAGTTAAATCGCACCTAACATTTTTCTTATTCTTATCTAGTTAAGGATGTTGTGAAGCCTGGATCCAGACCGGATAACAACTCGCTTTCGTCTCTCTAGTTAAGAGATAACTCCCCAATAGAGTAATGGACAACCGAAGCTCCTAGACTATATTCCCCTAAAACATTCCCCAACGGACTCCTCCTCGGACAATAGGAACATGAATCCCACACAAAGAGACTTCTTATGAAGTCAGCATCTACTTTGGATGGCATCTTTAAGGCAATCTTAGACAACTCTCAGCACCTACTATGGATGGCATCTTTAAGCCCATTCGCTACACAATCAACCAACACATCATCGAGTGCAAATTTATGGGAATTCTAGTGTTAAATAATCTTCTACCTCCAGATCACAAAAGGCAAACAAGCCAATCTACATCTTCAGGTTTAAGAAGATTGAACAGGGGCAGCTGTTGTACCCCAAAATTTTCCCTCTCATGTTTTTCCAAGATTCTCTCTTGCATGGTTGGTTACAAACATTTGCCTAAAGAAAAAGGAAATTTTTTTGATGGTTAAGTGTCCTTCGATTGGCATTTTAACAAAGTTCCCTTTGATTGGCATCTGCAAAAGGTTCTTCGATTGGAATCATAACAATGTCCTTCAATAGGAATCTGAACAAGGTCTTTCAATTGGAATTTGGACAAGATGTCTTTCGACTGGCATTTGGACAAGGAGCTTCGATTGGGAATATAAAAACTTTTGATCAAGCTTTGGTCCCCTAACTTCGATTGAGCGTTGGACCCGTTCGATCAAGTTAATTTCATAAAGTCTTCAATTGGGAACTGGGCTTCCTTTGATCAAGTTAAGTTCGCAAGGCCAAGACCCCTCAACATAGTTTCTTCACCAAGACACACAAATGGTCCATTCGAAGGAAGTAACTCAGAGTCAATCGAAGGGAAAGACTTGGAGGTATTCGAAGGAACTAGAGATTGAAAACATGTCCGGGTTTATTCAAAACCCAAAAGGGTAGGAAATCATCAAAAATGACAACTTTTTCAAATACTCAATCTTTTCTTTCAAATCCATGGTTAATGGCTTAAATCTTTTGATTATGCTTTCAAAGCCATGGTTAATGGCTTGTTTCTTGCCGTTACCATCACACTCCTATAAATACCAAGCCTAAGGCACATTGCAAGGGGTGAAAAAAACACACAAAAAAAGGCGGAGAAAAAACCATACGAATATCAAAAACACTCTTGGCACACTCACTAGCCAGGCGCTGCATCACACACAATACTCACCACCAACCAATCAAAACGAACACCAGATATGTGTTCCTGAGACATCCAGGAGTCCACACCAGCTCCTAAGCAAGTGTCTCCATACCCAGGAGTGTTAAATCAAAGCATCTAACAAATCCAGTCCACGCATAAGTTCCAGTTTCAAGCAAGGTATGTCCTCTTGACCTTGCATCTTTCATTTCAGCATAACATGTAAATGGCCTTTTATTTATTTTCTTCGTTTCTGTACTTTTTGGTTTGTTTGCTTTTCTTGTCCAAATATATGTTGGAACTAACCTGTACAAACTCAAATGAAATATAAAAAGGGTGTGAACGAAGGACCTACACTCATGCTGCTTTGTAGGTCTATATTGCTTCATAGGCCAATCGAAGGAAGCAGAAAAAGTGGCAATCAAAGGTTTCTCACACCAACTCCCAAACTCAATCGAAAGAAAGAAAAAGAAGGGTGAATCGAAGGAGTCTACTGCCTGGGTCGAAAGGCAGATTCCCCTCTGGATCGAAAAGCTCCATTTTCTCCTTGATCGAATGATTCCCCTTTGTATTCTTATTTTGCCTTTATTCTTTTCTTTATTTGACTTTTTTTATCATTTAAATTAACTTTAAATCAAAAATTACAAAAAACATTAGGTTAGTGTTTTATTAGTCAAATTAATTTTGTAAACAAATTAATTAATTATTTTAACAACTTTCTTAAAATTAAATACACTTAGGATTTTTAAGTTAATTTCTTTTCATAACAAAAACAACAAAAAGAATTTTATTTAATAGTTCTTAGGTTTTTTAGACGTAATATTTATTTCGCGCGCGTTATTTTTATTCTTGCATTTTATATAAATAATGTAATTGATTATGGGATGTAATAGTCTAGATTTAAAATTCTGCATTTTATTTTCTTACACTTATAATGTATCTCTCCCAAAGCCGTATAATAACTTAGGGTTTATTTTTCTGCATTTTATTTTCCGCACATTTATTGCTTTATTATTTTACTATATTACTGTTAGTAAATAGGCTTGCATGGAAAGACTGTAAATTAAAACGATTAGATAACCCTAAAGCGCAAGATAAATGAATTGAATCAACACACTTGCACATGATCACCCCTAGCGTATCTCCCACTTCGGTTGCCTTCGAAAACGGTCATAATTCTCGAAACGTGAGAAGCTTTAGTGGCTGTCCCCTAGTTTGAAAGATCACAAGTCCCTCGATGACCCTCTCGACGTTGCTTCAGTTAAAACTGATCTTAGAACTTTAGGATAATTACTAAAATTTCTTGTCAAGTTGCCTTCGTGACCGTAACGTCCCTTTCAATTGTCCCTCAAACATCCAACGATACGGCTACCTACTCACTAATAGTATGATAGCACTGTCTAAAGGAAAAGAGGAAAAGAACGACCCTTTTCGAGTATAAAAGTAGATAGTTGTTAGAATTTTACTCAAACATTTTGCACCTACACAAAAACTACATTTCAAAAGACATTTCAAAACACTTTATATACTTTCTCCGCTATCCCGAGAAACATTACAAAGTTCGCCGTGCTAAGGCGTTTTCAAAACATTTACAAACACAAAGCACAAAAATGAGCAAACCTCTAAGAGCCCGTAGAAAAATACGGATGGAAAGGGTGCTAAGACCTTCCATTTCTATAATCTAACCCCCTTACTCAGAAACTCTTGAAAAAGGCCTTTTATGTTCTTTTCACCCTTTCCTTTGTTGGATAAAAGAAAATTCGGTGGCGACTCTTGCTTACCACACATTTGCGAATACAAAACACAAACCAGTATAACAGCCGGTTCTGCCACCGTATTACAGTTACTAGCATATTTTTGGGTCAAGTTCCATGATCTTCAATCCTTTGCTCTTATTGAACCTGTTTCTTTGGTCCAGTGCCAAGAAATCATTAATATTATACCCTATGTTGCATCGTTGTCTCAATTCAAAGTTCAAATTTTTGAGTTCATTTTTTTATATTCAATCTCCTTCCATCTTATCGCTCGAAAGGCTATCGTTGCCAATCTCTCTTCAGGTTTAAGAAGTTTGAATAGGGGCAACTGTTGTACCCCAAAACTTACCGTCTTCATATCGACTTTATTTTGACTTATATTGCATTATCATATACATATGTGCATGTCATTAGCCGAGTTGTTATGGGATCGGGGCATTTCTATTCTACTGTTACTGGAGACGCTCAGAGTTTTATGCGAATCACCTAGAATATTCTTTATCATGTCTAATCTCAACATATTCTATCATGTCTCGAGTGGTAGATATGAACCAGAATTTGTATCTGATTTTAGACATTTCAAGTTGAAAGTCCATTTCGGCGCGGTATGCTTCAGAATTTTCTAACTCTAAGTCAGAGTGTTATTTTGAGCTGATATTTGATCAACGGGTCCATTTGGATATTACCTTCATTATTTGTGTTCAGTCCGAGAGCCAATTGTACATTTAAGGTGCTTAACTAATTTTGTTATCGAGTTTTTGGATTACCGGTCAACAGTATTTCTGGTATTCAGAAATTTATAAGTCCGGTATGGTTTACTGCCTCAAGGTGGTTCTTTCACCATTAAATCCAAATTTATATTCTCCATAACTTCCATGTTCAGTTTGAAGGCTAATTCTCGAGGAATGGACTCCGATAATGCAAATCTATCAAAGTTTAAACAGTGCAAAATACTGGTAAAAGTTGGCTGAACCATTGTTTCAGACACAGTAAAAAATTCATAACTCTCAGTTGGAGTACTGTACTCCGGTGCCCGAAATTCCTTTTCAATGTTATCTTGACATCGGCTGTTATGACCAAGACATAATTCTACATGAAATGTGGTGGGAATTTCGAGTTTTTGAGAAAATAATTGAGCAGAATTTGGAATCTGTCAGGTTGATTTCCAATATTCAAAAATTCATAACTCGCTCAATTTTTATCGTATCGCGCCAGTTCTTGAAGCGTTGGCTCAAGAATTTCGTCTACTTAAACTTTGATTCAGATTTTAAAATCAAACAGTAGCTCGAGGACTTCCGTTATGGGTTTATTATGCAAAAATAGAGTTTTCAGATCGGTAAAAAAGACTGGACGCCGCTCCACTAGAAAACTCATAATAAATTCATCGTTTATCGGATGATTCTCATTTTTTAACATGATGTCAGGGATGTGAAAATATATATTTCTTCTGGAAAAGTTGAGACAAGATTCTAATTTTTCGGGCACGCGCTTATGGTTTGTTCGAGTGACAAAGGTCAAATATACTGATGTTTTGACTTAATTAATTTTTGACAGTGACGTCTCGCTGCTTATACGTATAGAACTCAATAATTTTTTACCAGAAAGCGTCCGTTCTTTTTTAGTGAGGTCCATGACTTAGAGTCACATATTTTAACAAGAGGTCCGCGTTTATAAAAATTCACGGATCACGACGTAATTTTCACTTAAGCGGCAATGTGATCGGTGGATCTGGAACTGACTGTTTAACGCTGGTTCGCGAAATGTCGCGGAAGCAAGAGTCGCCACCGTCTTTTATTTTCTCCAAATGGAAAGGACAAAAGCACAGAAAAATTCCTTAAAGAGATTGCTCTCGGTTCGGGAGGTAGGTTATAGAAAGGGAAGGTGTTAGCACCCTTTCTATCCATGGTTATCCATGGGCTCTTAGATACTTGCTCATTGTGTTTTCAAAAATGCTTGCTTTTCAATGTGGGTTTAAAAGTTTCTTTGAAAAATTTCAGATCGACTCATACGTCAGAGTGTTTGAAAAGTTTGTTTTGAAAGCTTTTGAAAGTGTGTTGGTGAAAAGATTTTTGTTTGTTTTTGGAATTAGAGCAAGTATCCTTGAGAACCTACCTACCCTAAGGAATTCGTCTGTGTAGATGTCCTTTAAAGTAGTGCCATCCCACCATTGAGAGGTAGGTAGCACCACCGTTGGAGGTGTTCGGGTCAATTCGAGGTTCGGGACATGGTGATCACCAGAGCAATGGGAAGACACCTTAGAAGCTACCCTCATGCCAGGTTCCCGGATCATGAGGACTTACTAAGACATCTCTACTCGACGATCACCTTTCGAGGCAAGGCAACAGTGAGGCGTACCCTAGGGGTGGTGTGTGATTTGTGTGTCAGATTCGCTTATTTTTGTCTTGTTCATGTCAAAGTGATCTATGCGTTTGATTTTAATTAGACATTCATTCTTGCATGCTTTTGTTAACAGTTATAAAGTTGCGAAAAATAAATCTAAGATTATTACAAAGGCGCGGGTCCACATCGCCAAAATTAAACCGGACCCGATTTAGCGGAAAAATAAATAATGCGAAGAAATAAAGTGCGAAAAGTAAATTACAATGCTTTGGGGCAATTACATAATTATAATAAGCGATAATAAAATAAATGCGCAATTTAAATGATTAATGACGGGCGTTGGACCCTTTTTGCAAATAATTAAAGGTTAATGAGAATTAAAAATTAAATGATTAAATGTTTTTTGGTATTTTGTATTTTTTTAGATTTAATAAAAAAAAGAAATTAATTAAAACTAAGTTAAGAAGCAAACCCTAATTCTAATATTTTTTATTTATTAAGAAAGAATTAAAATAAGATCTAAATTAAACCTAATTGATTATGTATAATTTAAATAAGAAAATAAATAAATAAATAAATGTAATTATTATTCTAAAAAAAAAGAAAAATATTAAAAGGAATAAAAGATAGCAATTAACCTAATTCTACATGTTTGGATTTTTATTAAAAAAAGAAATTAATATTAAAACCTAATTAAACTAAGTAATCTACATTTTAATTTATTTATGAAAATAATTAGTATATAAATAGTTATGTTTTTGTGTATTTTCTGATTTTTTAGTGTTTTTATATTCTATAGAAAAAATAAATTAATTAATCAAAGCAATACAAATAAATAATATAATTATTAAAACAACAAAAAGAAAAGAAAATCAAACCAGGGTGGGGGTGTTGTCCCCAAAACTGGAGGTAAGGCCTGGTAATTTAAGGCCCATTAAGCATGCAGGTCCATTGACTTTTGGTGCAGCGTGTGAGACGTTTGACTCAAGTGTAGGGTGTTTCTCCAATCCTGGCCCTTGATTAGGTCTCCTGGGACGCGTGGATGGTGATTGTTGAATGTGTATGGTGAACCAAAGCATTGTGCCTGCATAGGAATAAGTGTAGCAAAATAATATTGAAAGTGTACAGACCTGGGACTTGAACCCAGGTCTTGAGCGTCATATGCCTAGCGTGTTACCAACTGTGCCACTTGAATTCATTTAATATATTATATCAAGAAAATGACAAAAAGCAAGATCAACGCCTTGTGGTAAAAAACGCGCGTAAATTCGAACCAACGAACCACCGGCTGACAACTCATCATCTTCCTCAAGCCTTTCTTTTTTTTCTGAAAACACAATCCTATCGCAACGGTTTTGAAAATGTTGCTTTAGGCCAGCTATCAAAAAATAGCGAATAGGCCGTTTCTCAACATAAATTAGGCGCGAGGACACCTTCTTCTTCGTCCAAGATTCCGGGTCATGATCATGGTATCCATTGGTCCTGATTTTTCCTATATAAAAAATCCCTAATTCGAGTTCCTGAAAAACCTAAATTTTGGCAATGGCATCATCGTATATAGTCAAGGAAAATACAATTAAATACCACAGTTAGTTTTAGAATCTCACAAAGAATAAGAATCAACAAGCAAAATTCATGAAAGATGCTTAGAATATGATATGCGTTCAAGAATTTTATGCTATACAGTCCAAAGCCTCGTTACCAATTCTTGAGGTTTTTGCTGTTGTTAATGATTGGAATACGTTCAGAATGGTCCAAGGAAGCTATTGAGACAACAATCCAAGCTTGAATCGTCCTATAACCTTGATTTCAGAATCCAACTTTTTGAGAATTTTTGCAAATTGTAAGAATGTGTTATGCGCAGCTTTTTCAGTCCTGGATGATTAGGGTTCTCTTCTGATCATATATGGAGCATGCTAGGTCAAGAAAAATTGTATAAAATCTTATGCATTGATGATTTCATATATTTGATTTTGGCAAATCTCCTTCATATCTTTTTTCATGTTCTTTGTGTCAATTAGGTCCAAATCAATCCAAAACTTTCCTAAATGGGATATGCACGAAATATTGGATCAAAACATGTATAAAAAGATTTTTTTGGTTAAGGCTTATATTTTTCATGGATTAAAATCATTTAAATGAATATAAATTAATATTAATTCAAATAAATAATTAAAAAATATGAGAATACTTCCCTTTGGGCCTAGTGGTCGTGCATAGGCTTGGCATGAAGAAATTTGGAAGATAATTGGGCCCATTTGCATTTTTAGGCCTTTTGCATCAATGTTGACTTTCAAAAATTTCCAAAAATTTCCCAACTTCCACAAGGCATAACTTGGTCAATTTTTAAGCTTTTCACATGTTCTTGGACATTTTAGAAAGGTCTTTGAGTCCTTTAACCAATGCCTTTGGTCCCATGTCATTTTGATTTACCAATCTCAAGTTATGGCTTTTGACTTAAAGTCACTTTTTGTTGACTTTTGAAAATGACCTATAATGTTGAAATTGATAACTTTTTGTGAGAGCATTTCTTGGACTTGGAACATGAAGATGAATTGTAGGAAATGTCTTTCTCTTCAAAATGAGCTTTGGATGGAATTTTTCTGATAATCCATGTGAAAGTTATGCCCTGGTCAATTTCTGTTGACTTTTTCAGCTGTCCAAATATAGCAACTTTTGCATCTTTGATGATTTCTGAGCCAAATTTTGAGAATCATGATCAAGCATTGATCAAATGATGTTTGTGGCTTCAAAATGATATATTGACCAAAATTTGAACTTTTGACTGTCAAATGACCATTTTGCCCCTACAGTTGACTGTAGTGCAATCTAGGGTTTTGACTGTGCAATTTTGAGTTGAATGCCTTGAAACTTGACATGAGGATATTTGACCATCTTTGTAGGCACATGAGACTTGATTGGGCCTTTGAAAAGTTCATTTGCTTGACCAGAATTCAAACCCTAGTTTTGACTGTCTAGGAGACAGTTGAGCTGCACAACCCTGGGGGAATTTTGTGACCTTGACTTTTGACAATTCTTGATGAATATGGGAGGGCAAATTTTGGGGTACAACAGTTGCCCCTGTTCAATCTTCTTAGACCTGAGGATGCAGATTGGCGGACGTGCCTTTCGTAATCCGAGGGTAGAAGATGATTGAACACTAAAGTGCCCAGAAATTTGCGCTCACATAGTGACAGTGATGGGGAATGGGCTTATAGATGCCATTTAGAGATTGCTGAGTAGGGTGATGGGCTTACAGATGCCATCTGGATGCTGACTGCGTAAGAGATTCCTTCGCTAGAACCTGCATACCTGCAAAAGAGAAAATGAGTACCTGACACGTCGCAGGAGCTGATTTTAGATGCTTGACATAGATGTGTCCTGATTGATTACAGGAGCTGGGTCTGGAGCTTCAAACGCTGATGAATGAACCAGGGATGGTTGCTGCCTTGGTATGAATGGTAAGAGAATCCTGAATGATTTCCACCTCAACAACGCTCGTTGAGAAAATCTTGGTGTGGATTACCATCTTCGTAGTGTCAGGAAGAGAACCAAAGGACATTATGATCTCAAAGGGAGTTACCTCTCTCACGTTGGAGAGGTAACTATAGGAAATTATAATCTGAAAGGAGATATCACCTCACGCTCATGCCGGAGAGGGGAACATCTGAAAAAAAGGGATTACTACCTCACACGCCGTTGGAGAGGGAACCATAAGAGACTATCACCTCACGCTCATCGTCGGAGAGGAGAACATCTTGAAAAAGGAATTACCACCTCACACGCCGTTGGAGAGGGAACCACAAGAGAATATCACCTCACGCTCATCGTCGGAGAGGAGAACATCTTGAAAAAGGAATTACCACCTCACACGCCGTTGGAGAGGGAACCATAAGAGAATATCACCTCACGCTCATCGTCGGAGAGGAGAACATCTTGAAAAAGGAATTACCACCTCACGCTCACCGTCGGAGAGGGGACCATCTGAAGAAGGAATTACCACCTCACGCTCACCGTCGGAGAGGGGACCATAAGAGAATATCACCTCACGCTCATGCCGGAGAGGAGAACATCTTGAAGAAGGAATTACCACCTCACGCTCACCGTCGGAGAGGGGACCATAAGTTCTACTGAGTCTTTATCAGAAAAATCTGTTTGGAGTCGATTTAACTGGACTAGAGACATTTTTGAAATATGTTTGGGAATTTCAACTGCACCCTTCCTGAAAGGTAGAGGTCAGTTATATGCAATGCATGATATGGATCAAGCAATGATGTTATCAATGTAAATGAGACTTGTATGATGCAATATGTTATGCATGCTACAATGATGTATGTGATGATTCGTGTATGTTTTCGTCTAGGAAAATAAATCCTTGACGGGTGCCGGGAAGCCATATCCTGGGCTGATGTTGAGGAAGAGATTGTGCTTCCGCTGTGGATGATTGTTGCAAGAATACCGATAGGAGAAGATAACTCCGTTGAGGAATAAACTTGGCAAAATGAAATAATTCTGCGGGAGAAAAGATACTCTAGCGATCATGCTGGGGAGTGTTACTCTGTGGGGATAGCGATGCTTTGCTGAGTTGATGAAGATAACTCCGCTGGGGATATCCTTGTTGTCGGAAGTGTTGATAGACTTCGCTGGGGTAGGAAGATACTTTGCCGAGGACGCTCTTTCCGTGGCTTTTGGCTGAGGATAACCCAGTTATATCCTGTTACGGAAATAACTCTTTAAATCAAGCCGGGACGACGCGTTCGTGCTCTGAGAGGGATAAGCTTCCAGAATCTACTGGGGATAAGCTTGCTGCTTGGGGAGATATGAGTTCCAACTTTGCTGGTGAAGCTGGATTGGACTCTTCTGGGGGAGGTTTGAATTGCGGGGGAGTGATTCCTTTGGATGTTGAGATACCGCCGGAGAACAATCTTTAGGCCAAGACTGCCGGGGATACTTGTTAAGAATGCGTGCTGCTGGGGAAGTTTTGAGATCTACGGGAGGATACTCAATTTCCTCGGGACTTGATAATTTTGCTTGGAGAGAGATGTACCGCTTTACTGAACTACTCTCTGGGGAATTAAGATACACTTGGCCGTATTCTTAGCTGAACCTACCTTAGTACCTTGGAGGATAGAACAATTAGACTGCTCAGACAACTCTTTTATTGCCCCTGTTTCTAGTGTCACCTGCAACGAATTCCTTTGTTTCGTATGCAAATATTTATGAGTTAGCAAATTATTGTCAATGCATACATCACAAATTGAACCTTGGACGTTCTTCGCAAAACAAAACAGAAAAAAGAAAAACACTTGGGCACGTTTAACTGGAAATATATTTTTATTGATTTTTGAATGGCCTGAAAATAGGCGTTTTGTATACAAGAGGCTGACGTCCTAGTAAGAGGTACGTCGCCGATCAAAAGAGTTTATACAAGTTTTGTACAAATGAAAATAAAACAGCTGTGTGAAAGATGAATGATCCACTGGGTTTCAACTCTGCTATTGCCATTATAACTCCGAGCGTCTCATCACTTGATGACCTTGGTTGAAGGTGAAGCTGACTGATCGATGCCGTCTGAACTCGATGTAGATACCGGATTCTGGATGCAAAGTGATCAATGAGACATAGTTTTACGCTTTATCCCTAACTTTTGCCTGGACCGCCCTTTCGGGTTTTCAGTCCACCGGGATACCCATTTTTGCCCAAGCCGCCCTTTCAGGTTTTCGACTTGCCGGGTGTACAGATTTTTTTCATTTTCATCCCTACATTTTGCCCGAACCCTTTTGGTTCGACGGGAAGCCCTAACTTTTGCCTAGGCATGTCAGCCTAGCGGGTCTTTTTCATGCGTAGTATTTTTTAACTATGTCTGCATTGGCGGGGTGAGGAAGGTCGTCACCATCCATGTTGGTTAATATCATTGCTCCTCCTGAGAACACATGCTTAACCACAAATGGCCCTTCGTATGTAGGGGTCCATTTGCCCCTTGGATCACTCTGAGGAAGTATGATTCTCTTGATAACCAGATCCCCAACTTGATATTCCTGTGGTCTGACCTTTTTGTTAAACGCCCTGATCATCCGTTTCTGATACGTCTGACCATGACAGATAGCAGCAAGTCTCTTTTCATCAATAAGGTTGAGTTGATCAAGTCGTGTCCGGATCCAATCATCTTCGTTCAGATTTGCATCCTTCATTATCCGGAGAGAGGGAATTTGAACTTCGATCGGCAAGACTGCCTCCATACCATAAACCAGAGAGAAAGGAGTTGCCCCGGTTGACGTCCTAGCTGAGGTACGGTACCCATGCAGAGCGAACGGTAACATCTCGTGCCAATCTTTGTACGTTACTGTCATCTTTTGCACGATCTTCTTGATGTTCTTGTTAGCTGCTTCTACAGCCCCATTCATCTTCGGTCTGTAAGGAGAAGAATTGTGGTGCTGTATCTTGAACTGTTCGCAAAGCTCAGCGATCATCTTATTGTTCAGATTGGTACCGTTGTCTGTAATTATCCGTTCAGGGACGCCGTATCGACAGATCAGGTTGTGTCGAATAAACCGTGCCACAACAGTCTTGGTTACTGTAGCATAGGATGCTGCTTCAACCCACTTCGTAAAATAGTCAATCGCCACTAGGATGAAGCGATGTCCATTGGATGCCGTAGGTCTTATCTCGCCGATCATGTCTATGCCCCACATTGCAAATGGCCAGGGCGCAGTCAGAACATTCAGGGGAACCGGAGGAACATGCACTTTATCTGCGTAGATCTGGCACTTGTGGCATGTCCTAGAGTGTTGGTAGCAATCAGCTTCCATGGTGGACCAGTAATATCCTGCCCGTAGGATCTTTTTAGCCATAGTATGTCCACTGGAATGCGTGCCGTAGGTCCCTTCATGTAGTTCTTCCATGATTCTTTCGGCTTCCATTTTGTCCACACAGCGCAGTAAGGTTGAATCATGGTTCCTCTTGTACAAGATGCCGTTGCTTAGGAAGAACTTGGCTGCGAACCTCCTCAGGAATTTCTTATCGTTGATAGAGGCACCTTCAGGGTATTCCTGAGCTTCCAGATATCTCTTCACTTCATGGTACCAAGGCTTCTCAGTTACCAATTCAGTTTCGAGATCACAACAGTATGCCGGTTCGTCCAGTTTCCAGATGATGATCCGGGGAGCTTCATTATCCCATTTAACCTTGAACATTGAAGACATTGTAGCTAACGCGTCCGCTAACTGATTCTCTTCTCTTGGAAAGTGCTCGAAGGTTATCTCTGTGAAGTGGGGAATCATGGTCAACACACATTCTCTGTAAGGAATCAAGTTTGGATGTTTCGTATCCCACTCTCCATTGATCTGATTGATCACTAGGGCGGAATCTCCGAAGACACTGAGGAACTTGATCCGTAGGTCGATAGCAGCTTGAAGACCCATGATACACGCCTCATACTCCGCCATGTTGTTGGTACAGTTGAAACACAGCCGGGCAGTGAGTGGAGTATGAGTACCTTGAGGGGATATGATGATGGCGCCGATACCATTTCCCAAAGCATTGGAAGCTCCGTCAAAGTGCATAGACCATCGGGATCCTGGTTCAGGTCCTTCATCCGGTCCAGGCACTTCACAATCAGTCACAATCATGATGCTTTCGTCCGGAAACTCGAAGTTCATTGATTGGTAGTCATCTACAGCTTGATGAGCTAAGTGGTCTGCCAGTACACTTCCCTTGATGGCTTTCTGGGTTGTATACTGAATGTCGTATTCCGTCAAGATCATCTGCCATCTTGCAATTCTCCCAGACAGAGCAGGCTTTTCGAATATGTATTTTATCGGATCCATCTTTGAGATCAACAAGGTAGTGTGAGTCAGCATATACTGTCTCAGCCGGCGAGCAGCCCATACCAAAGCGCAGCAAGTTTTCTCAAGCAGTGAGTATCGGGTCTCACAGTCGGTAAACTTTTTGCTAAGGTAATAAATGGCATGCTCTTTTCGGCCAGACTCGTCATGCTGCCCCAGCACACACCCCATTGAGTTGTCTAGCACTGTCAGATATAAGATCAGAGGTCTCCCTTCAACCGGTGGCATAAGGATAGGTGGTTCTTGGAGATACTCTTTGATTTTGTCGAAAGCAACCTGACATTCATCGTTCCAACGTACTACCTGATCTTTCTTCAGCAGCTTGAAGATTGGCTCACAGGTAGCAGTCAAATGAGATATGAATCGAGCGATGTAATTCAGGCATCCTAAAAAGCCTCTGACTTCCTTCTCTGTCTTAGGAACTGGCATCTCTTGAATAGCCTTGACCTTAGCAGGGTCCACTTGAATACCTTTATCACTGACCACGAAGCCTAGCAATTTCCCAGATCTTACCCCGAAGGTGCACTTGTTCGGGTTCAATCTCAGCTTGTACAGTTTCAACCGGTCAAATAACTTCTGCAGATGATCTAGGTGCTCTTCCTCAGTCTGGGACCTAGCGATCATGTCGTCCACATACACTTCGATCTCATGATGGATCATATCATGAAATAAGGCAACCATGGCACGCTGGTAGGTTGCCCCAGCATTCTTTAATCCGAACGGCATGACCTTGTAACAGAAGGTGCCCCACTGAGTAACAAATGTAGTCTTCTCCATGTCTTCAGGTGCCATCTTTATCTGATTGTAGCCTGAGAAGCCATCCATGAAAGAGAATACCTTGTGCTGAGCTGTATTATCAACAAGGACATCAATATGAGGTAAAGGGAAGTCGTCCTTGGGGCTGGCCCTGTTTAGATCCCTGTAATCAACACACATTCTGACCTTGCCGTCCTTTTTAGGTACCGGCACCACATTAGCAACCCACTGAGGGTAAGAAGTTACTGCAAGGAACCCGGCATCAAACTGTTTCATGACCTCGGCCTTAATCTTCTCTGACATCTCTGGACGCATCCGACGGACCTTTTGTTTAACTGGAGGGCAGTCTTCCCTAGTCGGCAAATGATGGACAACGATATCGGTATCCAACCCTGGCATGTCTTCGTAGGACCAGGAAAAGATCTCCATATAGTCATGCAGCATCTTGGTTAACCGTTGCTTCACGCTGAGCTCTAGGTTAGCACCAATCTTTACCTCTTTTCTGTCTGCCTCAGTACCCAGGTTTATAGTTTCCACTGGCTCTTCATGGGGTTGAATTGCCCTCTCTTCCTGAAGCAACAGTCTTGCAAGCTCGCCCGGTACTTCGCAATCATCTTCACCTTCGTCTTCGGCTAAGTTGATCGGATTTTCGAAGTCATAATTGGCATTAGCAGAACTGTTATCAGTAAGATCCAGAGTGGATTGGAACCTGTATGAGTGAGTGTGTGTGTAAATACAGCTGTTTTGAAAATTATGTAAAGGAAATAAAAGACAGAAAAAGGAACACAATATTTGCAATGCGAAAATAGTCCAAGATTTTCATTCATGATGTATAAAATGACAGTTCATATGCCCTCACAAATAGAACCACGGTGCCTCGGGTAAGACACCGGGCCATAGAGTTTATCATAGTTTATTACAAAATGAAACAAAGAAATTTATTACTTAGTGTCAAAAGAAACAGAGAGATTGTCCTTGGCGCTCCAATTGTTAAGTCCACCATCAGCAGCCGGGTAGATCCAGCTATCAAACTCAGCTTCGTCAACTTCCTCATCATCTCCAATAGCATTTACCCCATGAGCAGGCAGGGGAGCTGTCACCACATTAGGCTTGTCAGATGCCTCAAATTGTACCTCCTTAGCATCAATGAGGTCCTGCAGCTTGTTCCTTAGTG
Source organism: Vicia faba (assembly GCA_948472305.1). Lineage (NCBI taxonomy): Eukaryota > Viridiplantae > Streptophyta > Magnoliopsida > Fabales > Fabaceae > Vicia > Vicia faba. Next base: position 342,964,733 of record OX451740.1, read on the forward strand.
CCCAACAGTCATCAGTGGCATGCCCCGGGCTATCTGAATGGTAAGCACAACGGGCATTCGGGTTGTACTTAGGAGAGGTAGTGTTAGGGAACTTTGGTGCCTCCTTGACAGATACCAAATTGGTTGCGAGCAGCTGTGGCAGAATCTGCGATAGGGTCATGCTTAACCGGGTAAACTCTCTCCGGGGTCTATCAACCCTTTGAGGATTGTTTGGCCGGGGAGTGGCAGCAGGTTTAGCGATCATTACCGCACTGACAGATTGGCGGCGATCAGGTCTTTCTAATTTTCTGGAGCCATACACAGCACTAGACTCCTTTTTAAACGGTTTCTTGTCCGACCCAGATGATGATGCAGCCTTTGCAATCTTTCCAGACTTCAACCCAGCTTCAATTCTCTCTCCAGTTAAGATCAAATCAGTGAAACCAGCAGAAGAATTCCCAATGAGATGATTAAAGAACGGCCCAGACAGGGTCCCCAAGAACATATCCACTAACTCTCGATCAGTCAAAGGTGGCTGCACCCTGCCAGCCAGATCTCTCCACTTCTGCGCGTACTCTTTAAAACCTTCGCTTACGCCCAACGACATACCCTGGAGTTGGGTACGCGTGGGGGCAAGGTCGGCATTATACTGATACTGCTTGTAGAAAGCAGTAGCCAGCTCCTCCCAGTTACGAATTTTGGTCCCATCCAGCTGATAGAACCATTCGAGGTGAGTCCCTGAAAGACTCTCCTGGAAGAAGTGGATCCATAGATTCTTGTCCGCAGAGTACGGCTGAATCTTTCGCACGTAAGACCTCAAATGCAGCTTGGGACAGGATGCCCCGTCATACTTGGAGAAGGTGGGAGCTTTGAATTTATGTGGAATAATCACACCAGTGGACAAACCCAGATCTCCGAAGTCCAGCCCAGGTACCTGTTGAATTTCCATGGCCTTCAACCTGTCTTCCAGTTGTTTGTACTTGTTGTCTTCAGGAGGATATTGTTCCTCATCAAAATCTGTCTCGTTGTCGGAGACCACCGGACTAGGAACCCTTGCTTCTGCCTGAGAAGGACTTTTGCCAACAGAAGACACAACCTCTTCTTGGTGCAGAGTATTACCCAACCTTCGGCCCGAGTTGAATAGAACAGTTCTTCTTTTCTTCTTCTTCTCCTTCTTCAGGAGCATAGTCTTCAGTTCCTCTTGGCCTTTAGCTAGACCCAGGATTAGCTCTTGAAACTGCGCATTCTGCGCCTGGAGAGCCTTGATTGAAGTCTCAGTTGATTCAGATCCGGAATTCATGATGCTGAAATAAACAGCGAAGAACTGTAAGCAACCTGAAAAAGGGAAAAACCTGCTATGCACATGATGTATGAAGTGCGTATGAATTATGTTTTCAAAGACAATCGGGAATCAACTTTGTTAAACAAAAAGGAACACACTTCATTAGATTCAACTTTGTAACTGAAATTATTCAACAAGTTGCCCTTAGGCGTTTACATGAAATGAAACAACTGGAAAGGAAATAAAAACTGTAAAGGCACATTCAGAATTCCTCATTGATCCCATGGTCTCCTCTTCTCAGTACGGAGGTAGGCATTCAGGGCTCTCTCACTCTCCAACTGCTTTGTCAGCTTCTGGATCTTTGATTCCTGCTCATTGAACTTTTCCCGGTAAGAATCCCGTTCTTCTTGCAGTTGCGACCAAGATCTCTTCAATGTCTCATAATCAGTAGGTATCTGAGGAGGAAGGACAGTTGGAGGAACACCATCTTTATCAGGACACTCAAGAATGACGGGTCTGACAGCTTCGTACGGCATACCTAACTTCTGGGCACGGATGCGGACCCATTTGTAGTAGGCTTCCATAGGTAGAGAAGTCTTTGGCCCTAGCTCTTGTGGGTCAGCTTTATGAACCTTCTCCCAAGCCTTGATGAACCTACGACGTAGCTCGTCACTATCCACCTGAAACTCGAAACTGATGTGAGGTACCAACATTTCATGGGGACCTGTTCTTCTTGCTCTTCCAAACTGACGGAGTGCTATACATGGATTGTACGAGATCCCTCCTTGAGTACCAATCAGAGGAACATTAGGATACTCCCCGCATCGATCAATAATAGCTATCTCATCCAAACCTCTGCAAGTCCAAATGATGTCTTTATCGGTGAGAGACATTAACCTGTGAGCCCAACCTCTCCCTTCTTGGTTCTTCAGTACGGACTTAGGGAGGTGCGAAATAAACCACCTCACCAACAAAGGGATACAACACCATAGGGTTCCTCGTCTTCGGGTAGTACGGGCATGAAGTTGTTGCAAGATGTCACCCAAGAGAGTGGGCACAGGATTCTGAGACATAAAGATCCTAATGGAAGTGACATTGATGAAGTTGTCAGGATTAGGAAACAGGACTAACCCATAGATTAGGAGAGCCAAGATGTCTTCATATGCCCTAAAGTCCAAGTCATTCCAGAAGCTGTTAGCTTTACCAATCAGAAACTTGGCCAAGAAACCCTTAACTCCGCTTCTAGTTACCCAGTTGTCTGTTACCTCTTGATGGGTCAAAGGAAGAGCTGCAGCAATGTCCTCAAGCCTGAGGGTCTTTTCCCAACCAGTGAAGGGAGTCTGATCCAAGATAGGGATACCAAGCAGGTTGGAGAACTCTTCCAGGGTAGGGACCAGCTGGAAGTCTTGAAAGGTAAAGCACTGGTACTGAGGGTCATAGAACTGGGTCAGAACACTCATCAACTGTTGATCCCGCTTTGCAGTGACTAAACTGAGAAGAGAACCATGCCTCTGAATGAAGGAAGTGGTGTTTGGAATTCTGCTAACCAACTCATCAATCAACTCAGGTGAACGAACAAAGTTGAACCGGATAGTATTCCTTCGCACAGGCATCATAATGTCCTACAAAACAGAGCAAAGATGAAACCCTCTTGTCTTTGAAATGGTCAGGATGCATGCAATGTTCATGATGCTATGATGTTATGATAAAGCACACCACATACAGATACAAAGGCAAACATGGTAAGGCACACAAGTCACACAAGGCAAGCCCCTAAAGTTTAGGCCAGCATGAGGTCTAGGTACTACCCTCTTTCAGTTTGTTGGTTCATACCTGTCCTAATCAAAAGTAACCGGGTTCTTAGAGGATCCCAATATCATTGACTACCCTCAATCGGTCATAACTCCAGCATCGCAATCTTTTCTTGCGGCCAGAACCATCACGAGAGTTTAGCCTCAATGGGCGTAGCATACTGCTACTGTTCTAAAGGCCAAGTTGTGTCAATTAAGGTTCTAAGGTTGTTGGTGCTTAATGACTCCTCAGAAGACCCATATTCTCCTCGTTGCAACACAAGGGATATCGGTACAGACCAAGGTGCCACACCAACGTAGCCACTGCTTCACCTGTGTCGGTCTACGCCGGACAGGTCCCTCACAGCTTATGCTACCTAAACAGGGTTTCCCCAGATCCGGGTTAGGATCTATGTATCTCCGATGCAACCCACAATAGTAAATCAAGCAAAACAATACAAGTGAAAACATAGTTATGACCTAGCCCTAAGGTACACATCACTTTAAAAGGTTCCCCAGCAGAGTCGCCAGTTCTGTGATCGGTGGATCTGGAACTGACTGTTTAACGCTGGTTCGCGAAATGTCGCGGAAGCAAGAGTCGCCACCGTCTTTTATTTTCTCCAAATGGAAAGGACAAAAGCACAGAAAAATTCCTTAAAGAGATTGCTCTCGGTTCGGGAGGTAGGTTATAGAAAGGGAAGGTGTTAGCACCCTTTCTATCCATGGTTATCCATGGGCTCTTAGATACTTGCTCATTGTGTTTTCAAAAATGCTTGCTTTTCAATGTGGGTTTAAAAGTTTCTTTGAAAAATTTCAGATCGACTCATACGTCAGAGTGTTTGAAAAGTTTGTTTTGAAAGCTTTTGAAAGTGTGTTGGTGAAAAGATTTTTGTTTGTTTTTGGAATTAGAGCAAGTATCCTTGAGAACCTACCTACCCTAAGGAATTCGTCTGTGTAGATGTCCTTTAAAGTAGTGCCATCCCACCATTGAGAGGTAGGTAGCACCACCGTTGGAGGTGTTCGGGTCAATTCGAGGTTCGGGACATGGTGATCACCAGAGCAATGGGAAGACACCTTAGAAGCTACCCTCATGCCAGGTTCCCGGATCATGAGGACTTACTAAGACATCTCTACTCGACGATCACCTTTCGAGGCAAGGCAACAGTGAGGCGTACCCTAGGGGTGGTGTGTGATTTGTGTGTCAGATTCGCTTATTTTTGTCTTGTTCATGTCAAAGTGATCTATGCGTTTGATTTTAATTAGACATTCATTCTTGCATGCTTTTGTTAACAGTTATAAAGTTGCGAAAAATAAATCTAAGATTATTACAAAGGCGCGGGTCCACATCGCCAAAATTAAACCGGACCCGATTTAGCGGAAAAATAAATAATGCGAAGAAATAAAGTGCGAAAAGTAAATTACAATGCTTTGGGGCAATTACATAATTATAATAAGCGATAATAAAATAAATGCGCAATTTAAATGATTAATGACGGGCGTTGGACCCTTTTTGCAAATAATTAAAGGTTAATGAGAATTAAAAATTAAATGATTAAATGTTTTTTGGTATTTTGTATTTTTTTAGATTTAATAAAAAAAAGAAATTAATTAAAACTAAGTTAAGAAGCAAACCCTAATTCTAATATTTTTTATTTATTAAGAAAGAATTAAAATAAGATCTAAATTAAACCTAATTGATTATGTATAATTTAAATAAGAAAATAAATAAATAAATAAATGTAATTATTATTCTAAAAAAAAAAGAAAAATATTAAAAGGAATAAAAGATAGCAATTAACCTAATTCTACATGTTTGGATTTTTATTAAAAAAAGAAATTAATATTAAAACCTAATTAAACTAAGTAATCTACATTTTAATTTATTTATGAAAATAATTAGTATATAAATAGTTATGTTTTTGTGTATTTTCTGATTTTTTAGTGTTTTTATATTCTATAGAAAAAATAAATTAATTAATCAAAGCAATACAAATAAATAATATAATTATTAAAACAACAAAAAGAAAAGAAAATCAAACCAGGGTGGGGGTGTTGTCCCCAAAACTGGAGGTAAGGCCTGGTAATTTAAGGCCCATTAAGCATGCAGGTCCATTGACTTTTGGTGCAGCGTGTGAGACGTTTGACTCAAGTGTAGGGTGTTTCTCCAATCCTGGCCCTTGATTAGGTCTCCTGGGACGCGTGGATGGTGATTGTTGAATGTGTATGGTGAACCAAAGCATTGTGCCTGCATAGGAATAAGTGTAGCAAAATAATATTGAAAGTGTACAGACCTGGGACTTGAACCCAGGTCTTGAGCGTCATATGCCTAGCGTGTTACCAACTGTGCCACTTGAATTCATTTAATATATTATATCAAGAAAATGACAAAAAGCAAGATCAACGCCTTGTGGTAAAAAACGCGCGTAAATTCGAACCAACGAACCACCGGCTGACAACTCATCATCTTCCTCAAGCCTTTCTTTTTTTTCTGAAAACACAATCCTATCGCAACGGTTTTGAAAATGTTGCTTTAGGCCAGCTATCAAAAAATAGCGAATAGGCCGTTTCTCAACATAAATTAGGCGCGAGGACACCTTCTTCTTCGTCCAAGATTCCGGGTCATGATCATGGTATCCATTGGTCCTGATTTTTCCTATATAAAAAATCCCTAATTCGAGTTCCTGAAAAACCTAAATTTTGGCAATGGCATCATCGTATATAGTCAAGGAAAATACAATTAAATACCACAGTTAGTTTTAGAATCTCACAAAGAATAAGAATCAACAAGCAAAATTCATGAAAGATGCTTAGAATATGATATGCGTTCAAGAATTTTATGCTATACAGTCCAAAGCCTCGTTACCAATTCTTGAGGTTTTTGCTGTTGTTAATGATTGGAATACGTTCAGAATGGTCCAAGGAAGCTATTGAGACAACAATCCAAGCTTGAATCGTCCTATAACCTTGATTTCAGAATCCAACTTTTTGAGAATTTTTGCAAATTGTAAGAATGTGTTATGCGCAGCTTTTTCAGTCCTGGATGATTAGGGTTCTCTTCTGATCATATATGGAGCATGCTAGGTCAAGAAAAATTGTATAAAATCTTATGCATTGATGATTTCATATATTTGATTTTGGCAAATCTCCTTCATATCTTTTTTCATGTTCTTTGTGTCAATTAGGTCCAAATCAATCCAAAACTTTCCTAAATGGGATATGCACGAAATATTGGATCAAAACATGTATAAAAAGATTTTTTTGGTTAAGGCTTATATTTTTCATGGATTAAAATCATTTAAATGAATATAAATTAATATTAATTCAAATAAATAATTAAAAAATATGAGAATACTTCCCTTTGGGCCTAGTGGTCGTGCATAGGCTTGGCATGAAGAAATTTGGAAGATAATTGGGCCCATTTGCATTTTTAGGCCTTTTGCATCAATGTTGACTTTCAAAAATTTCCAAAAATTTCCCAACTTCCACAAGGCATAACTTGGTCAATTTTTAAGCTTTTCACATGTTCTTGGACATTTTAGAAAGGTCTTTGAGTCCTTTAACCAATGCCTTTGGTCCCATGTCATTTTGATTTACCAATCTCAAGTTATGGCTTTTGACTTAAAGTCACTTTTTGTTGACTTTTGAAAATGACCTATAATGTTGAAATTGATAACTTTTTGTGAGAGCATTTCTTGGACTTGGAACATGAAGATGAATTGTAGGAAATGTCTTTCTCTTCAAAATGAGCTTTGGATGGAATTTTTCTGATAATCCATGTGAAAGTTATGCCCTGGTCAATTTCTGTTGACTTTTTCAGCTGTCCAAATATAGCAACTTTTGCATCTTTGATGATTTCTGAGCCAAATTTTGAGAATCATGATCAAGCATTGATCAAATGATGTTTGTGGCTTCAAAATGATATATTGACCAAAATTTGAACTTTTGACTGTCAAATGACCATTTTGCCCCTACAGTTGACTGTAGTGCAATCTAGGGTTTTGACTGTGCAATTTTGAGTTGAATGCCTTGAAACTTGACATGAGGATATTTGACCATCTTTGTAGGCACATGAGACTTGATTGGGCCTTTGAAAAGTTCATTTGCTTGACCAGAATTCAAACCCTAGTTTTGACTGTCTAGGAGACAGTTGAGCTGCACAACCCTGGGGGAATTTTGTGACCTTGACTTTTGACAATTCTTGATGAATATGGGAGGGCAAATTTTGGGGTACAACAGGCAAATAAGCTGAAAATTTGATTTTTTAAACAACACTATATATTGTTTTTACTACACGAATTCAAGGGAGAGGCTCATTATTTCAAATTTCATTTCCCTTTCTATTCTCCATTCTGTCTTCACTCACTCAAGAACAAAATCCCCCTCTCTTGCAAAACTCTCCTTACCGGCCTTCACCCTCCCACCAGTCACCATCGCGCTCCTCTTCTTTGGCCGCCTCTCTCCTCCGGTCGCTTCCCTTTTTCCGGAGACTCTCCTCCTCTCCGGCCAGCATCATCATCATCATATCTCCTCTTCATCTTCTTCAAGTGTTTGCAAGAGGTAATCAAAAACTCCATTGATTCTTGAGTTTTGTAATTTGATTTTTGTGAATTGTTCATAATTAGAGCTTGGTTTAATAATTTAGGTTAACTCTATATTTAAATTAGGAATTGGCATTGATGAAAAACACAAGAAGGGGGGGGGGGTGGTTGAATTGGAATCTTAAAAATCAATGCAAATAACACGATGATTTTTATCATGGTTCGTTTAAACTCAAACTACTCCAATCCACCCATCAAGGTGATTTCTCCTCTCTCCAACGAGGTCTTAATTAACTAATCAAACTTGATTACGCAACTACTTTGACTACTGCCAAAGTCTTCTTGAGTATAACCACAACCCGGTATATCTCAAGGAATTACACTAAATAAAATATGAATAAAGCAGTGTACATTATGTTTTTCTTTACAAAAACAGTATCACAAACTTATGATGTATTACACAATTTAGAGAGTAGTATGAATAAGGAGTAGCAGCGTTAAAGTATATTGAATTGTGGTGTGTAAATCGTAAATGATTTATCTTTATCCCTTGTTTAAATAGGCGCAACAATCTTGAGTATTTGGAAACTTGATAAATGTCAGTTAATGTGCTTTCCTCAAATAAAAGATCCTTGTCTATTTGTAGTTGTTGCAATTGATATAGCTTTGATGAATTGTAAGGCTTCAAAACATTAAGGAATCTGTTTGCTGCTTGCTTAAGAACTTTGGAAGGTCAGAATCATAAGGTCCTGTTTGCAGCGTTAGACTTTCTTTCAGAGTTAAAACGTGTTTCTCTTAGCGCAACTTCTGATCTTCATTCATCAGAACTTTCTTAGAATAGTCTACGTTCACAGCAAGAACATCCTTGTAGATTAACTTCTGATCTACTTCCATCAGAACTTCTCTACAAAATAGAATATAATTTTAGAGTGCATAATTGTTCTTTGTGTTTGTTATCATCAAAACTCTTACAAGGGTTGTAGAATCAAACTATGTTCTAACAATATCCCCCTTTTTGATGATGAAAAAAACTTGGAATTTCAATTAAAATAGATAGAACATAAAGAATTAGAGAGTCTCCCTCTGAGTTGAGTACTCAGATAGAGATGAATTACTCCCCTGAAGTTCATTCTGATCAGAGCTTTTGATGCATCTCCTTCTGTCTTCATCAGAGTTTTGTTCATGTTCTGCTTTCATAAAAAAACGAGAAGTTATGATATTCAAAATGTTTGAGAGTTTGTCTCGATATACTGTTATTGAAAATATATTACGTTCTCCCCCTTTTTGTCAGGAATCAAAAAGCAATATAAAGACTAATATTCAGAGTCAAAAAGATGAGTTATATTAAAACATGATTTCAATAAAACTTTCAGAGCCAAATAAAACAAGATAAATGAATGCAGAAAACAAGTTACATAAAAAAAACTAAGATTGAGGAGGGGAAGTCGTGTGAACAACACTTTCAGCAAGCTCTTAATCTGAGTGCTTGATTCCTCTTGTTTTCCCATCATTTCCTTGATTTCTTTGCTCGTGTCTTCTTGCTTGTCCAATCTTTCTTTGATCACTGCATTCTCTTTTTTTAACTCTTCCAGAGTTTACATAACCAAAGATGAAGATGGTGTATCCACAAAAGATGCAAGTTTCTCAGAACACTCTGTAGCAGTTTCTGATTCAGTGGCTTCTTCAAGTGCTTTGCCTTTGTCTTGAATAATATCCAGAGGAAGATTTTCAGAGCATGGTTCAATAACTTCTGAAGGTTGGTGCTCTTTCCAGGGAGAATTGTCCAGCAGAAGAATCGATTTCCTTTCCCAGTGACTCAGAACTTGATCCTTGAAAACTTTCAGTTGATCACAAAAGTTCTGTTGGGCCAGTTCATAGCTTAATTCCTTGATTTTCTAGGATTCTGAGTTGAAGCATCTTCTGAACCGGTTCCAGTGAGAATTAGAAGCAGCAGGATTTGGATTTTTTAAGCTTGCTTGCTTCAAATAGTTAACCCATTCCATTATTTCTGTTTCAAAAATCAATAAATTTCTACCAACAACTGCTTTGGTGATAGTTGGTTTTTGTTTGGGAATGGAAATTTTGTGAGAGGTTGAGGCAAGGTGATCTAGCGCTTCTAAGTCTATGAATGTTCTAAGGTGATCTTCTGGAGGGTTAATATGAGAGGGAGTAGGAGAATAAAAAATGATGATTGATGATGCATGTGTGTTTGGTGGAGTGGAATGGTAAGGTGATGGGATTTCTGGAATGTCTTGGATGGAGAGAGGTTGTCGAACCATGAGAGGTTATGTTATTCTAGGAATTGATGTGGTGGTATTAAAGTCTGTGTATGAATTTTCTGGTTGGGAAGCGGTAGCGTTTAGATTTTCTGGGTTAGTGGTTTGGAAGTTTGGATTTTTTGGGTGAGGATTTTGAAAGCCTGGACCAAATTGATCAATATCAGAAAGAACTCTAGCAAGTTTTGGCTGATTTTGTTCAAGATGTGGATTGGGAGAGAGAGGTTCGTTTAGTATGTTTTCTAGAGTTACTGAGGGGTCAAACTCTATATAAAATCTTAAAATGTTTGAGGTGAGGGATGTTCTATTGGTTTTGGAGAGGAGGGTGTTTCAGATGTTGGAAAAAACCATTACTTCTACAACAGAAATAAAAGAAGAGTTACCTTTATTTTTAGCAGCTTTTGGAGTCTTCTGAGAAGATCCTTCTCCTGCAGCTTTTCTTTTTCTGGACTTCTTTAGGACAACATCTGGAGCTTGCTGATGCAGATCACGAATGTTTAGCTCTGGAGCAGTTCCATCCTTCTTGCATTCTTCTAAATATCTTACAACTATTTCTGATGAAGCATCAATTTCAGAAAATAGAGGAAAATCTTTCAGAGGAATTCTCCTTGATGTCATGACTTCCGTTGTAGAAATGATTGGATCCTTCTTGATGCTCTTAATAATCTTAATCTTTTTCAAGTTCTTGGTAAGGGGTTTTCCAGCACATGTCTCCAGCGTGCTTATCTGCTGAGCTTTAGTCAGATGCTCTATTAACCTATTCTCAGTCAGAATATTTGAAATTAACCTGCCTAGAGGTATCCAATCCCTCTTGGTTCTTTCATCTTCTCTTGTTTCCCTCACGCTTGTTCTCAGATGATTGAAAAGCAAGTGAGGAAGGTTTATTTTTGTCTTCTTCGTAATGAAGTATAACAGGAACTGTTGATCAACATTTATATAGTTAGGAGAGCTTGTTGGCTTCCTGTGGTTGATACAACCCATAATGATCTTTGCCCAGATTCTGAAGTAGTCCTTCAGATCTTTAATCTTATTGGATGGATGCCCATAAGTGAAGATAACTCTTGATATGGATCTTAGGTCAGAACATTTCTCAGCCATGTCGCTGCAACGGATTCCTCCGCAATTATAACCAATCAGCTTTGCAATCAAATCTTAAGTGATTGCAATTTTCTTCCCCATTACATAAGATGTTACTTGGTGATTAGAGGAGGTTGCATGAATCCAGAATTCCTTTACCAAAATTGGGAACACTGGACCTAGAAGACGATCAAAATACCTGTTCCAACCTTGAATAGCTACATCTGCAGTAAGATCAAGCCCATTCTCCTTCATGCTTTCAAAGTCAATGATAAGCTCGCAGAGAACCTTGAGAGAATAAATTGGAGTAAGTAAGGTTCTGGATGGTTCTTCATATTGTCCTACTGTTTATGAAGATGAACTAGGAGCACATTGAAGATTTTTAGCGCTTGAAGATGAAGCCATTGTTCACACTGACTCTTTGAGATTTCTTAGAAAAAGGGTTTTTGCAAACGAAAACTAGAGAGGAAATAGGAGTGATAAGAAGTGAGAGTGATAGTGAATGTGTATTTATAATCAATTTGAAAACTTAATCAATAATAAAGAGAAAAATATTAATGATTACACAACAATTATGAATCCTTAAAATAGGGGATGGCGTGGAGATAAGAAACAGTTACCAATGACACGTGTCTCAATGCACCCAATCAAAGCTTTAGACCCTTCAGAATTTGAACGTGTGTTCAGCCTTAGAAGGACGCTCGTGAGAGGGTGACAGATGTTGATAATGTGAATTGCACGCCTCTACCTTTGAAATGAATCGTTTAGATCTTCTTAGATAGATTCTGATGCAACTGCCCTTCTAACTTCTGAAGAATTATTGATCAGATGTTCATAAAGAAAACATAAAATTATGAGGGTTAATGAATATATAAATAAAACTCTTATTCTGGACATAATTTCATGCTTAGATGTTTCAGAATGAAATTAAACCTATCTTCAGAAAATGGTTTGGTAAAGACATCAGCCCACTGATGGTCTGTGTCAATAAATTTTAAGGAAATGATTCCTTTCTGAATATAGCCCCTAATAAAGTGATGTTTTATTTCTATATGCTTAGCCCTAGAATGCCAAATAGGATTCTGAGATAAACATATTGCAGAAGTATTACCACATAATATAGAAATGTTACTCTCAAATATGTTGAAGTCTTCAAGCTGATTCTTCATCCAGAGCATCTGTGTGCTGCATCCAGCAGCTGCTATGTATTCAGCTTCCGCTGTTGACAAAGCAATTGTGGATTGCCTCTTGCTGGTCCATGAGATCATATTTTCTCCTAGAAATTGGTAGCTTCCAGAAGTGGTTTTTCTTTCTACTTTGTCTCCAGCGAAGTCAGCACCACAATACCCTTCTAAATTGTATTCACTAGTTTTTCTATAAAACAAACCAAGATTAGTAGTACCTTTCAGATATTTGAAAATTCCTTAACAGTTGTTAAGTGAGATTCTCTAGGATCTGATTAGAATTTGGAACATAAGCATACACTGTATAGAATGTCAGGTCTTGAAGCTGTAAGATATAAGAGAGAACCAATCATACCTCTGTAGATCTTTTGTTCTACCTTTTTACATACCTTTTCCTTTTCGAGAATGCATGTGGGATGCATTAGAGTCTTAAATGGCTTACACTCTGATAGGTCAAATTTATTCAGAAGTCTTTGACTTATTTGCTTTGGTGTATGTAGGTTCCTTTTGGAGTTTGATTGATCTGAATGCCCAGAAAGAATTTGAGTTCTCCCATCAAGTTCATTTCAAACTCTGCATGCATAGACTTAGCAAATTCTCTTCCCATAGAAGCTTTAGTAGATCGAAAAATTATATCATCTACATAAATTTGACAAACTAAAATATCATTCTTAAATGACTTACAAAATAACGTTGTGTCCACTTTCCCTCTGGTGAATTCCTTTTCTAACAGAAAGCTACTTAGTCTTTCATACCAAGCTTTGGGAACTTGTTTCAGACCATATAGTGATTTCTTTAGTTTGAAAACATATTCTGGATGTTTGGAATTTTCAAACCCATGGGGTTGGTGCACATAAACTTCTTCATCAATGTATCCATTTATGAATTCACTTTTGACATCCATCTGATAGAGGGTGATGCCATTATTCACAGCAAAAGAAATTAAGAGTCTGATAGATTCTAACTTGGAGACTGGAGCAAAGGTTTATGTATAGTCTATCCCCTCTTTCCGACTATAACCTTGTGCAATCAGTCGTTCCTTGTTTCTGATTAATTCTCCTTGTTCATTCAGTTTGTTTCAGAATACCCATTTTGTTCCAATGATGTTGAACCCTTTTGGTATGGGAACCAAATCCCATACGTCATTTATGGTGAATTGATTTCATTCCTCCTGCATAGCCAGTATCTAGTCGTTGTTCAGAAGAGCTTCATCAATGGTAGTTGGCTCAATCAGAGATACCAATCCCATGAGAGATTCTTCAGAATTTTTGAATATGGATCTTGTTCTGATTGGATCTTCCTTCTTTCCCATAATTTTGTCTTTAGGATGAGCTAGGCTGCTTCTGGATAGTCTTTTCTGGAGAGGTTCTTTAGATGTTGTTGTAGTGCTTGTGACATTTCCTTCTGATGTTGTTTGTGAGTCTTTGTTGGGAGCTTCTGATGTATTGCCTTCAGTACCTGTGAATTGAACTTCTATATCTGCAAGAGATTCATTTTGCTTTGACTTTTGAGAGCCAAGCTTGTCATCAAATCTAACACTGATTGACTTTTCTACAATCTGTGTTTATGTGTTGTATACTTTGTAGTCTCTTGAGTGTTCAGAGTATCCTAACATAATAAACTTCTATGCTTTAGAGTCAAATTGTTCAGATGTTCTTTGGTGTTAAGCATAAAACAAATACATCCAAATTGATGGAAATACGAAATGTTGGACTTTCTGTTCTTCCACAGTTCATATGGAGTCTTATCCAAAATAGGTCTTATGGAGATTCTATTCTGAATGTAACATGCTGTTTTAATTGCTTCTGCCCATAAGTTCTTAGCAATGTTAGTCTCGTTGATCATGGTTCTGGCCATTTCTTGTAAAGTTCTGTTATTTAGTTCTACAACTCCATTTTTTTAGGGAGTTATAGGACAAGAGAAATCATGAGAGATGCCATTCTCATTAAAAAATATTTCAAATTTTTTTTTCTTCAAATTCTCCACCATGATCACTTCTGAATTTGACAATTGTAAGATCTCTCTCATTTTGGACTTGGTTACACAAAGCAACAAACACAGAGTGTGACTCGTCCTTGTGTCTTAAGAATTTTACCCATGTCCATCTTCTATAGTTATCTACGATCACTAACCCATACTTCTTGCCACTAATGGATGCAGTTTTCACTGGTCCAAATAGATCTATATGCAGAAGTTCTAATGGTCTAGAGGTAGAAACAACATTTTTTGCTTAAAAGGAGGTTTTGCAAACTTGCCTTTCTGACATGCTTCCCACAGAGCATCTGAGCTGAACTTCAAATTAGGAAGTCCTCTGACCATTGCTCGTTGTTAACAGACAGTAGGCATTTTACATTCTGAATTTTTAGTTCAGAAAGTTTTATTTTGTAAATGTTGTTCTTTCTCTTTCCATGAAATAGGATAGATCCATCTTTCTGACTAACAACTTTACAGGAATTTTGACTAAAGATTATATCATAACTGCTATCACTTAATTTACTTATGGATAACAAGTTATGCATTAATCCATCTACTAACAGAACATTATTAATAGAAGGGAGGTTATCGTTACCGACAGTTTCAGAGCCAATGATCTTCCCTTTCTGATTGCCTCCAAAACCTACGTAGCCTCCATATTTAAGTTCCAAGCATTGAAACATATTCTTTCTTCCCGTCATGTGTCGAGAGCATCCAGATTCCAGGTACCATGATTGGTGTTTTAGTCTTGATGTCAAATATATCTGCTACATATATAATTTTATCCTTAGGTACCCATATCTTTTTGGGTCCTTGTTTGTTAGTGTTACCAAGATTCTGTTTGAATTTTGGTTTAGCAGAAAAATCATTACTGGTATATTTTAAGTCATGTGTGTGCCCATAGGTAAAGTGAGATTTTAAAGGAGCGCGTTTAATAACTAAGTCCATGACTTTATTAGGTTGGGATACTTTACCTTTGTATCCTATACCTTTTCTGCCATTTCTGCTAGCTCCATAGATCATTAAAGCCATCTTGCTTCTATCTATGTGTTTAGCAAGGAACTTATGAAAGCTATGATCATATTCCTTTATGATCTTATTAAAGTTACTGGGAACCACTGAGATTGTTTCCTTCTGAGTGTTTTGTAAATCATTTTCAAGTTTTGAATTTTTTTCTTTTAGCTCAGAATTTTCTAATCTCAGATTCTCAGTTTCTTCAGAGTCATAAACTAGATCCTTTTTCAGGTTCTTGAATTTGACTCGAAGCTGCTGATATCTTTCAAGAATTTCACTCAAACTTTCTCCTAATTCAACTTTAGTAAAGTTTACAGTAAAGTCAGGAAATACCTCTTCTGTGTTTGCTTCTGATTCTGACCTAGATGATTCAGTATCTTCTGTCATGTTGGCCACAAGAGAAATGTTGGCTCTTTCATCTTCTGATTCTGTGTCTACATCAGAAGTATCTGAGTCAACCCATGTTTCCATGAGACTTTTATTCTTCTCCTTGAAGAACTTCTTTTTGGGGTTCTCCTTCTGAAGCCTTGGACAATCGCTATTGTAGTGCCCTTGTTCATTGCACTCATAGCAAACAATGTCCCTGTTGCTTGACTTTCTGTGTCCCGAAGATGATTCAGACTTTCTGTGTCCAGAAGGTGATTCAGACTTTCTGTATCCAGAAGATGATTCATTCTGATTCCCTGTTCTTCTGGAATTTCTGAACTTCCTTTGCCTCTGCTTCCAAAGCTGATTGACTCTTCTGGAGAGAAGAGATAATTCGTCTTCTTCTGATGACGATCCACCAGAGGTTTCTTCCATAGCATGCAAAACTTTAAAATCATATTTTTTGTTAGATTTAATAGCTAACGGCTTACCTTGCTTATGAGGCTCATCATTTTCTAACTCTATCTCATGACTCCTGAGTGAGCTGACAAGTTCTTCTAGAGATGTCTTGTTAAGATCTTTTTCCAGTTTGAGAGAAGTGACCATGGGTCTCCATTGCTTTGTGTGATCGGTGGATCCGGAACTGACTGTTTAATGCTGGTTCGCGAAATGTCGCGGTAAGCAAGAGTCGCCACCGTCTTTTATTTTCTCCAAATGGAAAGGACAAAAGCACAGAAAAATTCCTTATTGAGATTAGTTCTCGGTTCGGGAGGTAGATTTATAGAAAGGGAAGGTGTTAGCACCCTTTCTATCCATGGTTATCCATGGGCTCTTAGATACTTGCTCACTTGTGTTTTCAAAATGTTTGTTTGCTTTTCAAGGTGAGTGGGTTTGAAAAAGTTTCTTTGAAAGTTTCAGATCGACTCTTGTATCAGTCCTCAAGAGTGTTTGAAAAGTTGTTTTGAAAGCTTTTTGAAAAGTGTCGGTGTGAAAAGAGTTTTTGATTTGTTTTGAATTAGAGCAAGTATCTACGAGTTATCTACCCACCCTAAGGAATTAGGCTGTGTAAATGTCCTTAAGGTAGTGCCATCCCACCATTGAGAGGTAGGTAGCACCACCGTTGGAGGTGTTCGGGTCAATTCGAGGGTTAGGGACAGTGTGGTCACCGAGCAATAGTAAGATACCTTAGAAGCTACCCTTATGCCATTGATCTTTTTATTCCGAGGCAACCGTTTCGAGGCAACTTGTTTCGAGGCAACCGTTTCAAGGCAACTAGATCAATGGAACATAAGGACTCACTAAGACGTCCTGTACTCGACGACCACGTTTCGAGGGGCAAGGCAACAGTGTGATCACCAGAGCAGCAGTAGGACACCTTAGAAGCTACCCTTATGCCATGTTCATGGACATAAGGACTTACTAAGACGTCATGTACTCGACGACCACGTTTCGAGGGGCAAGGCAACAGTGAGGCGTACCCTAAGAGTGGTGTGTGAATTGTGTGTCATTTTCAGTTATTATTTGTCTTGTCATGCATTGGGTGAGCTACGCTTTGATTTTATTTGGGAATTCATTCTTTCATGTGATTAGCAGTTAAAAGGGTGCGGAAAATAAAAATGCGGAAAATAAAAGTCCTACGCTATTACAAGGCGCGGGTCTACATCGCCAAATAAAACCAAGACCCGATTTGAATAAAAGTGCGGAAAGTAAATGTCCTAATTATCTATTACAAGGCTTTGGAGCAAATACATTATATCCACAAAAGAAATAAAAATAAATGCAAAAAGAAATAAGAATCGAAAGTGCGAGGGCGTTGGACCCTTTAAAGAAATTAAATAGAAATTATAAATTAATTAATGATTAAATAAAGAAAAGAGATTATTTTTATGTTTTTTTGGTATTTTATGAAATAAAGAAAGTTAATTGAAATTAGAAATTAAAATAAAAGCCTAGTTCTAAATTTGTTTTTAATTAAAAAAAAAGTTTAAGTTTTAACCTAATTTATCCTAATTAATTAAATGCCATATTTATTTACAAAATTAATTAATAATAATAATAAGGAGAAAAAGTTATTTATTGAGAAAAGAATAAAGATACTAATAACCTAATTTTTATGTTTTTTATTTATAATTATTTTAGAAAAAGACATTAAAGTTAAAAACCTAAATTTAAACTAATTGTTTTATTGGAATTTATTTACAAAAACTATTTAAAGAATTAAAAAAATTAAATAAAACATATTTTTATTTTTTAATGATTTCTGATTTTTTGGTTTTGTGTTATTATTAAGATTAATTTTGGTGAATTAAATAAAACAAAAGAAAAACAATTAAAATAAAAAGAAGAAAAGAAAAATGGAAAAATGAAAGGTGATGCAAACCATGGGGGTGTTGACCCAATTTAGGAGGGAGCACGAAGTCGCGGCATAAGCGGATCTGGAAGCGGCGGTTGAGTCCGCAGTTGCGCGGAGGAACTGCGATTTGGACGCTTCTCGTTCTTCTATTTCTGATTCAGAGAGCCAAATTCCAGTCCTGATCTTCACAAAGAATTTTATGGATAAAGTTCAAACAATCAAAAAGAAAATTAAATAGAATAAATGAAATTGAAAATCTTAGAATTTTGTGTTGCTTTATCATGACTCAATGATGTTGTTGTGGTGCTGTCAAGAGGATGATGATTTGTGGTTGCATCTGTTTTGAGCTTGTGTCAACGGTATGAACATGAGCTTGTGTAAGGTTTCTGTTTTGGTTGATGAGATTTTTGTTAAAGTTAGTTCATGGGAAATTGCACGTGAAAAGTGAATTTACAGTGCAACAAGAAGAAAAGTGGGGGTTTCCATCGAGTGGCCTCCGTACAGGATTTTGTATAAGAGAATATGAGGTTTTTTTTTGTGGAATTTTTTGTTTTTTCGTTTTAGAGAGTTCTCTAGGTTGTGTTCTTTTTTTTTTGATCACTTGCATATGCATTATGTAATGTATTTCAATTGGAATTAAGGGCCTTGAAGCCTTGCATTCATACATAAGATTTTGCCATAAACCTCCATTAACAAACTTTCCATCTTTATACCAATTTTGAATTCTTACTTGATTAGGCCTTGAAACAAATTTGGGATGTTGTATAATGATGATTCAAAGCTAATCAAGACCAAATATACCCCTTAATTAACCTTCTTGATTTTTATTTGATTTTAAAGGATTTAAAATGAATTAAATCCAATAAAATCAAATAAAAATGAAAAAAATAGTTTTAAAATTTGAAATAAAATGTGGGACACGTGGGAAGCATGTCCAAGATGATTCAAATGGAAAAAGTGGGCCCCTTTTGTCAAAAATAAAATTTCAAGGATAAATGATTTTGGCCATTTCACAAAAATTTCCCAACTTCTCCAATGCATATCTTGCTCAATTTCGAAGTTATTAACATGTTCTTGGACATTTTGGAAAGGTCTTGAAGTCCTCTAACCAATTTCTTTTGTCCCATGTCATTTTGCTTTACCAATATCAAGTTATGGTCTTTGACTTAAAGTGCCTTTTTGTTGACTTTTGAAAATGACCTATAATGTTGAAATTGATAACTTTTTGTGAGAGCATTTCTTGGACTTGGAATGTGAAGATGAATTGTAGGAAATGTCTTCCCCTTCAAGATGAGAATTGGATGGAATTTTTCTGATGAACCGTGAAAAAGTTATGCCTTGGTCAAGTTACAGTTGACTTTTCAACTGTCCAAAAATAGAAACTTTTGCATCTTGAGACTTTTTGAGCCATACTTTGAGAATCATGATCAAGCATTGATCAAATGATGTTTGTGGCTTCAAAATAAGATGTTGACCAAAAATTTTGACTTTTGACTGCCAAATGACCATTTTGCCCCTACAGTTGACTGTTGAGCAATTAGGTTTTTTGACTGTGCAACTTAACCTTGTGAGCCTTGAAACTTGACATGTAGGTGCTTGACAATGTGTATGAGCATGGGACTTGATTGAGCCCTTGAAAACCTCAACTTCCTTGCAGGAACCAAAAACCCTAGTTTGACTGGCTTAGGAGGATGGTTGACTGGGTAGCCCTTGAGTAGACTTTGAACCATTTGAGGTGATGCTTGTCAAAACATTGAAGATTATGGGAGGGAAAATTTTGGGGTACAACACTTTGGTAGACTTTTGATGATCTTCTTTACATGATCAGTAGTTGAATACCCTTTGTCTAGAACTTTCAGCCCAACAACCAGAATTTGGAATCTTGAGAACATTGCTTCAATAGTTTCACTTTCTTCCATCTTGAAGGCTTCATACTTCTGAATGAGCACAAGGGCTTTGGTTTCTTTTACTTGCATGTTGCCTTCATGCGTCATTCTCAGAGAATCAAACACGTTCTTATGTGTCTCTCTGTTTGTGATTTTCTCATACTCTTAATATGAGATGGAACTCAGGAGAATAGTTCTGGCCTTGTGATGATTTCTGAAGTCACGCTTTTAATGATCAGACATTCTTTTTCTTTCAATCTTCTGACCACTTTCATTCACAGGATGCATGTACCCATCAATTACCATATCCCAGAGATCATCATCATGAGCCAGAAAGAAGCTTTCAATTCTGTCTTTCCAGTAATCAAAGTTCTCTCCATCAAAGATTGGAGGTTTTCCATTGATTCTGTCTTTCTCATCATGGTAGTCATTGTTGATGTTCTGACTTGGTCCCACCATAGTGTTCTTCTTAGCTTGGATCTTTTACTGACATGGTTAAGTGCTTGAACTCAGAACCGGGCGCTCTGATGCCAATTGAAGAATTGAAAAACACAAGAAGGGGGGTTGAATTGGAATTTTAAAAATCAATGCAAATAACACGATTAATTTTATCCTGGTTCGTTTGAAATCAAACTACTCCAGTCCACCCGCCAAGGTGATTTGGCCTCTCTCCAAAGAGGTCTTAATTCACTAATCAAACTTGATTACACAACTTCTTTGACTACTGCCAAAGTCTTCTTGAGTATAACCACAACCTGGTATATCTCAAGGAATTGCACTAAACAAAATATGAATAAAGCAGTGTACAGTATGTTTTTCTTTACAAAAACAGTATCACAGACTTGTGATGTATTACACAGTGTAGAGAGTAGTATGAATGAGGCGTAGCAGCATTGAAGTATATTGAATTGTGGTGTGTAAATCGTAAACAATTTATCCTCATCCCTTGTTTAAATAGGCGCAACAATCTTGAGTATTTGGAAACTTGATAAATGTCAGTTAATGCGCTTTCCTCGAATAAAATATCCTTGTCTATTTATAGCCATTACAATTGATATAGCTTTGATGAATTATAATGCTTCAGAACATTAAGGAATCTGTTTGTTGCTTGCTTCAGAACTATGGAAGGTCAGAATCATAAGGTCTTGTTTACAGCGTTAGACATTCTTTCAGAGTTAAAACATATTTCTCTTAGCGCAACTTCTGATCTTCATTCATCATAACTTTCTGAGAATAGTCTACATTCACAGCGGGAACATCCTTGTAGCTTAACTTCTGATCTACTTCCATCAAAACTTCTCTACAAAACAGAATATAATTTTAGAGTGCATAATTGTTCTTTGTGTTTGTTATCATCAAAACTCTTACAAGGGTTGTAGAATCAAACTATGTTCTAATAGGCATTAGACTAACCCTTAGACTTAATTCTTGATTTAGGTTGAAGTTGATTTAGGAATTGATTAGGTTGTTAGATCTAGTTTGTGATGTAGAAGCTTAGTGTAATTTGTGCACACTAGGTGTTTGTTTTAATTCCTCATAGAAATCTAGAATTGAATTAGGATTAGGATAACACTTAGATTATAGTCTAGTTCATAATTCTTGAATTAGGTTTATAATTTGATTTAGGATTTAGCTTAGTTCTTGAATTTAGGTTGAACTAGATGTAGAAAATTAGTTAACACTAACGCTTAGGTTAATTTAGATACTAATTATTGGTGTATTTAACATGTGAAGTAGGAAGCAGGAAATAAAGAGTGTGCGCTCGAAGTATCTATTGAAAGTTCTGTAGCAGGCACCGCTTTCTGTACGCTAATTGTGTTTTTTTAAAGTCCTATATTTGAATAGGCAATTCTACGCGTGTGTTTATTTTTCTCACATGTCTTGTTGTATAGTTCTCGATGATGAGTTCGATACTTGGTTTTGGATTCATTCTGGATGATGAGTTTGTTCCAAGTGGATTTGGTTTACATTATTTTTTGTCATTTATGGTTACATCAAAAAAATACAAAAAAGGAATGATAATGATGTGCGCCTGATTCATACCCGGATGTATGTTCCCTTTGAGGCTTGGTTTTGTTCATTCTAGAAGATGAGTTTTCTCCTTCTTTATTTTACTTATTGCACAAGCATAAAAAGGAAAGAAATACTTGGATATTATGTGCCACAGTTCATTCTTAATGATGAGTTTGTTCCCTCTTTTGTGTCGGTTCACTCTCGATGATGAGTTTGTTCCATTTGCTCATTTTCTCACACGCTTATCTCTTTGTACCCTTCATATTTTCTTTCTTCCATTTGCCATGCTCCCTTAGAACTAGTAGATTATTCTCGAAGATGAATTTTATTCCGAATAACAACTAGGATGGTTCATTTTCAGATGAGTTGATTCCTAGTAAACCTTAGTCTGAACCTTAAGGCAATGTTTGTATGATAAACTCAAAATCCTTTTTTAAAGGTAAAAGACACAAACAAATGCAAACTTCTTTTCTTTCCTTTTGGCTTTTGAATTTCAAAATGGATGTGTTATTGTACCTCTATGCAATATGACGCGTAATTCCTCAAGGGCCGGTTTGCATTATTTCTACTTTCTACGAGTCGCAACGATAGTATTATTCGCCTATGGGAACTTTTTGAGCACGTTGATTCCTTTCTACTCCAGATGCGTAAGTCTCCAAAGGTCGAGCTACAGGTAGAATGCAAAATTGATTTCGTTCCATAAAAAATACAAACCTAAAAAAACTATTGAGCTGAACTATGGCTGCTCTGATTCCTTAAAAGGGATACGTAGGCAGAGCATTTTGTGGGGCCTAATCGAGCACAATTTGTGAATACTTATTTCTTTTCCCCACACTTCTTCTTATTTCTTTTGCATATATGCCTTGTATCGCTTAGATATAGATTCTCACACCCATTAGCTAAACAACAAGAGTGAATGCCGTAGAGTACTACGGACGTGTGGGGTGATAATATCTTCCTCTCCCATAACCGACTCCCTTACCCAATTTCTTGGTCGAAAGACTGTGATTTCTCCCTTTTGGGTTTTCTTCGATATTTCCCTTTCTCCTTCGTGAGATAAATAGATGTTCGGTGGCGACTATATTGATTTTTATTCTATGAGTTTTATCCAGTTCCTTCAAAGACATGATTGGTTTTATTCAAGAGTTCCATAAGAGTGCAAAATTACCCAAAGTTATGATTTCCTTATTTCTAACCCTTGTTCCCAAATCAGATAACCCTTAAGGCTTTGAGGAGAATAGGCCCATATGCTTAATTGGGTGTATGTACAAAGTTATATCTAAGATTCTAGCATCAAGACTAAGGAAAGTGATTGGTAAGGATATTTCTAGTAATCAAATCACCTTTATACATGGGAGGAAAATTTAGGATGGGGTACTAGTGACTAAAGAAATAATAGACTTTGCAAGTAGAGAAAGGAATATTTTTTTTATTACTGAAAGTTGATTTTGTTCAAGCATATGATAGTGTGTATTGGGATTTCTTGAGAAGAATGTGTTGGAATGTTGGTTTTGGTCAGAGGTGGATGCAATGATTAGAAGCTAGTGTGTTTAATAGCAACATGTCGGTGTTAGTCAATGGAAGTCCTAGAGAAAAATTATCATTTGGAAGGGGTTTGAGACAAGGTGATCCACTGTCTCCTTATTTGTTCACAATCGTAGCAGAAGGCTTGACAAGTTTAGTGAGGAAGGAAGTAAGTGTGAGTATGTTTAATAAATTTAAAGTGAATGATAGAGTTGGGTATGATCTTCTCTAGTTTGTTGATGATACAATAATAATGGGGGAGGGGTCGTGGCCAAATTTACGGGCTATGAAGGCCATCTTTAGAGGGTTCGAAATGGTGTCTAGCCTGAGGATTAATATGCCGAAAAGTAAGTTATATGGAATAGGTATTGAAGATAATTTTCTTCAGGATGCTTCAGAATTTCTAGCTTGTAAGGTTGATAGTATACCTTTCAAGTTCCATGGTGTCACTATTGGTGGAAATCCTAGAAGGGTGGATTTCTAGAAACTGATTGTAATAGTTATTAAGTCTAAACTTTATGCGTGGAAGTGGAGACTTCTTTCAATGGGTGGGAGGTAAATTTGATAAATTTTATACTTACTAATATACTTGTTTATTTCCTTTCTTTTTCCAAAGCACCAGATAAAGTAATCCATGAAATTACTAGTATTCAAAGGAACTTTTATCGCAAGGATCTAGTGAGAAGTGTGGTATTTCTTGGATAGGTTGGAAGTCTGTTTATAAACCTAAACATGAGGGAGGACTTGGTATTAAGGACATGTCAAAATTTAATAGAGATTTTTTAAGCAAATAGGCGTGGAGATTCCTCAAGGAGGAAAACGCAATTTGGGTGGGAATTCTATATGAAAGATATGGTAACCTGAATAGGAGATGGTGATTCAATAATGTGGGGAGGAAAAAGTCTAAAGAATCGTTATGGTGGAGAGAATTGGTCAGTCTAAAAGATTCTAAGGATTCATTTGGAATTATGTAACTGTTAACTTTTAGACTTTGTGAGGGACAATCTATACCCATATGGAATGCAAGGTGGTGTTTCTCGCGAACAATCTCTAGCCTCTTATTAAAGGTTACTTACAGGATCAACTACAATAAACCCAGACTTAGTGTTTTAAGTATTTTGGGTGGAAACTGGTTGATGTAGGATTCGTATGTATCAAAAGGCAAAAAGTAAAGGACAATTGCAAAGTAAGAACAAT
This sequence comes from Vicia faba, assembly GCA_948472305.1. Classification (NCBI taxonomy): domain Eukaryota; kingdom Viridiplantae; phylum Streptophyta; class Magnoliopsida; order Fabales; family Fabaceae; genus Vicia; species Vicia faba. The sequence goes on from OX451740.1 coordinate 342,989,186, forward strand.
AAATGACAAAGCTTGTAATTTAAAGTGAAAACTGGAAATTGCTTTGAATTAAAATGTGGAAGCATTCATACATTGCTAAGCTTGAACCCATTTCCGTCTTAGATGCGGGTACTTTGAGTGTAACACTCTAAATGTTAAGAAATGTGACCTCTAACACAAATACAAACGTTTGCTTAAATAGAAATTCTAAAAGTGTAATCGTCAACAGTTACCAGTCCCACATTGGGATTCATGGAGAACTGCCATAAACTACTTAGAAACATCCCCCGTTCTTTCCGACCTTTGATTTGATTATCGCTATTGCCGCCACTTACCCTTGCCTATCGACATTTGTTTCTGTCGAGCCTGCCTCCGAAACTGATGTCTTCGTTGACCAGCTTTCCTGGTTAATACTTCTTTGACTTGGTCGACGCAACCCATTGAGTGATAAACATTGTTGAAAATTGCTTGTCAACAAGTTTCCCCCCAAAACGCCACACTACAGCATTATTGTCCTACGACCACACTAAATTTTTCCACAACTCAAAAATCATGGCCACATACAAGCTTTGGCCAGGCTTTTTAAGTCGTAGACATATGTTTTGAAATATTGAATGTGGAGTGTGAAACTATGGCATTTTCTTCAATTTCCACAGTTATAAAATCACACTTATATTTAAGCCACGGTTAAGAAACTGTAGATAGTTTAATCCATAAAGAAAAACTGCGATAATATAACTTAAAATCGTGGCCCAAGCCCAAAACAATATACCCCGCCAGAATTTCCCTCTTTTTTTTAGTTTTCCTCTCTTTAATTATTTTCTTTTTCTAATTTTTTTAAGATTAAACAAAAGGAAATTTCGGCCGTACCAAGTCAAACCGGACCTGAAGCCCTTCCTTAACCAGACCGGGTTGTAAAAGTACAAACCCTAACTCCTTTCTCTCTTCCACCTCATTATGATCTTCTTCTCATATTCCATCAACCACTCATGAAACTATTCAACACCCATTCTGCTTGTTCAACACCATCCGGTTCACTGTCGCAGACAATGACACACCATAATGAACAAAACCACAAATTCACACAGAAACGCATAGCAATATAACTCAGAAAGAAGAATATCAATAAAAAAACCATTAAAGAAGAAGTAGCAACCAAAAGAGAATTAGAAGAAGGAAATAGGAACACCGAGTTTAGCTGGAACATCGAAACTATCTTCAAAAGCTCGTTCGAAAGGGTTCTCCAAGAGGTAAATCCCTTACACTCTGATTAGCTCTCGAAATGACGTTGTTTTTCTTATTTATCACAATAACCTCGCTTTACGTTTCCTTGGACGAATTTTTGTTTTCTTTTGAGATATTGATGTTAGGGTTTGAGTTGGGAACAACTCGATCCGACCATTTGATAGGTTTTTAGAGAAATCTAAATCCAAATTTGGATTCTAAGGCAAAGATAAGGGGGGGGGGGCTGTGTTTTGTTTTTCTGGTTATGGTTTCGTTCGCCTGAGATTTCAACCATTCTCATGAATCGTGAAACGGCCATCGTAGGCAACCACCTTCTCTGGCCTTGGTTACCTTCTCCGGCGAGAACATTTTGATATATATATATATATATATATATATATATATATATATATATATATATATATATATATATATATATATATATATATATATATATATATATATATATATATATATATATATATATATATATATATATATATATATATATATATATATATATATATATATATATATATATATATATATATATATATAGAGAGAGAGAGAGAGAGAGAGAGTGTGAGAGAAATAGGTTTTGACATATGAAGTTGAATGTTTTATTTTTGTTTTTGTTAAATGAACAGAAAAAAACATTGAAATCAAACTCCAAACCTTCAAGAATCGTAATACCCATAACACAAACTCTTCATAGATTTCAACCATTCTCATGAATTTTGCAATGGAAATTGCTCAATGAAACAACTTCTCTTCAAGTATGCTTTACTCCAGAGAATTCAAGAACTTTGTTGATTAGTATTCTGTAGATGCATACTTATTAATGAAATTATTTAACTTTTAAATTTTAATTATGTTGAATCTGTTTTCATTTCACACAGAGCAACAACCTTGTGCCAGGGTCGATGATAGGTACCATGTAGATCATATATACCATAGCTTTGATTCATCTATTTCGAATATAATTGAGAGTTCTAAAATATGGTTGGACTACACATAAGGTGTTTCACTTCCTTAGTTTTTTGGAAAATTTTGTTTGATGTTTTTTTCGCAAATGTAGTTTGATGTTTTGATATTATGGTGGAAACCACTCAAATTTAATAATCATTTTGTATAAAATGTTCTTTGCAAGGGTTGCTTTGTTTGTCTAAAATGTCATTTGTAGGGGTTTCTTAGATTGTTGCCACTGCTTTTCTTCTCTATGGTGGAAGATTATTCGTCAAAGGACACCATAAGAAGCTGCAAGAGGTTACTTATGTAATTGTAATACCCCAAATTTTCCCTTATAGATATCTAAAAATGTATCCCTTATTAAAGTTATCACTTTTATATAGGTTTGGATTGTTGTCAAATTATCGTGGGGTTTAAGTTTATAAAGAGGGGCGTACTATTTCAGGATGGACCATCAACATATGATGACCCATTAAGTTGGTTCTTACAATTAAGAAGAGAAGTGTATTTGTTAGAAAAGGGGGTGTGCGCAAGTGACCTTGTTCTCTAATTTACCAGGCCCATTTGCTTTTATTTTGAGAGGCATACATTTTGCTATTGATCCATTTGAAATAGAAATGTGTATTTGGGCCTGCGTTCAAATTAATTGGGACGGCCCTGTTTAGATTTTTTGTAGTTCGTTTTAAAAATGTTGACTAAACTCAACATTTGTATTTATTAATATTTTGTTTCATTTTACCAATATTATCACATTATTATTATTATTATTATTATTATTATTTCTATTACTATTTTTATTCATTATTATTATTAGAAATAATTATTTTGGTTGACTTTTAAGTTAAAATAAAAACAAAAAGAGTTTTGGAACCCTAATTGGTCCCAACGGCGACCTGCTGTTCTTCTTCATCCTCTACGACTAAGTAACCCAAGCCCAAAAAACGTTCATTGTACATATTTAAGGGAAAAAATGAATTTTGTAAATTAAAACAAATCCAATCTTTACATAATCAAATTATATCAATTACATATACACAATCATCCAATTCTTCAATACAAAATCAAAAACGAACCAACCACAATATACAAATACAAAATCAATCACAGATCTAAAATATCTAATTTACAACAAAATCTTCTAATTCCTAACACATCTAAAAATTCACTAAGCAACCTTGAATCTAATTTGTAACTGCAAATCATTATATTTTCCTAATTCATCTAATCTATATAAATATAAATAACCTAAGAATTCTAAAGAACGAAAAAAGAAAGAAAGGAGAAGGGATAGAGAAAAAAGCTTGCGGTCTTGAGTCTCCAACTGAAGTCATCTTCATCCAGGATCTGGGTTTCAAAATCTGAATCCCTAGATAAGTGAGGTTCATCAACGCCGCGCCTTCATTGTTATCATCGTTGTCATCATCTGGCGTACCTGCAAGACAGAGAGAAGAAGAGGAAGATTAAGAAGGCAAACCAAAATGACAGAGAAAGGAATTAAATACGACCAGAATCACTGCGGAGAGGTAAGCCTAATACTTAGCTTAGGTTTTTTCTGAATCTACGATTTGTGTGTTTTGTTTAAAATTTTGAAAATTTGGGTGTGTAATCAGCGGAATTGTTAGTCGAAGTTTGCAGTCGTTTTAAAGTATATTTATATTCCTTTTTGAAAATAGTTTTGGTTTTAATTAAATTATTAAAAAAGGGATTTGGTGTTGGTTAGGTATTTTTTTAAATATATTAATACATACAAATCTTTTTAATGCATGACAACAAAAATAATTTTAATGCAATTTTTAAAAGTGATTGAAGAATGAATTAGTAGGAAAATAAATATTTTAAATTTAATGATAAAGAAATAATTTCAGAATTTATAAATATAATTAAATATAAAATTAAAATAATAATATAAATAATAAAAATAAAATAATAAAATAATTTTAATTAAAAAACGCAAGGGGGTAGGACTTTGGAATGAAACCTAGGACTCTTTGTATAACCCTTAAACCAAAATCTTATAGAGAGACCTTTCATGGCCTAGAGACGAAAGTTCCGGTCTACAAAGAGGCTCCACTTAAGGGAGACCCTTGTGCCTTTTCCTCTAGTGTTATCCATGATACCCTTAAAGAAACCCCCTTATGCGGAGGGTAGAATATACGGATGCCAAAACTAGGATCCTACCATCTAAGAATACCTTTCATGAAATCCCGTCACTAAGCCACACAATCATGCATTCATACATCTTACATTTCATATATTCATTACCTTCCATTTCTTTTTGTCTGTCTTATTCACAGGATCAAAAAACATAATTAAAGGTTTTTTGGTGAAGTGTCCTACAAAAAAATGAACGCCAGAGGAAAACCACTTGTCCATATTAATGTCGTCAAGCCAAATATGACAAAGATCAAGGCTATAAAAGGGAAATCGTTTGAAAGGGATTTAAAGATGTTTGTTAGTTGTTATGGAGATACCCTTGAATTAACAAAAGTGGAGGTATAATTGGATGTTATTTCTGCCTTAATTTAGTTCTACGACCCTCCATTGAAGTGGTTTACCTTCCAAGACTTTCAGCTAGCATCGACTTTGGAAGAGTTTGATAGACTTTTAAATTTTTCTAATGGGAAAGCTTATATGGGAATCGAGCATACTATTGACATTAAAAACTTAGCAGATGTTTTAGGGATCCCTTATCCTGAATTATCACTGAATTACAAAAACGAAGGTGATGTGCAAGGGATTAAGATATGCTATTTGGAAACTAAAGCCCTTTATTTTGCCGATAACAAGGAAAAGGAGTGTTGTGTTGATTGTTTAGGGTTGCTTGTGTTTTGTATAATCTTATTTCTGCGGACTTTGGACTATATTGACCCTGCAACTATTAGTGTATTTTGGGGCGCAAAAGTTTTCAATATAGACCCAACTCCCGCTTTACTTGCTGATGTTTATTATGCACTTCACACCCGGTACGAAAAGGGGAGGGGTACTCTAAAATTCTGCATCCCACTCTTTTATTCTTGGTTTATTAATCACCTTTATAAGGAATAATACATGATTCCAAATTTGAAAAGATATGAGTGACCTCAAAAATTAAGGTCTCTTACTGATAATTCTGTGTTGTGGTATACAAGGAGGCTGGACATTGGAGATATCATCTATAGTTGCAGAGAATTTTCAAATGTTTCGTTGATTGGATCACGTGGTTGCATCAATTGCAACCATACCTTGGCTCTTCAACAACTAGGGTACCCTTTGGAAGATAAATCCTAGGATGAAAAACTTCGACAATTGATCATTCATGATATGGGCAAGAAAAACCAAGAGTTGTTGAACAAGATCATCTAAGCTTGGAATAGGGTTAATAAAAGAAAGGCTGAAAGGAACAATATTGTGGAGAAAGAGCCTTACACTCGATGGGTTTTGGATAGGGTGCAAGTTGTTAAGTTACCATTTGACATTGATCTTGAGTACAAGCCAGATGTTCCAGATTCTCCGCCTATGTCCTTAGAAGAAATAGACAATTTGAAGAATGCTTTGAAAAAATCTCAAAGGGAGAAAGAAGAATTGGAGCTTAACCTCCATAACTTAACTAAGGAGAAAATACAAATGCAACACATACTTGAATCAAAATATCAATAGATTCAAAAATACTGTGAGGCATTTGAGAAGGAAAGTCTTAAGCGGAAGAGTTCGACTGAAGGGTTGTTAAGTGCTACTTTCAACTTGGATTCCCACAACCAACGGTTGGAGGATACTGCTAGCGAGATTGGGAAACTAAGTAGGTGGTACGAAAAGGAAATGCAAGAAAAAAAGGTGATGGAAGAAGATTTAAGGGCTAAAATCCAAAGTTTGGCGCAAGCTTCTTTAGATCAAGAAGAACAAATGAAGTATCTTACCACCAGAATCCAAGATAGCCAAGAATCAGAGGTAAGGGAACACCTCAAAAGGATGATGGTAGAAAGATTTCTCGCCCAAATACTGATGAATATGAGCATGTGTGTCTTGAGTTAGAAGGCCTCCGAAAGGATTTCCTAATTCAACGGAAACTCTATACGGAGATGAGGGCTGAAAACTTATATTGGGAAGAGCAATATGTAAAGATTTCAAAAGCAGGAGAAGATAATCATAAGATAATTCCTGACCTCTACCAAGAATACCGGTTCTACAAAGATAAGCATACAAGACTCGCCTTCTTAGCCAACAATCTTATCGGCAACATCACTAGGAGTTTGAGAGATGCATCAAATGTGATGGTCCATCTTCCGAAAGATGTCGAAGACTTCCTCAAACATTGTAGGACAATGGTCGATGGGACAAATTGAAGAAATTGAAGAAAATCAAGCTGCATTCAAAGAGGATCTTGAATAAGTCAAGGGTAACATTGAATCGATGAAGGGGGGCGTGAGTCAAGTTATGTTAGCCTTAAAGAATATCATTGAGAGGCAAGAATAGATCCCTAGGGCGACCTTTGAAGAAGTATACCAAACCATTGGTGCATCAAGCGGTCCCTAACCAAGAAGAGAACTGGAGTCGGGACCTCAAACGTCAACTATGGCTCAACAAGAAATAAGACAAGCCGATACTGAAGGGTTTGTCCCACCTCCACCAAAGCTAAGGGCATCTCATACCTTGCAAATTTCGATCAACAACGCAAACAACTACATAGATTTGTAGCATGGAGACCATGACTTAAAATATGCCAAACAAGCACCCCAAAGGACAACCCATATACATGCTACTGAAAATCCATTGGCACTCAACCAATACAAATCTCTTGAAGAAAGGTTAAAGGCTGTGGACGGTTACGATGCTTTTGAAGTCGTCGCTCTCGAGATGGGTCTAGTTCCAGATGTGGTAATCCCTCTGAAGTTCAAAGTACCTCACTTTGGAATGTACAAGGGATTCACATGCCCGAGGAACCACCTATGCATGTATTGCAGAAATATGCATGCCTATGCTCAAGATCAAAAGCTGATGATCCATTGTTTCTAAGACAGTTTGAGTGGGGCATCCCTGGATTGGTACATGGAGTTGGAACGGGTCCATATCCAGACATGGGCAGATCTTGCAAAGGCTTTCCTGAGACAGTACAACTACAACTTGGACATGGCGCCTAACCATATGCAGTTCCAGAGCTTGTCTCAGAAAAAGGAGGAGTCTTTCAAGGAGTATGCTCAAAGGTGGAGAGAAATGACAGCCCAAGTACAACCACAACTTCTAGAGAAAGAATTAGTTGATATGTTCATGGGAACTTTAGAAGGGTTGTACTATGAAAAGATGGTAGGAAGCGTCTCTTTCAGATTTTCTGATTTAGTGACTATCGGTGAAAGGATTGAAGCAGGTATAAAGACTGGAAAGATACAACGGGCATCATCTAGTACCCCTTATAATGCAAAAAGACATGTTCCTAACTTTTCGAAAAAGAATGAGGGATAAATTAATGTTGTAGCCTCGCATCCAAGGGTACAATAACCATTTATAATTCCACAAGAACAACAATATAACATGTTTGAAAGGCCACCGAGAAAGTTTTATCTGCTCCCCATGTCGCACAGTAAATTATTACAACACTTAGTAAAGGCATATTTGGTAGAGATAAAACCTCTAGCTCCTCCTATCGGGGCACTCCCACCAAGATACGATGCCAATGCCAGATGCGAGTATCACGCCAATTCTCCCGGGCATACTATAGAGAAATGTTGGGCCTTTAAACACAAGGTACAAGATTTGTTGGACTCTTAGGATATCACTTTCGATAAACCGAACATCAAGACAAACCCATGCTTCTACATGGTAGACCAACGATAAATGCAATTGAAGTGGTCACTAACTTTGGGGAAGCCATACGAGTAAAGGCCCCAATAAACCTTTTGAAGGAATATATGTTGGAGTATGGGTTCCTTTCGAAACATGATGGATCTTTTTAGAAGACATTACAAAAATTGGTGGATCAGGGGATAGTCCAATTTGGGTCATACCCTAAAGGAGAATATGTAGCTGCAATCATGGGAAATACGAAGAAGCCATTGGTAATTCCTTGTCAAGGGTCAAACCTTAATAAGAAGACTCTTGTGATTCCATGGGGAGAGTTAGCAAAAACAATAGTGATGACACCAAGACAAACTCTAAGGATACCAGTAGTTCCAAAGAATATGATTGTAATTAGGGGACCATATCCTACCCCTTACAAAAGTGACAAAGCAATACCATGGAGTTATGATTCTAGATTATACTTCATTGGTCTAAAGCAAGAATGTGAGCCATCGACAAGTCAAGGACCTACAATCTCAACTATAGAAGGAACAGGGGGCGTGACTGGCAGTGGTCGGATCTATGGTCCCAAACCATAAAAGAAGAATGATATTGTGGTTAAAGATAAGATGGATTCTTTGGTGAAGGGTAAAGGAAAAGCGATGGTGGAGGAAATTCAAGAACAAAAGCCTCAGAGCAAGAATTTTACCAACCAAGAGGTGAAATAATTTTTGAAAATAATGAAGAGAAGTGATTACAGGGTGGTGGATTAGCTTCACCAAACCCCAGCCAAGATTTCAATACTCTCTAGTGAAGGTTCTATGTTTTTCTCATGTCGCAGAATAGATTACTGTAAACCAATTTGACAACGTTATAGAAAATATGACATCTGGATCATATCTGGGTTTTAATGATAGTGAGTTTCCTCCACAAGGTAGAGCTTACAATAAGGCATAGCACATTTCTATTCAGATAGGTACCACAAGTCTATCCAGGGTACTCACTAATATTGGTTTGGTCCTCAATGTGTTACCAAAATCTAGCTTGATGAAGTTAACACTAGATGGTGTTGTGATAAGGCTCAGTTCAACGATAGTTAAAGCTTTTAACGATTCTTAAAGTTCAGTATTTGGAGAAGTGGACCTTCCTATCAAGTTCGGCCCACATATGTTTTATATCACTTTTCAAGTGATGGATATAGAACCAGCGTATACATGTTTACTTGGATGACCCTGGATTCATGCAGCAGGGGAAGTCACTTCAACTTTACATTAGAAATTGAAGTTCCTCATTTAAGGGAGATTGGTTATAATCGACAGTGAAGAGGACATCTTTGTAAGTAACATAGAGTTCTACAAATATATCAGTATGGACGAAGAATTTATAACGACATTGTTTCAAGTCCTAGAGGTTGCTTCAATGGTAACCTTACTGGTGGAAAAAATCAAGAAACCTATTGTGACTTCATGGAGAGACATGTAAACAGTTGTGGAAGAGGGTACCTTAAAAGGATGGGGTAAAATTTCAGAAATACTTGAGAAAAACAATCGTTTTGGTTTGGGCTACGAATCATCAAAGGCTACCCTGAAAGGCAAAGCACGGTTTCCTCCTATTCAGGAGATCTTTGTCAACAAAGGGGTAGAGCATGGTGGATAGGTGGAAATGATATCTAACAAGAGCAACATCAAAATGGCTTTTGATTTCATCCACGAGTGCGCCCCAGGCGAAGAACTCAAGAATTGGACAATTGTGGAGATTCCGAAGATATTTTTCTTTCTAAAGTAATTTTTATTATTTTTGAAAGAACCTATGTCATGCTCGAGGCATAGGGGTAGCTTGTAAGGGTCCCAAATTTGTTTCAATTTTATTCACAATTAATAAAAGTTATATTTCACATTCAATTAAGATTCATGTCTTTCAGCATTTATCTATTATATTTAGAAATGGCAATACTTTTCTTCATATGCATTTTCCAAACCCACATACTAAAATTGCACCAAAACATGATAAATGTGCATATCCATGCCTAAAATCACTGATAATGTTACTGCTGTTATCCGATATAATTTTGATGCACCCATCAATCAAGCGAAAGAGGAAGATGATGAAGATCTTGAACTCTCTAAAGAATTGGCGAGGGAGATAGAGCAGAAAGATGATAATATACAAACATACCAAGAAATGATTGAGACCATTAATCTTGGCACATAGGGGGATCCCAAAGAGATCAAGCTAGGGGCAACATTGGAGGAAAGCGTGAAAGAAAGACTGATCAAGTTGTTACATGAATATGTAGATATATTTTCCTGGTCTTACAGAGATATGCCAGGATTGGATACAAACATTGTAGTACATAGAATACCTCTCAAGGAAGGTTGTTCTCCAGTTAGATAAAAGCTCAGAAGAACCCTTCCAGACATGTCGAGCAAGATTCGAGAAAAGGTCCATAAACAATTTGACGCATGGTTCTTAGCAGTGGTAGATTATCCAACTTCGATAACTAACATTGTACCAGTACCCAAGAAGGATGGCAAAGTATGCATGTGCGTAGACTATCGGGATCTGAACAAAGCAAGTCCCAAAGACGATTTCCCGTTACCTCACATAGATGTTTTGGTGAATAATACAGCTCAAGCTTCAGTATTATCGTTCATGGATGGTTTCTCAGGCTATAATCAAATCAAAAAGGAACCCAAAGACATGGAAAAACCTACTTTCATGAAACCTTAGGGCACTTTCTGTTATAAGGTAATGCCTTTCGGTCTAAAGAACACAGGGGAAACTTATCAACGAGCTATGGTCACACTATTCCATAATATGATTCATAAAGAAGTTGAGGTGTACGTAGATGATATAATTGCAATATCACATAAAGAGGAGGATCATATCATACATTTACAAAAGTTATTCGAGCTTCTGTGAAAGTTCAAACTGAGATTGAATCCAAACAAGTGTACATTTGGGGTCAGGTCAAGAAAGTTATTGGATTTTATTGTAAGTCAGCATGGTATTAAGGTAGACCCCGACAAGGTAAAAGCCATACAAGGGATTCCATCTCCAAAAACAGAAAACGGAGTTTGTGGTTTTTTAGGACGATTGAATTACATTTCGATATTCATATCGCACATAATGGCTACGTGCGAGCCTATATTCAAATTACTACGAAAATATCAGATGGTGGTGTGGAATAAAGACTGCTAAACAACCTTCGAGACAATAAATCAATATGTATAAGAGCCACCTATCTTGATGCCACCAGTTCCTGGAAGACCGCTCATCATGTATCTAACAGTGCTTGAAGGGTAAATGGGATGTGTATTGGGGCAACATGATGAAACGTGTAGAAAAGAGCATGCAATCTACTACCTCAGCAAGAAATTCATTGGCTGTGAAACCAGGTACTCACTTCTCGAGAAGACTTGTTGTGCGTTAGCCTGGGCTACTAAAAGATTGAGGCAATACATGTTAACTCACACCACGTGGTTAATATCAAGAATGGATCCTTTAAATTATGTGTTCGAAAAACCAGCTCTTACAGGAAGGATTGCCCAATGGCAGGTGTTACTATTAGAGTACGACATCCAATACGTTACTCAAAAGGCCATCGAGGGTAGTGTACTAGATGACCATCTAGCTCATCAACCATTACTAGAATATCAACCAATGAAGTTTGACGAGGCTTCAAATGCACTAGGGCACGACATTGGGGCAATTTTGACTTCTCCAAAGAATTTTCACTGGCCTTATACTACAATGCTATGTTTTGACTACATCAACAATATCGCTGCATACGAAGCTTGTATCTTGGGTCTAGAAGCTGCTATTGATCTAAGAATAAAACATCTCAAAGTGTTTGGAGACTCAACACTAGTCATATACCAAGTCAACGATGAATGAGATACTAAACATCCCAGATTGATTCCTTATCGGGATCATAATTTAAAGCTAGATGTGGAATTCACTGAGATTACCTTCAGTCTTATCCTGTAAGAAGAAAATCAGATGGAAAACACCTTGGCAACTTTATCAACCATGTTTAAAGTAACTTGGCCAAATCATGAACCGCGTATTACAATCAGACTTTTGAAGAACTGGCACATTGCCTTGCTATTGAAAAAGGACCAGATAACAAGCTTTGGTTCTATGACATCAAGATGTATCTTAAGAAATAAGAATATCCAAAAAATGCCTTTGTCATCGATAAACACACTCTGAGGAAGCTAGATTCAAAGTTATTTCTAAATGGTTATGTGTTATACAAAATAAACTACGATATGGTGTTACACAGGTGCATGGAGAAACAAGAAGCATATACACTTATGAGAGAAATCCATGAAGGTACTTTTGGAACACACAAAAATGGACATGTCGTGGCTAGAAAAATCTTGCGACTAGGTTATTATTGGTTGACAATGGAAGTCGATTGCTACCATTATAAAAAGACATGTCACAAATGCCAAATCTATGCCAATAAAATGCATGTGCAACTAACTCCTCTGAATGTCATGAGCTCTCCTCGGCCATTTTTGATGCAGGGAATATATATGACAGGTATGATCGAACCAAAAGCGTCTAACGGACACCGGTTCGTACTATTTGCCATTGATTACTTCACTAAATGGGTGGAAGTGGCATCCTACGCAAATGTGACAAGTCAAGTGGTTACTCGATTCATCAAGCAGAATCTCATATGCCGATATGGGATTCCAACGCAAATGTGACAAGTCAAGAGGTACAATTTGAACAACAAAATGATGAAGAAATCATGCGATAACTTCAAGATCGAGCATCATAATTCCTCACCATATCGACCCAAGATGAACGGGGCCATTGAAGCTACCAATAAGAGCATCAAGAAAATCATTCAGAAAATGGTCAAGACATACAAAGATTAGCATGAAATTCTCCCTTTCACTCTACATGGCTATCGTACTTCTGTACATACATAAACAGGTGCAACTCCTTTCTCTCTGGTATATGGCATAGAAGCGGTACTCCTGGTGGAAGTAGAGATTTCGTCACTTCGAGTCTTAATGGAAACAAACCTTGAAGAAGCAGAGTGAGTTCACACACGACTTGATTAGCTCAACCTCGTTGAAGAAAAATTCTTGACATCTTTGTTCCATGGTCAGTTGTACCAAAAGTGAATTAAGAAAGCATTATACAAAAAAGGTACGTCCTCAAGTGTTCAAAGAAAGAGATTTTTTACTCAAGAAAATTCTACTACCTGGTCTTGATTCACGTGGTAAATGGACACCCAATTAAGAAGATCCATATATGGTAAAAACAACATTATCGAGTGGTGGTCCTATCCTCACAACAATGGATGAGGAAGAACTACTACATCCGGCGAATTCAGACGCGGTCAAAAAATACTATGTATAAAAATCTCGCTAAGTTCGAACCCTAAACAGGAAACTTAGGCAAAAAGTAGATTCTCAGTGGATTGAAAACCCTAAAGGGAAATCCAGGCAAAAATTAGGGACATACACCAAATAAATTATCCCGGTGGATTGAAAACCCTAAAGGGAAATCCAGGTAAAAGTTAGGGATCTTATTCAAAAAATAAAAAATAAAAAGACTGCAATCCAAGAACCACGACTACGACCACGAAGGAGAGGGGTTGATCCAAATCATTTAACTCATAAACAAAGGAGATTGGAGCTATCAAGAGGACATTGGAGAAACAACAGTAGAAATTATCATTTTTATTACCATTTTCAGTTTATTTTATAAAAAAAACTTTCTGTAATTACCTTTTTCAAGGAATTGCTTCTTGAACTCTCGCCTATTCAGAGGAATATTTATCAATAAAACATTTACATTTTTCAAATCTTCCAAGTGTGTTTTTTCCTTTTCGGACTTGTTTACAAAATACTACGATTATTTTTTATGAATACTATGTTGAAGTCATTTTGGTTATTTGACAAATAAAAGCATTCGATATAACATCCAAAGAATTTTGATTAGAAAAACATCAAAATAAAATCCACACCTACGTCCATAACTACGTCTACGCCTACGCCTGCACCTGCAATACAAATATCAAAATCATACTGACACCTTTCATCTTGTTCAAATCAATTCAAAAATATCACGACAACACAACATACAATGTTAGGGGATTCGATGACACGAAACCTATGGTTAAAAGGAGAGAATATCAAAACAACAAACTTTTGGTGCACATATAAACCCTCGGGGCATATACAAACATTTGGGGTACACACAAAATACTCGATGCATATACATTATGTGTTCCATATCAATCTTAGACATTATGCATATACATCATACATGGAGTTATTCAAACACGCTTTGGGAAAAACTACGAAATATCTTGGGGCCCTTTGTAAAATTATCAAAACAAATAATTACCTTGGTTGAAAAGAAACACAACCGGTAAAACTTTGATCTCATCTTTGATCTAGTTATCCAAGATTTGATCACCAAAACACTTTTCAATCATCTACCCTCTATGTGACAGTAGGTATGCGAATTCTCTGACTTATGTTATTTATCCTCTAGGTCGTGGTAAATACATAAGACTATTCTCGTGACATCTATTCTCTAGGTTGTGATGAAACACACAAAAATTTTCAATCATTTATTCCCTAGGTTCTGGTAGGTGTGTGAATTATCAGGTTTATATTATTCATTCCCTGGGTTGTAATGAATACGTGAATCCATCCTTGTTCCATTTATCCTCTAGGTCATGGTAAAAGCACAAATTTTTAAAATATTTATCCCATAGGTTGTGATAGGTATGCAAATTTTAAGGGTTATACTATTCATCCTCTAGGTCATGATGAATACAAAAGCCCATCCCTGTGTCACTTATCCTCTAGGTCGTGGTAAGTACATAGGTTCATCCTCGTATTGTTTACTCTCTAGGTTGTAGTAAACATAATGAAATCTGCATAATTCATTGCATCAGTCTCCATGCGGCAATGTGTTATCAAACTTTGTTTTATTCATCCCCTAGGTTGTGATGAATAGACAAAACCTGCATTATAAACTTGTTATATTAGTCTCGAAGCATTAGTAAGTCAATTTTCAAACTTGTGATATTTACCTCTTAGGTTACGGTAAATACACGAAGATCCATGATCTCTTTTGGATATTGACGGGTTATCCACATTGTTATATCTAAGTTAAATCAAAGCTTTTCTGTTCAAACTCTCGTAAGTTGATACATCATCATCTATGCATGTTTTTCCATACTCTTGGGAACGCTCTATAGTGTATCCTTATAATCGTTTGGACAAATTTTGGGGTCTTCCATTATTTAATAAACCTCTGATTCGAATGTGTGAGACCTGCGTATTCTCACACTATTCAATCGAAGAGTAATTAAATATAGGCAACTGTCATACCCCAAATTTACCCTATAGATTTCAACAATTTATTCCCTATTAAATTTATCACTTTTATAAAGGTTTAGATTGTTATCAAATTATCGTGGGGTTTATGTTTATAAAGAGGGGTGTACTATTTCAGGTTGGACCATCAAAATTTAATGGGCCATTAGGTTGGTTATTACAATTAAAAAGGGAGGTGTATTTGTTGGCTGTATTCTAGCTCATTTAGAAATTAATGAATAAATAGAAAGTAGGGTGTATGTAAATGGCCTTATTCTCTAATTGACCAGGCTCATTTGCTTTTATTTTGAGAGGCATACATTTTGCTATAGATCCATTTTAAATAGAAATGTGTATTTGGGCTTGCGTTCAAATTAATTGGGATGACCCAGTTTAGAATTTTTTGTAGCTCGTTTTAAAATTTTGACTAAAGTCAACATTTATATTTTTGTTTCATTTTACCAATATTATTACATTAGTATTATTATTATTATTATTATTATTATTATTATTTACATTATTATTTTTATTCATTATTATTATTATAAATAATATTTTGGTTGACATTTAAGTCAAAATTAAAACAAAAAGAGTTTTGGAACCCTAATTGGTCCCAGCGGCGCCCTGTTGTTCTTCTTTATCCTCTACGACTAAGTAATCCAAGCCCAACAAACACTCACTATACAGATCCAAAGAAAAGAAAAAACACATTTTGTAAACTAAAACAAATCCAATCTTTACGGAATCAAGTTATATCAATTACATATACAAAATCATCCAAATCTTTAATATAAAATCAAATATAAATCAATCACAATATACATATACATAATCAATCACAGATCTAAAATCACTAATTTACAACAAAATCTTCTAATTCCTAACAGATATAAAAGTTCCCTAATCAACCTTAAACCTGATTTGTAACTGCAAATCATTATATTTTCCTAATTCATCTGATCTAGAAAACTATAAATAACCTAAAAATTCTAAAGAACGAAAAAAGAACGAAAGGAGAAGGGATAAAGAAAGAAGTTTGCGGTCATGAGTCTCCAACTGAAGCCATCTTCATCCAGGATCTGGGTTTGAAAATATGAAACCCTATATCGGTGAGGTTCATCGATGTTGCGCCTTCCTTGCTATCGTCTCTGTCATCAACCGGCGTACATGTAAGACAGAGAGAAGAAGAGGAAGGTTAGGAAGGAAAACCATAAAGAAAGGAATTAAATACGACCAGAATCACTGCAGAGAGGTAAGCCTAATACTTAGCTTAGGGTTTTTCTGAATCTATAATTTGTGTGTTTGGTTTGAACTTTTAAAAATTTGTGGTTAGGTTGGAGTTAGGTTAGGGTTAGGGTTCATTATAATAGGGTTAGGGTTCTTAAAAAGGGTTAGGGTTTATCACTGTTGAAGGTTTTGGGTTTTGGTTGGTTAGGGTTCATCATGAATCCTTAGGGTTCTTAGGGTTCATAGAACCCATATGAAGATTTACAGAGGTTGTAATGAATGTTTGAAGGCATGCGGTGGCACCCAGATGCAACTGTCAGCAAAAGTGATTTTCGGCCAATCGCACTCTGACTGGCTGATTTTCGGCACGGTCGAATTCTATAGAGAAGGTGGAGCCTCTCTCCCTTGAAATAACAAAAGGGTTTTTGTTGTTTGTGAAGATGTGAAAAACACAAGAAGGGGGGTTGAATTGAAAAACTTGGATCTAAAACAGCTTAATGACACATTATTTTTATCCTGGTTCGTTTGATCTCAAACTAATCCAGTCCACCCGTCAAGGTGATTTCACCTCTCTCCAACGAGGTCTTAATCCACTAATCTCAAAAGATTACAACAGCTACTTTAACAAATGTTAAAGTCTTCTTGAGTACAACCACAATCTAGTTAATCTCAAGGAACTTCTTTTACAAAATAATTGAACAAAATATGTTGTTGTTTTCTGAAAAAATAGTTTATCACAACTGTGATAAATTACACAGATTAAGCTTAGAATAAGGATTGAATTTGCTTGAGCTTGAATATGCGTGTTTTGAATTCTTAGCAAATTGTCGTGTGCATACGTACGTGCTTCTTTTTGCAAGCAGACTTGTTTATATAGGCAAGGCAAAGACGTTGTCCATAAAGCAAGTTTAATGTTAATAACACACTTTCCTTTTGGAGAAGATCTTGTCTGAAGAAAGCCGTTGGCATTAATTCTGTCTTGAATGTTCAGTAACGCTTCAGAGTCTTCTTTCCTTAACTGCTGATGACGCTTCAGAATATTGATGACTTGCTTGATATTACTTGTTCAGAGTCATTGTTTACTTGATTAAGCGCAGATTCTGGTCATCAATATTTAGCGTACAATCTGATTGCTTCAGCGTATGTTCTGATTGTTTCAGCGTGTAGCACTTATGGCTGATCTTCTGATGCTGATTTTGATCAGAACTTCTGCATACATAAAATATATTTTTAAGGTGCATATTTATTCTTTGTATATATATATTCTTTATATTTATTTATTCTTTGTATTTGTTATCATCAAAACTCTAATCAAGGGATGTAGAATCAAATTATGTTCTAACTATCTCCCCCTTTTTGATGATGACAAAAACCATATTTTTTCAATTAAAAATAAAGAATAAAAAGTATAGAATTAAGAAGAAAAACTCCCCCTGAGTTGATTACTTCCCTTAAATTCCTTGAGTCTTTGAGCATCAGAGTTTAATTGCGTCTTTCATCAGAGTTTTGTACCTGTTCAAGCTTTTCAGAAGAAAGAAGTTAAGTAGTTCAGAATGTTTGAGACTTCTGTCTCAGTAATCCGTTATTGAAAATATCTTATTCTTTCTCCCCCTTTTTGTCATTTATCAAAAAGGCTAAATAATCAGAGCTAAAAAGGATTTATATTAAAAATAAGAAGCAATGACAAGAAGTTCATAACAGAAGTAATGTAAAAACCAAACGTTACAGATAAACAGATTTTAAAAACAAAAGAAAATCTAAGAGGGAGGAGGAAGGTGTGTGAACAAAGCTTCCAACAAGCCCTTGATCTGGGTGTTGGTTTCCTCTTGTTTGCTCAAAATGCTCTTGATTTCTTTGTTTGTATCATCCTGTTTATCCAACCTTTCCTGAATAACAACATTTGCTCTCTTCAGTTCTTCCAGAGTTTTCCTTTCATAGGAGAGAGCTGGAGAATCTTCAGTAACTGGATGCTTCTCAGAGCATTCTGCAACTCGATCATTTTGAACCAATTCTTCTGCTGAGATCATCTCATCTGGAGCAGCAGTCAGAGTGAGACCTTCTGATACTTGTTGAACATTGTCTGAGGGACGATGTTCTGACCAGGGAGCATTATCCAGAGGGAGAATCTCTTCCTTGAGCAGTTGGCTCAGAACTTGGTCATCAAAAACCTTTAGCAGATTACTGAAATTCTGTTGAACCTGTCCATAACTTTGTTCTTGCATCTTATGTGTTTCAGAACTTATCCATTTTCTGAAACTTGTCCAAAGATAATCTGAAGCAGTAGGATTAGTTATCTCTAGACTAGCTTGCTTCAAGGAGTTTATCCATTTCTGCATTTCTGTTTCAAACATCAACAAACTAGTACCAACATCTGGTGTGGGTTCAGATGGTTTTGGTTTTGGAATGGCAGTTTTGTGAGTTATAACAGCTAGGCGTTCAAAAACAGTTAGATCAATGACAAGTTTAACGTTGTCATCTGGATTGCTCTTTGGTGAGGGAGTGGGAGAGTCTGGTATAATTATTGGACTGGTTGGGGAATTTGGTGGTGTTGATTCTAGAGAAGAGGGAATTTGTGGAATGTCCAGGATGGTGAGGGGCATACGGATGGCCAGAGGTTCAGTAATTCCTGGAATAGGGATTGTATCTGAATCTGAAGTAGGTTCTTCAGATTGGTTGGATTGAAAATTGTGAGGTTTTGGTTCACAGGTCTCAGCTGGTTGGTTCTCAGAAGTTTGAATTTCTGGTTGTGATTGTTCAGGTTGTGGAGATGGTGGATGAGGAATATCTGGTTGTGGAGAGAGAGGTAGTGGAATTTCTGGTTGTGGAGCTTCTGTTGTGGTTTCTGAATTTGGATTATCAGGGATTAGAGGATTTGGATTTTCTGGTGTGGGAGCTGAAATATCTTGGTCGAACGAGTCAATGTCTGACAGAACTTTTGCAAGTTCTGGTTGAGTTGATTCAGAATTTGGATTGATAGGAAGGGAGTGAGTTTCTCTAAGACATAGAGTTTCTGGGGGATCAAACCCTATGTCAAAATCATCAAAAGTTTGTGGGGTTGGAATTTCTGATTGGGTAGGTAAGGGTTCAGATGTTGATATAGATATTGATTCTAAAACATTAACATAAGAAGGATTACCTTTCCTTTTAGCAGCTTTTGGAGTCCGCTGGGATAATCCTTCTGCTGCTGCCTTCCTTTTCTTGTTCTTCTTCAACACAACTTCTGGAGCCGCCTGTTGCAAGTCTTGGATATTTAACCCTGGTGTAGTGCCATCTACCTTGCAGGCATCCAAATATATGACGATTATCTCAGGCTTGGAGTCAATCTCAGAGAACATAGGAAAATCATCCAGAGGAATTCTTTTGGAAGTGATGGTTGCAAAGGAAGTAACTTTGGGTTCCTTTTTGATGTTCTCAATAATTTTCATCTTTTTCAGATTCTCTGCATTCAGTGGCTTCCCAGCAGTTGCCTCTAGAGAGCTGATTTCTTGTGCTTCTGTCAGATGTTCTATCAGCCTATTCTCTGTCAGAATATCTGATATGAGTCTTCCAAGGGGTATCCAGTCCCTTTTGGTACGCTCATCTTCTCTAGTCTCCTTAACACTGGTCCTCAGATGATTAAATAGGAAGTGAGCGAGATTTACCTTAGTCTTCTGGGAGATAAAGTAGATCAGAAACTGCTTATCAATGTTTATGTAATCAGGAGAGCTGGTTGGCTTCCTGTGGTTGATGCATCCCAGAATTATCTTAGCCCAGATTCTGTGATGATCCTTCAGATCCCTTATCTTGCTAGAGGGAATACCCAGAGTGAAAATTTCTCTTGCAATTAAAGCAACATCAGAACATCTTTCAGCCATGTCTATAGACCTTACACCACCACCATTGTAACCTATCAGTCTTGCAATTAGGTCTTCAGTAATGACTATCTTCTTCCCCATGACATACGAAGTGACTTGATGGTTTGAGGATGAAGCATGAATCCAGAATTCTTTTACAAGAATTGGAAACGTTGGACCTAGAAGACGATCAAAATACCTATTCCATCCTTGAGCATTGACCTCTTCAGAGAGATTGAATCCATTTTCTTGAAGACTTTCAAAATCCACAATCAGTTCTGAAAGAACTTCCAGGTTGTCAATGGGCGTGAGTGGAGTTCTGAATGGTTCTTCGTACTGTTCCATAGAATCTGTTCTCTGAGTAGTGGTGTTTGGGATGCTTGAAGAATCCATGTTCACACAATAAATTTTGAGAAAAATTAAAGGGTTTTGAAAGTACGATCAGAAAACAATTAGAATGTATTGAGAGAGTAAAAGTGAAAGAGTGTAAAGAGTGAAACTTGCGTTTAAATAGATTTTTGAAAACATAAACTGTAAGAGAGATAAATAGTTAGTAATGATTATAAGCATTAATGACAGCTGATTTTAGGGGATTCAGAAAGATATTGGAACGGTTACCCATGACACGTGTCTCAATGCACCTAATCAGCGCTTTTGACCTTTCAGAAAAGTGAACGCGTGTTCAGCCTTAGAAGGTAGCTGATGAATGGATGACAAATGTTTGCTTACGTGAACAACACACTCATATCCTTGAACTAAAATGCTCAGATCTTCTTGGATAGATTCTGATACAATCTGTACTTCTAAAACTCTGAAGGCAGGTTGATCAGCAGTTCACAGAAAATAACCAAAATTCTGAAGGTTAAGATATGTAAATAAAACAATTTATTCTGGGCAATGCTTCATGCTGAGATGTTTCAGAATGAAGTTAAACCTATCTTCATAAAGAGGTTTTGTAAAGACATCAGCCCATTGATGGTCCGTGTCAATGAATTTTAAATTAAGAATCCCTTTCTGAATATAGTCCCTAATAAAATGATGTTTTATTTCTGTATGCTTAGTCCTAGAATGCAAAATAGGATTTTTACTGAGACAAATAGCAGAAGTATTGTCATAGAGGATAGGGATGTTACTCTCAAATATATTGAAGTCCTCAAGTTGACTTTTCATCCAGAGCATTTGCGTACTACATCCAGCTGCTGCTATGTATTCAACTTCTGTTGTTGATAGAGCTATTATGGATTGTCTTTTGCTGGACCATGAGATCAGATTTTCTCCCAGAAACTGGCAGCTTCCAGAAGTGATTTTACGTTCTACTCTGTCTCTAGCAAAGTCAACATCATAGTATCCTACTAAGCTGTAATCACTTGATTTTCTTTAAAACAAACCTAGATTAGCAGTACCTTTCAGATACTTGAAAATTCGCTTAACTGCTGTTAAGTGAGATTCTCTAGGATCTGATTGGAATCTAGCACAAATGCAAACACTGAATAGAATGTCAGGCCTTGAAGCCGTCAGATAGAGAAGAGAACCAATCATACCTCTGTAGACCTTCTGTTCTATCTTTTTACTTACCTCTTCTTTTTCCATAATGCATGTGGGATGCATTGGAATCCTTGAGGGCTTACATTCTGAGAGATCAAATTTCTTCAGAATTTCTGACATATTTGCTCTGATGAATGTAAGTTCCTTCTGGAGTTTGATTTACTTGAATGCCCAGAAAGAATTTTAGTTCCCCTATTAGGCTCATCTCAAACTCTGCCTGCATACATTTAGCAAACTCTCTTCCCAGAGAGGGTTTAGTGGATCCAAATATGATGTCATCAACATAAATTTGACACACTAATATGTCATTCTTAACTTTCTTACAGAACAAGGTTGTGTCCACTTTCCCTCTAGTGAATTCATTTTCTAACAGGAAGTTACTTAGTCTTTCATACCAAGCTCTGGGAGCTTGTTTCAGACCATAGAGTGACTTCTTTAGTTTGAAAATATATTCTGGATTTTTGGAACTTTCAAAACCAGGGGGTTGGTGCACATATACCTCTTCTTCTATATAGCCATTTAAGAATTCACTTTTGACATCCATCTGATACAGAGTGATGCCTTTATTAACAGTAAATGATATTAAAAGTCTGATAGATTCTAACCTGGCGACTGGAGTAAAGGTTTCTATATAGTCTATCCCCTCTTGCTGACTATAACCTTGTGCTACCAGTCGTGCTTTGTTTCTGATGACTTCACCTTGCTTGTTCAGTTTGTTTCTGAACACCTATTTTGTACCAATGACGTTGAATCCTTTTGGTTTGGGAACCAGATCCCATACGTCATTTCTAGTGAATTGATTTAGCTCCTCTTGCATTTCCAGAATCCAGTCATTGTCTAGAAGTGCTTCATCAATTTTTGTTGGTTCAATCAGAGAAAATAATCCCATGAGAGATTCTTCAGAGTTTCTGAAGGTTGATCTTGTTCTGATTGGATCTTCCTTCCTTCCCAAAATTGTATCTTCTGGGTGATCAATGCTGCTTCTGGATGGTCTTTTCTGGAGTAGATCAACAGAAGGTGCTGGATTGCTTGTAGTGGCTCTTTCTGATGTTGAGGGAGTGTCTCTATTGAGAGCCTCTGATGAGTTGTGACAGTACCTGTGAGTTTAGCTTCGATACCAGCAAGGAATTCATTCTGCTTTGACTTTTGAGAGTCAAGCTTATCATCAAACCTAACACTTATTGACTCTTTAACAATCTGTGTTTCTGTATTGTATACTTTGTACCCTCTTGAGCATTCAGAGTATCCTAACATAATAGACTTTTGTGCTTTAGAGTCAAACTTGTTCAAATAATTTTTTGTATTCAAAATAAAACATGTACATCCAAATGGGTTAAAATAAGAAATGTTGGGCTTTTTGTTCTTCCACAATTCATATGGAGTCTTTTCCAGAATAGGTCTTATGGAGATTCTATTCTGAATGCAACACGCTGTATTTATTTCCTCTGCCCAGAAGATCTTAGCAACGTTAGTCTCGTTGATCATGGTTCTGGCCATTTCTTGCAATGTTCTATTATTTGGTTCTACAACTCCATTTTGCTGGAGAGTTCTAGGACAAGAGAAATCATGCAGAATTCCTTTTTCATTAAAGAATAATTCAAAATCTTTATTTTCAAATTCTCCACCATGATCACTTCTGACTTTGACCATTCTAAGATCCTTTTCATTCTGAACTTGGTTGCAGAAGGTAACAAACACAGAGTGTGACTCGTCCTTGTGTCTTAAGAACTTTACCCATGCCCATCTGCTATAGTCATTGTGATACGGTGGGAGAACTGACTATGGTTTTGCGTTTGTTTTCGCAAATGTTTCGGTTGAGCAAGAGTCGCCACCGACTTTTTATTTTATCCTAAGGAAAGGTTTAAAAAGCACAGCAAAAACCTTTGAGATTTTTCTTGGGTTTGGGGAGTAGATTATAGAAAGGGAAGGTATTAGCACCCTTTCTATCCATGGTTATCCATGGGCTCTTAGGTACTTGCTTAGATCAACTTGCCTTGGTTTTCAATTGTTTGAAATGGTGCTTTGTGTGTGGTTTTGAAAAGGTTTTGAAAAAGATGCCTTGTATAGGCTACCCTTGTAACAATTCTTTACTCGAATGTTTTACAAAAGGTGTTTGTCTTTTTGAAAAGATGTTTCAAGGTATTTTTGAAAGTTTGCTTTGAAAGTGTTTGTGAAGTGTGGTTTGAAAATAGGCAAGTGTTTTCTTTTGCAAATTGACAAGTACTTAAGAGCTATCTACCCTAAAGTTCTCAAAGATTTATGCTATGTTTTAACCCTTTTGACAATTTTGTTCCACCATTGCATTTGGTGGACAATCTTGCATTAGGAGGTGAAAGGGACGGGCGCGGGTCATCGTTTAGACCATAGTTGCAATAGTGTTAAATGTCTTTGTGCAATTTTTTCTTTGAAAGGGACTTGATCATTTTAGGCAACTTTTCGAAAGCGTCATCGAGGGACTATGATCAATTGATTTATATTTGTTTTGCCCAAAGAAACCTAACATGCAATATGGCCCAATTATTTGAAGGCAACAAGTGGAATACCCTAGGGGTGCAAGTGTGAGATGTGTTGTCCATTTTCATGCTTGATTATCTTGAAATTAGGTCAAACTAATTTCGTTCTTTTTATTTGCATACAAACCCTAATTCTAGCATGGTATATTTAGAAAGCGTTTAAAGTGCGAAAAGTAAAATTCCTACACTATTACAACACAATATGGGAAGGGGGGTACAAATGTTCAAATGGGGGGATATTTAGACAAAGAAATTAAACCTAGCTATTACATCATTTTTTTGAATATTTACAAAATAATTAATTGCACAAATTAAATGGAAAATAAAATAAAGATGCAAAAATGCAAAAAAGGGTTTTCATATGTATGAAAAAAAAGAGTATTTTTATGTTAAATAAATAAAAGGTATTATTTTTGGAGTTTTTGTATTTTAAGGGTAAACCCTAATTTCATTAAATAAATATATTAACTATTTAATATGTATAATATTTAATAATTATATACAAAAATGAAATAAAATGGAATATATTCATAAAAAGTATTTCTCATGTCAAAAATTAATAAAATAAAAATGTATGTATTTTTTGTATTATTTACCTAAATATACTAATATATGTAAATGTCTTTATTATTTACTAAATA
Source organism: Vicia faba (assembly GCA_948472305.1). Taxonomy (NCBI): domain Eukaryota; kingdom Viridiplantae; phylum Streptophyta; class Magnoliopsida; order Fabales; family Fabaceae; genus Vicia; species Vicia faba. The sequence goes on from OX451740.1 coordinate 343,014,226, forward strand.
AAAATTATATGTAGAAAAATAATAATATTTAATATTTATAAAAAAAGTATATTTTGTATAAAATATTTTCAAAAGAAAAAATGAAATAAAAAATCAGAAATAAAGTATATTTGCATTATTTTTTTCTAATCTTCTTAAATAATAGTATATATATATATTTATGTATAAATATCCATATAAACAAATAAATACCTAAAAAATATGAAAATGGTGTAAAAATATTTTTTATGTTTTTTAATATGATTAGCAAAAATAAATAAGTCAAAATGAAAAAAGAAAAGTCAAAAAATCATGAAAATAAACACAATGGGCTCAGGAGGTATGAAAATGAAAATAGGGTGTGAAAAGAAAAGACAAAGCAGGCTCAGCCCATGTGGCTTCTTCTTCAACCTTCAGACAAAAAGATATTCAAAAACGCGCGCCTGAGCATCCATTCAAACACCTGGATTCTTTGATCTTTTGCACAAACTTCCAACATAAGAAATGTTAAGCATTGAATCACGATTCTAAATATATAAAAAAATCATCCTAACTCTCAGAAATGAGAGAGAATTTTGACATTCCCAAATCCTGACCTAAGTTTTCTTCCATATTCAGACCTTAAATTCTCACAGCTCAAGCAAAATAAATGAAAAGTAAAAGCATGTACAGATTCAGGGGCATGAGTAGAACATTTCTTATTCACAAACCTAGAGCTAATGATGCCTACACTAAGAGTTAGAAGTTCACAAAGATACCTGTTCAGTTAAAGTTCTATCTGGCAATAGGGGAGCTTTCAGAGCAAGATGATGATCTGTATAGCTTGCCTGAAGTGTGGTGATGCTATTCCAATGCTTACTTTGCTTTGAAACACCTTGAATCGAGCTATGGACCTTCAACTGCAAAACAAGAAAGTGAAAATGGTGGAACTGGTTAGAGGAGTTACAGGTCGTGTTTTAGGTTTTGGTTAGCTTACATTGATGCTAGGGAATGTGTTTGATGAGCTTTGGGCAAGAAATCATGTAAGGGATGAGAGTTGGAACTCAAACTGCAGTGAGAACTCTGTTTGGCAATTTGAGGGTGGTTCTGAGTTTGTGGAGGTATTGGAGGTATTGGAGTCGTGTGCTAGCTTAGTTAGGATGTCTTGAAGGTGTACAAAATATTTGCTTAAGGTTTCTAATGCTGAGATCCAAGTTATGTTGTGATATGTTCTATTTCTCACACTTTAAGCAAGCCATGGTCACTTTGTGTTCTAGACAGGTAGAGGCCCCCTAAACATGCTGCAAAACCTTGTCTTGATCAGAGTGATTAGTTCATAATCTTGTGCCAAGGGAATTTGATCTGTACTTCTTGGATTTTCAATTGGACATAAAGCTTAACTTTTCAAAAATGGCTATTTCACTTTTTCCATAAATGGATTAAACTTGCATGTAATGCTTGAACTCATAGAACAACACTTTGGCACAAAGGTTTGGCATTAAATTTATGAGTGTTGGATGGTTTAGAGGCCTGTAATGTAGCATAAACCAAGCTGACTTGAAAATGGCATAAGTTATGAACATGTACATGACCAATTCAAAAGTGAGTTTTTGCCATATTGCAAAATTCGATTCTCTCAAGTTATGAGGTTGTTTGATGAGTTCTTGGACATTTTGGAAAGCTTGGAATGTGTACTACAATCCATCTTTGAAATGCAAATTGAAATTCCAAGTGGAAGTGTATGGAAAATGATCTTGAAGTTAGGTAGAAAACCTTGCCAAAATAGGTTAAAATTTCACTAAGTTAAGAATGGTTTAGTACCCTTATTCCAAAAATTGTAACTTGAGATACAAGCCTCTTTTGGGAAAACGTTGTGAATCAAAGTTGTAGATTATGCATCAAGCTACAACTTTTATGTTTTGACTTTTGCTTGAATCCAAATGAATCTTTGTGAGAAAGTGAGGCAAAGTTGGGAAAAAATTAGGGTTTTTCATAACTTAAAAAAATTCTAAGTTATGAAAAATTCTCATTTCAAACCCTAATTTGCAATTTTTGATTTCTTGGTGAACAAGTTTCATGATTTGGCATGTTTTGATGAAAAATGAATCTTGACTCTTGATTTTGACCAAAAAGTCAAAGTTTGACTTTTCAGTATACAGTCAAAATTGATCAATTGACTGGGAAATTCAACTGTCAATCTTGTGCATTTGGGATCTTTTGAACTTGTTGAGCATGTCAGGACAATTACATGGGGTCCTTGAGTCCATATGTGAGCTTGGTTTGCCATTGGCTAGGTCAAACAGTCAAAAATTGCCTTTGTGCAGTCAAAACCCTAAAAATGACTATTTTGCCCTTTTGGTGATCTGATCAAATTTCTTGTGGAATTGTGATCCAAACTTGATCAAATGGTCCATATGAGTTCATAATGTTGATGTGGGTCAATTTTCATGAGATTTGACTATTAATTGGCCACAATTGACTTTTTCTCCAATACAGCTGATTTTTAGGTCAACTGTCCAATTGACTGGGCAAAACTTGGAATCAAGGCTTGAAACTTGGTATGGGTAAACTTGGGAGTCCCATATGAAGCAAGAAAGTCATCTTAGGAATTTTAGGTCAAAACATCTTTGTGCAAACACAAACCCTAATTTGGGTCAACAGTGCAAGGAGAAGTCTTGAGCAGATGAAACCCTAACTGGATCTTGATCTTCAAGGACTTGGTGATGAGAAATCAATGAGAAATGGGAGGGCAAATTTTGGGGTACAACAGTTGCCCCTGTTCAATCTTCTTGAACCTGAAGAGTTAGATTGGCAAGTTTGCCTTTTGTGACTCGAGGGTAAAAGGAGATTGGACACTAGAGTGCCCTTAAATTTGCACTCGTCAAAGCAATGGATGCGGGAATGGGCTTAGAGATGCCATTTGGTGATGGGCTTAAAGATGCCATCTGGAAGGGTGACAGAAATCTTGTCGGGGATGGGCTTAAAGATGCCATCTGGAATGAGTATCAGGAAGGTGTCCATGCTTGCGACCATCTCTGAACTGGGGATATGAATAAGCAATAGATTGACATCCGTTGTTGGGAGGAATCTGTAAACTGTTTTCAAAAGTCTTGCGAAGAAACTGAACAAGTGATAGGTTAACATCCGTTACTTGGAGAACCCGTGAACTGTTTTCAGAAATCTTGAAGTTGAATAAGCAATAGAGCAGCATCCGTTTGTTGGGAAGCGTCCGTAAAATGTTTTCAAAGGTTGCATCTGAACAAGTGATAGATTAACATCCGTTGTTGGGAAGAATCCATAAACTATTTTCAGGAGTTTGGAGAAGAATCTGAACAAGTGATAGGTTAACATCCGTTACTTGGAGAACCCGTAAACTGTTTTTAGAAGTCTTGGAGTTGAATAAGCAATAGAGCAGCATCCGTTGTTGGGAAGCGTCCGTAAACTGTTTTCAAAGGTTGCATCTGAACAAGTGATAGATTAACATCCGTTGTTGGGAAGAATCCATAAACTGTTTTCAGGAGTTTGGAGAAGAATCTGAACAAGTGATAGGTTAACATCCGTTACTTGGAGAACCCGTAAACTGTTTTCAGAAGTCTTGGAGTTGAATAAGCAATAGAGCAGCATCCGTTGTTGGGAAGCGTCCGTAAACTGTTTTCAAAGGTTGCATCTGAACAAGTGATAGATTAACATCCGTTGTTGGGAAGAATCCATAAACTGTTTTCAGGAGTTTGGAGAAGAATCTGAACAAGTGATAGGTTAACATCCGTTACTTGGAGAACCCGTAAACTGTTTTCAGGAGTCTTGAATTTGGAAGAAGAACCAGTGTAGGGTTCCCTGATAATGAGCTCGTGTAAAACTGCATCTGGATGAATCTGGAATAAGCATTAGAATGTTGCCATGTCTGGGTCACATCTGAACTGTTCCTGGGAAGAATCTCGGAAGATAATGATTCTAGTCTTTCGACTGATCTTACCTGAAAAGATAAAGAGTTAGTTATATGCAATGTCATGATGTATGATACGATGTATGTTATATGATATGAATGTAAATGGATGCGCATGTAAACTGGAGAGCCGTCTTGCAAAGGATAGATGAATCCGAGATGGCTAAAGATAAAAGTATCTTGACTGCTGCCGGGAAGAATAACTCCTGGTTGTTGCTGGAGAATAAGAAGCTTGGGTTGTATACCAATCTTCTGGGGGAATTCTTGATGACTTCTACTGGGGAGTTCCAATCTAATAGACTCATGCTGGGGAGGTAAGATTGAGAATCTTCAGTTTGGTGGGAAGCATCTCTGGCGACTTCACTGGGGAACTCAAGATTTGCCCTCCTAAAACTCTGTGGGGAGAAGGTTCACTAGTCTGGCTTCGCTGGGGAGTGATAATTTGAGGTTTTAGCTCGGCTGGGGATACTGAAACTTAAATTCTGAGGGGAATTGAGTTCTGGAGGATTCTCTGGCTGGGGATGTACAAAGACAACCTCCTCTGGGGATTGTATTGATAAGTTAAGCTGGGGAACTTTGATGAACTCCGCGGGGGATAAGAAGAATTTTGGCGAGTGCGATCTTCCGTGGCAATAAGTTGAGGATAACCCAGTTATAAGCCTTTGTGAGGAATAACTTTGAATAAAACCCGGGAGAGACGTCCATACTCTGCAGGGGATAAGCTTCCAGAATCTACTGGGGATAAGCTTCAAGACTTGCTGGGGATATGGATTCCAAATCTCCTGGGGGTTTCCTTTGAAGGGGTATCAAGATATCCAACTGTATCTTCAATCTATCAGTAATCCTCTTTCTTGATTCATAAGGAAATGATTATGTTCAAATGCATATGCCTATTTAACAAAACATTGGACGTTTCTCAAAATAAAACAATCAGTGCAAGAGAAAAGAAAAAGGAAACGACACAAATTTCTGGGAAAAGTATTTGTATTGACCTTCTATGAGTATATTTGTACAAAGGAGACAATCATCCTAGTAAGAGGATTTTGTCATAAATATTTGAAAGATTTATACAAAATGAAGATGGCTATGTGAAATACTTCCATGGGATTCCATTCCGCTATAGCTTTCACAACTCTGAATATCTGTCCATTCAATGCCTCGTTTGCCGATGACTGGATTGATCAAAAGTCTAGAACTGGTTGATGAAGAGATTGTCTTTGAAGTGATCCGACGAGACATAGTCATACGCTTTAATTCCCTAACTTTTGCCTGAATCGCCCTTTCGGGTTTTCGATCCACCGGGAAACCCCTTTTTGCCCAAGCCGCCCTTTCGGGTTTTCAACTTGCCGGGTGTACAGATTTTTTATTTTTATCCCTAACTTTTGCCTGAACCGCCCTTTCGGGTTTTCGGTTCACTGGGATGCCCATTTTTGCCCAAGCCGCCCTTTTGGGTTTTCGACTTGTCGGGTTATTTTATGCGTAGTATCTTTTGACTATGTCTGCGTTCGCAGGGTGCGGCAAATCGTCGCCGTCCATGGTGGTCAGAATCATTGCACCACCAGAAAACATGCTCTTGATCACAAATGGTCCTTCATATGTAGGAGTCCATTTTCCCCTGGGATCACTTTGCGGTAAGATAATCCGCTTGATTACGAGATCTCCGACTTGATACATTTGACGTCTGACTTTCTTATTGAAGGCCTTGATCATCCGTTTTTGATACGTCTGACCATGGCATATAGCAGCGAGTCGCTTCTCGTTGATCAAGTTGAGTTGATCAAGTCGGGTCTATATCCAATCATCTTCATTCAAACCTGCATCCTTCATAATCCTTAGAGAAGGAATCTGGACTTCCATAGGCAAGACAGCTTCCATGCCGTATACCAAAGAAAATGGGGTTGCCCCAGTTGAAGTATGTGCTGTCGTACAGTATCCATGGAGAGCAAACGGTAACATCTCATGCCAGTCTTTGTAAGTGACTGTCATTTTCTGAATGATCTTCTTAATGTTTTTGTTCACAGCTTCAACAGCACCGTTCATCTTCGGCCGATAGGGAGATGAATTATGATGATAAATCTTGAACTGTTCGCACAATGCGGTGATCATCGTGTTATTAAGATTTGTACCGTTGTCTGTGATGATCCTGTCTGGAACACCATACCGGCATATGAGATTTTGCTTGATGAAGCGGGCAACCACATTTTTAGTAACAGAGGCGAAGGAAGCTGCTTCGACCCATTTAGTGAAATAGTCAATGGCCACCAGGATGAAGCGATGTCCATTGGAAGCCGTGGGCTTGATCTCTCCAATCATGTCAATGCCCCACATTGCAAATGGCCAAGGAGCAGTCAGAACGTTGAGAGGGACCGGAGGGATATGAACTTTATCAGCGTAGACTTGGAATTTGTGGCAAGTACGGGAATGTTGATGGCAGTCAGCTTCCATGGTAGACCAGTAATAGCCTGCCCTTAGGATCTTCTTAGCCATTGTATGCCCGCTCAAGTGAGTGCCAAATGTGCCGCTGTGTATATCAGTCATAATCAACTCTGCCTCAGCTTTGTCTACGCATCGGAGTAATACACAATCATGGCTTCGTTTGTAAAGGATGTCGTTGCTCAGGAAGAATTTAGCCGCAAATTTCCTTAAGAACTTCTTGTCATTTACGGAAGCTCCTTCGGGATAATCTCTGGTCTCGAGATACCTTTTGATTTCATGGAACCAAGGTTGTTCCACTACTTCTTCGGTATTAATCTCGTGACAATGTGCGGGTTCATCCATTCGCTCGATGGTGATTTGGGGAGCCTCGTTGTCCCAGTTGAGTTTAAACATGGAAGACATTATGGCCAGAGCATCTGCTAGCTGATTCTCTTCTCGCGGGAAATGCTCGAAGGTAATTTGCTCAAAATGAGGCAACAATGTCAGGACATGTTCTTTGTATGGGATAAGATTAGGATGCTTGGTGTCCCACTCTCCTTTGATTTGACTGATAACCAAAGCCGAATCCCCAAATACGATCAAAGATTTGATCCCCAAGTCTATAGCAGCCTTGAGACCAAAGATGCAAGCTTCGTACTCAGCCATGTTGTTTGTGCAGCTGAAGCAAAGTCGGGTCGTGAAAGGTGTGTGACAACCTTCCGGAGAAATGAGTACTGCGCCGATACCGTTTCCAAGTGCATTTGAAGCACCATCAAAGTACAGGGTCCATCGGGATCCCTTTTCGGGTCCGTCATACGGTCCGTCACCTTCAATGTCGTCCAAATTCATGATGTCTTCGTCTGGGAAGTCAAATCTCATGGGTTGGTAATCTTCGATAGCTTGATGAGCCAGATGGTCAGCTAGTACACTCCCTTTTATAGCCTTTTGGGTGGTGTACTGGATGTCATATTCAGTTAAGATCATTTACCATCTGGCTATCCTTCCAGATAAAGCGGGCTTTTCGAAGATATACTTGATAGGATCCATTTTGGAAATCAACAAGGTAGTATGAGTCAACATATACTGCCTTAGTCGGCGAGCAGCCCATACCAAAGCGCAGCAAGTTTTCTCGAGCAGTGAGTAGCGAGTCTAACAGTCGGTAAACTTTTTGCTAAGGTAATAAATAGCATGCTCTTTTCGACCAGACTCGTCATGCTGGCCCAAAACACACCCCATTGAGTTATCCAAGACGGTCAAATACATGATCAATGGTCTTCCTTCGACGGGTGGCATCAGAATAGGAGGTTCTAGCAAATACTCCTTGATTCTATCAAAAGCAGCTTGGCAATCGTCGTTCCATTCGACTACCTGATCTTTCTTCAAGAGTTTGAAAATTGGCTCACAGGTAGAAGTCAGATGTGAGATGAATCTGGCAATGTAGTTCAAGCGCCCCAAGAACCCTCTAACCTCCTTTTCAGTACGGGGAGCAGGCATCTCTTGTATTGCTTTCACTTTTGCTGGATCGACTTCAATGCCTTTGTTACTTACAATGAATCCCAGGAGTTTACCAGACCTAACTCCAAAAGTGCACTTACTTGGATTCAGCCTGAGTTTGTATTCTTTCAATCTGGCAAACAGCTTTTCTAGATGTTCAAGGTGCTCTTCCTCTGTTTGTGACCGAGCTATCATATCGTCTACGTAAACTTCAATCTCATGATGTATCATATCATGAAACAAAGCTACCATGGCGCGTTGATAAGTTGCCCCTGCGTTCTTCAGCCCGAACGGCATCACCTTGTAACAGAAAGTGCCCCATTGTGTGACAAAAGTAGTTTTCTCCATGTCCTCGGGGGCCATTTTGATTTGATTGTAGCCCGAGAATCCATCCATGAAGGAAAACACTTTGTGCTGAGCTGTATTGTCGATCAAAATGTCAATGTGTGGCAGCGGGAAATCATCTTTGGGGCTGGCCCTATTCAAATCCCGGTAGTCCACACACATCCTGACTTTGCCATCTTTCTTAGGTACTGGCACGATGTTAGCGACCCATTGAGGATAGGACGTAACAACCAGAAAGCCAGCGTCGAATTGCTTCATTACTTCTGCTTTGATCTTTTCAGACATGTCAGGCCTCATTCGGCGAACTTTTTGCTTGATCGGTGGACATTCCTCTCTTATGGGGAGACGGTGAACCACGATGTCTGTGTCTAAACCTGGCATGTCTTCATAAGACCAAGCGAAGATTTCAACATACTCATTCAACAACTGTATCAGGCGCTCCTTGACACTTGGTTCCAGATTGGCACCCACTTGTACCTCCTTCCGGTCTTCCTCGGTCCCTAAGTTGACAGTTTCCAATGACTCTTCGTGCAGTAAGATGGCTCTTTCCTCTTGTTGTAGAAGCCTGGCTAGTTCCTCTGGTACTTCACAACCTTCGTCATCTTCATACTCGGCTTGATTGACCAGATCTTCAGAGTTATTGAAAGATATAGCAGAATAGTCACCCATGGAATCCGGAGTGGATGGGTACCTGCATTGGTGAGTGTGGGTGTGTGTAAGGGATAGCCATCCTTAAACAAAAAATGCAAAAGGAAAGAAAATGAACTCAAGCAGTTTATCAAATGAAAAACGTCCAACGAATCATTAAACATGGCATATGGATATGAAAAATAATCAAAACCCTTACAAATGGACCTACATGCCCCGGGCAAGGCATGAGGTGAAAAGATAGTGTACGGACTGTTTAAACATAAATATTACAGACCAAATAAGAAATGTTTGACAGATAAATTACTGATGAATAAAAGTGATGGGGACAAAGTCTTTTGCCTCCCAGTTGCTCAATCCTCCCTTGACAGTTGGATAAATCCACTCTTCGATGTTGCTCTCTTTTTCTTCGTCCTCCAAAGCGTTGATTCCATAGGGAGAAATTTTGACTGGCGCTCTTTCAATCTTCGAACGGCGCATAGCTTTCTGGCCTGCGGTAGTGAACCCTAATCCAAATTTATCGGTCTTATGTGGAATATCAGGTAACTGCCCCCATGCTGAATTCTTCCCTTCCTTTATTGCGGCTCTTGCATCCTCTAGAGATGCCATCCTGGCCATCTGCCTTGGTGTCTCAGCTACCAACTTTGCTACTGTTATTTCAGGAAGGACTTCTTCGAAATGCTGAAAAGGCGTCTCAATGAACTCTCCTTCTACCTCCACATACCGGAAAGAATTTAAGTGGCTAATCATGTACTCTTCTTCGCCATGGACAGTAATGATCTTTCCCTTGACAGGATACTTCAACATCTGATGTAAGGAGGAGGTGACTGCCCCAGCATGGTGTATCCAAGGCCTACCCAGCAAGCAAGAGTATGACGGACGGATGTCCATCACATAGAAAGTGGATTTAAACACCTCAGTGCCTATTTTGATGGGAATTTCAACCTCCCCATGGACCATTCTCTTTGAACCATTGAAAGCTCTGACAACAATATCACTCGGCTTCCACTCCAACCCTTCACAATCTAGTCGGTCCAAGGCCTTTTTAGGCAGTACATTCAGCGACGAACCAGTGTCGACCAAGACGTGTGCGAGAGTAGTTCCTCGGCACTCGACTGAAATGTGTAAAGCATCATTGTGGTTTCTACCTTTAGGAGTTAGGTCGGCATCAGAGAAACCTAATCCATTGTCCGCAGTCAGGCTAGCCACGCAATTTTGAAATTGATCCGCAGAGGTTTCCTGGGGCACATGGGCTGCCTTCAGGAATTTTATCAGGGCTTTAGCGTGCGCTTCTGAGCAAAGTAGTAGTGTCAGCATGGAGATCTTTGAGGGGGTTTGCCCCAACTGTTCTACTACATCAAAATCACTCCTTTTGATTATCCTCAAAATCTCATCCATTTCCTTCTTGGAGGTTTCTGGGATGACTAAGGGTTGAGCCCTCGTCCTGACGAGCTCATCTTGGATTCCTTTACCTTTATCAACAGCAGTAGGAGAGACAGTACTAGGAACAACAACATCCTCAATCAGAGGGATTCTAGCAGAGAGTTTTATTGGTGCAGGGATGACCTTGTCGGCCGATGAGGGTCCAAAGATTGCTCTTGGAGGGGAAATCTCTGGAGAAAATATTCTCCCGCTCCTGGTGATTTTGCTCGTGCCCGCAATGTTACCAATGCTGGCTTCATCATCATCCGAACTTTCTTCAGTTATTTCGATTTGTTTGATACCATGGTAGTAGACGTCATCGCCATAGTTCCATGGTATTGACTTCTCAGAAACATATGGGACAGGCCCTGGCATTGTTATCTTCAAAGGAACAGATTTCGTAGCTGGTGTAATTTTAACAGGCTTTTTGACGGCCTTGGAAAGATTGGCGTGAATGGTTATGATTGAGACATCTTCAGTATGAATTGGAACAGCAGAAACTTTTTCAAACAAAATTTGTCGACTATCCATAAGGCCTTGGATGCCTTTCTTCAGTAACGGAAAATCAAACGGCAGAGAGTAACAACAATAACAGTCTTCTTTACATCCCGGGAAGATCCCGGCCCTTAACAAATTCAACTTGATGGTTAACAATGGAGTAATCAGATCATTGACGTCAGCAACATACAAATCTTCTTCAATGGCATTGACATTTCGGCCGTGCTTCGGCATGGGTGCAGATATCACATTAGGCTTCTCCGGAGCGTCAAACTCCACCTCCTTCGCCTCTATCAGGTCTTGGATTTTATGCTTGAGTGCCCAACAATCATTGGTGTCGTGCCCGAAACTGTCAGAATGGTAGGCGCATTTAGCATTAGGATGATAATGTGGAGAGGACGTATTCACGTTCTTTGGTGCCTCCTTGATAGTGGCGAGATTCAACTTTAACAGATGAGGAAGCACTTGTGCTGGAGTCATATTAATACGGGTGAACTGCCGTTGTGGCTGTTCCACTCGTTGTTGATTTGGTCTGGATTGGTTATAGCGAGGCTGTTCACTTGAAGAATTTTGAATCATTACGGCCCCCACAGTTGGCCGACGCTCCGTCTTCCCTGCTCTTCTCTGAGAATATACCACAGCTGTTTCCTTCTTAAAAGGCTTCTTCTCAACACTTGCAGCAACACCCTTCTGAATCTTTCCTGACTTGATGCCAGCTTCTATTCTTTCGCCTGTTAAGATCAAATCGGTAAACCCCGCGGAAGAGTTACCAATTAGATGATTGAAAAATGGCCCAGATAGGGTCCCTAGAAACATATCAACAAGTTCACGGTCGGTTAAAGGAGGCTGCACCCTGCCAGCCAAATCTCTCCATTTTTGTGCATATTCTTTGAATCCCTCGCTTGTTCCTAGTGACATACCCTGAAGTTGGGTACGAGTAGGAGCAAGGTCAGAATTATACTGATATTGTTTGTAAAAAGCGGTGGCCAAGTCTTCCCAATTTCGGACGCTGGTTCCCTCTAGCTGATAAAACCACTCCAATTGAGCTCCAGAAAGGCTGTCTTGAAAGAAATGAATCCAAAGATTTTTATCTACCGTATAGGGTTGAATCTTTCTCACGTAGGACCTGAGATGCATTTTTGGACAGGACAACCCATCATACCTCACAAACACTGGCACCTTGAACTTTGGGGGAATCACAATCCCGGCAACCAAACCCAAGTCTTTAAAATCCAAACCCGGTACTCTTTGTAGCTCCATGGCGGCCAACCTATCTTCTAGCCCTTTGTATTTATCATCAGCTGGAGGGTATTGCTGATCAAAATAATCTTCATCCTCTTCGACCTCTTCTTCTTCCACATCGGACTCGGAAGGTACCGCAGCCCCACCTCCTTTGCTGGTTCCTTCATCAGAAGTAGGAGGAAATTCAAGCACTCTCCGAGCTTCTCCGTCAAATCTTCTCCGTAAAGTAACCACCCCGAGTCTCTTTTTCTTCTTTTTCACTGGGTCTTTGTTCCCCAGCAAGGTCTTGAGATCCTCCTGACCTTTATCCAAGGTTGTCAGGAGTTGCTGAAACTGTGCATTCTGAGCTTGCAGGTCTTTGACTGTTTGCTCGAGATCCATCCTACTGTAATAAACAGCAGACAGATAAGGAAACCTGGAGTGAGACCTGCTTATGCACATGATGAATGGTATGCTTATGTATGCAATGCATTCAAGGATTTAGAACATTCAAAATTGTTGCAGACAAAGAAATACGCACGTCATATTAATAAGAAGAAATTTGTTAGTACATAAATGCCCCATGGGCCAAATATTACAAAATAACTTCTCAAGGCAAAAATACATTGTGCATCCTCTTTGGTGCGATGTAGGTGTTGAGGGCCTCTTGCTCATGGAGTCGTCGGGTAAGCTCTAGAACCTTCTTCTCACTGGCGTAGAAGCTAGCTTCAAAAGTATTCCGTTCCTCCTTGAGCTGAATCCAACTTTTCTGCATTTCCTCCCACGATGTAGGCATGTCAGGATGTAGGATGGTGTAGGGAACCTCTCCTTCCTTGACGGGATCTTTAATCACAGGGAGTACATGAGGATAAGGCATCATCAGATTTTGGGCTCGGGCTCGTACCCACTTGAGATAAGGCTCAAGAGGGATGGAGTTCTTGTGTCCCAGAGTCTTGCTATCAACCTTGTTGGGCTTCCCCCAAGCTCTGATGAATCTTTGGCGAAGTCCTTGCGCATCGTTGTCGAAGTCAAAAACTAGGTCAGGAATCAACATGTCATGAGGGCCATCCCTCCGTGCATATCCAAATTGCCTCAAAGCTAGGAAAGGGTTGTAGGTGATACCTCCTCTAATTCCAAGTAAAGGAACATTAGGAAACTCCCCACAACGATCGACGATGATGACATTTTCTCTGGACCGAGAACACCAATGTACATCAGAGTGAGTAAGAGTCATCAACCGTTGGGACCACCTTGAACCTTGGTCATTCTTCAAGACAGATTGTGGAAGGTGCGAAATAAACCACCTTGCAAGGAGAGGAGTACAACACATGAGAACACCCCTCTTTCTCATTGTTCGTGTGTAAAATGAGTGAAGAATGTCCCCAAGCAATGTTGGTATTGGGTTTCTGGACAAGAAGATTTTGACGGCGTTGACATCTATCAATTGGTTAGAATTTGGGAATAAGACCAACCCATAGATAAGGAGTGCCACAATTTCTTCAAAGGCTTGAAGGTCCAATGAGTTCCAACATTCTTGTGCCTTCTCAAACAAGAATTTTGCTAAGAATCCTTTGATGCCGCTTCTGGTTTCCCAATGCCCCTTGATGTCGGATGGTTGTAGATGTAATGCTCGAGCAACATCTTCCGACTTTGGTTCCTTTTCCGTACCGTTGAAGGGTAGTTGATTAAGGATAGGAATTCTCAGGAATTGAGAAAACTCCTCCAAAGTGGGTACCAACTGGTAATCAGGGAAAGTGAAACAGTGGTGAAGAGGGTCAAAGAACTGGAATAGCACTTTCATCATATCTTCTTCAATGTTGGTGTTGACTAGGCTGAGCAGTCTACCATGTCTTTCACTGAAGGATGAGTTTTCCGGAATTCTTGAGGTGAGCTCCTTGAGTTGAGGAGAGATTCTCACAAGGTTGACTTGAATGGTATTTCTGCGAGGAATTTCCATGACCTACAAAACAAGAACAAAGATGAAGATCCAAACCCTTGAAATGGTTAGTGAATGCATATGATGTTTTATGATGTTTATGATGTATGCACAAGCATATGTACAAGCAATTCACACCAAACCCTAGTTTCAGGCTTGCATGGGGTTTCATAGGTAAGTACCCTCTTGAGTGTAGTTGGCTTAAAAACCTGTCCTATAAATAGTAACCGGGTTCTAAGGAGCTCAATATCACTGGATTGTTTTCATTGTTCATTGTTTTGGTTTAGCCACTTAACTAGCGACCAAAATATTCCAAGAAAACAACCCTCAATGAGTGTAGTATCGAGTATCTACCAACTTCGGACTGCACCAAAGCCGGTCATCTCACTACCCCTAATAAAAGGCCAAGATGGTCAAGTAAGGTTCTAGGTCATTAGTGCTTAGTGACATCACTCAGCGGCCCCGTACTCTCCTTGATTGAACTCAAGGGTTACCGGTACTCACAAATATGTCGCACTAATATAGCTATTGCTTTGACCGTGTCGGTATACCCCGCACAGTTTCCACAACGTATTGCTATCTATGAATGTTTCCCAAAATCCGGGTGTAGGATTGCAAACCCAAAAAATAGAGCCAAGATATAAAGGAAACAAATAAAACAATTAGTCATGCAAGAGGGTGATCTAAGCCCTAAGGTTACTCCACTTTTAAATTTTCCCCAGCAGAGTCGCCAGTTCTGTGATACGGTGGGAGAACTGACTATGGTTTTGCGTTTGTTTTCGCAAATGTTTTGGTTGAGCAAGAGTCGCCACCGACTTTTTATTTTATCCTAAGGAAAGGTTTAAAAAGCACAGCAAAAACCTTTGAGATTTTTCTTGGGTTCGGGGAGTAGATTATAGAAAGGGAAGGTATTAGCACCCTTTCTATCCATGGTTATCCATGGGCTCTTAGGTACTTGCTTAGATCAACTTGCCTTGGTTTTCAATTGTTTGAAATGGTGCTTTGTGTGTGGTTTTGAAAAGGTTTTGAAAAAGATGCCTTGTATAGGCTACCCTTGTAACAATTCTTTACTCGAATGTTTTACAAAAGGTGTTTGTCTTTTTGAAAAGATGTTTCAAGGTATTTTTGAAAGTTTGCTTTGAAAGTGTTTGTGAAGTGTGGTTTGAAAATAGGCAAGTGTTTTCTTTTGCAAATTGACAAGTACTTAAGAGATATCTACCCTAAAGTTCTCAAAGATTTATGCTATGTTTTAACCCTTTTGACAATTTTGTTCCACCATTGCATTTGGTGGACAATCTTGCATTAGGAGGTGAAAGGGACGGGCGCGGGTCATCGTTTAGACCATAGTTGCAATAGTGTTAAATGTCTTTGGGCAATTTTTTCTTTGAAAGGGACTTGATCATTTTAGGCAACTTTTCGAAAGCGTCATCGAGGGACTATGATCAATTGATTTATATTTGTTTTGCCCAAAGAAACCTAACATGCAATATGGCCCAATTATTTGAAGGCAACAAGTGGAATACCCTAGGGGTGCAAGTGTGAGATGTGTTGTCCATTTTCATTCTTGATTATCTTGAAATTAGGTCAAACTAATTTCGTTCTTTTTATTTGCATACAAACCCTAATTCTAGCATGGTATATTTAGAAAGCGTTTAAAGTGCGAAAAGTAAAATTCCTACACTATTACAACACAATATGGGAAGGGGGGTAAAAATGTTCAAATGGGGGGATATTTAGACAAAGAAATTAAACCTAGCTATTACATCATTTTTTTGAATATTTACAAAATAATTAATTGCACAAATTAAATGGAAAATAAAATAAAGATGCAAAAATGCAAAAAAGGGTTTTCATATGTATGAAAAAAAAGAGTATTTTTATGTTAAATAAATAAAAGGTATTATTTTTTGAGTTTTTGTATTTTAAGGGTAAACCCTAATTTCATTAAATAAATATATTAACTATTTAATATGTATAATATTTAATAATTATATACAAAAAATAAAATAAAATGGAATATATTCATAAAAAGTATTTCTCATGTCAAAAATTAATAAAATAAAAATGTATGTATTTTTTGTATTATTTACCTAAATATACTAATATATGTAAATGTCTTTATTATTTACTAAATAAATATTATATGTACAAAAATAATAATATTTAATATTTATAAAAAAAGTATATTTTGTATAAAATATTTTCAAAAGAAAAAATGAAATAAAAAATCAGAAATAAAGTATATTTGCATTATTTTTTTCTAATCTTCTTAAATAATAGTATATATATATATATATATATATATATATATATATATATATATATATATATATATATATATATATATATATATATATATATATATATATATATATATATATATATATATATATATATATATATATATATATATATATATATATATATATATATATATATATATATATATATATATATATATATATATATATATATATATATATATATATATATATATATATATATATATATATATATATATATATATATATATATATATATATATATATATATATCCATATAAACAAATAAATACCTAAAAAATATGCAAATGGTGTAAAAATATTTTTTATGTTTTTTAATATGATTAGCAAAAATAAATAAGTCAAAATGAAAAAAGAAAATTCAAAAAACCATGAAAATAAACACAATGGGCAAAGGGGGTATGAAAATGAAAATAGGGTGTGAAAAGAAAAGACAAAGCAGGCCCAGCCCATGTGGCTTCTTCTTCAACCTTCAGACAAAAAGATATTCAAAAACGCGCGCCTGAGCGTCCATTCAAACACCTGGATTCTTTGATCTTTTGCACAAACTTCCAACATAAGAAATGTTAAGCATTGAATCACGATTCTAAATATATAAAAAAATCATCCTAACTCTCAGAAATGAGAGAGAATTTTGACATTCCCAAATCCTGACCTAAGTTTTCTTCCATATTCAGACCTTAAATTCTCACAGCTCAAGCAAAATAAATGAAAAGTAAAAGCATGTACAGATTCAGGGGCATGAGTAGAACATTTCTTATTCACAAACCTAGAGCTAATGATGCCTACACTAAGAGTTAGAAGTTCACAAAGATACCTGTTCAGTTGAAGTTCTATCTTGCAATGGGGGAGCTTTCAGAGCAAGATGATGATCTGTATAGCTTTCCTGAAGTGTGGTGATGCTATTCCAATGCTTACTTTGCTTTGAAACACCTTGAATCGAGCTATGGACCTTCAACTGCAAAACAAGAAACTGAAAATGGTGGAACTGGTTAGAGGAGTTACAGGTTGTGTTTTAGGTTTTGGTTAGCTTGCATTGATGCTAGGGAATGTGTTTGATGAGCTTTGGGCAAGAAATCATGCAAGGGATGAGAGTTGGCACTCAAACTGCAGTGAGAACTCTGTTTGAGCAGTTTGAGGGTGGTTCTGAGTTTGTGGAGGTATTGGAGGTATTGGAGTCGTGTGCTAGCTTAGTTAGGATGTCTTGAAGGTGTACAAAATATTTGCTTAAGGTTTCTAATGCTGAGATCCAAGTTATGTTATGATATGTTCTATTTCTTACACTTTAAGCAAGCCATGGTCACTTTGTGTTCTAGACAGGTAGAGGCCCCCTAAACATGCTGCAAAACCTTGTCTTGATCAGAGTGATTAGTTCATAATCTTGTGCCAAGGGGATTTGATCTGTACTTCTTGGATTTTCAATTGGACATAAAGCTTAACTTTTCAAAAATGGCTATTTCACTTTTTCCATAAATGGATTAAACTTGCATGTAATGCTTGAACTCATAGAACAACACTTTGGCACAAAGGTTTGGCATTAAATTTATGAGTGTTGGATGGTTTAGAGGCCTGTAATGTAGCATAAACCAAGCTGACTTGAAAATGGCATAAGTTATGAACATGTACATGACCAATTCAAAAGTGAGTTTTTGCCATATTGCAAAATTCGATTCTCTCAAGTTATGAGGTTGTTTGATGAGTTCTTGGACATTTTGGAAAGCTTGGAATGTGTACTACAATCCATCTTTGAAATGAAAATTGAAATTCCAACTGGAAGTGTATGGAAAATGATCTTGAAGTTAGGTAGAAAACCTTGCCAAAATAGGTTAAAATTTCACTAAGTTAAGAATGGTTTAGTACCCTTATTCCAAAAATTGTAACTTGAGATACAAGCCTCTTTTGGGAAAACGTTGTGAATAAAAGTTGTAGATTATGCATCAAGCTACAACTTTCATGTTTTGACTTTTGCTTGAATCCAAATGAATCTTTGTGAGAAAGTGAGGCAAAGTTGGGGAAAAATTAGGGTTTTTCATAACTTTGAAAAATTCTAAGTTATGAAAAATTCTCATTTCAAACCCTAATTTGCAATTTTTGATTTCTTGGTGAATAAGTTTCATGATTTGGCATGTTTTGATGAAAAATGAATCTTGACTCTTGATTTTGACTAAAAAGTCAAAGTTTGACTTTTTAGTATACAATCAAAATTGATCAATTGACTGGGAAATTCAACTGTCAATCTTGTGAATTTGGGATCTTTTGAACTTGTTGAGCATGTCAAGACAATTCCATGGGGTCCTTGAGTCCATATGTGAGCTTGGTTTGCCATTGGCCAGGTCAAACAGTCAAAAATTGCCTTTGTGCAGTCAAAACCCTAAAAATGACCATTTTGCCCTTTTGGTGATCTGATCAAATTTCTTGTGGAATTGTGATCCAAACTTGATCAAATGGTCCATATGAGTTCATAATGTTGATGTGGGTCAATTTTCATGAGATTTGACTATTAATTGGCCACAGTTGACTTTTTCTCCAATACAGCTGATTTTTAGGTCAACTGTCCAATTGACTGGGCAAAACTTGGAATCAAGGCTTGAAACTTGGTATGGGTAAACTTGGGAGTCCCATATGAAGCAAGAAAGTCATCTTAGGCATTTTAGGTCAAAACATCTTTGTGCAAACAAAAACCCTAATTTGGGTGAACAATGCAAGGAGAAGTCTTGAGCAGATGAAACCCTAACTGGATCTTGATCTTCAGGGACTTGGTGATGAGAAATCAATGAGAAATGGGAGGGAAAATTTTGGGGTACAACAGTCATCTACGATTACTAACCCATACTTCTTGCCACTGACTGAAGCAGTTTTTACTGGTCCAAATAAGTCAATGTGCAAAAGTTCTAATGGCTTAGAGGTGGAAACAACATTTTTGGATTTGAAAGCAGGTTTTGCAAACTTGCCTTTCTGAAATGCTTCACACAGAGCATCTGAATTGAACTTCAAGTTAGGAAGTCCTCTGACCAGATTGAGTTTTTTAATCTGAGATATTCTTCTCATACTAATATGTCCCAATCTTCTGTGCCAGATCCATTACTCGTTGTTAACAGACATTAGACATTTTACATTCTGACTTTTCAGTTCAGAAAGTTTGATTTTATAAATGTTGTTTTTCCTCTTTCCATTAAATATGATAGTCCCATCTTTCTGAATAACAACTTTGCATGAATTTTGATTGAAGATCATATCATAACCATTATCACTTAATTGAATTATGGATAACAGGTTATGCATTAATCCATCAACTAATAAAACATTACTTATATAGGGAAGATTTCCATTACCTACTGTTCCAGAGTCAATGATCTTTCCTCTCTAATTGCCTCCAAAACCCACGTGGCCTCCAGGATTAAGTTCCAAGATTTGGAACATATGCCTTCTTCCCGTCATGTGTCGTGAGCAGCCAGAGTCCAGGTACCATGATTGGTGTCTTTGCTTTGCTGCTAAAGATATCTGCCACATGTATGATTTTATCCTTAGGTACCCACATTTTCTTGGGTCCTGATTTGTTAGTTTTACCAAAGTTCTCATTGAATTTTGGTTTGACAGAATAATCACTACTCGTGTATTTCATGTCATGTGTGTGCCCATATATAAAGTGTGAATCAAGTGGAGTGCGTTTTATAACTAAATCCATGGCATTTTTTGGTGTAGGTACCTTACCTTGATATCCTATCCCTTTTCTGCCATTTCTGCTAACTCCATAGATCATTGAAGCCATCTTGCTTCTGTCTATGTTTTTAGCTAGAAACTTCTGAAAGCTGTGATCATACTCTTTGATGATCTCATCAGCATTGTTGGGAGTTTCGGGGATTGTTTCCTTCTGAGAGTTTTGCAACTGGTTTTCTAATTTTGAAATTTTTTCTTTTAACTCAGAATTCTCCAATCTGAGACTCTCAGTCTTATCAGAGTCAAAAGCAAGATTCCTTTTCAGGTTTCTGAATTTGACTCTGATCTGCTGATATCTTTCCAGAATTTCATTAAGGCTTTCAGCAAGTTCAGCCTTAGTAAAGTTTATAGTAAAGTCAGGGAATACCTCTTCAATGTCTGATTCCGAGTCTGAACCAGAAGCTTCACTATCTTCTGATATGTTTTCCATGAGAGTTATGTTTGCTCTTTCATCATCTGATTCTGAGTCAGCTTCAGATGTGTCAGAATCATCCCATGTAGCCATGAGGCTTTTCTTCTTTTCCTTGATAAACTTCTTTTTGGGCTTCTCCTTCTAAAGCTTTGGGCAGTCACTTTTGTAGTGCCCTTGCTCGTTACATTCATAGCAGATGATGTCTTTGTTTTTTGGCTTTTTGTATCCTGAAGAGCCTTCAGATCTTCTGTGTCTAGAGGAGGATTCTGACCTTCTGTATTTGGATGAGGATTCATTCTAATTTTCTGATCTTCTGGGATTCCTGAACTTTCTTTGCCTCTGCTTCCACAGTTGGTTCACCCTTATGGAGAGGAGAGACAGTTCATCTTCTTCTGATGAGGATCCATCAGAGGTTTCTTCTACAGCCTGCAAAACTTTGGAGTCATATTTGTTGTTAAATTTTAAAGCTAATGGCTTACCTTGCTTTTGAGGTTCGTCTTCTTCTAGCTCTATCTCGTGACTTATGAGGGAGCTGACAAGTTCCTCCATAGAGATTTTGTTGAGATCTTTGGCTAGCTTAAGAGCTGTGACCATTGGCCTCCATTGTTTTGGCAGGCTTTTGATGATCTTCTTAACGTGATCAGCAGTAGAATACTCTTTGTCAAGAACTTTTAGACCAGTAACAAGAATTTGAAACCTTGAAAACATAGTTTCTATTGATTCACTATCTTCCATCTTGAATTCCTCATACTTCTGAATGAGCGCAAGGGCTTTGGTTTCTTTGACTTGAATATTGCCTTCATGCGTCATTCTTAGAGAATCAAACATGTTCTTGGCAGTTTCTCTGTTTGATATTTTCTCATATTCTGAATATGAGATGGCGCTGAGGAGAATTGTTCTGGCCTTGTGGTGGTTTCTGAATTCACGCTTTTGTTGATCAGACATCATTTTCCTGTCTATCTTCTGACCACATCCATCCACTGGATGCATGTATCCATCAGTCACCATGTCCCACAGATCAGCATCATGGGCCATAAAGAAACTCTCAATTCTGTCTTTCCAGTAGTCAAAGTTCTCACCATCAAAGACTGAAGGTTTACCACTGAATTTGTCCCTGTCTTCATTATTGTCATTGCTGATGTTCTGGCTTGGTCCCGCCATAGTGTTTTTCTGACGCTGGATCTTGTACTGACATGGTTAAGTGTTTAAGCTCAGAACCAGGCGCTCTGATGCCAATTAAAGATGTGAAAAACACAAGAAGGGGGGGTTGAATTGAAAAACTTGGATCTAAAACAGCTTAATGACACAATATTTTTATCCTGGTTCGTTTGATCTCAAACTACTCCAGTCCACCCGTCAAGGTGATATCTCCTCTCTCCAACGAGGTCTTAATCCACTAATCTCAAAATATTACAACAACTACTTTAACAATTGTTAAAGTCTTCTTGAGTACAACCACAATCCGGTTAATCTCAAGGAACTTCTTTTACAAAATAATTGAACAAAATGTGTTGTTGTTTTCTAACAAAACAGTTTATCACAACTGTGATAAATTACACAGATTAAGCTTAGAATAAGGATTGAATTTTCTTGAGCTTGAATATGCGTGGTTTTGAATTCTTAGCAAATTGTTGTGTGCATACGTACATGCTTATTTTTGCAAGCAGACTTATTTATATAGGCAAGGCAAAGACGTTGTCCATAAAGCAAGTTTAATGTTAATAACACACTTTCCTTTTGGAGAAGATCTTGTCTGAAGAAAGCCGTTGGCATTAATTCTGCCTTGAATGTTCAGTAACGCTTCAGAGTCTTCTTTCCTTAACTGCTGATGACGCTTCAGAATATTGATGACTTGGTTGATATGTCTTGTTCAGAGTCAGAGTTTACTTGATTAAGCGCAGATTTTGGTCATTAATCTTTAGCGTACAATCTGATTGCTTTAGCGTATGTTCTGATTGTTTCAGCGTGTAGCACTTATGGCTGATCTTCTGATGCTGATTTTGATCAGAACTTCTGCATACATAAAACATATTTTTAAGGTGCATATTTGTTCTTTGTATATATATATTCTTTGTATTTATTTATTCTTTGTATTTGTTATAATCAAAACTCTAATCAAGGGATGTAGAATCAAACTATGTTCTAATAATTTGGCGTAGAGAGAAAAAGAAAAGAGGAAAATGGGCCTTAAGCCTCGATGTCTGTTTTTATAAACTCCTTTGTAATTCTATGCTTGCACTACCATGCACCCCTACCACACATCCTTGCTATACATCCTCTAATCATAATCCAACATCCCAAAAACGCGCATCCACCGTAACCAGGTACACCTTCTAGTACGAAGCCCAAATTGACCTCCCAAACATGCATAAATCTTGGGCCTGGCCCATCTCTAATCATGCCTCCTGTTTTTTTATTTTGCTATCACGTTAAGAAATCACACCCTCTGCGCTACTGGACCCAATTCAATATCTAAATTTGGACCGCTTGATGAACAAACCCCCATTTGTGTTGCGTAGTTTAAAACAACACATTCCCTGTGTTGTTGGGCCTGAATTCAATATCTGAGTTCAGGGCCCTATTTTCCACACCCCCTGTTTTACTTAACCCAATTGAAATACACCCCCCTGGGTTTTTTTATTAAAATTATTTTATTCTTTTATTTTTATTATTTATATTATTATTATAATTTTATATTTAATACATTTATAAATTCTGAAATTATTTCTTTATTATTAAATTTAAAATATTTATTTTTCCTACTAATTCATTCTTTAATCACTTTCAAAAATTCTTTAAAATTATTTTTTTGTCATGCATTAAAAAGATTTTTATGTATTAATATATTTAAAAATACCTAACCAACACCAAATACCTTTTTTAATAATTTAATTAAAACCAAAACTATTTTCAAAAAGGATTATGAAGATACTTTAAATCGACTGCGAACTTCGTCTAACAATTCCACTATTCACACACCCAGGCTTGGTTCAAGGGAAATTTAAAATCTCTTCGTAATCCATAAAAAACATCAACCGACTGCGAAATATGAATTGAGACTCTGATTCTTTATAAGAGGATACATAGACATACGACTAAAATCGTGGCAAGTTCCCCCAATAAAAATTTAAAACTCTATTTCCTAAATATTGCGTTTCTAAATCCTAGTATCCTTGTGAACAAGTAGATGAGGGGTGCTTAACACCTCCTTCATCTAAAAACAAGTCAACAACCTAGAATCTCTGACCAAATTAGGGTTACCCATTATATTCCCTTCCTAAAGATAAAAATTAAGGGTGGCGACTCTCATTTTAAAACCAGTTACAACATTAATGACCATATGTTTTGTAAATTTCCTTATCAGGTCGTTTATGACATGCTTTAATGATTATGAGATATCTTATGTTCTACACAACTTGAAATTTATGCACTTTTGACGGCACACATGACAAATAATAAACAAAATATGTTTTGAATCTAACAGAACTATACTTTGATATGGAAATAAGTTGCTGCTAAATTTTTGTTGTAGGTTAAAAGTTGTAGTCCTTTTAGATGCGTATAATATTTAACATAACATCAAGAGGTACTATTGAAATTTGAATATTTATATATATATATATATATATATATATATATATATATATATATATATATATATATATATATATATATATATATATATATATATATATATATATATATATATATATATATATATATATATATATATATATATATATATATATATATATATATATATATATATATATATATATATATATATATATACTTTATGCATTCAAATACCCTTTTATCCTTAACTATCACATTTTCTATAAAGTGCTATCAGTTTAAATAATAGTGAATGGTGGGATGAGAGGTCTCATTATTTTTCAATATTATTACAAAGATGAGGTTCAAATGTAACTCCCTTAAATATTCTATAGTTTTTATTTAATTAATTTTTCATGTTGTATTTATAATGACCAGGAGAGAAGTCATTAATGAAGGGTATGGCTATGGAGATACTAGGATTGTATTCCAATGGGACACATATTGTTGGTGGTCTTCTTCAAAATCATTGATAGGTGAGATATAGTGAATCTAAACTATTGTGTGTTCTCTTTTTTTCTTTTTCTTCTTTTTTTTACAGTAAGTTGTTGTGAATATATTTACCAAATGCTCTGCTGTTTGTCTATAATGATTTGTTTATATTAATTTATATATCATGTTCCTTGCATAATGGAGACGAAGAAGCTTGTCATCAAGATATGGAAGAAGAACAAGAAGGATGGAATGATCAAGAAGAAGAATATTCTGATGCATGAGTTTAATTAATAGAAGTTTTGTTTTATATTATCTATCTCTTAGAACTTTTGTTTTGAATTTGGAATAACTCTCTCATGAGAAAAACCTGATTTTTTTTAATAATGATAATATAAAAACTTATCTATATTTTTACGACTTATAAGTCAGTAGCTTCACTTGATGTAGACTTACTTATTTCTTAATTAATATTTTAATGTTGTGGCTTAATGTTTTCTTGTATAATTAGATTTTAATTTTTATTATTCAATATCTACAAAAATGAGTATTCTTTATGCCATTGCATGAAGAACACCATTGTCACAACTATGCGGCACAAAAAGAAATCATGGCCTACTTAACTGGTCTAAAACTATGAGCATAATGTAGTCGTGGTTTTTAATTAGTGGCCATAAAAAAATCATAGATAAACCTAGGCAACTAAACCATAGGCTATATATTAAATAAGAATTGTGGCTAGATTTGGCCACTGTTAATAATCGAGGTGCAAGATAAACCGCAGCCTTAACCTAGATACCTAAACGGTGGCTTATTCAAGCCACAAATGTTTAGAAAGGTAGCCCAAACATGAAACTCTGGCATATAATTTAGGCCACGACTGCATATCCCACAATCACTTATTCGTGGCCAACACTTATAACCATAGTTATTTTGCATATAACCGCAGTTTTCTGGCCGTGGCATGTGACCTTTTTTTTGTAGTGCCACATTCGATGGAGCCTTTATTGACTGGAGAACTTTGGCGTTTTCTCTTCCAAGTTTTTGACTGCATGTCTCCTTAGAATGACGTCATGCATAATCATGACTACTTTCTGCATAACAGTCTCTCATATCAATTAAACACTTTCAATGATTACTCCTAGGTTTTAGGGTGCGGGTTTTCCAATAAACCCCACTAACTTTTCCACTTCTTGGCATGCTCACTCCATATTGAGTGACACTTGATTCTTTTTTGACGGCTTTAATTTATCTTTAAATAAACCTTCAAAAACTCTCAATTCCTTTCTTCTCTCCTTCTACTTCAGCTCTTTAAACTCTACAATTTTTGAATATCTTGAAGAGACTTACTCCGTTATTTACAATGACCACTCCATATGGTACTCCCTTCAACACTGGTAATAACCCCATAGCCTTTTCTATTATGTGAAACAAAGTTTGTACTTCATCCCAGAGCCCTCATCTAAAGTTAAATCCAATATCAAAGAATGGCAACACCAAATGCTCATTCCATTTGTTGTTGCGGAGAAACTCTTCGCATTCCATGGGATTTATTGAATATGTCTGACGATCATTCACTCGACGAAATCCCACAATCCACTCTTGAGGGAATAATTTATGGTGAAAAATCCCTTCAACTCAGGAGCAAGATTAGTCACCTGACAACTAGACTCATCTTGACCAAAAAGTTACTTATGCCAAAACTCGTTTAGAAGACCTTAAATCCAAATTTCCTTTGTAATTTTTTCGTTGCTCACGTTCCAGCTGAGACTCGTTTTTGAATATGTAATCCCTTTTGGAACTTTTGATAGCCATATTGGTATTTATCCATTTTGGCCAACAATATTTTGACATGCTTTTTATTTTTCAGTAATTTGAATCTCTTGAAGCATAGGTTTATATATTTTCAAATATTTATCATTTAATTTTAGGATTCTTTGATCAAAGACTGGCTCTTTGATCTCATACACATATTAGTGAATGCCAACATGAATTTTAATGGTCCTTCCTAATTTGGTGACGACTTCCCCAAAGTTCTATCATTCCGATCCATGGTAAGGATAACTTTCCACACATAGTCTCCAACTGCAAACATTTTTATTTTGGAATTTTTATTGTAGGCCCTTGCAACCCGCTCTTTTTGTAGAATTATCACATCCAACATAACTAATCTTTCTTCATCCAGGTCTATTGTTTTATCAAGCATCATTTTCCAATACTGCTCTGACGAATGTTCGTGTTGGCGTTCTACTCGTATTGATTGCAAGTGTATCTCGACTTGCAGAACCATGTTGTGTCTGAATGCTAATTGAAAGGGTGTCGACCCAGTCGCCTCCTTTGGAGACGTTCTACAAACCCATATAACTTGATCTAATGTCTTATGCCAATTCTTGGGTTTCTTAGAGACGTGTATCTTAATTAACCCAATTATTACCTTGTTGGCAGCTTCGACCTGGCCATTGGCTTAAGTGTAATAAGGCGTGGATTTTACCAACTTGAAACCTATTTCAGACGCAAACTCTTGCATTTTATGCCCAATGAAAATTGTCCCTTGGTCTGTAGTGATTGTCTCAGGAATTCAAAATCTATAAATGATGTG
This sequence comes from Vicia faba, assembly GCA_948472305.1. Taxonomy (NCBI): domain Eukaryota; kingdom Viridiplantae; phylum Streptophyta; class Magnoliopsida; order Fabales; family Fabaceae; genus Vicia; species Vicia faba. The sequence continues at coordinate 343,041,184 of OX451740.1, forward strand.
CTTTTGAATAAACTCAATCACTGTTTCTTGGTCGACATTGACCAATGGTATTGCTTTATCCATTTGGTGAAGTATTTTATCCCCACCAGAATGAAATTTTGTTATTTCGACGAGATTGGTCGAATTTCTTCTATTATATCTAGCGCCCATCCTTGAAACGGCCATGGCTTAACATTTGTGTGCAATTCACTTGCAGGTACGCGTTGAATACCTACATGTTTTTGGAATTCTTGGAATCCTTTAGTGAATTCAATACAATCTTTCAACATATTTCACCAATAGACACCCTGTCAAAATAACAGCCACTTCATTTTATGGCCGGCTTGGTGGGCGCCACAGGCTCCACTGTGGACTTTGACCATTGCCAAATATGCCTCAGTATTCCCCAAGTAGTTGAGTAAAACCCCTTCATGATTTTTCTTGAAAAACTTATTTCCCATGCACACGTAGCTCAAAGCCTTGTATTTTACTTGTCGACATCTCCGACTGGATTTTCCATATAATTCACAATTGGTTTTCGCCAATCCGTGTTTGACAAATTGTCAATGGCAAACATTTCAAAATTTTCAAAATTAATTGCTGAATCATCTGCCCTCCCATCTTTTGGGATTGATAATTTTGATGATGGTGCCCCTGTCGAGACCATCTTCTCCCTCACTTTGACAAAACTCTTCATCTTTTCAGTCGATACCTTGTACCCAGAGGCAATTTGTGCCAACTCATTGGCCACTTGATTTTCTAATCTAGGCACATGGTAACGCTTACAACTTCAAAGTATTCCAACAATTTATTAACCACTGCAAAAATACACAAATAGGTGTTCTTTAATAAACTTATTCTCTCGAGCGATTTTCTTAATCACTAGCTCCGAATCACTTTTGATTTCGACCCTTGTTGCACCTAAGTCTTTCAAAATATTAAGTTCAGTGATCAAATCCCCATACTCTGCGTCATTGTTGGAACATTTTCCATCTACCCTACATTTGAATTTTGTTGGTACCCCTTTTAGAGAAATAATCAAGACTCTGACATCAATTCCATTCTTATGGCTCGACCCGTCAATATACAATTTCCAAGGGTCGGTGTCTATCAGATTCACTGATGGTTCGGCTATTGCATGATCGACTATAAAGTCTACCATGATTTTTCCTTTCATGGTCTTCAAAGGCATGTAAAACAATGAAAAATCGATTAAGGCTAGTGCTCATTTGCTAGTCGACTATGCAAAATTGATTTGGACAACATATGTTTAATGACATCACAATGAGATGAAACATAAACATCAACTAGTTTAATATGTTTCTTAAGCTTAATTCATGAGAAATACAAACACAGGCTTAATTTTTCCTATCATGCTATACCTAGTTTCTACATCTATTAATACTCGACTAAGGTAATATATGGGTCTTTCGACTTCATTATCATCCTTTTGGGCTAACATGCTCCCTATTGTTAAATCAGATGCGGCTATGTACAATCTCATGTTCTTATTTCTACTAGGTGGAAATAAAATGTGAGGCTTTGTCAAATATTTTTTGATTGCGTCGAAAGCCTCTTGTTGTACATTTCCCCAATGGAAGTCACTTTCCTTCTTGATCTTCAGTAATGGTGAGAAAAAATTCGCCTTGCCACTTATATTTGAGATAAATCTTCTAAAGAAGTTGATTTTCCCCAACAATGACTGCAACTGTTTCTTTGTCGAAGGAGGATTGAGATCCAAAATTACCTTTGTTTTGCTTTGATTGATCTCGATGCCTTTTTTGTGCACTACAAAACCTAAAAAGTCTCCTTGCAGTTCTAATGAACTTGCTTTTGAGAAACCTTTAAATCTCCTATTTGATCTTCAAGGTAATCTCGAGAGAGAACCTCCTAGGACCTGCTTTACTGGCCTCTTGCCTAGCTTAATAGGTAAGCGATGTTCCACCATATCCTGACTTAATCTAGGCATCTCACCATAAACCTAGGCGAAGCAGTCTCTGTACTTTTTCAATAGCTTGAATTTAATTTTTGACCCAACTTTGGTGCTGATGTAAGTTAGTTTATTTGTTACACCATCTCCCAGATAAACTTCTTCTAACGGATCTTGGGCTTGCATCTCCTGTACTGAATTCAATGGGTCTTTTTCAAACCTCAAAGGTTCATTGTCATAGATACCATCTAACCTTCGACTTTCTGAAGTTGTTGTTTGGCCTTGTTGGCCTTTTCTTGATCTGCTGGTTTGGCTTCGACAATTATACTCTAAAGTCTTTCGGCTTCCAAAGCCTATTTCATTTTGTTTTCAGCCATATAAGCCTAAATTCGAGCCAGACTTTATGACTCAATGGTCATCATTGTCGACTATAGGCCACCCCATAGGTGGAATCGACTCCCTAGGAATTACTGCCTCTTCAGAATCTAACATAAAACCACGATTAGGATCCAAGCTTAGAAAACTATTTGAGTTTTCATTTAAAGTGTAATTGTCATCAACACAAGGCGACACATTCACCAAGTGTTGGTCGAAAGATTTCTTTCCACCTTTAACCTCATCTCCCTTATAGTAGTTTTGATCAACCTATATATTTTCCACCACACCATCTTTCCTCCAAATGAAAATCCTCTAGTGCAAAGTCGACGGGACTGCATCTATTCCATGAATCCATTCTCGATCGAGTAATAAATTGATGTTTACTTTGGAATTTATTTCCATGAACAAAGTTGACCTGGTGGTTATTCCAACAGCCAATACGACCTGGATGACCCCAAGTATACTATTGGTTTTCCCTTTATAGTTGGACAAAATCATGTTATGAGATCGAAGATTTGACCCACACTTCCTTATTTTCTTGAACAGAGCATGTGGTATTAAGTTCACAGTTGCCCCACCATCGACAAACACTTTGTTCACCAGAATGCCATCTACCTTTGCCCTGATAAATAAAGGCTTAAGATGCTACATCATCCTTGGGTTTGGTTTCTCAAACACAACATTATATTCTTCGACAATACCATTATTCATAACATAGTAGCATTAAGGCTTTTCATCAGCCGCTTCGTCTGAGGTGAAGTCTTCTTCATTTTCTGATACCTCTGACATTCTATCATATTTTGCAGGAAGAATCGACACAATTCCATAATTAAGTATGAAGTCCTCACCATAATCATCATCCACCGTATCATCTTCAGGTGAAGGTTCATAATCAGTCTTCCTTCTCTTCACCCTCAGATGTAGGACTATACTCAGGTGTAGGAGTATATTCAACATTTTGTGTTGCCACCAACTCTTTATTACCTAAAGGAGCTACCTTCATAGCCAGCTTTTGGTTGGTTGTGATATTATTATTTTAAGTTAACCTTGACCTTGGATAGAATCCTTTCCAAACTGGAGCTCTAACAAGTTTTGCAACCTCCGCTAGTTGCGTGATTTCGACACGCCTAGCCGCTTCAACAGGATTCGACTGGGAAGTCGATGCCTCCTTTGCAGCTTTCTTATTCCTCTAATAACGCCTCCTATGTGTCCTTGTCATTGGATTCCCCCCCTTATAATTAGGATAAACTTGATAACCCTTCTACTCAACCTTCTTTTCTTGGACCTCAGCATCATGCACAATCACCTTCCACTTCGGCCTTTTTCCCCCATTTGGCTCACCAGTTCCATCGATTTTTCTTATGGGGTGTCCGATGGAGGACGAAAGGTTTTCGGACGAGTTTGCTAGAACAATCTTATATAATCTTTGTTGCGTCGAGGATTTATGTCTTGGTCGAAAACAAACCTTGAGACATGAGGCTTCTCTTTCCCGAGAGCCTCTTTTTTGACAGCTTCTCAGCTGCTTCTTCATCATACACATCATTGCATCTTGGGCATAATTTAGCCTTAGATCCTTTCATTGTATTTTTCCTGAAAGTCGGCCAAGCTTTCCTTAAGCTGAGGGTATACTTCCTGTAATCCCTCTTCCATCTTTATGTAGAAACTTTCATTAGTTCCAACCATCATAACTTCTATGTCACTAATTATTATGACTTCTTTGTCGAGGCCCTCAGTATCTTCGACTGTTGTACCCCAAAATTTGCCCTCGCATTTTTTCACAAGAAATCACAGCTTCAAGCGTTTCCTGATTTTTCAAACTGGCTCAAGGATCGGTCAAGCAGACTTTTCTCGTCAGTCAGATAAAATTAGGGTTTTATTGATTTTCATGGCTCTGGAACAATTCAAACAGTTTGCTTAGGGTTTGGTTGATTTTGGCTCAACTTTGATCAGGCGAACGCTTCTTTGGCATTTGATCAGGAACTAGGTTCTTTGTGCGCAGATTTTTCAGAAAGACTAGTTCTACAGTGCTTGTCAAGTTATTCTGAGATGTGGATTGAAACATTTGGATTGAGTTTGCAGTGTTTGATTAAAATCAGTGAGAAGAAAAGATATTTGGGCAGTTGTTGTGTTTGACTGTGCATTACTTTGAATCTTTGAAACGCCAGGTTTATTAATGGATCGATGCTAAAGACCACAATGTTTATGGATTATTTATCATTCTGAGTTAAATGATTGGAATTTATTTTCAATTATTATAATTTAAAGAATTTTAAATAATAAATAAACAATTGGAAATAATAAGGATTAATTGGATAAAAGGAATTTTTATTTCATCTTTAAATATTTGTTACAATTGTTATTTAAATACAAGTATTCGTTTACAAAGTATTTACAATAATAATATTACAGTTATTTAAATTTAAATAAGACTATCCTAATATTTTTCTAAGTCTTCAATTCTTCATCCTCCATTTATCGCTTTTCCTCTCCATTTGATTTTTTATCTGCAAAGAAAAGAAGAAAAAGTCAGAAGCAGATAAATAATTAAAAGCAGACAATTAATTTGGGCTCATCATTAAATGCAACTGACTGGAATCAGTTAGCCCTCTCCGCAAATCACGGGATTTCTCTCGGTTCACAAAGAGAGATGAATATTGCTTGCTAAACATGAATGCACAAAGTATTGAAATGCACAAATTCAAATTTTGTCAAACCAACTGCATAGTTTAAAACCAACTGCATAGTTGAAAACCAACAGCATGTATAAAAGTTCAAATTGCCAAAACAAAGTCCAATGTCAAACTGTCCAAAATATGGAAGGATGTCAAGATACAAAGGCTACTCCATACTGTCACAAAGATGCAGGAAAGCTGAAGAAAGAAAGTATGCAGGTTAAAACCAATTTTGCAAGCAAGCATAGTCAGGGTCATCATTTTCCAGTGTTACCTTTTCAGAAGAAAGTACATGATAAACATTATTTAATGTTTTAAGTTGTACTGGAGAGAGAAGAAGAGAAGAAAGAACAGGCTTACAGGTTTAGGCTTGAGGCAGAAAAAGATAAAACAATTTGCTAATAACACAGTAAAGGGGGCAGAAGTATCAAAGGCAAAAATTACAAAACAACAAAAACAGAACTCAGAGCAAGCAAAAGCCTCCAACTCGTTTCAAACCCTGCAAGTATAACCATCCAAACCACACACTAAACTTAACCTGCAAAGCCTTAACCCCTGTCAAAAAGCACAAACTGCACAAGCCTGAAGCATAGCCTCATCAAGCCTTAAACCAGTAAAGCTTAAACCTGTAAACCTTACCATTCAAAGCTGAAACAACCATGCCAAGCTGAAGCATAAACACAAACCAGTTCCCAAAGCCTTAAAAACTTACCATTCATAACACTCAAACCTGTAAACTCAACCAAGAGCCATAACCTCAATAGTTAACAACACAAATTATCCAAGTCCTAAGCCTTTCAAGCCTTAAACTCACAACACTGGCCTGTAAGCGTGCCAAGCAAAAAATCATCAAGCTAAAGCATACTCAGAAACACACGGGGTCAAACATCCCAAGGGCCCTCAGAAAGCTTTCATCATTGGGCCAACAAACAACAATAAGCTAGTATATAGAAGAAAAGAAGCATTCCAACACCAACATCATCAATACTCAAAAGCAAGCATCTCAGCATACAAGTTTACAAGCATCTCAGAGTCAATTAGAAGAAGAAGAAAAGGAGGCGTTTTCAGATCTTTCTTGGACAATCATCACTAAACAAGAAAAAAGCGAAAGAATACACAAACCAGGAATCCAAGCAAGATAGCACCCAGTATCATCGAACCTCCGCCGTTAAAGCCTCCACGCGCCTCCAAATCCCTCCTCCTCCGTCAAGGTAGTAATTTCTTTTCATCCCTTTCCATGACCTCATTAAACCAACAATAATAAATGCTCAAGATCAGAACATGATAAAAAATAAGCATGCAAGACACAATAACGAAAACCCTAAACAAGATTGAAACGGGAATCTACCTTTTAAATTGTTGCCTGGATGCTCCATGGAGGGAAAAGGGAGGATGGTTGCGCTGGTGGCTTGGGCGAAGGAAACTCAGGCGAAGGCGAACGAGAAAGACGAATCGAATGTAAACGGCGTCGCTTCTGTAAACCCTAAGCCATTTCCCAATTGAAACGAAAACCAAATAACCCTAAGAAAACGTTGAGAGAATCCACTTGGGCCTTGCCCGTTTCAACGACTAAGCCCAAAGCGTATTCCACGTACACCCCCCACATTTTCTTCTGATCCATTTTACTTGGGCCCAAAAACCCCTTAGCCCATTTCCTTTGTTTTAACACAACTAATCTTTTTATCATTTTTATTAACATTTCTTTTATTTCTTTTATGTTAAATAAAATAACACCTTTTTTTTTCTTTCTCAAAACATTATTAATTGTTGTGTTTTAGAAAATATACAAGCATTTTCTTAAAACATTTTCCTTTATTAAAATTTTCTTGCTTATACATATTAATTAAAAAATACATGAGTGTTAATACTTAATAAAAATAGACTTTTTAAAGTTAAATATTTTTTTCTTAAAACATTTTATTTTCTCTTATTAAAATATTTTATTTGTGCATAAAAACAATAATACTTTAATCTCATTAATTTTGTTTATCATATTTAAAATAAACCTTAAACTTTTTATCTAGGTTTAAACATCTTGTTTTATTAAAACTCCTTTTTACATACTTTACAAAAAAATATAAAAATACAAATTTAAATCAAACATAGATAATAATATTTGACAAATAAACAATATTTAATTGTCTCATTAAATTCACATTCGTCAACTTGTAAATAAATTACACTTACACCTACACAATACATTTTACATTTGATACATTATACATTTGCTATTCTTACACTTTGCTATACATTACATTGTTTACATTTGATCGCGATTCGATTTGGTTGTAATTATTTAAGTCTCATCCCCCTTTGTCAATTTGTACCCCCACTCCCGGATACTATTTGTAATAGCGTAGACTTTAAAATTCCCGCAATTTACCGCTTTCGAATTATACCATGATTAGACCTAGGGTTTGTATGTACATAAAATCAAACGCTAGATAACCTAATACAAAACAAATGCATGAAATCAATACACAATCACACTTGCACCCCCTAGGGTGATCCCACATGTTGCCTTCCAAAATGGGCCATGCTTGCACGTCGAGTTTCTTTGGCAAAACAATTCAAAATGATCATAAGTCCCTCGATGACGCTTTCGAAAGTCGCCTAAATGGAATGATCATAGTCCCTTCAAGCAAATTGCCAAAGACACTTGGCACCATTGCATTCATGGTCCGTACGATGACCCACGCCCGTCCCGCTAAACATCCTAAACGCAAGATTATCCACCAAATTCAATGGTGGAACAAAATTGTTAAAAAAGGGTTAAAAACATAGAGAAAACCTTCGAGTACAATAGGGGTAGACAAAACTCTTAGTTACTTGAGATCAACTTGCAAAAACACTTGCCTCCTTTTCAAAAACCACACTTCACAAACACTTTCAAAACAAACTCTCAAATAACATTTTGAAACATCTTTTCGAAAAGATACACACCGTTGTATATACTCAAACACGAGTCATTACAATGGTTGCCGAAACAAAGGCGTCTATTTCAAAAACATTTTCAAAACACACACATACACCACAACTTCAAGCAATCCAAAATCAAAGGCAAGTGATCTAAAACCAAGTAACTAAGAGCCCATGGATAACCATGGATGAAAAGGGTGCTAATACCTTCCCTTTTCATAATCTACCCCACGAACCCATGAAACATCTCAAAAAGGTTTTTCCTGTGCTTTTTAACCTTTCCTTTAGGATAAAATAAAAAGTCGGTGGCGACTCTTGCTAAACCGAACAAGTGCGAACACAAAACGCAAAACCTCAAGTCAGTTCTCCCACCGCATCACAGAACTGGCGACTCTGCTGGGGAATGATTCAAAAGTGGGGTTACCTTAGGGTTTAGATCACCTTTACATTCTTGCTTTGATTGCTTTACTTTTTGGGTCCTTGTTTGGGTTTGTTGTAAATCCTACACCCGGATTTGGGGCACCTTCTTAGGTAAATAGCAAAAAAACTGTGAGGGAACTGTGTGGGGTATACCGACACGGTTGAAGCAGTAAGCTATGTTAGTGTGACATATTTGTGAGTACCGGTAACCCTTGAGTTCAATCAAGGAGAGTACGGGGCCGTTGAGTGATGTCGCGAAGCACTAACAAACTCTTAGAACCTTACTTGACCATCTTAGCCTTTTTAGGGGTAGTGAGATGACCGACTTTGGTGCAGTCCGAAGTTGGTAGATACTCGATACTACACTCATTTGAGGGTTGTTTTCTTGGAATATTTTGGTCGCCAGTTAAGTGGTTAAATCAAAACAATGAACACAGAAAACAATCCAATGATATTGAGCTCCTTAGAACCCGGTTTCTATTTTAGGACAGGATGAGCCAACTAACTTCAAGAGGGTACTTACCTACAACCCCATGCAATCCTGAACCTAAGGACTTGTTTGCTTTGTGTGAATATGATTACCTGTATATACACTTACTTGCTTGTGCATACATGTACATAACATCATAACATCATACCATAGCATTTTTCACTAACCTTTTCAAGGATCTTGAGGGTCTGTTGATGCAGGGTTACGTTGAACCAGACGTCTATCAAAGGACAATAGGTTTCCTCCTCTAACAAATGCCAGTCAAAGATCAAGTACAACAACTTGAATCAGTGGCTATGACCCACTCGACATGGTGAGCTTGATTCTCGTGGAAAGACATCCACAGGTGCACAGTTCTCCAATCAAAGATCAAGTACAACAACTTGAATCAGTGGCTATGACCCACTCGACATGGTGAGCTTGATTCTCGTGGAAAGATATCCACTGGGGCAAAAATCTCCAATCAAAGATCGAATTTCAACCTCTAACATTCTCTTGTGTTTACCCCAAGAGATCCTTGAAAGCATGCATCCACATATCATGCATTACATCTTGACGATCTTTCCCTTTTCAGGTTTCCTTACTCTCCTACTGTTTATTTCAGTAAGAGATGGCTCTAGAAAGGTCTGTCAAAGATATCCAAGACCAGACTGCTCAGCTGCAGGAAATGTTCTTGAACTTGTCTCTGGGGCAAGATGAAATGAAAGCTCTCCTCACAAAGGGCTTGGAGAATTTAAACAATTCCAGGAGCGATCAGCTTGCGGAGCTGCAGTTTGATTTGGCAACATTGAGGATCCAAGTGATGGGACAGTTGGTGGGCCAGATGGCTCTCATCCAAGATCTGTCTCAAAGACAAGAGGAACTCAGAGTTCTCGTCCGCCAACTGCTTCAAAACAACCAATTGGGGCAAACATCTGAGGTTGAGGAGCAAGTCACCGCTCAGCCTCCATCCACTTAAGAAGACAAAGGGAAGGCTCCTTTGCTTGCTCCAGGGTCACAAGCCCAGCAACAACCTCGCCAGCGTCAACGGGGTAATCGGTGTAAACAAGAAACGTCAGGAAGACAGTTCACGGAGAGTGACATACCGTCATCTCTGATTCTGGAGAGCTTGTTGGAGGTCAACTTGACTGCCTTGAGGGATCCTATCCAGAACCCAAATACCTCCGCCCTTAACTATCATCCCGATGCATTTTGTGTTTACCACTCCTACAGCCCGGGACACGACACCGATGACTGTTGGGCCTTGAAGAACAAGGTTCAAGATCTGATCGACATTGGAGTGCTGAGGTTCATGCCAGATGGCGAGATGAAGATCTTCCGTTGAGGGGTTCCCCACCTAAAGTGACGAAGCTCAAACTGAAATACTTTTGCTTCATTTGAATTTTCAAAGTTGTAATTTCTTTTGTTATTCAAACAATTATCTGTTGATGTTAAACTCTGTTTCATTAATGCATTGCATATGTTTGTCTTGAATTCATCCATTCGTTTTCACTACTCTTATGCTTTCTTTATGATATTTGACTCTTGATAAAAAGCTGCAAGCCTTTAGAGGGAGGATGACGAAACAATACCATAATCGCATACAGTATGCTTTTGAACCGACCATGCTGAAGATGTACAAGCATTTCCTTCAATTCCCAAACACTGGAGTTATAAGGAAGATAATCCCTAGTCAACCCCTTCGAGCCAAAGAAGTAGGATTTTTCTGTTCTAAACAATCAAAACCTTTGATATAAACCTGGGGCAGGGTAGTATCTCAGTTAATTCAAAAGAAAATGCGCATTGAAGTCGCAAACTCTCAGTTCGTAACACAACGAACGACGTCAAAAAAAGAAAAGCATTCCCTTGGAATCAAAAGACAGTGATGGTTCCCTATCATATAGACAGTCATTATTTCTCAAAAAAGAAAAAGCCCACTGAGCCAAAACCTGTAAAGGAGGCTTAAGAAAGCTGGGGCATCCCGCTGACTGTGATCTCAAAAACGGGAACAGTCAGGCAAAAGTTAGGGATAACAAATCAAAAGAAAGAGGTCATTACAAATCCTCGACAACATGAAAAATGATGAAAAAGAAAAAGGAGATGATGACTGTCTTCCAAAAATTCAACTGGTGAACCATCACCCCAAAGGTCGTTCCAAACTCAAAACAGAGTGCGACGCGCAATTAACTGAGCTTAGGGTTGAAGAACATCACGAAGAGCGGGTGGGTACAAATATACTTTGAGCCTTTATTCTCTGTTTCTTAAACCGTGAACCAGGCCACGTTACAACCCTTCAAAAGTCCTAATTGAAGCATGGGTTAGTTCGAAAGCATACTGTTACAAAAGGTATCCCGACTCCTGTAAGGCTTTGCTCTAAAATCTTGTGTTGATTTGTCTTATGAAAAAATTTTCTGCTAAAAAACGCATTTTTTCAAAACTTTGAGACAAACATAAACTTTGCATTGCTTGAATATCACTGTTTGCATTTGGCTATTTGTTTGACAGCGAAGAAATTCATACAGCGAATGTTCGGAGGAACGAAAACTCTCTCAGTGAACAAAAAATCACTTCAAAAGGATGACACTTCCAACGACAAATCTCCTATCGACAAGGGGCATAACATGTCACCACCCAGTTAACCTGGGGCAGTCCAGTCAAGATTTCAACAAATCTCTCAAAAGTTCAGTGAAATTGGGGCAAATCTCCTACATCACCACTTGGGGCATTCGAATGTCAAAAGTGTTCAACAATTCCTTCATCACCTGTTGGAAGTTACAGTCGTCAAAGACCAAATTCTCACAAAATTCAAGTTATGAAGCCCGAATTTGACCGGATAGTATCTTGATCTCTACAGCATATTGTGAAGACCGGACTACGACCGAATAACAGTGTCAGACTACCGCAAAGCCTGGATTACGACCAGATAGTGGTGTCCCCTCAGAGCAAGCTATGAAACCAGGATTCGACCGGATAATAGTTTAATCCCCAACAAGTTATTGTGAAGACTGGATTACGACCAGATAGCAATACCAGTTTCTGTGAAGCCTGGACTACGACCAGACAGCAGTCAAGAATACTACGAAACCTGGATTGCGACCAGATAGTGGTATATCTCCAGCACAAGCCGTGAAGCCCGGGTTTGACCGGCTAACAGCTTAACAAGTTATTGTGAAGACTGGATTATGACCAGATAGCAATACAAGTTTCTGTGAAGCCTGGACTACGACCAGACAACAGTCAAGAATACTACGAAACCTGGATTGCGACCAGATAGTGGTATATCTTCAGTTCAAGCCGTGAAGCCCGGATTTGACCGGATAACAGCTTAACAAGTTATTGTGAAGACTGGATTACAACCAGATAACAGTTAACCCTCAAGAATGAAGACTCTCATCCTTGAAGCCTCAGAAGATTGGTATACTCCCAATTTCTGACACTGAACAAAATCAAGATCTAGAGATAGTTCAAGATGTGACCCAGATTTGCCGACATTCTATAACTCATCCAGATTTGCTTCTAGATATAGTTCAAGATGTGACCCAGTTTGGCGACATTCTATAACTCATTCAGATTTTCTTCCAGATATAGTTCAAGATGTGACCCAGTTTGGCGACATTCTATAACTCATTCAGATTTTCTTCCAGATATAGTTCAATATGTGACCCAGATTTGGCGACATTCTATAACTCATTCAGATTTTCATCCACGGATAGTTCAAGATGTGACCCAAGATTTTGCCGACATTCTATAACTTATCCAAGCCTGCTTTCAGATATGGTTAAGATGTGACCCAAGATTTTGGCGACATTCTGTAACTTATCCAAGCCTGCTTTCAGATATAGTTAATATGTGACCCAGAGATGGCGATATTCCGTAACTTATTCCAGATCAACGCCTGCGGCAATCAGAAGATTCTTGCAATCCCCAGCCATAAAGCCTTACAGAATCTAATTCCCCTCAGAGTCAAGATTCAAAATCCCCAGCGAAGCTAAAACTTCCAACTATCAATCCCCAAGCAGAGTGAAGACTCTCGTTCTCAGCTTCTCGCAGAATATTCGAATATTCTGCGGTGAAGATCTCCTCAAGACAGGAATTCCCCAGTAGTTTGGCATACAACCCAAGCTTCTGATTCCCCAACAGTGGTCCCAGGACCTCTCATTTTCAGCGATCGAAGATTCTTGCCCTACCTAGCAGCCAAGGATTTATTTTCCCCGGCAGTAGTCAAGATTCCTTTATCTTCAGCCATCAAGGATTCATCTATCCTCAGCAAGATAGCTCATCAGCTTATATATGCATTCGTCACATTCATATCATAAACATTGATATAACATACATTGCATCACGCATCATGACATTGCATACAGCTAACTCTTTACCTTTTCAGGTAAGATCAATCGACAGACAAAGATCAACTTCTTCCGAAATTCTTTCTAGAAATAGTTCAGATGTGACCCAGACACGGCGACATTCTGATACTTATTCCAAATTCACTCAGAGACAGTTCAGATGTGACTTAGACACGGCGACATTCTGATACTTGTTCCAGATTCATCCAGATGCAGTTTTACACGGACTCATCATCAGGAAACCCTACACCGGTTCCTTCTCCACTTCAAAACTTCTGAAACAGCTTATGGATTCTTCCCAACACCGGATGTTAATCTATCGCTTGTTCAGTTTCTTCTTAACTTCTGAGAACAGTTTACGGACGCTTCCCAACAACGGATGCTGCTCTATTGCTTATTCAACTTCAACTCCTGAAAATAGTTTACAGATTCTCCAAACACGGATGTCAATCTATTGCTCGTTTAGACCCCCAGTTCAGAGACCTTCCAAAACACGGATACCTTTCTGATACTCGTCCACTCACCAGTGACATACAGTTCAACGGTCACCTCCAGATGGCATCTATAAGCCCATCCTCCTCCAGACATTTCCAGATGGCATCTCTAAGCCCATCCTCCTACAAACATTTATAAATGGCATCTTTAAGCCCATTTCCAGATGGCATCTATAAGCCCATCCTCCTATCAGCAGTCATCAGATGGCATCTTTAAGCCCATCACCAAATGGCATCTTTAAGCCCATTCCCTCTACCATCACATTACCGAGTGCAAATTTTCTGGGCACTCTAGTGTCCAATCTCCTTTTACCCTCGATTCGCGAAAGGCAAACTTGCCAATCTAACTCTTCAGGTCCAAGAAGATTGAACAGGGGCAACTGTTGTACCCCAAAATTTGCCCTCGCATTTTTTCACAAGAAATCACAGCTTCAAGCGTTTCCTGATTTTTCAAACTGGCTCAAGGATCGGTCAAGCAGACTTTTCTCGTCAGTCAGATAAAATTAGGGTTTTATTGATTTTCATGGCTCTGGAACAATTCAAACAGTTTGCTTAGGGTTTGGTTGATTTTGGCTCAACTTTGATCAGGCGAACGCTTCTTTGGCATTTGATCAGGAACTAGGTTCTTTGTGCGCAGATTTTTCAGAAAGGCTAGTTCTACAGTGCTTGTCAAGTTATTCTGAGATGTGGATTGAAACATTTGGATTGAGTTTGCAGTGTTTGATTAAAATCAGTGAGAAGAAAAGATATTTGGGCAGTTGTTGTGTTTGACTGTGCATTACTTTGAATCTTTGAAACGCCAGGTTTATTAATGGATCGATGCTAAAGACCACAATGTTTATGGGTTATTTATCATTCTGAGTTAAATGATTGGAATTTATTTTCAATTATTATAATTTAAAGAATTTTAAATAATAAATAAACAATTGGAAATAATAAGGATTAATTGGATAAAAGGAATTTTTATTTCATCTTTAAATATTTGTTACAATTGTTATTTAAATACAAGTATTCGTTTACAAAGTATTTACAATAATAATATTACAGTTATTTAAATTTAAATAAAATTATCCTAATATTTTTCTAAGTCTTCAATTCTTCATCCTCCATTTATCGCTTTTCCTCTCCATTTGATTTTTTATCTGCAAAGAAAAGAAGAAAAAGTCAGAAGCAGATAAATAATTAAAAGCAGACAATTAATTTGGGCTCATCATTAAAGGAAACTGACTGGAATCAGTTAGCCCTCTCCGCAAATCACGGGATTTCTCCCGGTTCACAAAGAGGGATGAATATTGCTTGCTAAACATGAATGCACAAAGTATTGAAATGCACAAATTCAAATTTTGTCAAACCAACTGCATAGTTCAAAACCAATTGCATAGTTCAAAACCAACAGCATGTATAAAAGTTCAAATTGCCAAAACAAAGTCCAATGTCAAACTGTCCAAAATATGGAAGGATGTCAAGATACAAAGGCTACTCCATACTGTCACAAAGATGCAGGAAAGCTGAAGAAAGAAAGTATGCAGGTTAAAACCAATTTTGCAAGCAAGCATAGTCAGGGTCATCATTTTCCAGTGTTACCTTTTCAGAAGAAAGTACATGATAAACATTATTTAATGTTTTAAGTTGTACTGGAGAGAGAAGAAGAGAAGAAAGAACAGGCTTACAGGTTTAGGCTTGAGGCAGAAAAAGATAAAACAATTTGCTAATAACACAGTAAAGGGGGGCAGAAGTATCAAAGGCAAAAATTACAAGACAACAAAAACAGAACTCAGAGCAAGCAAAAGCCTCCAACTCGTTTCAAACCCTGCAAGTATAACCATCCAAACCACACACTAAACTTAACCTGCAAAGCCTTAACCCCTGTCAAAAAGCACAAACTGCACAAGCCTGAAGCATAGCCTCATCAAGCCTTAAACCAGTAAAGATTAAACCTGTAAACCTTACCATTCAAAGCTGAAACAGCCATGCCAAGCTGAAGCATAAACACAAACCAGTTCCCAAAGCCTTAAAAAACTTACCATTCAGAACACTCCAACTTGTGAACTCAACCAAGAGCCATAGCCTCAACAGTTAACAACACAAACTATCCAAGTCCTAAGCCTTTCAAGCCTTAAACTCACAACACTGGCCTGTAAGCGTGCCAAGCAAAAAACCATCAAGCTAAAGCATACTCAGAAACACACGGGGTCAAACATCCCAAGGGCCTTCAAAAAGCTTTCATCACTGGGCCAACAAACAACAATAAGCTAGTATACAGAAGAAAAGAAGCATTCCAACACCAACATCATCAACACTCAAAAGCAAGCATCTCAGCATACAAGTTTACAAGCATCTCAGAGTCAATTAGAGGAAGAAGAAAAGGAGGCGTTTTCAGATCTTTCTTGGACAATCATCACTAAACAAGAAAAAAGCGAAAGAATACACAAACCAGGAGTCCAAGCAAGCTAGCACCCAGTATCATCGAACCTCCGCCGTCAAAGCCTCCACGCGCCTCCAAATCCCTCCTCCTCCGTCAAGGTAGTAATTTCTTTTCATCCCTTTCCATGACCTCATTAAACCAACAATAATAAATGCTCAAGATCAGAACACGATAAAAAATAAGCATGCAAGACACAATAACGAAAACCCTAAACAAGATTGAAACGGGAATCTACCTTTTAAACTGTTGCATGGATGCTCCATGGAGGGAAAAGGGAGGATGGTTGCGCTGGTGGCTTGGGCGAAGGAAACTCAGGCGAAGGTGAACGAGAAAGACGAATCGAATGCAAACGGCGCCGCTTCTGTAAACCCTAAGCCATTTCCCAATTGAAACGAAAACCAAATAACCCTAAGAAAACATTGAGAGAATCCACTTGGGCCTTGCCCGTTTCAACGACTAAGCCCAAAGCGTATTCCACGTACACCCCCCACATTTTCTTCTGATCCATTTTACTTGGGCCCAAAAACCCCTTAGCCCATTTCCTTTGTTTTAACACAACTAATCTTTTTATCATTTTTATTAACATTTCTTTTATTTCTTTTATGTTAAATAAAATAACACCTTTTTTTTTTCTTTCTCAAAACATTATTAATTGTTGTGTTTTAGAAAATATACAAGCATTTTCTTAAAACATTTTCCTTTATTAAAATTTTCTTGCTTATACATATTAATTAAAAAATACATGAGTGTTAATACTTAATAAAAATAGACTTTTTAAAGTTAAATATTTTTTTCTTAAAACATTTTCTTTTCTCTTATTAAAATATTTTATTTGTGCATAAAAACAATAATACTTTAATCTCATTAATTTTGTTTATCATATTTAAAATAAACCTTAAACTTTTTATCTAGGTTTAAACATCTTGTTTTATTAAAACTCCTTTGTACATACTTTACAAAAAAATATAAAAATACAAATTTAAATCAAACATAGATAATAATATTTGACAAATAAACAATATTTAATTGTCTCATTAAATTCACATTCCTCAACTTGTAAATAAATTACACTTACACCTACACAATACATTTTACATTTGATACATTATACATTTGCTATTCTTACACTTTGCTATACATTACATTGTTTACATTTGATCGCGATTCGATTTGGTTGTAATTATTTAAGTCTCATCCCCCTTTGTCAATTTGTACCCCCACTCCCGGATACTATTTGTAATAGCGTAGACTTTAAAATTCCCGCAATTTACCGCTTTCGAATTATACCATGATTAGACCTAGGGTTTGTATGTACATAAAATCAAACGCTAGATAACCTAATAAAAAACAAATGCATGAAATCAATACACAATCACACTTGCACCCCCTAGGGTGATCCCACATGTTGCCTTCCAAAATGGGCCATGCTTGCACGTCGAGTTTCTTTGGAAAAACAATTCAAAATGATCATAAGTCCCTCGATGATGCTTTCGAAAGTCGCCTAAATGGAATGATCATAGTCCCTTCAAGCAAATTGCCAAAGACACTTGGCACCATTGCATTCATGGTCCGTACGATGACCCACGCCCGTCCCGCTAAACATCCTAAACGCAAGATTATCCACCAAATTCAATGGTGGAACAAAATTGTTAAAAAAGGGTTAAAAACATAGAGAAAACCTTTGAGTACAATAGGGGTAGACAAAACTCTTAGTTACTTGAGATCAACTTGCAAAAACACTTGCCTCCTTTTCAAAAACCACACTTCACAAACACTTTCAAAACAAACTCTCAAATAACATTTTGAAACATCTTTTTGAAAAGATACACACCGTTGTATATACTCAAACACGAGTCATTACAATGGTTGCCGAAACAAAGGCGTCTATTTCAAAAACATTTTCAAAACACACACATACACCACAACTTCAAGCAATCTAAAATCAAAGGCAAGTGATCTAAAACCAAGTAACTAAGAGCCCATGGATAACCATGGATGAAAAGGGTGCTAATACCTTCCCTTTTCATAATCTACCCCCCGAACCCACGAAACATCTCAAAAAGGTTTTTCCTGTGCTTTTTAACCTTTCCTTTAGGATAAAATAAAAAGTCGGTGGCTACTCTTGCTAAACCGAACAAGTGCGAACACAAAACGCAAAACCTCAAGTCAGTTCTCCCACCGCATCACAGAACTGGCGACTCTGCTGGGGAATGATTCAAAAGTGGGGTTACCTTAGGGTTTAGATCAACTTTACATTCTTGCTTTGATTGCTTTGATTGCTTTACTTTTTGGGTCCTTGTTTGGGTTTGTTGTAAATCCTACACCCGGATTTGGGGCACCTTCTTAGGTAAATAGCAAAAAAACTGTGAGGGAACTGTGCGGGGTATACCGACACGATTGAAGCAGTAAGTTATGTTAGTGTGACATATTTGTGAGTACCGGTAACCCTTGAGTTCAATCAAGGAGAGTACGGGGCCGCTGAGTGATGTCGCGAAGCACTAACGAACTCTTAGAACCTTACTTGACCATCTTAGCCTTTTTAGGGGTAGTGAGATGACCGACTTTGGTGCAGTCCGAAGTTGGTAGATACTCGATACTACACTCATTTGAGGGTTGTTTGCTTGGAATATTTTGGTCTCCAGTTAAGTGGCTAAATCAAAACAATGAACACAGAAAACAATCCAATGATATTGAGCTCCTTAGAACCCGGTTTCTATTTTAGGACAGGATGAGCCAACTAACTTCAAGAGGGTACTTACCTACAACCCCATGCAATCCTGAACCTAAGGACTTGTTTGCTTTGTGTGAATAGGATTACCTGTATATACACTTACTTGCTTGTGCATACATGTACATAACATCATAACATCATACCATAGCATTTTTCACTAACCTTTTCAAGGATCTTGAAGGTCTGTTGATGCAGGGTTACATTGAACCAGACGTCTATCAAAGGACAAGAGGTTTCCTCCTCTAACAAATGCCAGTCAAAGATCAAGTACAACAACTTGAATCAGTGGCTATGACCCACTCGACATGGTGAGCTTGATTCTCGTGGAAAGACATCCACAGGTGCACAGTTCTCCAATCAAAGATCAAGTACAACAACTTGAATCAGTGGCTATGACCCACTCGACATGGTGAGATTGATTCTCGTGGAAAGATATCCACTGGGGCAAAAATCTCCAATCAAAGATCGAATTTCAACCTCTAACATTCTCTTGTGTTTACCCCAAGAGATCCTTGAAAGCATGCATCCACATATCATGCATTACATCTTGACGATCTTTCCCTTTTCAGGTTTCCTTACTCTCCTGCTGTTTATTTCAGTAAGAGATGCCTCTAGAAAGGTCTGTCAAAGATATCCAAGACCAGACTGCTCAGCTGCAGGAAATGTTCTTGAACTTGTCTCTGGGGCAAGATGAAATGAAAGCTCTCCTCACAAAGGGCTTGGAGAATTCAAACAATGCCAGGAGCGATCAGCTTGCGGAGCTGCAGTTTGATTTGGAAACATTGAGGATCCAAGTGATGGGACAGTTGGTGGGCCAGATGGCTCTCATCCAAGATCTATCTCAAAGACAAGAGGAACTCAGAGTTCTCGTCCGCCAACTGCTTCAAAACAACCAATTGGGGCAAACATTTGAGGTTGAGGAGCAAGTCACCGCTCAGCCTCCATCCACTCAAGAAGACAAAGGGAAGGCTCATTTGCTTGCTTCAGGGTCACAAGCCCAGCAACAACCTCGCCAGCGTCAACGGGGTAATCCGCGTAAACAAGAAACGTCAGGAAGACAGTTCACGGAGACTGACATACCGTCATCTCTGATTCTGGAGCGCTTGTTGGAAGTCAACCTGACTGCCTTGAGGGATCCTATCCGGAACCCAAATACCTCCGCTCTTAACTATCATCCCAATGCATTTTGTGTTTACCACTCCTACAGCCCGGGACACGACACTGACGACTGTTGGGCCTTGAAGAACAAGGTTCAAGATCTGATCGACATTGGAGTGCTGAGGTTCATGCCAGATGGCGAGATGAAGATCTTCCGTTGAGGGGTTCCCCACCTAAAGTGACGAAGCTCAAACTGAAAGACTTTTGCTTCATTTGAATTTTCAAAGTTGTAATTTCTTTTGTTATTCAAACAATTATCTGTTGATGTTAAACTCTGTTTCATTAATGCATTGCATATGTTTGTCTTGAATTCATCCATTCGTTTTCACCACTCTTATGCTTTCTTTATGATATTTGACTCTTGATAAAAAGCTGCAAGCCTTTAGAGGGAGGATGAGGAAACAATACCATAATCGCATACAGTATGCTTTTGAACCGACCATGCTGATGATGTACAGGCATTTCCTTCAATTCCCAAACACTGGAGTTATAAGGAAGATAATCCCTAGTCAACCCCTTCGAGCCAAAGAAGTAGGAGTTTTCTGTTCTAAACAATCAAAACCTTTGATATAAACCTGGGGCAGGGTAGTATCTCAGTTAATTCAAAAGAAAATGCGCATTGAAGTCGCAAACTCTCTGTTCGTAACACAACGAACGACGTCAAAAAAGGAAAAAGCATTCCCTTGGAATCAAAAGACAGTGATGGTTCCCTATCATATAGACAATCATTATTTCTCAAAAAAGAAAAAGCCCACTGAGTCAAAACCTGTAAAGGAGGCTTAAGAAAGCTGGGGCATCCCGCTGACTGTGATCTCAAAAACGAGAACAGTCAGGCAAAAGTTAGGGATAACAAATCAAAAGAAAGAGGTCATTACAAATCCTCGACAACATGAAAAATGTTGAAAAAGAAAAAGGAGATGATGACTGTCTTCCAAAAATTCAACTGGTGAACCATCACCCCAAAGGTCGTTCCAAACTCAAAACAGAGCGCGACGCGCAATTAACTGAGCTTAGGGTTGAAGAACATCACGAAGAGCGGGTGGGTACAAATATACTTTGAGCCTTTATCCTTTGTTTCTTAAACCGTGAACCAGGCCACGTTACAACCCTTCAAAAGTCCTAATTGAAGCATGGGTTAGTTCGAAAGCATACTGTTACAAAAGGTATCCCGACTCCTGTAAGGCTTTGCTCTAAAATCTTGTGTTGATTTGTCTTATGAAAAAGTTTTCTGCAAAAAAACGCATTTTTTCAAAACTTTGAGACAAACATAAACTTTGCATTGCTTGAATATCACTGTTTGCATTTGGCTATTTGTTTGACAGCGAAGAAATTCATACAGCGAATGTTCGGAGGAACGAAAACTCTCTCAGTGAACAAAAAATCACTTCAAAAGGATGACACTTCCAACGACAAATCTCCTATCAACAAGGGGCATAACATGTCACCACCCAGTTAACCTGGGGCAGTCCAGTCAAGATTTCAACAAATCTCTCAAAAGTTCAGTGAAATTGGGGCAAATCTCCTACATCACCACTTGGGGCATTCGAATGTCAAAAGTGTTTAACAATTCCTTCATCACCTGTTGGAAGTTACAGTCGTCAAAGACCAAATTCTCACAAAATTCAAGTTATGAAGCCCAGATTTGACCGGATAGTATCTTGATCTCTACAACATATTGTGAAGACCGGACTACGACCGAATAACAGTGTCAGACTACCGCAAAGCCTGGATTGCGACCAGATAGTGGTGTCCCCTCAGAGCAAGCTATGAAACCCGGATTCGACCGGATAGTAGTTTAATCCCCAACAAGTTATTGTGAAGACTGGATTACGACCAGATAGCAATACCAGTTTCTGTGAAGCCTGGACTACGACCAGACAGCAGTCAAGAATACTACGAAACCTGGATTGCGACCAGATAGTGGTATATCTCCAGCACAAGCCGTGAAGCCCGGGTTTGACCGGATAACAGCTTAACAAGTTATTGTGAAGACTGGATTACGACCAGATAGCAATACAAAATTCTGTGAAGCCTGGACTACGACCAGACAGCAGTCAAGAATACTACGAAACCTGGATTGCGACCAGATAGTGGTATATCTTCAGTTCAAGCCGTGAAGCCTGGATTTAACCGGATAAAAGCTTAACAAGTTATTGTGAAGACTGGATTACAACCAGATAACAGTTAACCCTCAAGAATGAAGACTCTCATCCTTGAAGCCTTAGAAGATTGGTATACTCCCAATTTCTGACCCTGAACAAAATCAAGATCTAGAGATAGTTCAAGATGTGACCCAGATTTGCCGACATTCTATAACTCATCCAGATTTGCTTCTAGATATAGTTCAATATGTGACCCAGTTTTGCGACATTCTATAACTCATTCAGATTTTCTTCCAGATATAGTTCAAGATGTGACCCAGTTTGGCGACATTCTATAACTCATTCAGATTTTCTTCCAGATATAGTTCAAGATGTGACCCAGATTTGGCGACATTCTATAACTCATTCAGATTTTCATCCACGGATAGTTCAAGATGTGACCCAAGATTTTGGTGACATTCTATAACTTATCCAAGCCTGCTTTCAGATATGGTTAAGATGTGACCCAAGATTTTGGCGACATTCTGTAACTTATCCAAGCCTGCTTTCAGATATAGTTAAGATGTGACCCAGAGATGGCGACATTCCGTAACTTATTCCAGATCAACGCCTGCGGCAATCAGAAGATTCTTGCAATCCCCAGCCATAAAGCCTTACAGAATCTAATTCCCCTCAGAGTCAAGATTCAAAATCCCCAGCGAAGCTAAAACTTCCAACTATCAATCCCCAAGTAGAGTGAAGACTCTCGTTCTCAGCTTCTCGCAGAATATTCGAATATTCTCCGGTGAAGATCTCCTCAAGACAGGAATTCCCCAGTAGTTTGGCATACAACCCAAGCTTCTGATTCCCCAACAGTGGTCCCAGGACCTCTCATTTTCAGCGATCGAAGATTCTTGCCCTACCCAGCAGCCAAAGATTTATTTTCCCCGGAAGTAGTCAAGATTCCTTTATCTTCAGCCATCCAGGATTCATCTATCCTCAGCAAGATAGCTCATCAGCTTACATACGCATTCGTCACATTCATATCATAAACATTGATATAACATACATTGCATCACGCATCATGACATTGCATACAGCTAACTCTTTACCTTTTCAGGTAAGATCAATCGACAGACAAAGATCAACTTCTTCCGAAATTCTTTCTAGAAATAGTTCATATGTGACCCAGACACGGCGACATTCTGATACTTATTCCAAATTCACTCAGAGACAGTTCAGATGTGACCCAGACACGGCGACATTCTGATACTTGTTCCAGATTCATCCAGATGCAGTTTTACACGGACTCATCATCAGGAAACCCTACACTGGTTCCTTCTCCACTTCAAAACTTCTGAAACAGCTTATGGATTCTTCCCAACACCGGATGTTAATCTATCGCTTGTTCAGTTTCTTCTCAACTTCTGAGAACAGTTTACGGACGCTTCCCAACAACGGATGCTGCTCTATTGCTTATTCAACTTCAACTCCTGAAAACAGTTTACAGATTCTCCAAACACGGATGTCAATCTATTGCTCGTTTAGACCCCCAGTTCAGAGACGTTCCAAAACACGGATACCTTTCTGATACTCGTCCACTCACCAGTGACATACAGTTCAACGGTCACCTCCAGATGGAATCTATAAGCCCATCCTCCTCGAGACATTTCCAGATGGCATCTCTAAGCCCATCACTCTTCATTTTCAGATCTTTCTTGGACAATCATCACTAAACAAGAAAAAAGCGAAAGAATACACAAACCAGGAATCCAAGCAAGCTAGCACCCAGTATCATCGAACCTCCGCCGTCAAAGCCTCCACGTGCCTCCAAATCCCTCCTCCTCCGTCAAGGTAGTAATTTCTTTTCATCCCTTTCCATGACCTCATTAAACCAACAATAATAAATGCTCAAGATCAGAACACGATAAAAAATAAGCATGCAAGACACAATAACGAAAACCCTAAACAAGATTGAAACGGGAATCTACCTTTTAAACTGTTGCCTGGATGCTCCATGGAGGGAAAAGGGAGGATGGTTGTGGTGGTGGCTTGGGCAAAGGAAACACAGGCGAAGGCGAACGAGAAAGACGAATCGAATGCAAACGGCGCCGCTTCTGTAAACCCTAAGCCATTTCCCAATTGAAACGAAAACCAAATAACCCTAAGAAAACATTGAGAATCCACTTGGGCCTTGCCCGTTTCAACGACTAAGCCCAAAGAGTATTCCACGTACACCCCCCACATTTTCTTCTAATCCATTTTACTTGGGCCCAAAAACCCCTTAGCCCATTTCCTTTGTTTTAACACAACTAATCTTTTTATCATTTTTATTAACATTTCTTTTATTTCTTTTATGTTAAATAAAATAACACCTTTTTTTTTCTTTCTCAAAACATTATTAATTGTTGTGTTTTAGAAAATATACAAGCATTTTCTTAAAACATTTTCCTTTATTAAAATTTTCTTGCTTATACATATTAATTAAAAAATACATGAGTGTTAATACTTAATAAAAATAGACTTTTTAAAGTTAAATATTTTTTTCTTAAAACATTTTCTTTTCTCTTATTAAAATATTTTATTTGTGCATAAAAACAATAATACTTTAATCTCATTAATTTTGTTTATCATATTTAAAATAAACCTTAAACTTTTTATCTAGGTTTAAACATCTTGTTTTATTAAAACTCCTTTGTACATACTTTACAAAAAAATATAAAAATACAAATTTAAATCAAACATAGATAATAATATTTGACAAATAAACAATATTTAATTGTCTCATTAAATTCACATTCCTCAACTTGTAAATAAATTACACTTACACCTACACAATACATTTTACATTTGATACATTATACATTTGCTATTCTTACACTTTGCTATACATTACATTGTTTACATTTGATCGCGATTCGATTTGGTTATAATTATTTAAGTCTCATCCCCCTTTGTCAATTTGTACCCCCACTCCCGGATACTATTTGTAATAGCGTAGACTTTAAAATTCCCGCAATTTACCGCTTTCGAATTATACCATGATTAGACCTAGGGTTTGTATGTACATAAAATCAAACGCTAGATAACCTAATATAAAACAAATGCATGAAATCAATACACAATCACACTTGCACCCCCTAGGGTGATCCCACATGTTGCCTTCCAAAATGGGCCATGCTTGCACGTCGAGTTTCTTTGGCAAAACAATTCAAAATGATCATAAGTCCCTCGATGACGCTTTCGAAAGTCGCCTAAATGGAATGATCATAGTCCCTTCAAGCAAATTGCCAAAGACACTTGGCACCATTGCATTCATGGTCCGTACGATGACCCACGCCCGTCCCGCTAAACATCCTAAACGCAAGATTATCCACCAAATTCAATGGTGGAACAAAATTGTTAAAAAAGGGGTGAAAACATAGAGAAAACCTTTGAGTACAATAGGGGTAGACAAAACTCTTAGTTACTTGAGATCAACTTGCAAAAACACTTGCCTCCTTTTCAAAAACCACACTTCACAAACACTTTCAAAACAAACTCTCAAATAACATTTTGAAACATCTTTTCGAAAAGATACACACCGTTGTATATACTCAAACACGAGTCATTACAATGGTTGCCGAAACAAAGGCGTCTATTTCAAAAACATTTTCAAAACACACACATACACCACAACTTCAAGCAATCCAAAATCAAAGGCAAGTGATCTAAAACCAAGTAACTAAGAGCCCATGGATAACCATGGATGAAAAGGGTGCTAATACCTTCCCTTTTCATAATCTACCCCCCGAACCCACGAAACATCTCAAAAATGGTTTTTCCTGTGCTTTTTAACCTTTCCTTTAGGATAAAATAAAAAGTTGGTGGCGACTCTTGCTAAACCGAACAAGTGCGAACACAAAACGCAAAACCTCAAGTCAGTTCTCCCACCGCATCACATCGACCATCATACAATCTAGAGGCTATGAGTATAAAGCCTCATCCACCTTCAAAGGATCAGTTTCGACCTACATCTTTCGCTTTTCGCAAAATTGAAGTCTGCCTTCTTTCAAAGCTTTCTGCACCAAATCCCTGAAAGAACATATTGAGAAGTTTTATGACCAAGAAAATTATGAAATTTGTTGAATCCCCTTTTCTTCTTTTGTTCATGTGGGGGATTCTTCAGGCCCTCAGGGACAACAATTTGACCAACATCCACTAACAAATCAAATATTTTATTATTTTTAGTTATGTAAAAAGTGTAATTTTGGTGATGGCTTTGCCATTCTTTTCGGTTTCGATGAGGTTTTCCCCGTTCGAAGGTTTCAATGGCTTACATGCATAAGGAGGTCCAGGCTGGAGTTCAGCCACATTAGCCTTTGTTTCTGTCCATGACTATTCTTCGTCAAAAAAATACTCGTTAGTTGCTACATAAGCAACCTTCCCTTTTTTTGGTACTTAATCAGTTTGGTTTTCTCAACTTTCAAACATTTGATCAGTCAAACTTTGATAGCCAACTGAGCCATATCCTTCAAAGAATGAGTATCTAATAACTTCTTTTTGATAAAATACTTCAATCCATTCACATCCATTTCAACCAACTCGTGTTCAGGGACTTGTCTAAAGCATCATGTTTTCATAAGTCTAAACTTGTTAAGGTATTGGTCTATCGACTCAGTGCTCTTTCATTTAACACTACAATTCTGTTAGGCTTATTTTGGATTTCCCCATGTGAAATTATTCATGGAACAATTTCTCCAACTGAATCCACGTTTGGACCGACTGTGGGGGAAGCATTGTAAACCAAGTAAACACATTTTTTGTAAGGGAATTGGGAAAATACTTCATCCTCAAATCCTCATTTACTACTAAGTCTCCAATCTCAATTTAGTACTTGTCAACATGTTCGACAATAGATTTTTTTACATCCTCTACGAACTTAGTGAATTTTGGGAGTTTCCACCCTCTTGGTAACTCCGTTTGTAAAACAAAATCTGGCAATGGAGAGACATTCATAGTCCTTTGACATCCAGTATTCATTCCATTCCTAACCATAATTCTTTCGACAATAGCTTCTAGGTTTTGTTCCCCAGCCACTGCATATCGTGGAACATGCTTGACCACTCGGTCGACATTCTGGTTTCGATTTGTTACTACTACTGGGGGTTGTTGGAAAACCCATTGTATCAGATCGACATGTTGGGGAATAGTGGTTCTTGTCTGACAGTTTCATTGACCATCTCTTCATACGACATCGATTCCTCACGTGGGGGCGGTGTAGCTTGTCAAACCGACACTCTTGAGGCGCCAAGGAAATCATCAATGCGAGTTATTTTTGTTTCTAAAGTATGATAACTCTACATCGAATTCTCGATCAATTGTCTTAATATGACACTCATCTATTGAGTAAGCATATTGACCATCTCATGATTACTTTCATCCATCTGTTGCCTCATGATGGCAACGGTACTTTGGGTGAAAGTATGCATGATTTGGCGGGAAAATCTCAATCCATTGATTTCCCAATGGCCCTGAGGCATGATACGGGGAAAATTTCGACGCGTATTTTTCACCAAATGTCAAACTACTACTATGTAGGATTTCCATCATCGTCGTTGGAATTCCGTATTCATGTTCAACATTATGCGTATCTCTTGCAAAACTAGGCACATACTTCCTAGAGGTTGGGACCACACGACTTTATGTTTCCCTTGTGAGACTAGGCACATACTGCCCAAAAGTTGTGACCATTGTTGATCTTGAAGTCACTGGATGAGTTGTGGTAACTATGTTTGGGGCAGTCAAAGAAATAACCACTGAACTTGAACCCTTACTCGTCATTGTCCTGGTATTTCCTCCCAGGGTTTGATCCCACTTCTCATATTCATACACGAAACGAGAAAGACTCAAACACAATGTGTCTCATTGAGCGTGCCAATTTATTTCTCACGAACAATCTCTAGCCTCTTATTAAAGGTTACTTGTGGGATCGACTACGATAGTCATAAACTTAGTGTTTTGAGTGTTTTGGGTTGAAACTGGTTGATGTAGGATTCATACGTATCAAAAGGGAAAAAGTAAAGGACAACTGCAAAGTAAGAAAAATAAATGACAAGACTTGTAATTTAAAGTGAAAACTGTAAATTGCTTTGAATTAAAATGTGGAAGCATTCATACATTGTTAAGCCTGAACTCGTTTCTCTCTTAGATGCAGGTACTTTGAGTGTAATGCTCCAAATGTGAATAAATGGCACCTCTAACACAAATACAAATGTTTTCTTAAATTGAAACTCTAAAAGTATAATTGTCGACGGTTACCAGTCCCACATTGGGATTTATGGAGAATTGCCATAAACTGCTTAGAAACATCCCCACATTTTTGCTGGCTTGTAAGTTGATAATTGCCTTTGCTGCCACTTATCCTTTCCTGTCGACATTTGTACCTGTCGAGCCTGCCTCTGAAACTGATGTCTTTGTCGACCAGTCTTCTTGGTTAATACTTCTTTGAATTGGTCGATGTATCCCATTGAAAGAAAAACATTATCGAAAATTGCTTGTCAACAGGTGGCTAGGCCAATATCCCCCGTCTCTTCAATATCCAATTCTCTTCTTGATAGCTACTAATAAAGAAGGTAGTGTATGGAATAACAAATGTTGGATTGAAGGGTATTAGCATTGGCTATTTGAATGTCACGCGAAGGTGGATGATTCTGAATATTCTGCAGAAGTTATGGAACTGTTGGATTTTTTAACTGATATAAAGCCATTTCAGAACCAGAAGGATAATGTAGTGTGGCCTTATGGTTTCAATAATATGTTTTTGTAAGTTCTTGTTATGCAAAACTAATACAGGTCAAATAGGAGGCGAATATTAATCTAGAACTTAAGAAAGCTTTGAAGGTGCTTTAGTCGACTAAAGTCCCATCCAAGGTAAAAGTGTTTGAATGGAGATTGTTCCATGATAAACTTCCTACTAGAAGGCAACTAGCACAAAGGAGAATAAGTCCCAGTCCTCGTAAGACGGTGTGTTCATTTTGTTTTAACCATGATGAAGATTTATACCATGTGATGGTGAAATACAAATCTATTAGGCAAGTATGGCAAACAATATAATCCTAACTTCAAGTTTCGTTTACGCAAGGAGAAGATTGTTGCACCAACTTCTTAAGATCGATAGCAGTGTTGAAATGAAGAGTGTTGAAATCTAGAAAGGGTGTGATAGGGTTGGTTGTATCATGGTGTATATGGATATCAGGAAATGATATTATGTTTACTGGGGACTTAGGCAATGTTGATGATATTGTATTCAAAATCAAGATATTTTTTTGGTGGTGGCATGCAATAGGGTCCAAAGATAGGATAAAATGTAACTTTTATGAGTGGTGTAAATGTCAGCTCGATTATCTTAAATAGATTTACCTTGGGAATTGTTGTGTTTATCCTTTTTGTATTCGGGTTAGAGTACTCCTAATACTCTCATTTTAATCAAAGTTACTTATAAAAAAACTAGAGTAATGATTCACAAACACCAAAACGGACACAAGATCATAAATTTTTATTTTGTTATAGTTTTTGTACAATGCCCAGAATGTTGTGTAATTATATAATTGTAGCATTCGGTAAACAAAATATATTAAACTGAGTCTATGAAGTATTTCAACCTATTACACTAAAATCAATTTAGACTAAACATCGTAGAGAGACCAGTATCCACAATGAAGAGTTATATCAAACTCTCATGACCCAGAATCAATTATAGAGGTGTAGAATTTATTTGTGTTAGTTTTGAAGTTTTTGATTTATAAAAGTAGAAATTGATTCTGTCTTCTGAATTGATTTTACTTGAAATTAGAATTTATAGCTTCTACTTCTAAAATTGATTATGATTGATTTTTACATTGAAATTTATTTAACTCACTTTTACATAAACATATCTAAACAAAAATCAATTATACTAAACTCAATTATATTAAAATTAATTCTACCAAATTCAATTCTCTTGAAATTAATTCTGTCAACCGTGTATTCAATACACTAATATCATGTTAAAA
Organism: Vicia faba; assembly: GCA_948472305.1. Taxonomy (NCBI): domain Eukaryota; kingdom Viridiplantae; phylum Streptophyta; class Magnoliopsida; order Fabales; family Fabaceae; genus Vicia; species Vicia faba. Next base: position 343,071,219 of record OX451740.1, read on the forward strand.
TAGCATGGCAGAATAAATAAACATCAAAATAATAGAATTGTAAATCATTTGAATTTAATTCATTTAATTAATAAATTAATATTTTAGTTGATCTAGTTAACACTTCATAAGTTCATATCATAAATCAAGATCAATCAGATTAATTGCAAGAATTCAGTCTTGAATTGATTTCAATCGGACAAAATTCCATGATGAGCAAAAATAGTTGTTAAACCATATTTTCTTGCCTGTCGGTTTCAAATACTATGTTCAACAAAAGAATTCAATATACACTAACTGGTTGTTAGGATTTGACCTAGTCATTTAATGTTGATATAGTTTGTTTAGGATTTTAATATTTAAGAGATTAATAGCTATATAATGGTTAAAGTTTTTTACACGAGCACTCAATTTAAACAATTTATAATAGCACTTTTATATTATTTTTAAAAACATTTAGATAAATATATTTTGAATTGATATCATGTGTGTCACCGAAATGTTAAAATAATAGTTATTGACATCAAATACTGAAGATAATCCATTCAAGCCTTTATTTTTTTTTTTAAAGTAAAAGAAACTTGGAATTAAAAAGAGACACAAGGATGCTCACTCTTAAACAACTAAGAAAACCAAAACAAAAATCCAGCAAACCAACCAAACCAAATAACAAACAACACCAACCAAAGACAAAAACACACAAAACTATCCCCAACAAGCTGCGAGATTAGTACACTAATCCGACCAAGATATGTTCCTCCATTTTCTAATAAAAACACTGAATCAATCCTAAACAAGAATCTTAATCAAACTCAAAACATCCAAATTTCTAAGAGTGTTACCTTTTAAAAGAATTGAGTTCCTACAAGATCAAATGAATCAATAAAAAGCAAGGCTAAAAAACCGAAAAGAAAATGGCGAATTTAAATCTAAGAGTTTATCCAACAAAGAATCCGCGAGAGAAGAAACATCCACTTCGATCCAAAAAAAAAAGCCGGTCCAAATAATATTAAAAAAAGAGCAAGAACAAAATAAATTCTCGACATCCTCTTCTTCCAAAAAAACAAAAGAACAAACCACATTATGAGCACCATCGATAATTTCATGCTTCACAAACTCCACCTTTATGGGAAACTTGTTAAGAATAAATTGTCAACCAAAAATAAGGATTTGACTAGGCACTTTAGATTTCCAAAAACAACCTAATACTTTTGTCTTAAAAGGATCTAAATTATTCTCCAAATTGCTACACTCAAGAATTCTCTTATAACAATCTTTGCTCGAGAACCCATGTTTATGCCTCCACCAAACAAAATGATCCTCTTCTTGTATGTTAGGCTTTATATCCCACAAAATTTGCATTAAATTGTCTACCAACAAAGCATCAACATCATTCAAATTATCCAATTAAATCTAATATTTCACTCCCAATAATTATTGCTCCAAACCCCTGCATCACCCACTTTTAAATAACCTAGGCTACATAACTACAACAAAGAAGGGAAAATAACATCAAAGGAGGTAAACTTAAGCCAATGGTGCCTCCAAAAATCTAAGGACGTCCAATTCTTAAGCTTATAAAAAATAAACGAAGAAAACCAATTAGCATACGAAGAAATATCCCCAGACTCTCTAATAGAACACAAGTCCTTCCACCACATGGACATCTTCTTACTTAAGCAAGGACCACCCAAAACCAATCATTTCACATTTGCATACCTACAAGAAATTAAGTCGGCCCACAAAGAAGAGTTATAATTTAAAATCCGTCGTTTCCATTTACTTAATAAAACAACATTGAACAAATATTTAACCCATAAACCTCATTCCTCCTTAGGTAAGCATATAATATTCCAACTTACCCAACACACCTTCTTAGCTTCTTCACCACCCCTCCCCCCTAAGAAGGTTCTTTTAATCTTTATAATCTCTTTTATAATCACCTTAGGTGCCTTGTAAAAAGAGAAGAAAAAGATAGGAATGTTGGATAGAATGGAATTCAAAAGAACCACCTTACATCCAATAGACACATATATAATATGCCAAACTCCAACCTTCTTCAAATTTTAGAAAGAATAGGTTCCTAAGAATCCATTCTTTTATGATTAATACCAATCGAGATTCCAAGAAAAACAAAGTGAATCGAACCAAAACCACGCGACAAACAAGAAGTGACTCCCTACAAAAAAAATCAAAATCAAGGTTTAGTCTAAATAGTTTACTTTTGGATAAATTCACCTGAAGACCCGAAACCAACTCAAAACCTCTAAGTAAAGCTTTGATAGCCCAAAGATTCATCCATGATCCCTCTCCAATTAAGATAGTATCATCTGCAAATTGTAACAATTCACAATGATTAGAACCATTGAGGTAAAAAATCTCAAATTCCCATGAAGAGGCTGCTTGGTACAATAAACCGGCAAAACCTTTTGCCACCCATAGAAAAAGAAAAGGAGAAAGAGTATCTCTTTGTCTTAGACATATAGTAACTTTAAAATCCACCATTAGACTCCCATTAACAAGAACGGACATAGAGCTATTAAACACAAACATTTCCATCCACCCACACAACTTATCCCCAAACCCCATCCTCCTCGACATACACCTAAGGAACTCTCAAGAAACACAATCTTAAGCTTTTTAAAAATCCCCTTTAACCAACATACACCTCATTTTCGCCCTCTTAGAAAAATCCACCACTTCATTCAAAACAAGGACACCATCCAATAATTGTCTATTAGAAACAAAAATGATTTGGCACTTTGAAATAAGCTTATGAATCACTAATTTAAATTTTGGTGCTAGAGGGTTGACTAAAATCTTGTAAACACTTCCGACTAATAAAATTGGCCTAAAATCCTCAAGAGCGACGGGATTAGAAACTTTAGGAATCTAAGCTAAAAAATATGTTGTAATCGCTTTAGGAACACGAGAAACAAAATAGAACTCTTCCACCACTCACAAAAGATCAACATTCAAAATTTCCCAACATGAAAACACAAGTTGAAAACATCCGGCCCAGGGATTTTATCCCCATCACTCTCCTAAATAACCACCCTTAATTCCTACAAAGAGAAAGGCCCCTCAAGAAAAGCCTTATCAACCTCATCAAGCATATGAAAAGGAAGACCCACCAAGGAAGGCCTACTATAAACAAACTCTTGAAATCTAGCTTCAAAGTGCCTCTTAACCTTGCACTTCATGTCCTCCACCTAATCTAACCAACCATTGTCCGAATTAATACCAAATAAGTAATTCCTCATAAACCTCTATTTCATTTCTCTGTGAAAATATTTAGAGTTTGAATCCCCTTCAAGTAACCACTTTAGTCAAGCCTTTTGTCTAAGCATGCTTTCTTTTGGAAGCTTGAAAGCCACACCCTACTAGATTATAAGGAACTTTTATGTGCCATCTCATTAACATCAAAAACATCATCATTAGCTACCTCAAAATCGAAAACTTTCAACTCTTTGATAGCTAACACTACCCTTAATTCCAAAAACCCAAACACCTTTTTATTCCAACTTCTCAACCAACCTTTAAGAACTTTGAGCGTTTCCTTAAAGGAAAAACTGCATTCCCTTCATTCTCTATTGAATTCTACACCTTATCAAGGAAAGGAAGAAAATTTGGATATTGAATCCAACAATTAAAGAAGTCAAAAAATTTTGGACCCAAATTACTAGTGTTGCGACTAGATTTAAAATCAAGAGTCGCCACTACTAGTTTTTATCCTAAGGAAGGGAATCTAATAGGAAACCCAAATTTGTAAGACAAAGATTCTAAGTTGCGGAATTCTTTAGACGAAAGAAAGGTGTTAGGTACCTTTCATCTATCTTATTCTTAAGGATACTAGGTTTAGGTTTAGATTTTAGGTAAAACAGGGTTTTAATTTTTAACAGGGAAACTCGCCACGATTTTAGTCGTATGCCTATGTATCTTCTTATGAGAAATCAGAGTCCCAATTGGTAGTTCATATGGGTTTCTATTTTTTAGGGGTTGCAAAAATATTTTGAATTGCCTCACATTTTGATCGGGTGTAAAGATAGCGGATTTTTGGACTATATGCGCGATTAGTCAAAATATATTTGGAACGCTTTAGCAAAAAATAGTTGTTTAAATTAGTTTATTGTGAAAAAAGATCTAGTGATTGTTAGATATTTTTTAATCATATTAATTGCAAAATCTCTTAATTAACGCATGATTAAAAATATTTTAATGCAATAATATAAAAATATATACATCAGTTTCTAAACAAAATAATCATTTGAATGATAATAATATTATGTAAGTATGAGAGTGCGCCTAAGAGGAGGGGGTGAATTAGGTACTTTAAAGAATTCTCGTTTTAATGATGATGGATATTATTTTTCTGGTTTAGTGCATGAGTTTACAAATGTGTTTCTTTCTTTTCTGGTTTATGACTAGTGATGAAAGCAGTAAATGCGGAAAAGTAAAGAACACAGAGATGTATCCTGGTTCCCCTCACAGTCCGAGAGTACTCCAGTCCCCTTTCAACATGAAATAGATTTCCTTATTGTTAGATCTCTAGACAAGACACCCTAGTCCTTCTATACAAGACTCTAACCAATAAAACTACCAAGAACAATCCTCTTGGACCAAGAACAATCCTCTTGGATTTTCACTATGTCAACAATGAGAACAATCCTCTCAAGGTGACTACACTTGTATCCAACAATCCTGGAAAGACAAGATTTATAAAACCACTTAAACTTATTTCCAATAATCCTGGAAAAATAAGTAAGTATCTATCATAATTTAATTTTGAGTGAGTTGAGTAGCATTGATCACTTAGAGTGATTTAACAATGAATGATCTTCTCTTCCAATGATAATATTGTACAATGACTCAAGATTTAATTGCTCAAAGTTTTTTGGTTAACAGTATATGAAAGTGTGCAGAAAACTTATGTATGAAAGTGAAGAAAAGCTTGAGTTTGTATTTTGAAAATTCAGAAAATATATTTGGAAGAGGTTGTTGAAAATGATTTTGAAAATGAATATTTATATGTTCATAGCATCTTTTTGAAACATCATAAAGTTCTGAAAATGAATCATGAACAATTGCCAATATTGAGTGAAAGGTTTCCATGAAAAGGTATTATGAACATGCATGTGCAAAGCTACTATTTTTCAAAATCGTACAGCATGCAATCGATTGCACCCTTTGTGTAAATCGATTGCACGAGGTTTCAACAACTATATTTTCAAAAGTTTTAAGTGTGTAATCGATTGCATAAGAATGTAAATCGATGGCATGTGAAGTCAGTAGCAAAAAAATGATTGAATGCAATCGATTGCACAAGCAATGTAAATCGATTGCACTGAGAAACAGAAGAAAACATTTTGAAAATTTTAAGTATGCAATCGATTTCACAAGTAATGTAAATCGATTGCACTGAGAAACAGAAGCAAAAGATCTGAAAAATTGAAGCATGCAATCGATTGCACTAATATGTAAATCGATTGCACTCAAGTGAAAAATGAATTTTAACTTAGAAAAACTTGAGTAAGGATTTATAAAACATTTCTTTTCACCATTGAGCATATATATCTTAAGATCAAAGTAAGTATTATCATTATACCTTGAAAGTTTCTAAGAGCTTGAAATGAAGACTTTGTCCATAGATGCTTTGAGCTTGATCATAAAAATATTTGCCTTCTTTGTCAATCATGGTTTGTCTTCATCAAAACAAAAGTTCATTTGAGAAGCTTGATTTTACATTCTCCCCCTTTTTGATGATGACAAACAATCTTGCTTTATGCGTTGTAGTTTCCGGAAAGAGCTCCTCCTCCTAAGATGCATAACTCCCCCTATGTATGAGAAGGCTGGAATCCTTTGAATTTGTTCATCTTGGTTGGAGAGTACCTTAAAAAAATTAAGAAAAGGAAATATACAAGCATAAAGTACAACATCCTTCTCCCCCTTTGACATTATCAAAAAGAAGGGAAAGATGAAATAAAAAAAATGGACAAAATATATGTAGTAATATTGAAAACTTAACCATAGCCATATTGCTTCATGATGCCTTTTCTCATCCTTTGATAAATGCACATAGTAGTTATCTTCATCAAAACATAATGTTGAAGGTGCTGAAACAACCGGCTGAAAATCATCAAACAATGAAGTCGCCATCGAACGTCTTTTATCCCACATGTAGGGAAAGGTAAATATCGAGAAAACCTGAAAAGGGAGAAGTCACGGTCTTGCGACCGAGAGATCAGGTAAGGGAGTTTGTTACGCAAAGGGAAGGTATTAGCACCTCACACGCCTGTAGTACCCTACGATATCCACTCTTGTTATCTATCTCATGGGTGTGTAAGAATCTATATCTAAGTTGTACAAGGAATGCATGCAAAAGGAAGGAGAAAAGAATGTAGGGAAAATAAAAGTTGCGCTCATTCGGGCCCTACCTCGATGCCTACGTATCCCTTTTAAGGAATTAGAGCAGCCGTAGTTCGGCTCAGATGTTTTTGTTGGTTTGTATTTTTTAGTGAACAGTATTAATTTCTCCTTCTGCCGCAACTCGACCTTTGGAGACTTACGCGTCAGCACATAAGTGAATTAACATGCTCTTTTGAAAAAAAGTTTGAAGAAAATGTGCTTGGGCGCATAAAAAGGTTTGAATTGTTTCGTGTTTTAAATGAACGATATTAATTTCGCCTTTTGCCGCAACTCGACCTTTGGAGACTTATGCGTCAGCACAGAAGTGAATTAACATGCTCTTTTGAAAAGGTTTTGAAAGAAAGGCCCAAAGGCAAGAAGAGTTTGTATTGGTTGGTGTTTTTTGCTCGTAGATAATAGCTAGTTGACCTCAAGAGAGAGATTTTAGCCATTTCTCTACATATTCATGAAATAAGTCTTTGAGACTTGAACAATACCAAAGCTTATAATAAGAGAACAATAAGGTCGAGAAGAAACTCACTTATCATCTCACAACTTAACAAATATATGATTCTCGTTAGTAAATTTTTAAATATTTTGAAGTTTGTAAGAAAGAAGTTTTTTTTGTTTTAAATGCATATGCGAAAAAGTGGAAAGAAAAGTCAAATGGAGACTAGCCTATTTCTAAACCTAATGTTATCATACTTCATATGATCTCTCGAAAGCGATAAATGCAGAGATGAGGAATAAAACGAGGTTGTGATAATACCAAACAGAGAAGGTCTGTTGCCTCTTTGAAACCGTGCAAGCAATAAGAAAACTCTGCCAAAAGCTGCTCCGCGCGAGTGATCAAAGAATTAATTTCCCAGCATTCCACATTGCAAAAATTACATCAACATTCTATCACAAAATCTTAACTAAAAATGGCAACGAAAATGATTATTAAACAGGAAAATAATAGAAAATTCTAATAAAATTCTAAAGAGAATCCAAAAAATATTTCCTAAAATATTCTACTATTTTTGTATCATTTTTATTATCGATCAAGAGAAAAAATTAAACTAGAAGAAAAACTAAAATCTTGATGAGATTAGAAAATCCAGGGGGTGCAAGATGAATTCAGGAGATATAGTCCAGCAATCAGAAGTCTAGTGCTAAGCCCAAACTACATGAATCCTTACACATTTTTTTTTTAAAAAAAGCTTCAGCATGCCCAAAAAATCCCAAGGCCTAGCGGTAGTTCGGCCCAGCATTCCAAAAATCTCTCTTGAGAAGATTTACATAAAACGCAATTATCATTGAAATAATATAAAAAAGAAAGGAAAATAAAGAGAAAGGAAAGAAGTGCCTAAAAGCGGTGCCGTATTGGGAAAGGGGAAATAGGGTTCAAGTTGTTGTGTTTGTTCAGCTTCTTTCGTGAAACACGATTCTCTTAATCAGAGCTTCAACGATGCAGCGTTCCACCTCTCTTTCCATCTGTCGTTTGCTTCACCAACCTCTTGGCGTTCTCACCTCTTCTCTGCTATCTGATTCAGATACCACTGTGAAACAAAAAGCCATCACCGATCTCCATCGCATCTTCAACTTTCTTCGTCAACCTCTGTTTCAAGCTTCATCGCTGCGGATTAACTCTCCATCTTTGTCTGTGAATTCAAGCTTTACGATTCTGTACCAATTTGTTGTTGTTGTCAGCTTCAGTTTGCTCTCCTTCGCGATTTTTGTTTGATCGTGACTCATACTTCGTCTCAATTCCAATTCAGTTTCGATGAGATAAAGACGATGAACCGAAATGTACATGCATTATTTTCTATTCACTCTTCTTCATCTTCTTTGTCTTCAATTCTGTTTGCGATAAAGATGCGTGTGCATTGCGATTTTGTTCTTGTGATGATGCATGCACGGTTTTTGATATTGTTGCTGTTGCGTTGATGATGAGAATATTGTGGTTGTAGGAATAAAGATGATGAACGGTAATGTTCTGTGAACTGAAGGTTGATTGGAGTTGTTGATGAAGGTTTTCGCGTGGATGTTGCAGAATCGATGCAATGATGATGATGGTTCTGTAGAGGGAAGCAATTACAGAGACACATTGTGGTTGAAGATGAAAGAAGAGAACAGAAGAATAACGATGGATTGCATAGAGAGTTTTTTCTGAAGTTTTTCTTGTGATTCTTCTGAAAATAATGAAGAATGGGGCTTGGTGAAGGTGAAATACAGAGGGAGAGATAAGGCATTTTCTAGGATTCATTTTTTGGGGATTTTCCAGAGATTGAAGAATGTTTATGAAAGGTGAGTTTTTATGTTATATAATTTTGTTAGAATCTGGAAGTTAGTTACATGAGCTATTGATCTGAGCCCTAGGTTGAGAAGTTTGTTAGGGACTCCAATGGTTAGGATTGATTTATTATGTTCCCCCTGATGTACTATTTTTTTGGTTCTGTTAGGAAGTTGTTAGGAATTATTGGAAATTTGTTACAGCAGTTAGAAATTCTTCTTTCTTCTAGTTGGTTAGGAAGGTTTGTTAGAGATTGATTAGGCGGTTATAGGATTGGTTATATTTTCTGTTATGACAGTTGGGTGAGTTGGTTATAGATTGTTTGGGTAGTTAGGAATAGGTTAGGACAGTTTTTGAGAGTTAGTTATGAGCTAGCAATTTTTCTGTCATGGTTTGGAAGTTAGTTGGAGGGATATTTCAGTTATGACAGTTGGTGAGGGTTTGTTGAATTCGGATAGAAAATAGTTAGTAGGTTAGAGGAAGTTTGTTAAGTTCTGTTGGAAAGTTAGTTCTTCTGTTTAGAAAAAAACGGTTAGGGGATTGAGTTCTGTTAGGATATTTTGTTAATTTTCTATTTTTTTATTCCTGTGCCATCCTTTAAGGGAGCAAGTGCATTCAAGATTATCCTGTGTATGTTTAGTGTCCACTGCGACAACTAGCTCAGAACAATGATTTTCAATTTCATGTTCAGAAGCAGAAGCAACTGAATCAACCATGTGTATGTTCTGATCATTATTACAGGCAAATTGCTGAAGGGGCACAAAATCACAAAGTCTTAAAGAAAATCCCAATAGTTTCTGCATTAGACCCTTAAAAAGCTTCTTATTCAATTAACAAATCAGCACCATTGTGAAGTAAACCATCCCAATCACAGTCTTAGCCTTCACTATTTGGATCAACCTGACTTGTTCCATTATTGCTCTAGAACGAGAACTGAAATACTCAAGTGCTTTAGTAATTAGACAAAATCTGTCGAACTGTACTTTTTCTTTGGATTGACGACTTCTAATGCTTATTCTGGATAATTGAATTTTGAACCAAAACTGCTTCAGATTTCAATTTTTAAACCAGTTCTGTTTTTATGATGAAATATGTGAGCTTCTGATTATTATTTTTGTTATATGGAGCAAGTTTGTCACTTTATTTGATTGATTTAGCAGCCGCGTCAAAGTCCTGCTCAACTGCTTCATCCTGTTGGGCCAAGGTTTAAAAAACCACAACTTGCTTCTGCAGCAGTGATTTTATCCTTTTCTATTTCCGCTATTTCTACTTTCTGGTATAGACATAATGCATGGATGATTTACAGTTCTTTGGTTTTAAAATCATGGACTGTTGAACCATGTTTATGGACATAGCAGGGCTTTCATATTTGGGTTCAAATTTGGTGCTGACGTGGAATCTTTTTGTCACTACTTCAGCGATCGTATGCAGAGTCGGTTGATCTTGAAACAGGGCAGCAGGGTATTTTGAAGAATGTAGCAGATCGATTCATTGGGGCATGAATATCGATGAATACATGAAGATGAAGAATTAGTGTTAGAGATAAGCATATCACGGTGGTGAAGGATAGTCAAAAGTTTGGCATGGAGATTGGAATACAAAATTCGCATGAAGAAAGATTGGAGATTTAAGTTTTTGATAATTTTTCATGTAATATCCTTGCGTGTAGTTTCCTATGGTTTTGTAATAGTTTTTCTTGAATTTAATTGAATCGACAAAAATGGTGTATAGAATTTGAAATTGGAATGACTTATGGTGAATTTGGAATTTTTCTTGAATATGGAATGAAGAATTTTTGAAATGGTGAATGGAACTTGAATGTTATAGTGTGAACTATAAATGACTTTGCGCTTATAAATTCTCTTGAAACCAAGGTAATGCAGTATGATCTTGCATACCAATGCAACTTTGGAAATTCTTGAATCAAAATGACAAATTATCAAGGGTGCAAACTACTTTTTGTTATTTGATTTTGAGTTACCCGAGAAAGAAGTGTCTTCCTTTCTTCTTGAATTTGATACCCCAAGTCCTTTATTGACCTTGTATTTATAAAATCCCAATGTCTCGCATTCTATCAATTTGGATGAACTCTCCTGCTTGAATATCTTCAAATGATTGAATATAGGTTTCCTTAAATCAACTTGAATGAATCCATACTTAGACATCTGCATGCCCTTAGCTCAAAAACCCTAATCTTCCATACAAAGCTTTTTAGATTTTGATCTCAAAGCATTTAAATGAAATCCGAAAAAAAATAGATTGTACTTCAAGTAAGCCAATCGACTAGATGAAGAGCTTTGCATTATAAGGCATACAAACCCTAATTCGTGAAGAAGGTCCAACTGAATCTTCTTCTCTAGAATAGGACTGTTTCCCACATAACTAGAGATCCAAGCAATGCTTTTCTTCTTATTTTCCAAAGGTATATCAATTGAAACCCTGGTTATTCATGGACGATATCCCCCGATGATATCCTTGTCTGATAATCACAATTTCGCAGAGAAACCTCTCTTGAATGGTACATGATTTAGAGAAATAAACCATAATCAAAGGATGACGTTGAGCCCAAGGAGATAATGAATGCCTAATTTAGTAGCCCTTAGATGACCTCGTAGAATAACTTTGGAAATGAACATGGGAATACAGAAAGAAATATGACCAAGATGGCCATGATTTAGAAAACCTAATGAACCTCGGTAGATGAAATGCTGACAAGCAAAAACTTGGTGGAGAAAAACTCTGACTCTTGTCTTGAATGTATCTGAATGAGTAATAACCCCCTTAACTTGAAGAGAACGGAACCCTCAATAAGCATAGATAACAATCCTAATTACATATTTCACTGCTTGAAGGATAGAAGAATCAGGCTTTATTGGATACGAACACCTTAACCGCTGCGAAACCCTAATATCGCACAACCACTGAACTTTGAACCTCAAGCGCTTTATTGAATGCAAATGTATGTTAATGACCTAATGAAATATATACAGATGAATGCAAGAGTCTAAGCCAGATAGAAGAAATTAGGAGGGAAAATTTTAGGGTGCAACAGCTGTCCCTATTTAATTACCTTAGACCTGAAGGTGAGATTGGCGCCAGCCTTTCGAACCTTCAAGGTGGAAGAAGATTAAATACTCAAAAGAACCCGAAAATTTGCGCTCCGAAGCCACTCAGGTATTATTATATTTTTTATTTTCTATTTTATTTTTTATTATTATTATGTTTGGATTACAGTAGTCAGCTGAGTAAATCTCTTGGATGTCAGGTCAAGGTTAGACATACCCAAGAAAGAGACTGGCCGAAGAAGGCTCTGACGAAGGAACACCAATCAAAGGCAAACTTACTGACAAAAGAGACCAAACGAATGGGACTCCTGACAGATGATACCAGCCGAAGGTGAATTTAAAAGAAACCAGCCGAAGATGGATTTTAACAAAGGATACCAGCCGAAGATGGATTTTAACAAATGATACCAGCCGAAGATGGATTTTAACAAAGGATACCAGCCAAAGATGGATTTTAACAAAGGATACCAGCCGAAGATTGATTTTAACAAAGGATACCAGCCGAAGATGGATTTTAACAAAGGATACCAGCCGAAGATGGATTTTAATAAAGGATACTAGCCGAAGATGGATTTTAACAAATGATACTAGCCGAAGATGGATTTTAACAAATGATACCAGCCGAAGTTGGATTTTAACAAATGATACCAGCCGAAGATGTATTTTAACAAATGATACCAGCAGAAGATGGCTTTTAACAAAGGAAAATAGCCGAAGATGGATTATAACAAATGATACAAGCCGAAGATGGATTTTAACAAAGGATACCAGCCGAAGATGGATTTTAACAAAGGAAACCAGCCGAAGATGGATTTTAACAAAGGATACCAGCCGAAGATGGATTTTAACAAAGGATACCAGCCGAAGATGGATTTTAGCAAAGGATACCAGCCGAAGATGGATTTTAACAAAGGATACCAGCCGAAGATGGATTTTATCAAAGGATACCAGCCGAAGATGGATTTTAACAAAGGATACCTGCCGAAGATGGATTTTAACAAAGGATACCAGCCGAAGATGGATTTTAAAAAAGGATACCAGCCGAAGATGGATTTTAACAAAGGATACCAGTCAAAGATTGATTTTAACAAAGGATACCATCCGAAGGTGGATTTTAACAAAGGATACCAGCCGAAGATGGATTTTAACAAAGGATACCAGCCGAAGATGGATTTTAACAAAGGATACCAGCCGAAGATGGATTTTAACAAAGGATACCAGCCGAAGATGGATTTTAACAAAGGATACCAGCCGAAGATTGATTTTAACAAAGGATACCAGCCGAAGATTGATTTTAGCAAAGGATACCAGCCGAAGATGGATTTTAACAAAGGGTACCAGCCGAAGATGGATTTTAACAAAGGATACCAGCTGAAGATGGATTTTTACAAAGGATACCCGCCGAAGATGGATTTTAACAAAGGATACCCGCCGAAGATGGATTTTAACAAAGGATACCAGCCGAAGCTGGATTTTAACAAAGGATACCAGCCGAAGTTGGATTTTAACAAAGGATACCATCCGAAGATGGATTTTAATAAAGGATACCAGCCGAAGATGGATTTTAACAAAGGATACCAGCCGAAGATGGATTTTAATAAAGGATACCAGCCGAAGATGGATTTTAATAAAGGATACCAGCCGAAGATGGATTTTAACAAATGATACCAGCCGAAGATGGATTTTAACAAGGGATAAAGATATGCATATCTGGTTAGAGTTAGACACACAAGAGCGAAATTGAGCATCAAGAAACAAATGTTTAGAGTTAATAGTGAACACATGAACGAGACTAACCAAAGAAATCCCCAACAAAAAGGACGCATTCACCTAAATAAGGACGCCAGACAACTGGACTTTGAAGAGACACTGAAAGACTCTTAACATAAAAAGTTAGCTAGACTAACGAAAGAAGTACCCGACTAACACGGATAGACCAAAACAAGGAACCTACTAACGCAAGACCTTCAAAGAGAACAGATCGGAGGTGAACTCTACAAGAGAAAGAGACTGGTCAAAGCATAATCTAACAAGGATTGCCAAAACATGTTGGACTTTCGGTAGGTTGCAAATACGCAAGAACTATAAAATCCCTCAGGCCAAAGGCGGGGTGTAATTCTTCAAGAGTGGCAATCATCTGAATTACCACACACCAAGTATGGATACTCAAATACTTGAGAAGCGAGAAAGGCTATATACCGATTGTCACTCGCACTCTAACAGCAAAGCAAACACGGGTAAAATAACCAAAGGCTTGCAAAGACAAGCGCAAACCACAAACTTACTGGGGAAATAGAGAAACACCAAAGACCCGACTGGTTGTGAATCAAAACAAACTCCACTGAGGAAACATAATTGAATTACCCTAGGCTTGTTGTAGAGATAAATCAAATTTGAGCGTATAACAATCTGGTTACCACAGGTGGACATAATTGGCTTATACTCATGCATGTTTGAATTTTTATATAGCGTAATGCTCCATACAATTGAAATGCTATGCGTTTTAGTAGATGTGATGTAATGATGCAATGTAATGACGCATGTTTAGTAATGAACTGGAAAACACATCAATAATCGGATGCTGAGAAGACAATAAACTTCCGAATGATTATTCTTACGTATCTGATCTTCTTGTAGAGAAAATGCAATATGAACTTCAATGGGGAACTGAGATTCGAAACCATCAACCTCGAACGATTGATAACTTTGAATGAATAACTTCCTAGGGAGTAATACTGCAAAAATAAATTGCAGCTTCAGAGAAAACCTTGAATTCTGACCAAAGTCCCAGCTTCTTGGGGAACGAATCTTTCATCTTCTGTTAGAAAGAGGAGAGCTTCGCTGGGGATGGAAACTTCTCGCATAGAAATTCTTTGACGAAGATAACTTCTGTTGGGGAGTATAGAAATTCTTAAATAAAAAGAATTCTACTCAGACCACACTGGGGATAACATCACTGGGGGGTAAAAATCTTCACTCGGGGGAAGAAAGAAACATCCCTGGATAAAAACTTCACTGGAGATATCTCAACAAAGTCTTCTATCAACAGGAAAAGAGTTGTGACTGGCACTCCTATGCACACCATACTGGGGAGGTAGGACACTTGCTCCACTAGGGAAAGAAAAATAGCTCCACTGGGGAATAATAGTACCTTGCTTCGACAGGTTCTCGAAATTCGGCTTCGACTAGGTATAAGGACCGCCCTTTATGCTGGGGGGGGCACAAAAACTTTAGATAGCGACATCAACAATATCCATTGCACTAGGTATAGCCATCTCTGTAAGATTCGAGCTGACAAGAAGTTCTGTACTAGGAGCATAAATCATTTCATTCCGGATGATGGTCGTCCTCATGAGGATAAGAAAACACGATTCTCTTCAAGAACTCTGATATAGGAAAGTCGTGTTGGAGAGAGAGAGTGCACACTTCACTGAGTAGGAGAATACATACTTCATGGGGAAGATGAGTGCAAACCTTATTGAGGAAGCTATAGAATGACGTCTTCAAGGGAAGTATACCAAAAATATCCAACTGGTGAATAAGATGATTCTTCCTATAAAACCTGGAAAGAAACAGACTGTACTGAGAAATATTGATACTCGGGCGGAAGTACGCCTTTACTGGGGAAAATACTGCAAAAATAAATTACAGTTCAGGGAAAGTTTTAAACTCTAATCCAACTTCGAATCTCCTGGGGAAAAGATCCAACATTTCTTTCCAATGAAAAAGAGAATCTTGTTGGGAACTAGGATCTTCTGATGTAAGTCCTCAATAAAAGTGACTTCAACTGGGGAATCATAGAAATTATTGAATAAAAGAATTCTACCCAGGCCGCACGTGGAATACCACCGTCGAGGGTAACAATCTTCACTTGAGGAAGAGAAGGGCATCTTTAAGCCATAAGCTTGAGGTGAAGAACTCCACCGAGGAAACATTTCAGCCATACTTCATCATTGGGGATAAAAGAATTCTAAAGGACATTCGTCCATGCACACTGCCCCAGAAAAATATGAGACCGGCTCCACTGGGCATAACAAACATGTTAATCAAACATCTCTTCAAGAAAACCTGACTTGGGCAAACTTCCCTAGGGAGAAAAGATACTAACTTCATAGAGACGATGAATGACAACCTCACTAGGGAGATAAATACCAACCACGGAGATGTATGGTATTGACTTCAAGAGGATATAACAAAGGTATACAATCCAATGAAATGTTCTTCCCAAATTTGTCAAAGCAAAGTATGTAACACCCCAATTCTACCCCAAGCAATTATACAATTAAATCAGAGTTATAAAATTTCAATCATATAAATGAATCAGGACGTCACAAATTCTTCTAACAAATTCATTGCATTCGTCATGGATATATAACACTTTTTCAAAACATCGGATGAACCATCAACATAACATCTTTCATTAAATATTCAACAACTACGCAGCGGAATTCTCAATAAACTTCTTTAATCAAAACAGCAACTTCGAAACGTCTCATATTCAATAATAATCAATTTAAAGTTCAGCAACTGAAAAACAACAAT
Source organism: Vicia faba (assembly GCA_948472305.1). Taxonomy (NCBI): domain Eukaryota; kingdom Viridiplantae; phylum Streptophyta; class Magnoliopsida; order Fabales; family Fabaceae; genus Vicia; species Vicia faba. The sequence goes on from OX451740.1 coordinate 343,087,485, forward strand.
CTAAAATCAGCAAGCGTTCATCCCCCCGAGTGTTACATATCAGAGCAATGACACCGACTCGAACTATTGAAGGTATACAACCTTCACTCTCAATTACCTGCACGTTACCAACACAAGGGCAACATTCAAACATAAGGGGTGAGATATCTAACAATATAATAAAGCGCATGATAATTAATATATTAAATTAGATCAATAACATCACCACTTCTCATCTTATAATCAACAATAACTACAACATATATACTCATTCATCAACATCAAAATACACCTCATTATTCAATCATATAATGCGACTCAATACAATGCAAATGCATGTGGTACCATTGGAGCAGAACTCCCATCTCAAAAATCTGCCAGTTAATAGAGGCATCAACAAGGCATAGCCTTTATCTCAAAATTTGCCAATCCAGGCCATCTCATCGAGCATAAGCTCCATCTCAAAAAAATGCAATGTATGCAACACAACCATGAATGTAATATTAACACCCAAGTCAACAGCATCTCAAATCAATAATATCTCATAAACATCTCAATTAACAACATCTCAAATCAAAAACATCTCATAAACATCTCAATTAACAACATCTCAAATCAACAACATCTCATAAACATCTCAAAAGCATCTCAACGTCTCATCATCAACATCTCATATCATCAAAATAGTTCATTAAACATCATTTATTCATCAAACGTCATTTAATCATCATAAATTATCAAACACCACTTTATTAATAACATCTCACCAACGACTCAGTTGTATATTAATACTACAGTAATCCATACTGTTAATCTGTAGTTTTACTTTGTTACTGTCACTAATCCTACTATCATAATTCTAACAGCAGCCTCTAAACATCTCCTATTCATCATTATGTCCAAAAACTAGTACAATGATCAATCACGGGAATTAATTCTAAATCCTGAATTAGTTACTAGGAATACACTTCTTATCCATCATTTTAATGACCTAAAATAAATTTCATCGCGTTAGTTAATCAATGCTTCAAACGACACCTCAAACAACATCCTAAAACTAAAGGTACAACAATTTGAAACTGAATCTGTCAAAAATCAGTCACCATGGGTCGATGCAAAACCCTATGGATCGACTCATCCTGCTTCATCTGTACATCATGAGTCGATGCAAAACCCTATGGATCGACTCATCCTGGCCTCAAACACAGCATGTATCGACACATGCATCTCACCGGTCGACTCATCCTGAGTCTCACACACTCATGTATCGACGCATTCTCTCTTCGTGTCGACTCATCCTGAGTCTTGCAACTATCATGCATCGATTCAAGCCCTTCTTGTATCAACTCATCCTGAGTCTAACAGCCTCCTTGTATCGATGCGTAGCATTTAAGGTCGATGCATCCTGTTATAGTCTGTATAAATTCTGCATTTTCCTCTTTATTTACACTACATACAAAAGTCATATTACAGCCCTACGAACCTCATTATAATCATGATAAAGCATCACCTAACATTGTCCTATAATACTACATCGATTAAACAACGTCATAGCATCGTTATTCATCTAAAATTCATCAAATATTCATCATACATCATCATACATATCCAATTCAAGAACAAAACGGAAATTCTCTAACCCCACATATCAAACATCATGAACCCAATTATAAAGTTATAACCCCTCCCTTACCTTGGATTGAAGGTCGCTCTACAATTTCCGGGTTGAATTCACGTTCTTGTCATTTTCCACTTTTTCCAGCAGCTTCACGTTCTCTTCCAAATCCTTATTTCCTTCTACTGCTTCTTCTTTTTTTCTATTCTAACAACAAATAATAGAATAACCCTATTATTCTATTATTCCTTATTGGACTCAAAACCTACACCCCCTTAATACTTCTACTCTCTCAAAAATAAGCCCACATTAAATAATATTAACTTCTAATATTATTTCACCACATAATAATATAATACCTCTAATATATTATTTCTCCATTTAATAAAATAAATCCAATTATAATATAACACTTCTTCACAAATATTCCAAAAATAATTTAATTAAATAATTAATTAAATTACGGGCGTTACAACTCTTTCCCACTTAGAATATTTTCGTCCTCGAAAATTTACCTCAACCAAACAATTCGGGATAGGAGTCTCGCATCTTGCTCTCCAATTCCCAAGTCATGCTTTCACCAGCAACTCCTAGCCAAACATCTTTAACCAAGGCAATCTCCTTGCCCCTCAGAGTCTTCATTTCACGATCCGCGATCTGTACAGGCATCGTCTCCACCGTAAGATTATCCCGTACTTGCACATTGTCCATATGAATCACATGAGATGGATCTGAAATATACTTCCGAAGTTACGAAACATGTAACACATCATGCAAATTCGAAAGATTAGGCGGTAAAGCCACTTTGTAAGCAACATTTCCCACTCTCTCCGAAATCTGACACGGTCCAATAAAACGAGAAGTGAGCTTCTTAGACTTCAATGCTCGCCCAACACCAATTACAGGTGTAACTCTCAAAAACACATGGTCACCAGCTTGAAATTCTAAATCCTTCCTTTGCTTGTCATGAGAACTCTTTTGTCTACTTTGTGAATCTTTCATCTTCTCTCGAATCAACTTCACCTTCTCAGTAGTCTCACGAACAAGTTCAGGTCCAAGTACTACACTCTCACCAGATTCATGCCAACATAACAGAGTTCTACATCTTCGACCATACAACGCTTCAAAAGGTGCCATCCCAATACTATAATGGTAACTGTTATTATAAGTGAACTCTATCAAAGGAAGATAAGTATCCCATGTACCTCCCTGCTCGAGAACACATGCCCTCAGCAAATCTTCCAACAATTGAATTGTCCGTTCAGTCTGACCATCTGTCTGAGGATGATACGCTGAACTCAACCTCAACTTAGAACCCAACGCTTCTTGCAAACTCTTCCAAAAATCAGAAGTAAATCTTGGATCTCTATCTGACACAATGCACAAAGGAACACCATGCAGCTTCACAATCACACTAATATAAATCTCAGCTAACTTCGACACTGGAAAACTGATGTTAATAGGAATAAAATGAGCTGACTTCGTAAGCCTATCAACAATCACCCAAATTGAATCATGTCCTCTTAAAGTATTAAGAAACCCCGTCACAAAGTCTATTGAAATGCTATCCCATTTCCATTCTGGAACTTTCAATGGTTGCATCAATCCTGCAGGCTTCTGATGTTCAACTTTCGACTTCTGACAAGTCAAACATGCATATACAAACCGAGCAACATCACTCTTCATCCCATGCCACCAAAATAAACCTTTCAAATCTTGATACATCTTTATAGCTCTTGGATGAATACTCAACTTACTTCTATGACTCTCTTCAAGTATCACTTTCCTCATCTCAACATCATCAGGAATACAAATCCGGTTACGAAATCTCAACACACCTTGCTCATCTAGCTTAAAATCATTATTCTCAGATTGATCAATCCCAACCATCAAATCTACCAGTTTCACATCCAAATTCTGAGCTTCTCTGATACAGTCTAGAAATTCATTATTGATCTTCAACATACCCAACATAACACTCTGCGGAGTAACCTCGCAAACTAAGCTCATATCTCTGAACAGCTCAATTAATTCCAACTCTTTAATCATCATTGTTGACATATGTAAAGTCTTCTGACTCAACGCATCAGCTACCACATTTGCCTTTCCTGGATGATAATTCAAACTGAAATCATAATCCTTTAACAATTCTAACTATCTTCGTTGCCTCATATTCAAATCCTTATGATCAAACAAATACTTTAAACTCTTATGATCCCTAAACACTTCAAATCTAGAACCATAAAGATAATGCTTCCAAATATTCAACACAAAAACAACTGCAGCAAGCTCTAAATCATGTGTAGGATAGTTCTTCTCATGAGTCCTTAACTGCCTTGATGCATAAGCAACTACCTTACCATTCTGCATAAGCACACCTCCTAAACCCATCTTAGAAGCATCACAATAAACCACAAAAGGCTCTCCTGGATTAGGCAACTTCAAAATCGGAGTCGACGTCAACATTTTCTTCAATTCTATAAAACTTTCTTCGCACTGAACATCCCATACAAAAGCCCTACCTTTATAAGTCGACTTAGTCAATGGAAGTGACAACTTAGAAAACCCTTCAATAAACCTTCTATAATAACCAGCTAATCCCAAGAAGCTTCTAATCTCAGTAGCTGACTTTAGAGTTTCCCATTGCAACACATCATCAACCTTCGATGGATCTACAGCAATGCCACTACCTGAAATCACATGACCAAGAAAATTAACCTCTTTTAACCAAAATTCACACTTGGACAACTTTGCATACAACTTCTTATCTTTCCAAACTTGCAATACTACTCTTAAGTGTTCATCATGCTCTTCTTTTGACTTAGAGTAAATCAAAATATCATCAATGAACACCACTACAAACCGATCCAAATAAGTATGAAAGACATGATTCATATATTCCATGAATACTCTTGGCGCATTAGTAACACCGAAAGGCATCACCGAATACTCGTAATGTCCATAACGCATTCTGAAAGCCGTCTTCTGAATATCTTCATTCTTCACTTTAATCTGATGGTAACCCGGCCTCAAATCAATCTTACTAAACACACGGGAATCCACCAATTGATCCATCAAGTCATCTATTCTTGGAAGCGGATACTTGTTCTTAATCGTCACTTTGTTCAACTGTCTATAATCAACACAAAGCCTCATACTTCCATCTTTCTTCTTTACTAACAATACTGGAGCTCCCCACGGCGATACACTTGGTCTTACAAACTTCTTCTCAAGTAACTCTTCCAATTTCTTCTTCAACTCTGACAACTCAGACGCAGACATCCTGTATGGTGCCATAGACACAAGTATGGTACCAGGCACAAGATCAATTGCAAATTCGTCTTCCCTCTCAGGCACAAGTATGGTGTCATATTAGAGCCCTACGAACCTCATTATAATCATGATAAAGCATCAACTAACATTGTCTTATAATACTACATCGATTAAACAACGTCATAACGTCGTTATTCATAAAAAATTCATCAAATCTTCATCATACATCATCATACATATCCAATTCAAGAACAAAATGACAATTCTCTAACCCCACATATCAAACATCATGAACCCAATTATAAAGTCAGAACCCCACCCTTACCTTGGATTGAAGGTCGCTCTATAATTTCCGGGTTGAATTCACGTTCTTGCCGTTTTCCACTTTTTCCAGCAGCTTCACGTTCTCTTCCAAATCCTTATTTCCTTCTACTGCTTCTTCTTTTTTTCTATTCTAACAACAAATGATAGAATAACCCTATTATTCTATTATTCCTTATTGGGCTCAAAACCTACACCCCCTTAATACTTCTACTCTCTCAAAAATAAGCCCACATTAAATAATATTAACTTCTAATATTATTTCACCACATAATAATATAATACCTCTAATATATTATTTCTCCACTTAATAAAATAAATCCAATTATAATATAACACTTCTTCACAAATATTCCAAAAATAATTTAATTAAATAATTAATTAAATTATGGGCGTTACAAAGTAGACTATACTGAAGAAGAAGATTGTATAAAATCATGCTGAAATGCATTTCTTCGGAGGTAAGCCCTCTGGAAGGGACAAACTCTTAAACAAACTCTTATCAAGAGTGCTGACTTTAGTGAGGATTACACATGGGTATGCTTTCATCAGAGATAAGGAGTTCTGTCTGGGAAATAGTACGCCTTTACTGGGGATGAATGACTCTGTCTTGAGCAGAAGTGAGCATTCACTGGAGAAATTAGATCCCATTCTACAAAAATCTTCATGTTGGTCGCATACAGACCCTTCTTGATTCATTTACTGGTATGCTTCTTGTCATAAAAGACCAACGATACTCATAAAAAGAGAAATTGTAGCAATATGCCCCATGTATGGAGTGGAAACCTTCACTAAAGAACAAACAATTTGAACTACCAACCACTAGGTAAGAACTGCGATACAAGATTACAACTTCAACATGTCAACTCTGAGGAGGAATGCCACTGAAAAGTGGACTTTGGAGAAGATGCTGCAAAAATAAATTGCAATCCACTGAAAAGGGATCATCGAGACTTTAAATAACTTCTACATTTACAGGGAGAAAGAACATTCTCCTTCTGCAGAGAAATGAGGATGCTTCACTGGGGAAAAAATATCTCAGAAGAGAAACCCCTTGGTAGATAGGTCTACGTCAAGTAGCAACAGGTCTTTTACTGGGAGCAAGCATCCCCTTAGGAAGCAATATTTCCATCATGTCTTTTAAGAGTAAACAACCCCAAATGCTCTTTGTGTTACTGCTCATATCCTACTAAGGATAACAATCTAAACTTCAACTGGGGATAATAATCTTGACTCAGGGCAAAGGATATCAGTAATCGGACTTGAGTCTCTAATAAGTCAAAGATAACAATCCCAACTTCTCGGCATGATTTTCAAATTCATATGTCATTTAGCCTGTGCATGGACTTGATCTGATCAACTACTAAAGAAGAGAGAAAGCCCTTACATAAATTCTTGCCCCAGTCTGTAAGGCTTTTGCAGAAAATTGCCTCGAGAGGACTTTTTGAGATTTATACTATTGAAGACAATCTGCCCCAACGTTATGAACTTTGGAACATGATGTTTAGATAACCAATATTGGATATGATTCCAACCATGCTTGAGTGAATGCCCATACATCTTTAAGTTCAGGGAAGATTCTCTTCTGATCAATGCATTCTCGGAGATATTTGTCAAATATTAGTACAATTTCCCCAGTTTGACTGCACTTTGAGGGATAAAACCCCGACTTAAATGCCTCGGACTAGTTGAATACCTACTCGACAGAGTATTCGACACGCTTTCCCTTGCTCAACAGAATCTTGACAGATCTTTTCCTTTACCTCATGCTCACGTGGAGATGAAAACTTGAGGTTTTTTTGAAGACAACATAACCTTAGAGTGGTTGGATTATGTCTTGAAAGTAGGTTACTTCACAACCATACTCATCGACTTGAACTTCTTCATTCTCGAGCAGGTACTTGAAGCAATATGTCCCTTGGGACCAACTGAAAATAATGCACTACTGCTTGACAGAAACTCTGGGCGACCTACTTTTGCAATCTACTTCAGATCATTTCTCAAACTGGTATTCCTTTACTCAACAGAGTCAACAGAAGGTTTACCCCAAGTTAAGACAATTCTCACAAATGATTCACCTGTAAACGGTATCTTGAAGCAATTTGTCCCTTGAGATGATCAAATTTTCATCTGATGCTCATTAAGCAAACTTACTTGATGTTTAAGCACTTGTTCATATGCAAAGAATTTTTATTCTAAGAATGATAATTCTAATGCTAAACTCATGTTTGTCTTGAAGTTTTAAAAAACTTGTATAAAAAATATGTTGAAACATCAAAAAAATTGTATAAAAGATAGTAGAAAGATGGAGTGATACCAACTCAAAAGTTTTTGCAAGCCTCCTAGGAGTCAGATTACCGTATTCTCGTTACAGTGTGCTTTCAAATTAACCCATGCTTCAGTTAGGACTTTTAAGGGTTGTAACGTGGCCTGGTTCACGGTTTTAGAAAAAATGATTTAAGGCTCAAAATATTTGGTGCCCACCCATTCTCCGTGATGTTCTCTAGTCCTAAATTCAGTTAAACCAATACGAGCACTCGTCCCTCAAAAGGAGTTTACCATGGTTGAGGAGGATATGGAAGTCACTCACCCCTTTCATTCTTGGTGTTTGATCACACGACTTTATTCTTTGTGGAGGATCTTTATTTGGTAATCCCCTTTTTCTCTTTTCGTGCTTTTCGCTTTCTTTTTGTATTCCCTAACTTTTGCCTGGACAAATTTCCTTTTGAATTTGACTTTGAAGTCCAGCGGGATGCCCTGACTTTTTCCTAAGCAACTTGTCTTTTCAAGTTTCGGCTTAGTGGGGATTTTTGTCTCTTTCTTTTATTATTTCTTTTAGTTTGAACCAGTCGTGTGATTTCGAGTCGTTTTTTGACTTCCTGAGAAAGTGTGACTACCTTACTGCTTGGTCAATGAAGAATAATTATTATGGTATCGTCATCTTTTGACCTCTTGACGTGCGAGAGATATCTAGGGATATCCTCCTCATTGATGCGCACTGATGATAGATGAAAGTTAGCCATTTATTTTGTTCTTTCTCAACCTTCTGAAGGATAACCATTGTTGTATCCTTTGATGTGCACTCCTAATGAGTTTTGAATGCTCATTCAGATTAACTGAAATCTACCCTGCCCCGGGTTAAATGTGAGGGTTTTTCTGAACAGAAAAGAAACTCCTACTTCAAAGCTCAAATGGGTTGACGAGGGTTTCACTCCCTTATATCTCCGGTGTTTGGGGATTTGAAACAAGGCTTGTACATCGTCAGCAGAGTCCTATTCAAAAGCACACCGTTGAAATTTTTGGTATATTACTCATCATTCTCCCTTCAGGAGGTACCTTGATTTATTTAACAAGAGTTAAGTATCAAAAAGAAAATAAAAACATTCACGACTGAATACGAATGGACTAATTCAAAACAAACATACTCAATGCATTATGATTAGTATTCAATAATAAGCAAATTTTGCATACAAGAAAGTACTGAACCAAAACAAAGAAAGATTACAAATGATAATGCAAATGTAATTTGAAAATGCCATGTTGAGGAGACTAGTCTCCGTATGGACTTGTTGCTTCAGACGATGATCTGGAAGTCTTGATATCTACTGAGTCAACGGAGACTTCAAATCTGACTGGATGACCCGAAATTAATAGCCTTTGCATCCAGAAGGTATTGCACATTTTCTTTGAATGGCCTGTAGTCTTCAATGGAACGGCCTAGTGCCCCGGCATGGTAATCACATTGCACATTAGGATTGAAATCCATAAAATAAGGAGGAATGACATGCTTCAGTGGCTTGGGTTCCACCAAGGAAAGCTTGAGCAACTGAGAGAACAACTGGCCATAAGTCATGGGAACAATATCGAACACCCTCTTTGGCTTCCTATCCCTTTTTTATCTTGTTGCATACGTCTCTGTTGATAGGTTTTCTGTTGAGGAGTACACCAAACTGGATGAACATGAGGAACATTCTGATTTTGACTAACCATCTGATTTCCATAGATTATAAACAGCTGTTGGTGAGAAAAGTCGTGAGATTGAACTTTGAAGAAGAGAAGGTATGGCACTAATATTTGTAGCAGTTGGCATAAGATTGACTTACACGCTCGATCCTTCGGGAGTGAAGAGAATTGGCCCTACATCAAGCAGATCATGGACTTGGTGCCTAAAAGCTATGCAATCTTCAGTATCATGGTCGGGTGCCCCAAAGTGAAATTCACACCTAACAGTATCGTCAAAGCCATGAGGTAGCCTTTCATGTGTAGTGAAGATTCGGAGTTTTACCAAATGAAGTCCTAGTAGGGGAGTAAGCAATTGTGCATACAACTTTAGAATATGATCAAATTTTCATTCAGGCTATTTTGGTCTTTGCTGACAGACTTTGTCTTTTTGGGTCCTCTTGGGAAGTGACAACTGGTTGCGGATGGGAAGATCCTGGAACACAAGACGGTGGAGGAGATACTCCTTGACTTAAAAGAGTCCCCATATTATGGGGAGGAATGGTAGCTCCTATTGTAGCAGGCATAAAAACATCTTCTTTTCTTCAACATTGCCCCCAAAATTCCCATAACCAAACTCAATTGAGTCTTCAACTGACTATTATCTTCTTTCAAGAGCTCTTGTCCGCAGACCAAATCCTGTATGTCTAACATCGAGAACCCCACTTGTTCTTTCACTTCGTCCAATTCCCCACAAAGTTGTTCCATAACCTGAATCTGATCACTGAACAGCGAGAAATCAAGATTTGCAGTTCTGAAAAGAAAATATCGAGTCTGAATAAGGATTCCCCATTTTGAGTACCTTCTGAGTACCTTCCATGGATGCATGAAGATGCATGAGGTGAGTGAGAGAATTCTCCTATGATTTGGACACCACAGTCTCCGGATTGATCTCGTCTTAGACCTTGTCTCTGGATGATGCACCATCTTCAATCGAATGATCAGTTGCCCCAGAATAATATGCGTAGAAGATTATTTCAGGAGAACAAATGAATTCTTTACCAAGCGAATCGATATAAACTGTATAATCAGGCATATTGCGCCACAAAAAAAAAACAGTCTGTCTTCTATCAGAATAAAAGAGACATCCACCTGGTGAAAAAGAGTGTGGCAGTTGGCCAAATAGGAATTGGACCTTTGGAAGAGACGCCAAACAGGTGCTTGGCTTTATATTTCAACCCCTTTGTAGTATTTAATATCAAAACCGGGTACCCCAGAACAGGGGATGCATCTAGCCTGTGTATGGCAATTAGAAGAGCTATTTGTGGGATGAGGACCCAAAAATCAGAGCTGGAGATAATAGGATGTAGTGCAATGGGCATGTAACAGCATGCTCACAAGGCATCTTATGTCTTTGCTTAAAAGCTTTTTTCCATGAATTCACTAGGGGAATAAAGATTGGTTGTTGTTGGACAGATCATGAACACAAAGTTATGGAGGATGCCCCTGATTAAAAGGTCTGATGCCCCAGCGTGGCAATCACATCTGACGTTAGTCAATAAGAACAAAGCACTGATATAAGATCCTATAGTAAATGGAAATCATCTGCTGATAAGATGTTCCAATAACTCAGGTTTGCGTAGCACTCCATAGTTGGAAGCAATTCCCAAAAGATGAGGAGAAGAGAGAATCTGCTGTGACAGTAGGTGCAAGATTGTTGACATCGTCATCAGAGCTTTCATGACCTAGCTCATCTGAGTTTTCACTCAATTATCGTCCTGCTTGAAAAGATTTCTGATCACGGGCCAAAGCTTGCATGTATACTACACGGAGTTATTCCCTAACTGATCCCTGAGCATGTGTGGTGAGAAATCAAGTTGAACCTTTGAGGAGGATACCAGGCCTGAATAATAATTCCATATCTTCGAGTACCTGTTATGGATGCATGAATATGCATAGGGTGCATGAATAAATGCCATGTCATGTTCTGTCATTTCCAAGGGATTTACATGCTTTAATTTTGATTTTGCGCAAGTAAGGGATGGAAGAGTTTAGCATAAGGCTTGCAAATATGATTCCTTGGAAATAATAGAACATGTATGTTAAGCATGTGGTTAGCCATGTTATGTATGCAAAGGTATGAGATCAAAGAGGATCAAGGTTCCATCATTTCTGAATATGATTGATGCACTGTTCGGAATCATATGAGTATTATTATATTAAAGGCCCGACATAGCTTCCGTACATATAAGAACCAAGTACCATGTAGATCTCCCATTGTACGAGATCAAGGCTTCTGGAACATCAGATATTGTTGAGCATTTTCTGAATATGCTGGGAATACCAAGATTGAAGGCTCGAATAAACCTCCAAGTAAGCAAGTCAGGAACTCAGAAAATAAATCTGAGAACCATACAGTTACCAGCAGAATATAGCATCTGAATAAAGTCATCAACAGAAATCCAGAACATAACCATTAGAACCAATAGTCACTGTCTGAGCATGATCACCATCTAAGCATGAGTAACCATCTGAACATAGTCACCTTCTGTACTTGTGATAAAAATTCCCTCCCCACTCGCGTGTGAACACTAAGTCAGGGTAAGACAATGGTAACTCGAAAATCACGGATTCGCTCGAAATTAAAATCATCGCAACATAGACATGCATGATGAAAGTACCTCCAATTGAACCTCATCTGAGCATGGTATATGACATGACTGCACTAATCGGACCACGTCCTATAGCCGTCATGCCCACTCTATTCCTAGTGTCCTAGTGCACTCTGGCCTGGGTATTGGGCCTTTTACCTCAATAGTAACATCCCAACCCAATCAAGAAGCAAATCCAGTACAGCAGTAGTATATGGAAGACAGTAAAATGCAATGCATACATATGCTCAAGTATATACAAAATGAGTGAATAAAGTGAAAGCATAAAAATGAACACCCAAAGAAAAGAAAGCAAGAGCTAGGAGCGACTTCGGGATGGACCAGTATTTGGTCGACCTGTCCCCAGTGAAGTCGCCAGCTGAAACAAACGGCTGAAAATCATCAAACAATGAAGTCGCCATCGAACGTCTTTTATCCCACATGTAGGGAAAGGTAAACATCGAGAAAACCCGAAAAGGGAGAAGTCACGATCTTACGACCGAGAGATCGGGTAAGGGAGTATGTTATGCGAGGGGAAGGTATTAGAACCCCACACGCCCGTAGTACCCTATGATATCCACTCTTGTTATCTATCTTATGGGTGTGTAAGAATCTATATCTAAGTTGTACAAGGAATGCATGCAAAAGGAAGGAGAAAAGAATGTAGGGAAAATAAAAGTTGTGCTCGTTCGGGCCCTACCCCGATGCCTACGTATCCCTTTTAAGGAATCAGAGCAGCTGTAGTTCGGCTCAAATGTTTTTGTTGGTTTGTATTTTTTAGTGAACAATATTAATTTCTCCTTCTGCCGCAACTCGACCTTTGGAGACTTACGCGTCAGCACAAAAATGAATTAACATGCTCTTTTGGAAAAAGTTTGGAGAAAATGTGCTTGGGCGCACAAAAAGGTTTGAATTGTTTTGTGTTTAAATGAACGATATTAATTTCGCCTTCTGCCGCAACTCGACCTTTGAAGACTTACGCGTCACCACAAAAGTGAATTAACATGCTCTTTTGAAAAGGTTTTGAAAGAAAGGCCCGAAGGCAAGAAGAGTTTTTATTGGTTGGTGCTTTTTGCTCGTAGATAACAGCTAGTTGACCTCAAGAGAGAGATTTTAGCCATTTCTCTACATATTCATGAAATAAGTCTTTGAGACTTGAACCAAACCAAAGCTTATAATAAGAGAACAATAAGGTCGAGAAGAAACCCGCTTATCATCTCCCAACTTAACAAAGATATGATTCTCGTTAGTAAATTTTTAAGTATTTTGAAGTTTGTAAGAAAGAAGTTTTTTTGTTTTAAATGCATATGCGAAAAAGTGGAAAGAAAAGTCAAAGGGAGACTAGCCTATTTCTAAACCTAAGTTATCATACTTCATATGATCTCTCGAAAGCGATAAATGCGAAGATGAGGAATAAAACGAGGTTGTGATAATACCAAATGGAGAAGGTCCGTTGCCTCTTTGAAACCGTGAAAGCAATAAGAAAACTCTGCCAAAAGCTGCTCTGCGCGAGTGATCAAAGAATTAATTTCCCAGCATTCCACATTGCAAAAATTACATCAACATTCTATCACAAAATCTTAACTAAAAATGGCAACGAAAATGATTATTAAATATGAAAATAATAGATAATTTTAATAAAATTCTAAAGAGAATCCAAAAAATATTTCCTAAAATATTCTACTATTTTTGTATCCTTTTTATTATCGATCAAGAGAAAAAATTAAACTAGAAGAAAAAATAAAATCTTGATGAGATTATAAAAGTCAGGGGGTGCAAGATGAATTCAAGAGATATAGTCCAGCAATCAGAAGTCTGGTGCTAAGCCCAAACCACATGAATCCATAGACATTTTTTTTAATAAAAAAGCTTCAGCATGCCCAAAAAATCCCAAGGCCTAGCGGTAGTTCGGCCCAGCATTCCAAAAATCTCTCTTGAGCAGATTTACATAAAAGACAATTATCATTGAAATATTATAAAGAAGAAAGGAAAATAAAGAGAAAGGAAAGAAGTGCCTAAAAACTGTGCCGTATTGGGAAAGGGGAAATAGGGTTCAAGTTGTTGTGTTTGTTCAGCTTCTTTCGTGAAACACGATTCTCTTAATTAGAGTTTCAATGATGCAGCGTTCCACCTCTCTTTCCATCTATCATTTGCTTCACCAACCTCTTGGCGTTCTCACCTCTTCTCTGCTGTCTAATTCAGATACCACTGAACCAAAAAGCCATCACCGATCTCCATCGCTCTTCAACTTTCTTCGTCAACCTCCATTTCAAGCTTCATCGCTGCAGATTAACTCTCCATCTTTGTCCGTGAGTTCAAGCTTTACGATTCTGTACCAATTCGTTGCCGTTGCCAGCTTCAGTTTTCTCTCCTTCGCGATTTCCGTTTGATCGTGACTCATACTTCGTCTCAATTCCAATTCAGTTTCGATGAGATAAAGACGATGAACCCAAAGTTACCTGCATTCTTTTCTATTCACTCTTCTTCATCTTCTTTGTCTTCAATTCTATTTGCGATAAAGATGCACGTGCGTTGCGATTGTATTCTTGTGATGATGCATGCACGGTTTTTGATATTGTTGTTGTTGCGTTGATGATGAGAATATTGTGGTTGCAGGAATAAAGATGATGAACGGTAAGTTCTGTGAATTGAAGGTTGATTAGAGTTGTTGATGAAGGTTGTCGCGTGGATGTTGCAGAATCAATGCAATGATGATGATGGTTCTATAGAGGGAAGTAATTACAGAGACACGTTGTGGTTGAAGATGGAAGAAGAGAACAGAAGAATAGCGATGGATTGCATAGAGAGTTTTTTCTGAAGTTTTTCTTGTGATTCTTCTGAAAAGAATGAAGAATGGGGCTTGGTGAAGATGAAATATAGAGGGAGAGATAAGGCGTTTTCTGAGATTCATTTTTTTGGGATTTTCCAGAGATTGAAGAATGATTATCAAAGGTGAGTTTTTCTGTTATATAATTCTGTTAGAATCTGGAAGTTAGTTACATAAGCTATTGATCTGAGCCCTAGGTTGAGAAGTTTGTTAGGGACTCCAATGGTTAGGATTGATTTATTTTGTTCCCCCTGTTGTACTATTTGTTTGGTTATGTTAGGAAGTTGTTAGGAATTATTGGAAATTTGTTACAGCAGTTAGAAATTCTTCTTTCTTCTAGTTGGTTAGAGATTGATTAGGCGGTTAGAGGATTGGTTATATTTTCTGTTATGATAATTGGGTGAGTTGGTTATAGATTGTTTGGGTAGTTGGGAATAGGTTAGGACAGTTTTTGAGAGTTAGTTATGAGCTAGCAATTTTTCTGTCATGGTTTGGATGTTAGTTGGAGGGATATTTCAGTTATGACAGTTGGTGATGGTTTGTAGAATTCGGTTAGAAAACAGTTAGTAGGTTAGAGGAAGTTTATTAAGTTCTGTTGGAAAGTTAGTTCTTCTGTTTAGAAAAAACGGTTAGGGGATTGAGTTCTGTTAGGATATTCTGTTAATTTTTTGTTTTTTTATTCCTGTGCCATCCTTTAAGGGAGAAAGTACATTCAAGTGTAAACCGATGACCGTTAAAATTCCCTTTTGTGAATTTGCATTGCATTTTGTAGGGAGAAGTTGCTTATCGTCGGAAGCATTCCTTACTTCAGATTGCGTTGTACTAGATTTAGTGTTAGAATTATCATCAGAGTTCTTTCGTACATCGGCCATCTCAGAGTCAAGACAGCGCCTCCGAATACCACGGTGTGTGACAGAAACAAGATGATTGTCCATTTTCTCATTTTGATTGCTAGTCAAGAAAGAACCATTAGCAAGATTGTCCTGTGTATGTTCAGTGTCCACCGAGACAACTAGCTCAGAACAATGATTTTCAATTTCATGTTCAGAAGAAGAAACAACTGAATCAACCATGTGTATGTTCTGATCATTATTACAGGAAGATTGCTGAAGGGGCATAAAATCACAAAGTCTTAAAGAAAATCCAAATGGTTTCTGCATTAGACCCTTAAAAAGCTTCTTCTTCAATTAACAAATCAGCACCATTGTGAAGTAAACCATCCCAATCACAGTCTGAGCCTTCACCCTTTGGATCAACCTGACTTGTTCCATTATTGCTCTAGAACGAGAACTGAAATACTCAAGTGCTTTAGTAATTAGAAAAAATCTGTCGAACTGTTCTTTTTCTTTGAATTGATGACTTCTAATGCTTATTCTGGATAATTTAATTATGAACCAAAACTGCTTCAGATTTTAATTTTTAAACCGGTTCTGTTTTTGTGATGAAATATGTGAGCTTCTGATTATTATTTTTTGTTATATGGAGCAGGTTTGTCACTTGATTTGATTGATTTGGAAGCCGCGTCAAAGTCCTTCTCAGCTGCTTCATCCCGTTGGGCCAAGGTTTAAAAAACCACAACTTGCTTCGGCAGTAGTGATTTTATCCTTTTCTATTTCCGAATGTTCTACTTTCTGGTATAGACATAATGCAGGGATGATTTGCAGTTTTTTTGTTTTAAAATCATGGACTGTTGAACCATGTTTATGGACATAGCAGGGCTGTCATATTTGGGTTCAAATTCGGTGCAGACCTGGAATCTTTTTGTCACTACTTCAGCGATCATATGCAGAGTCGTTTGAGCTTGAAAAAGGGCAGCAGGGTATTTTGAAGAATGTAGCAGATCGGTTCATTGGGGAATGAATATCGATGAATACATGAAGATGAAGAATTAATGTTAGAGATAAGCATAACACGGTGGTGAAGGATAGTCAAAATCTTGGCATGGAGATTGGAATACAAAATTCGCATGAAGAAAGATTGGAGATTTAAGTTTTTGATAATTTTTCATGTAATATCCTTGCTTGTAGTTTCCTATGGTTTTGTAATGGTTTTTCTTGAATTTTATTGAATCGACAAAAATGGTGTATAGAATTTGAAATTGGAATGACTTATGGTGAATTTGGAATTTTTCTTGAATATGGAATGAAGAATTTTTGAAATGGTGAATGGAACTTGAATGTTATAGTGTGAACTGTAAATGGCTTTCCGCTTATAAATTCTCTTGAAACCAAGGTAATGCGGTATGATCTTGCATACCAATGCAACTTTAGAAATTCTTGAATCAAAATGACAAATTATCAAGGGTGCAAACTACTTTTTTTTATTTGATTTTGAGTTTCCCGAGAAAGAAGTGTCTTCCTTTCTTCTTGAATTTGATACCCCAAGTCCTTTATTGACCTTGTATTTGTGAAATCCCAATGTCTCGCATTCTATCAATTTGGATGAACTCTCCTGCTTGAATATCTTCAAATGATCGAATATAGGTTTCCTTAAATCAACTTGAATGAATCCATACTTAGACGTATGCATGCCCTTAGCTCAAAAACCCTAATCTTCCATACAAAGCTTTTTAGATTTTGATCTCAAAGCATTTAAATGAAATCCAAAAAAAAAGATTGTACTTCAAGTAAGCCAATCGACCAGATGAAGAGCTTCGAATTATAAGGCATACAAACCCTAATTTGTGAAGAAGGTCCAACTGAATCTTCTTCTCTATAATAGGATTGTTTCCCACATAACTAGAGATCCAAGAAATGATTTTCTTCTTATTTTCCAAAGGTATATCAATTGAAACCCTGGTTATTCATGGAAGATATCCCCCAATGATATCCTTTCCTGATAATCACAATTTCACAGAGAAACCTCTCTTGAATGGTACATGATTTAGAGAAATAAACCATAATCAAAGGATGACGTTGAACACAAGGAGATAATGAATGCCTAATTTAGTAGCCCTTAGCTGACCTCGTAGAATAACTTTGGAAATGAACATGGGAATACAAAAAGAAATATGACCAAGATGGCCATGATTTAGAAAACCTAATGAACCTCGATTGATGAAATGCTGACAAGCACAAACTTGGTGGAGAAAAACTCTGATTCTTGTCTTGAATGTATCTAATGAGTAATAACCCCCTTATCTTGAAGAGAACGAAACCCTCAATAAGCATAGGTTACAATCCTAATTCCACATTTCACTGCTTAAAGGATAGAAGAACTAGGCTTTATTGGATACGAACACCTTAACCACTGTGAAACCCTAATATCGCACAACCACTGAACTTCGAACCTCAAGTACTTTATTGAATGCAAATGTATGTTAATGACCTAATGGAATATATAGAGATGAATGCAAGAGTCTAAGCCAGATAGAAGAAATTTGGAGGGAAAATTTTGGGGTGCAACAGGTGCTTGACTCTTTTAGAAGAATGAGAAACTCTTATGTGAATGCTCCCCCTATCTTTGATAACTCCCTCTTGATCAAAGTTCTCCCTTGAATCATAGAGAATGTTCATCTTTCTTTGGGCTGCAATAGTTAGAGACAAGCATACACATACACATATATATCTTCTCCCCTTTTTTATTATTAAAAAAAAGGTGGGAAAAGCCTTATAATACATAAAGAAATTATTGAAAGTAGAAACACTTTATACCAATGAGTTTTACCTCAAGAGTGACTTCATAGATCATTCATATTTTGAGATCATGATGTTGAAGCCTTTGTCACAAAGTTGACTTGTACTTAGAAGTTGTCTTTTGTTCTTCAATATGAAGTACATCTTCAATGGATATGAAAGTTAGTGTATCAACTTTTCCAATGCCAAGAATTCTTCCTTTATGGTATTTCCCATATGTGAAATAATCCTTGGACTTGAACTAGATTTGAAAGTTAGTGTACGTCTTCCGTCATATGCTTTGAACAACCACTATCAAGATATCAAATATTGCATGTGGTCTTCAAGCATACCTACAAAAAAAATTAAGTTTGATTTTGTACCCAATGTGCTTTGGGTCCATCATAGTTAGTTCCTTTCTTAACTGTGATACGGTGGGAGAACTGACTTGAGGTTTTGCGTTTTATCGCAAATGTTGCGGTTTAGCAAGAGTCGCCACCGGCTTTTCTTTTATCTAAAAGGAAAGGTGAAAAAGCACAGGAAATACCTTTGAGATGTTTTCTTGAGTTCGGGGGGTAGATTATGAAAAGGGAAGGTATTAGCACCCTTTCCATCCATGGTTTTCCATGGGCTCTTAGTTACTTTCTAGATCAACTTGCTTTCATTTGTTTGAAAATGTGCTTGGTGTGGTTTTTGAAAGTATTTTGTAAAAGAGGCCATTTGTTTAGGCAATCTTTGCAATGATTCTCGTTCGTGAGAATGTATACAAAGATGTTTGTCTTTTTGAAAATGTTTTTAATGTTTGTAAAAATGTCTTGGAAATGTGTGTATTTTCGAAAATAGCAAGGATAGTTGTTTGGAAATAGAGAAAGTAACTAGAAGTAATCTACCTACTCAAATGTATTTCTTATGCATTTTCTATTCCTTTGACATTGTTGTCTTACCATTGATTTGGTAAGCAACCCTACCTTTGGAGTTTTACGGGACGGGCGCGGGTCATCGTATAACCATGATTAACAATGTTGCAAAGTATCTTAGCATTTCGAGGGACTAAGATCCTTTTGTAAGGCAACTTTGAATAGCGTCATCGAGGGACTATGATCTTTTGATTTTGGTTGTTTTACCAAGATACTTTACATGCGTAACATGGCTATTTTTGTATAAGGAAACCAAGTGGAGAAACCCTAAGGGTGTTTGTGTGCAAGTGTGTTTGATTGCATGCATAATTTTATCTTGAATTAGGATTTTCTATTTCATTGATTTTTTTATCTTGCCATACATATCCTAATTGCTAGCATTTACACTTGAAAGTGATAAAATGCGGAAAGGTAAAGTCCTACGCTATTACAATATTTAGGGGGTGGGAGTACAAACATATGAATGGGGAGTACCAGCGATAAAAATAAAGAAAATAATAAGGGGAAGAAAGAAAGAAAGAAGGAAGGGATCAGCATGCTGCTGAGTGGAAGTCAGAAGTTCTGACCCTGACCTGCTGCAGAATAGCAACCTATTAGTGAAAATTTATAGGTCAGAAGTTCTGACCCTGGTGCGCTGCAAAACAGAACCCTGTTAGTGAAAATGTATGGGGTCAGATATTTTAACCCTGTTGGGAACACAGTAATT
Source organism: Vicia faba (assembly GCA_948472305.1). NCBI lineage: Eukaryota > Viridiplantae > Streptophyta > Magnoliopsida > Fabales > Fabaceae > Vicia > Vicia faba. The sequence goes on from OX451740.1 coordinate 343,107,327, forward strand.
TTCAGAAGTTCTGATATTACTGATAACAAAACAGGCCTCAGAAGTGATGGCGTCAAAGTTAGAACTTGGTCTCCCTCTATGCTAGTCAGAACATCTGCAATTTAGTTATTTCTCCACAAAGCAGAAGACATGCCTAAGACTGTTTTAGCAGGTGTCATAGCGCTTTAGAAATAAGGAGAATCAGAACCAAAAATCAGAGGCAAGTATGCCTTTGCTAATCCTAACTCTGAGTTTCAATTTCTTCAAGGCAGTTCTGAACTGATTCACTCTCTACTTAAGCATACAAAGGTGTAAAAGTATCAGAACATGTACAACATCAGAAGCATGATATCTACATTGTATTTTTTTGAGCATGAAAATCTGGTGGTGCTTAATCCGTTGGAAGAAATTCTGTGAACTGGAGTTAGCCTTAACTCTGATGGTGTTCTGAACAGGTTCTTTGAATGGAGGGATGTAGGGTATATGTGTGGGTCAGAACATGTATGGGAGTTTCTTAGTCAAGAAATACTTTTGGAACAAATGGAGTTTGAAGGTAGGAGATTCAAAGTTGTGTTTAAGGTTCTTGAAACACTAGGAATTTTGGCAGAGTTTCAAGGTGTTTTCTTGCTAAAACTTTTTGTTTCTTTTCTAGCAATTTTTCTGGACTTGGACCGGGCTTTCTCAGTGGACAATGGTGTTCTATTTATAGGAAAAGCTTTATGGGTTTTTTAAAAACGTTAAGTGGTTCCAATACCATGCAATAGATGCTGACTTACTCTTGAAGAAAGTTCATAAAAAGTTGTGATTATTGACAGCTTTTAGCCTAGGCTGGAATAGTAAGCGAGGATTAAGGAAAAGTGACACCCATAAGCGAAAAGTGGCGCATAGACCCACACCTAAATCTGTACAAAGGTGTTGCTATTCTACACGTGGAGAGACTCTTTAGACGAATACTCAAAAGTGGTTGTGAGCATTAATGAGCATTAAATGATGATGAGATTTGTCAAAATCAGAAATCCTGTAATGGGGGATTTTGCATCATTACTTAAATCTGAGCCAGCAGTTCTGCTTCAGCATAAAACAACACACCCAAGTTCTGATTTTGGCATCCTGTTGCCTTAGCCAGTTCTGAGGGATCTTTTAGGCTTTCCAGCATGTTTTATAATCTTTTGTTCTTACCTTGGTAGATTCTGACTGAGCTTGCGTAGCTGCTGAAGAGCCATATTCTGACTGGAGGTTATGTGCTGAGCTAAGATTGCAACTTCTGACTGAAGGTTATGTGCTGAGCTTAATCTTGAAACTTCTGACTGAAGGTTTCGTGTTGAGCTTAATCTTGCAACTTCTGACTGAAGTTTATGTGTTGGGCTAAGCTTGCATCTTCTGACTGAAGGTTACGTGCTGAGCTTAATCTTGCAACTTCTGACTGAAGGTTATGTGCTGAGCTAAGCTTGCAACTTCTGACTGAAGGCTATATGTTGAGCTAAGCTTGCAACTTCTGACTGCTCCTGCCTGGAGGTTGGTTCAGAAGCTCTGAAGTGCCATTTTCCCCTTAAATACTTAGAAAAATCTCAAGTACTTAGAAGTTTGGTTTTTTCCAAAGAAAATTTGACTTTTGAACTTTAAATGGAAAAAACTTCTTATTTCAACATGTTTTGATGAAATATGATTTTTGAGATTTGATTTTGATCGAGAGGTCAAAGTTTGGCCTTTCAGCGCAAATGACTAATTTGCCCTTGGGAGTGATCTTCTTGAATAATTTGTAATTCAAAGCTTGGAAGTAAACCTGAGGATCCAGGGTGATTTCTGGAGAAAAAATAGAGGGCAATTTTTTTTGGGGTACAACAGTTGCCCCTGTTCAATCTTCTTAGACTTGAAAAGCGAGATTGACATGTTTGTCGTTCATGACTTGAGAGTGGAAGATGATTGAATACTAGAGTGCCCAGAAATTTGCACTTGATGGCGCGTTGGTTGATTGTGTGGGGAATGGGCTTAAAGATTCCATTTGGAGAGGTGATAGAATCTTGTTGGATATGGGCTTGTAGATGACATCCAAGAATGCTTATTGAGATGTAATTTGTATGTTTGAACATCAGAACGACTTCCGTGTTTGGAGCGTATATGAGCTGTATCAAGAGTGTGAAATCTGAATGAGTATCATAATGGCTTCCGTGTCTGGAGCGTATCTGAACTGTATCAGGTAAGTTGAATCTGAATGAGTATCAGAATGGCTTCCGTGTCTGGAGCGTATCTGAACTGTATCAAGAGGTTGAATCTGAATGAGTATCAGAATGGCTTCCGTGTCTGGAGCGTATCTGAACTGTATCAAGAGGTTAAATATGAATGAGTATCAGAATGGCTTCCGTGTCTGGAGCGTATCTGAACTGTATCAGGAGGATGAATCTGAATGAGTATCAGAATGGGTTCCGTGTCTGGAGCGTATCTGAGCTGTATCAAGTAGGTGAAATCTGAATGAGTATCAGAATGGCTTCCGTGTCTGGAGCGTATCTGAACTGTATCAGGTAACTTTGAACATTGTAAATGGTAGCTTTTAATCTTATCCTGAAAAGGGTAAAAGGTTAGCTAAAATGCAAGATCATGTTGTATAACATGTATGATATAATGCATTTTCCTTATCAGTGTTTATGATATGTGAATGCAATGTATGCGTATATGAGCTGATTTGTTGCACTGCAGTCTGCTCAGGGAAAACAAATCCCTGACTATTGCTGAGGATATGTAAGTCTTCATGTCTTGAAGTCGAAGTGCTGATGAATTTCTGTTGAAAGAAATAAACTCTTGTTATAAGGGAAATGCCATGTATTGCTTGTAAGATTCGTTTGGGGAAACCTGAGAATCTTGACGACTTCTACTGGGGATTAACCATTGGGAGTTTTTGTGCCGCTGAGGAGCATTGAAAAATCAGTGGGGAAAAGTTGGTTTCTGTTTGAAGAAGTTCAGGAGTTTCGGTTGTCTTCCGCTCTAATGGGAGTTATCCTTGGCTGGAGAGACTCAAAAGTTAGCTATTATCTGGTCGGATTCCAGGCTTCTCAACAACCTGCTGGGGAATTTGGAGAAATTGGGCGACTTCTACCAGGGATTGGTAAACTAGAAGCTTCGTCCTGCTGGGTAGCTAGGAGTTTTGTTTCGTTGGGGATTATGGAAAACTCCGTGGGGAGAAAGTTTATGGAATGGCCTCAAGATATTTCCCTATCCTTTCGACCTATTAGTAATTGTCTCTTCCTCATTCTGTTTATTCGTAAACGGTAATCATGTTCAAATTCATATGTTCATTAATGAATCATTGGACGTTTTTTTGCAAACAAAACACAAGAGTAAAGAAAAATAGTTTTTTCACTTTCAAAGGAATATTTTTGTATTGACTTTGAGTAAGTATTTTTTAAAAACGAGACAAACACCCTAGTAAGAGAATGTCGTCGTAAACAAGAAAAATTTAGAGAAAGAAAGATAGCTATGTGCAATAATCCCCTGGGGTTCCCATTCTTCTATAGCCTTCGCATCTCCGAGTATCTTGTCTATTTTCCTTGTCCGAAGATAATTGAATTGATCAGAAACTCTGATTTTGTCAGTGGAAGTCAAAGGTTGTCCGTAAGTGATCCGACGGGACATAGTCATACGCTTTTATTCCCTAATTTTTGCCTGGACTGCCCTTTCGGGTTTTCAATCCACCGGGAAACCCTTTTTTCCCAAGTCGCCCTTTCGGGTTTTCAACTTGCTGGGTGTACAGATTTTATTTACTTTTATCCCTAATTTTTTCCTGAACCCTTTTGGTTTGTCGGCATGCCCTTATTTTGCCTAGGTATGTCAACCTAGCGGGTCTCTTATGCGTAGTATCTTTTTACTATGTCTGCGTTCGCATGGTGTGGCAGGTTATCACCGTCCATGGTGGTTAAGATCATTTCCCCACCGGAAAATATGTTATTGATTACAAATGGTCCTTCATAGGTAGGAGTCCAGTTTCCCCTGGAATCACTTTGTGGCAAGATGATACGTTTGATCACTAGATCCCTAACTTGATATGTTTGGCGTCTGACTTTCTTGTTGAAAGCCTTGATCATCAGTTTTTGATACATTTGACCATGGCAAACGACAGTAAGTCTCTTCTCATCAATCAAGTTCAGTTGATCAAGTCGAGTTTCGATCCAATTGTCTTCATTCAAACCTGCATCATTCATAATTCTCAGAGAGGGGATTTTAACCTCAATAGGTAAAACAGCTTCCATGCCATATACCAAAGAATAAGGTGTTTCCCCGGTTGATGTGTGAGCCGTGGTACGATACCCGTGGAGAGCGAATGGTAACATCTTATGCCAGTCTTTGTATGTGACTGTTATCTTTTGTATGATCTTTTTAATGTTTTTATTTGCCGCTTCGACAACACCATTCATCTTTGGCCGGTAGGGAGAAGAATTGTGATGCTGAATCTTGAGTTGCTTGCACAAGGCGGTGATCATAGTATTGTTAAGATTTGTACCATTATCAGTGATAATCCTTTCCGGGATACCGTACCGGCAAATAAGGTTTTGCTTGATGAAGCGAGCAACAACATTCTTGGTAACGGATGCGAAGGAAGCTGCTTCAACCCACTTTGTAAAATAGTCAATGTCCACTAGGATGAAGCGGTGTCCATTGGAGGCTGTCGGTTTGATTTCTCCAATCATATCAATTCCCCACATAGCAAAGGGCCAAGGAGCCGTCAAGAAATTCCGAAGAACCGGAGGCACGTGCACTTTGTCAGCATAAATTTGACACTTATGAAAGGTCTGAGAGTGTTGATAACAATCTGCTTCCATGGTAGACCAATAATAGCCCGCCCGCAGGATTTTCTTTGCCATCGTATGTCCACTGGAGTGGGTGCCAAAAGTACCTTCATGTAATTCAGCCATAATCTTTTCAGCTTCAACCTTATCCACACACTGAAGCAGAATGGAGTCATGATTGCGCTTGTACAGGATGCCATTACTCAAGAAGAACTTAGCAGAGAATCTCCTTAAGAACTTATTATCATTGACTGAAGCTCCTTCTGGGTATTCTTGATCCTCGAGATACCTCTTGACTTCATGAAACCAAGGCTGGTCCGTTACTCCTTCAGTATTGATCTCGTGACAGTATGCTGGTTCATCCATTCATTCGATGGTGATCTGGGGAGCCTCGTTGTCCCAATTAAGTTTAAACATAGATGACATTGTAGCTAAAGCATCCGCTAGCTGATTTTCTTCTCGTGGGAAATGCTCGAAGGTAATCTTCTCAAAATGTGGTAGCAATGTCAAAACATGTTCTTTGTAAGGGATAAGGTTTGGGTGCTTAGTGTCCCATTCCCCTTTGATCTGACTGATGACCAAAGCTGAATCTCCAAACACATCTAAGAATTTAATTCCCAAATCTATGACAGCTCTAAGACTGAAGATGCATGCTTCGTACTCCGCCATGTTGTTCGTACAGTTGAAGCAAAGTCTGGCCGTGAAGGGAGTATGACACCCTTCTAGAGATATGAGCACGGCGCCGATACCATTACCAAGTGCATTGGATGCTCCATCAAAGAACAGGGTCCATCGGGATCCTTGTTCAGGTCCGTCATATGGCCTGATTCCTTCACAGTTGTTTAATGTCATGATGTCTTCATCCAGGAACTCAAACTTCATGGACTGATAGTCTTCTACAGCCTGGTGAGCAAGGTGATCAGCCAATACACTGCAGTTCATAGCTTTTTGGGTAGTATATTGTATGTCGTATTCTGTCAGGATCATCTGCCATCTAGCTATCCTCCCAGACAGAGCAGGCTTATCGAAGATATATTTTATCGGATCCATCTTAGATATCAACAAGCTAGTATGAGTAAGCATATATTGTCTTAGTCGGCGAGCAGCCCATGCCAGAGCGTAATAAGTTTTCTTGAGCAGTGAATATCTGGCTTCACAGTCGGTACACTTTTTGCTCAGGTAGTAAATAGCATGCTCTTTTCGGCTAGACTCGTCATGCTGCCCCAATACACACCCCATTGAGTTTTCTAAAACAATCAGATACATGATCAACTGTCTTCCCTCGACTGGTGGTAGCAACACAAGAGGCTCTTGTAAATACTCTTTGATTTTATCGAAGGCAACTTGGCATTCATCATTCCATCTGACTACCTGATCTTTCTTCAATAGTTTGAAGATTGGATCACAAGTAGCTGTTAGGTGAGAAATGAATATGGCAATATAGTTTAGGCGTCCCAAGAATCCTCTGACTTCCTTCTCAGTACGAGGAGTAGGCATTTCTTGTATTGCTTTAACCTTGGCAGGATCAACCTTGATGCCCTTGTTACTGACAATAAAACCTAAGAGTTTACCGGACCGTACTCCAAATGTGCATTTGTTTGGATTCAACCTCAGCTTATACTCCTTTAATCTCTCAAACAGCTTTTGCAAGTGATCAAGGTGGTCTTCTTCAGTTTGTGATCGGGCTATCATATCGTCTACATAGACCTTTATTTCATGGTGTATCATATCATGAAACAATGCTACCATGGCGCGCTGATAGGTGGCCCCAGCATTCTTCAGTCCGAATGGCATTACTTTGTATCAGAATGTGCCCTATTGTGTGACAAATATAGTTTTCTCCATATCCTCAGGTGTCATTCTGATTTGATTGTAACCTGAGAATCCATCCATGAAGGAAAACACCTTGTGCTGGGTTATATTGTCAACCAAGATATATATATGGGGAAGTGGAAAATCATCTTTAGGGCTGGCCCTATTCAAATCTCTATAGTCCATGCACATTCGTACCTTGTCGTCCTTTTTAGGCACGGGAACAATGTTGGAAACCCATTGGGGATAAGAAGTGATAGCCAAGAATCCAGCATTGAATTGTTTCATGACTTCCGCTTTGATCTTTTCTGACATATCAGGTCTCATGCGACGGACTTTTTGTTTCACTGGTGGACAATCTTCTCTTGTTGGCAGGCGATGTACCACAATGTCTGTATCAAGTCCCGCATGTCTTCACATGACCAGGCAAAGATCTCAACATAATCATGTAGCAGCTGAATCAGACGCTCCTTGATGCTGGCCTCTAGATTGGCACCTACTTTGACCTCTTTTTTATTCACCTCGGTACCTAAGTTGATTGTATCCACCGGTTCCTCTTGAGGCTGAATAGCTCTTTCCTCTTGTTGTAGTAGTCTGGAAAGTTCCCCTGGTACTTCACAATCTTCCTCACATTCGTCTTCGCCTTGGTAGATTAAATCCTCAGAGTCATGAAAGGCCATAGCAGTATCGTTACCCATGGGATCCAGAGTGGATGGGTGCCTGCATTTGTGAGTGTGGGTGTGTGTAAGGGTATAACCATCTTTTTAAAGGAAAATAAATGTAAAAGAAAAACAATGAGCACAAAAGTTTGTATGCAAAATGTCTGTGATTCATTGAATTTCATATGAAGATGAAATGACAACCCTTACAAATGGACCATTGTGCCTCGGGCAAGACACAAGGTTAAAAATATGCGAATTGTTTGTGAATATTACAAATCCAACAAAAATGTGAAAGATAAATTACTGAGGGACGAAAGTTATTGGAACAAAGTCTCTGGCTTCCCAATTGCAAAGTCCTCTGTTGATAGTAGGAAAGATCCAATCCTCCAAGCTACAATCCTCTTCATCTTCTTCTACTGCATTGACCTCTCAGTTGCTAATCTTCAAAGGTAACCCTCCAGCACGGGCGCGACACGCAACTTTCTGAGTATTTAAAGTGAACCCTAAACCAAACCTGTCAGATTTATACGGGATGTTTAGAAGTTTCCCCCAGATGGTGCATCCTCCTTGTTCAATTACAACTTTGGCATCCTTCAGAGATGAAATCCGAAGTGGAGTTTTTGTAATCTCGGGAATCTGGGACACAGTTTTGGTTACTGCTACCTCTTGGGGAACTTCTTCGAAATGTTGAAAAGGAGTTTCAATGAACTCGCCATCCAATTCCAAATACCTGAAGGAATTGAGGTGGCTAATCATATATTCTTCCTCTCCGTGGACAGTGATAATCTTTCCATGGACCGGATATTTCAGCATCTGGTGTAGTGTAGAGGTGACAGCGCCGGCATTATGGATCCACGTCCGTCCTAGCAGGCAGGAATAAGAGGGACGAATGTCCATTACATAGAAGGTCGAGTTGAAAGTTTGAGTCCCAACCTTTATGGGGATGTCCACTTCCCTGTGGACCATCCTCTTTGAGCCATCAAATGCTCTTACGACTATGTTACTGGGTTTCAGCGTCAGTCCTTCGCAATCCAATCTGTCGAGAGCTTTCTTCGATAAAAAATTCAAAGATGAGCTAGTGTCTACCAAGGCATGGGCCAGAGTTGTTCCTCTACATTCCACAGAGACATGCAATCATTAACCGCTGTCATACTGGCCACACAATCTTGAAATTAGTCAGCAGACCTCTCTTGAGGTACATGGGCTGTCTTCAGAAACTTCACCAGGGATTTCGCATGCGCCTCGAAGCACAGTAACAATACCAGCATGGAGATATTGGAGGGAGTCTGCCCCAACTGTTTGACTACGTCGTAGTCACTCTTCTTTATTATTCTCAAGATCTCCTTCATTTCCTTCTTAGAAGCTTCGGGAATAGTCAGTGGTTGAGCCTTCATCCGGACAAGCTCTTCTTGAATACTTTTCCCTTGGGTTTCAGAAGTAGAAGTGTTGGTAGGGACGAAAGCAGGGATTGTGTCATCTTTGTCATTAGGAGCACTTGCATATATGATTATTGTTACGGAGGTAACCTTTGGAATATCCACGGGTCCAAAAATCGCCTTTGGAGGGGAAATTTCTGGAGAGAAGATTCTACCGCTTCGGGTAATCTTACTGGTTTTGGTAATATTGCTAATGTCGGAGTCTTCTTCTTCGATGTTTATCTTTTCGGTGGCCAACCCGTCTTGTTTGATGCCATGGTAATAAATGTCCCCACCGTAATTCCACGGTACGGCCTTATCTGATTCATATGGGGCTGGCCCAGGCATTGTGATTATAAGAGGAGTTGCTTTCAGAACCAATGTAATTCTAACGGGTTTTTTGGAAACCCTAGAAGAATTGGCGGATATGGTAATAATTGAAACGTCTTCAATAGAAACAGGTGAAACAAGAGTACATTCAAATATAATCTCTTTGTTGTCTATTAAGCGCTGAATGCCTATTTTCAACAAAGGACAGTCAGTTGGTGAGGATAAGCAGAGGTGGCAAACTTCATTACAGCCTGGGAACACGCTGGCTTTCAACAAGTTTATCTTAATGATTGGGAGTGGAGTCACGAGTTCATTAACTGTGGTAACAAATAAGTCTTCTTCAATAACATTGGCGTTATGACCATGTCTGGGCATGAGAGCAGAGATAACATTTGACTTCTCGGGTGCATCAAACTCGATTTCCTTTGCTTCAATGAGATCTTGTATTTTGTTTTTCAGGGCCCAATAGTTGTTGGTATCGTGCCCAGGACTTTCAGAGTGATATGCACAACGGGAATTGGGGTGATAATAAGGGGATGTCATGTTGGGATTCTTCGGAGATTCCTTTAGAGTTACCGGATTGGTCTTCAATAACTGTGGCAAGATTTGAGACAGAGTCATGTTTATCCGAGTAAACTGTCTTACCAGCCTTTCTGTTCTTGGTGGATTAATCCTTTGTTGGGCAGGTTCAGACTTAGAGATCATGAAAGCTCCTACCGTTGGACGGTTTTTAGTTCTCCCTTGGTTCCTTGGTGGGTAAACAACAGATACTTCCTTCTTCCTAGTGAAAGGCTTTCTCACAGCTGTAGAGGCAGACGAATCCTTCTGAATCTTTCCACTTTTTATGCCAGCTTCCACCCTCTCTCCGGTCAATATTAACTCAGTGAATCCTGCAGATGAGCTTCCAATTAAATGGTTGAAGAAAGGACTTATCAAAGTGCCTAAGAACATGTCCACCAATTCCCTTTCAGACAGAGGGGGTTGGACTCTCCCAGCTAGATCTCTTCACTTCTACGCGTAATCTTTGAAACCCTCATTGGAAACCATAGCCATACTTTGAAGTTGAGTATGGGTAGGCGCAAAATCTGCATTATACTGGTATTGCTTATAGAAAGTTGCAGCAAGATCTTCCCAGTTGTGGACGTCGGCCCTTTCCAGTTAGTAAAACCAGTTGAGTTGTGTTCCAGATAGACTATACTGGAAAAAGTGCACCCAAAAGTCTTTATCAGCGGAGTGTGGTTGGATCTTTCTTACATATGATCGGAGGTTTATCTTAGGACATGACACCCCATCATATTTTGCAAATAAGGGCACTTTGAACTTCGGTGGGCTCACAATTCCCGACACTAGAACCAATTCTTCAAAGTCTAGACCTGGTACCCTCTGTATTTCCATAGCACTCAGACGCTCTTCAAGATGTCTGTACTTATCATCAGCTGGCGGATACTGTTCTTCGGAGTAGTCTTCCTCTTCTTCCTCCTTTTCAGATTCTGACGGAACCGCTGTTTCCTTTCCTTTACCTTCTCTTTCATCAGATGTTGTTGCAAAATCCAAGGTTCTTCTAGTCTGTCCTTGAAACCTTCTCCCCATAATTACAACACCGGTTGGTTTCTTCTCTTTCTTCTTCTTCTCTTTGGCCAACAGAGTCTTCAACTCCTCTTGTCCTTTGGCCAGGGTTGTGAGTAATTGTTGAAACTGCGTGTTTTGAGCTTGAAGATCTTTGACTGTCTGTTCGAGATCCATCTTACTTAAATAAACAGCAGAGAGATGAGGGAACTTGTTGCAAAAGACCTATTTATGTTATGATGAATGATATGTGCATATGCAATGTTTTCAAGGATTTCAAAGATTCAAGTTCGTTTTAGACAAAAAGAAACACACGTTATATTAATAAGATAGAGTTTGAGTACAAAATAATACACTCTCTAAGATAAAAAAGTGGTGTGCATCCTCTTCGGTGCAATGTAGACATTTAGAGTATGCTCTTCACGAAGTAGCCTAGTGAGTTCCGAAACCTTCTTCTCCCTCGCGTAGAATTGGGCTTCGAAAGTATCACATTTCCCTTTGAGCTGTATCCAATCCCTTTGTAGGTCTTCAAGAGATGTGGGCATGTCAGGATGTAGGATAGTGTATGGAACTTCTCCCTCCTTAACAGGCTCAATGATCATCGGGAGGATGGAAGGATAAGGCATCATAAGACTTTGAGCGTGGGTTCGTACCCACTTGAGGTAAGGCTCAAGAGGGATGTAATTCTTGTGTCCCAAAGTCTTGCTATCCACCTTGTTTAATGTCCTCCAAGCTCGGATGAATCTCTGGTGAAGACCTTGACCGTTGTTGTCGTAGTCGAATACCAAACCTTGAATCAGCATCTCGTGCGGGCCATCCCTTCGGGCATAACCAAACTGTCTTAAGGCTAAGCATGGGTTGTAGGTGATGCCTCCCCTAATGCCGAGTAGAGGAACATTAGGAAATTCCCCACAACGGTCGATGATGATAACATTCTCTTTGGATCAGGAGAACCAATGAATGTCTGAATATTCGAGTGTCATTAACCTTTGTGACCATCTTAACCCTTGCTCATTCCTTAAGACTGATTGGGGAAGATGAGAAATAAACCATCTTGCCAATAGAGGAGTGCAACACATAAGGACACCTCTTTTCCTCATTGTACGAGTGTGAAAAGAGTGTAGGATATCTCCAAGCAAGGTAGGCACCGGATTGCGTGACATGAATATTTTGACGGTGCTCACATCTATGAGCTGGTCAGGATTGGGGAACAAGACCATCCCATAGATAAGAAGAGCCACAATTTCCTCAAAGGCTTGCAAGTGTAAGGAATTCCAACAGATTTGGGCTTTCTCAAACAAGAACTTTGCTAAGAAGCCTTTGAATCCACTCCTAGTTTCCCAATGGGTTGTGACATCAGATGAGTGCAAGTGCAGAGCTTGAGCAATCTCTTCTGGCTTTGGGTCTCTTTCCGTACCGTTGAAAGGTAGTTGATTGAGAATTGGAATTCTCAAGAGTTTAGAAAATTCTTCCAAAGTAGGCACAAGCTGATAGTCGGGAAATGTGAAGCAATGGTGCAAAGGATCAAAGAACTGAAAGAGCACCTTCATCATATCCTCATCCGTGTTGGAGGTGACCAAGTTGAGTAGATGACCATGTCTCTCAGTGAAAGGAGAGCTTTCAAGGATCCTTGAAGCTAGCTCCTTAAGTTGTGGAGGAATTCTCACAAGGTTGACTTGGATAGTTTTCCTGCGGAGTGAATTCATATCCTACAAAACAAGAACAAAGCTGAATCTCCAAAATCCTTGAAATGGTTAGTGGATGCATATGATGCTTATGATGTCCATGATGTTATGTACAAGTATGCATATACAAGCAAAGCAAACAAGTTCCTAGTTTATGCTTGCATGAGGTTTTATAGGTAAGTACCCTCTTGAAGTTTAATTGGCTCAACTTGTCCTAGTAATAGTAAATGGGTTCTAAGGAGCTCAATATCAATGGATTATTTCCTTGTTCATTGTTTCAGCTCAAGCCTCTTTAATGGCGACCAAAATATTCCAAGAAATCAACCCTCAATGAGTGTAGTATCGAGTATCTACCAACTTTGGACTGCGCCAAAGCGGGTCATGTCACTATGCCCTAAAGGCCAAGTTGGTCAAGTAAAGGTTCTAAAAGTTCGTTAGTGCTTCGCGACATCACTCAGCGGCCCCGTATTCTCCTTGACTACTCAAGGGCTACCGGTACCCACAAATATGTCACACTAACATAGTTATTGCTTAGACCATGTCGGTATACCCCACACAGTTTCCACAACATATTGCTATTTACCTATAATGTGTCCCCAAATCTGGGTAGAGGATTCAAACCCAAACAAAGAACCGTAATGTAAAGCAAACAAATCAAGCAATGTAAGCAAGTAAATGTGATCTATCCCTAAGGTAACCCCACTTCCATAAGATTCCCCAACAGAGTCGCCAGTTCTGTGATACGGTGGGAGAACTGACTTGAGGTTTTGCGTTTTATCGCAAATGTTGCGGTTTAGTAAGAGTCGCCACCGACTTTTCTTTTATCCAAAAGGAAAGGTGAAAAAGCACGGGAAATACCTTTGAGATGTTTTCTTGAGTTCGGGGGGTAGATTATGAAAAGGGAAGGTATTAGAACCCTTTTCATCCATGGTTTTCCATGGGCTCTTAGTTATTTGCTAGATCAACTTGCTTTCGTTTGTTTGAAAATGTGCTTGGTGTGGTTTTTGAAAGTATTTTGTAAAAGAGGCCATTCGTTTAGGCAATCTTTGCAATGATTCTTGTTCGTGAGAATGTATACAAATATGTTTGTCTTTTTGAAAATATTTTCAATGTTTGTAAAAATGTCTTGGAAATGTGTGTATTTTCGAAAATAGCAAGGATAGTTGTTTGGAAATAGAGCAAGTAACTAGAAGAAATCTACCTACTCAAATGTATTTCTTATGCATTTACTATTCCTTTGACATTGTTGTCTTACCATTGATTTGGTAAGCAACCCTATCTTTGGAGTTTTACGGGACGGGCGCGGGTTATTGTATAACCATGATTAGCAATGTTGCAAAGTATCTTAGCATTTCGAGGGACTAAGATCCTTTTGTAAGGCAACTTTGAATAGCGTCATCGAGGGACTATGATCTTTTGATTTTGTTTGTTTTACCAAGATAATTTGCATGCGTAACATGGCTATTTTTGTATAAGGCAACCAAGTGGAGAAACCCTAAGGGTGTTTGTGTGCAAGTGTGTTTGATTGCATGCATGATTTTATCTTGAATTAGGATTTTCTATTTCATTGATTTTTTTTATCTTGCCATACATATCCTAATTGCTAGCATTTACACTTGAAAGCGATAAAATGCGGAAATGTAAAGTCCTACGCTATTACAATATTTAGGGGTGGGGTATAAACTTATGAATGGGGAGTACCAGCGAGAAAAATAAAGAAAATAACAAGGGGAAGAAAGAAAGAAAGAAGGAAGGGATCAGCGTGCTGCTGAGTGGAAGTCAGAAGTTATGACCCTGACCTGCTGCAGAATAGCAACCTGTTATGAAAATGTATAGGTCATAAGTTTTGACCCTAGTGCGCTGCAAAACAGAACCCTGTTAGTGAAAATGTATGGGGTCAGAAGTTCTGACCCTGTTGGGAACATAGTAATTTTCAGAAGTTCTGATATTACTGATAACAAAACAGGCCTCAGAAGTGCTGGCGTCAAAGTCGGAACTTGGTCTCCCTCTATGCTAGTCAGAACATCTACAATTTGGTTATTTCTCCACAAAACAGAAGACATGCCTAAGACAGTTTCAGCAGGTGTCATAGCGCTTCAGAAATAAGGAGAATCAGAACCAAAAATAAGAGGCAAGTATGCCTTTTCTAATCCTAACTCCGAGTTTCAATTTCTTCAAGGCATTTCTGAACTAATTCACTCTCTACTTAAGCATGCAGAGGCGTAAAAATCTCAGAACATGTACAACATTAGAAGCATGATATCTACATTGTGTTTTTTGAGCATGCAAATCTGGTGATGCTTAAGTAGTGTGGTGAGAGTCAGCAGGTGCTTACCTTGCCGTTGGAAGAATATCTGTGAACTGGAGTTAGCCTTAACTCTGATGGTGTTCTGAACAGGTTCTTTGAATGGATGGATGTATGGTATATGTGTGGGTCAGAACATGTATGGGAGTTTCTTAGTCAAGAAATACTTTGGGAACAGATGGAGTTTGAAGGTAGGAGATTCAAAGTTGTGTTTAAGGTTCTTGAAACACTAGGAATTTTGGCAGAGTTTCAAGGTGTTTTCTTGCTAAAACTTTTTGTTTCTTTTCTAGCAATTTTTCTGGACTTGGACCGGGCTTTCTCAGTGGACAATGGTGTTCTATTTATCGGCAAAGCTTTGTGGGTTTTTTAAAAATGTTAAGTGGTGCCAATACCATGCAATAGATGCTGACTTACTCTTGAAGAAAGTTCATAAAAAGTTATGATTGACAGCTTTTAGCCTAGGCTGGAATAGTAAGTGAGGATTAAGGAAAAGTGACACCCATAGGCGAAAAGTGGCGCATAGACCCATACCTAAATCTGTACAAAGGTATTGCTATGCTACACGTGGAGAGACCCTTTGGAAGAATACTCAAAAGTGGTTGTGAGCATTAATGAGCATTAAATGGTGATGATATTTGTCAAAATCAGAAATCCTGTAATAGGGGATTTTGCATCATTACTTAAATCTGAGCCAGCAGTTCTTCTTCAGCATAAAACAATGCACCCAAGTTCTGATTTTGGCATCCTGTTACCTTAGCTAGTTCTGAGGGATCTTTTAGGCTTTCCAACATGTTTTATAATCTTCTGTTCTTACCTTGGTAGATTCTGACTGAGCTTGCGTAGCTGCTGAAGAGCCACATTTTGACTGAAGGTTATGTGATGAGCTAAGCTTGCAACTTCTGACTGAAGGTTACGTGTTGAGCATAATCTTGCAACTTCTGACTGAAGGTTACGTGCTGAGCTTAATCTTGCAACTTCTGACTGAAGGTTATGTGCTGAGCTAAGCTTGCAACTTCTAACTGAAGGTTACGTGCTGAGCTTAATCTTGTAACTTATGACTGAAGGTTATGTGCTGAGCTATGCTTGCAACTTCTGACTGAAGGTTATGTGATGAGCTAAGCTTGCAACTTCTGACTGCTCCTGCCTGGAGGTTGGTTTAGAAGCTCTGAAGTGCCATTTTCCCCTTAAATACTTAGAAAAATCTCAAGTACTTAGAAGTTTGGTTTTTTCCAAAGTAAATTTGACTTTTGAACTTTAAATGGAAAAAACTTCTTATTTCAACATGTTTTGATGAAATATGATTTTTGAGATTTGATTTTGATCGAGAGGTCAAAGTTTGGCCTTTCAGCGCAAATGACTAATTTTTCCTTGGGAGTGATCTTCATGAAAAATTTTTAATTCAAAGCTTGGAAGTAAACCTGAGGATCCAGGGTGATTTCTGGAGAAAAATGAGAGGGCAAATTTTTTTTTGGGGTACAACATTAACCCACACATAATTCCCACTTGCCACACTGAAGTTTCTAACATAGCAAGCATTAGGTGTATGGCCTTCAATACCACAATAAAAGAAAGTAGGTTCAAAGTTACTTCTATATCTAGAAGGATAAGATTTCTTCTTAACAAATCTTTTATTTTTAGGATATTGATGAACTACTTTAGGTTTGTTCACTTTCTCTTTGGATGATGGATCACTAGCTTTAACAAAGATAGTTTTATTAGAACTTGGTTTTGAAAACTTTGAATATCCAAGTCCACTTTTATCATTGGAATATCTTTTATGGCTAAGAACACCTTCAAATCCAATTTGACCTTTTTCATATCTTTCAATAACTCTTTTTAATTCGACAATTTGGAAAGAGAGTGATTCACAATTTTTGCATATAAAATTTTGTTTTTGCTCACTAAATTTTTGTTTTTCATCTTTGAGATATTTTTCCATAGGCGATGAGTTATGTTTGTGAATCGTTGCATGGAGTCTTAGGCGATGGGCTAAATTCGGATTTCGAACACCGCGACATGGAGTCTTAGGCAATGATCTATGTTGGTAGTGTCGCACATTAATGCTTGGAGTCTTAGTTAATGGGTGAAGAGAGGGAAACACACCGTTGCATGGAGTCTTAAACAATGGGTCATGTTACACTACTGCATGGAGTCTTAGGCAATGAACTAAGTTTCTCGCATTACTGCTTGGGGTTTTAGGTAATTGGTAAGATGAGGGGAATACATCGTTGCATGGAGTCTTAGGAAATGTACCGAGCTTCGTACATTACTGCATGGATTCTTAGGTAATGAATGTACATGGTAGAGGAAAACATCATTGTGTGGAGTCTTAGGTGACAGATCTTATTTGGCTTTTGAACATCGTGGTGTAGAGTCTTAGGCAATGTACTGGATTTCGCACATTACTGCATAGAGTCTTAGGTAACGAGATATGTTGTAAAGAACACATCATTGCGTGGAGTCTTAGGTGATGGGCTGAACACATCACTACATGGAGTCAGGTGTCAGGTTGAATTTTGTAGAAGAAGTGTGCTTTGATGATTAGCCCTTAGATAGCTAAATCGAGGATGAGATTGTTTATTTTCTATATGATGTATTTGTATGATGTCTTATATCTATGTGGAACCCAGAGTGCCTGTACATAGAATATCTGTGTATGCAAAATGTGTGCGAAATGTGGGTATGCCTTATAATGTTATGAAGATGTTTCCTTGCATTCTCTCCTTTAAACCATTGGTTTTGAGTTACCAACTCCATGGCGTTGTATGTTGCATTGTCGTGGTATCTTTGAATTGATTTGAACATGATGAATAGTGTCATCAAGATTTTTATTGTTGTATTGTAAGTGCGTGCATAGGTGTATATGTGTGTATGGATGCAAATTTTTGTGTTGTAAGCGTAGGCGTAGGTGTAAACATGTGTATGGACGTAGACGTGGATTTTCTTTTTGATGTTTTTCTAACCAAAATGCTTTTTCGATGTTTTATCAAATGATTTTATTTAACAATTCCCCTGAGATGATTTCAACATAATATTCATAAGAAATAAGCGTAGTATTTTGCAAACAAGTATGGAAAAAGAAAAACACAATTTGATAGTTGTGAAAAGTAAATGCTTTATTGATATTTCATTGAATATACGAGAGTACAAGATGTAATTCCTTGAAAGAGGTAATTACAGAAAGTTTAAAATTGTAAATGGCAATGAAAATGATAATTGATATTGCTGTTCCCCAATGTCCTCTTAATGGCTCTTATCTCCTTTACTTCTGAGTCGTGTGATTTAGATCCATCTCTCCCTTCGTTGTTCATAGTCATAGTTCTTAGATTGCAGTATCTTTGTTCTTTATTTCTTTTACATGAGATCCCTAATTTTTCCTGGATCTCTCTTTCGGGTTTTCAATCCACCGGGATAGTTTTTTTTATGTCCCTAATTTTTGCCTGGAACGCCCTTTAGGGTTTTCGATCCATCGGGACGCTCCTTTTTGCTTAATTCGCCCGTTTAAGGTTCGAGCTTAGCGAGCCTTTTATACATAGTATTTTTTGACCGCGTCTGAATTTGCCGGATGCAGTAGTTCTCCCCCATCCATGGTTGTGAGGATGAGACCACCACCGAAGAATGTTGTTTTTACTACGTATGGACCTTCGTAGTTGGGTTTCTATTTACCACGTGAATCGAGGCGAGGTAGCAGAATCTTCTTGAGCACTAAATCCCCTTCTTTGAATATTCTAGGACGAACTTTCTTATCAAAAGCCCTCTTCATCCGCTTCTGATGTAATTGACTGTGGCATAGGGCTATCAAGCATTTTTCTTCGATGAGGTTGAGCTGATCAAGTCGCGTTTGAACCCATTCTTCTTCTTCCAGCTTTGTTTCTCTTAAAACCCGAAGTGATGGTATTTTTATTTCAACTGAAAGCAATGCATCCATGCCGTATACCAGAGAGAAAGGAGTTACGCATGTTGATGTGTGCACATTAGTGCAATAGCTGTGTAGAGTAAAAGGAAGCATCTCGTGCCAATCTTTGCATATCTTCACCATTTTCTGAATGATCTTGATATTTTTATTGGCTGCTTCGACGACTCCGTTCATCTTAGGTCTATATGGTGAAGAGTTATGATGTTCGATTTTGAAATTGTCGCATAGTTCCTTCATCATCTTATTGTTTAAATTGGACCTGTTATCTGTAATAATCCTGCTTGGAACCCCGTATCTGCATATGAGATTCTGCTTGATAAATTGCGTAACCACCTAGCTTGTCACATTGGCATAGGATGCTGCTTCTACCCACTTGGTAAAGTAATCGATTGCTACTAGTATGAAACAGTGTCGGTTGGATGCCTTTGGCTTGATCATACTAATCATATCAATTCCCTACATTAAAAACAGCCAAGGGGAGCTCATGACATTCAAAGGAGTTGGCGGCACATTTATCTTATCGGCGTAAATCTAGCATTTGTGACATGTTTTTGTATAGTGATAATAGTCGGCTTCCATTGTTATCCAATAGTACCCTGCTCACAGAATCTTTCTAGCCATGGCGTGCCCATTTGTATGAGTTCTAAAAGTTCCCTCGTGGATTTCTCTCATGAGCGTATCTGCTTCCTGTTTCTCCATACACCTGAGTAATACCATATCGTAGTTTCTTTTGTATAGCACTCCATTACTCAGAAAGAATTTCGAGGATAGCTTTCGTAGAGTTCTTTGTCAATGATAGAGGCATTTTCTAGATATTCTTGCTTTTTAAGGTGTTTCTTGATGTCGTAGAACCAAGGCTTGTCACTCGGTCCTTCTTCAATAGCAAGGCAATATGTGGGCTCTTCAAAGAGTCTGATTGTGATGCGTGGTTCGTGGTTTGGCCAAGTTACCTTGAACATAGCTGAGAAAGTTGCCAGGGCGTCTGGCATTTTATTTTCTTCTCGTGGAATGTGACTGAAAGTGATCTCTATGAATTCCACAACCAACTTTAAAACATCGTCCCAATATGGAATCAGTTTTGGATGCTTAGTATCACATTCGCCGTTGACATGGTATAAGACTAACGTGGAGTCCCTGAATACTTCGAGGTGCTTTATTCTCAGATCAATGGCAACTTCTAGTCCTAGTATACAGGCTTCGTACTCTGCGATGTTGTTGGTGCAATCAAAACACAACCTTAGAGTGTAGGGCTTGTGATAATTCTTTGGAGAAGTCAAGACTGCCCCTATATCGTGCCCCAGTGCATTTGAAGCCACGTCAAACATGAGTGTCCAACGTGCCCCTGGCTCGGGTCCTTCGTTGGGTCCTGGTATTTCATAGTCACCTATAACCATGACATCTTCGTCTGAAAAGTCAAACTTCATAAATTGATACTCTGGCAGCGGTTGGTGAGCTAGATGATCAGCTAGTATAATACCCTTGATGGTCTTTTGAGTGACATGTTGGATGTCGTACTATAATAGTAGCATCTTCCGTCGAGAAACTCTCCATGTAAGAGCTGGTTTTTCGAACACGTACTTTAAAGGATCCATTCTTGCTATTAACCATGTGGTGTGGGTTAACATATATTGCCTCAGCCTCTTAGTATCCCAAGCCAAAGCACAACAAGTTTTCTCGAGGAGCGAATATCTAGTTTCGCAGTCAATGAATTTCTTGCTGAGGTAATAAATTGCATGCTCTTTTCTTCCTGTTTCGTCCTGCTGTCCCAAAACATAACCCATTGATCCTTCGAGCACTGCCAGATACATGATGAGTGGTCTTCGGGGAACTGGTGGTATTAAGATCGGTGGATCTTGTAGATACTTCTTTATTGTCTCGAAAGTTGTTTGGAAATCATTATTCCATACTACCATTTGATCTTTTCACAATAATTTGAATATAGGCTCACATGTGGCTGTTAGATGCGATACGAACCTTGAGATGTAATTCAATCGCCCTAAGAAACCACAAACTTCTTTTTCTATCCTCGGTGCTGGCATCCCTTGTATTGCATTTACCTTGTCGGGGTCTACCTCGATACCACATTGACTTACGATGAAACCCTGCTACTTGCCTGATCTGACGCCAAATGTGCATTTATTCGGATTCATCCTCAGTATGAACTTAAGCAACCTCTCAAATAACTTTTGTAAATGTATGATGTGTTCCTCCTCCATATGGGATTTGGTGATCATATCATCTACATACACCTCAACCTCTTTGTGAATCATATCATGGAATAGTGTGACCATAGCCCTTTGATAAGTTTCCCCTGCATTTTTGAGACCGAATGGCATTACTTTGTAGCAGAAGGCTCCCCAAGGTGTCATGAAGGTAGTCTTTTCCATGTCTTCGGGTGCCATTTTGATTTAATTATAGCTTGAGAACCCGTCCATGAATGAGAATACCGAGGCTTGAGCCGTGTTGTCTACCAAAACATCTATGTGAGGTAATGGGAAGTCGTCCTTGGGACTTGCTTTGTTCAAACATCGATAATCCAAGCACATGCGTACCTTGCCATCTTTCTTGGGTGCTGGCACAATGTTAGTTATCCATGGAGGATAACCTACCACTGCTAAGAACCCGACATCGAACTGTTTGAGAACCTCTTCTCTAATCTTGCTAGACATATCTGGACGAGTTCTTCTGAGTTTTTGCCTAATTTGGGAACAACCTTCTTTGAGAGGTAGCCTACGCACCACAATGTCAGTATCTAGCCCTGGAATGTCCCTGTAGGACCAGACAAATATATCCACGTGCTCATACAATAGCTTGATCAGCCTTTCTTTAATGCTATGCTCTAACATTGCCCCTAGCTTGATTTCTCTCGGATATTTCTTTGTGCCTAAATTAATGGTCTCAATAGCCTCTTGATATGGTTGTATGTTGTCGGCCTTTAGCTCTATTTCCCTTGCCATTTCTTCAGAAAGCTCAAGATCTTCATCCCTTTTCTCTTCAGCTTGGTTGATAGGAGCATCAAAATTATATCGGATCGCAGCAGTAACATCATCTATTGTTTTGGGTATGGATCTGCACGTTTATCATGTTTTGGTACAAATTTTACTATATGAACTTTGAAAATGAATATGAAGAGAAAGTATAGCCATTTTTTAAATTTAAGAGATAAATGCAAGAGAAGAATAAGGATCTTAATTGAAAACAAAATATAACTTTTATTAATTATAAATATGGTCTGAAACAAAATGGGGGACCCTTACATGCAACCCCTATGCCTCCGACTTGGCATAGGTTCTTTCAAAACAAGAAAAATTACTTAGGAAAGAAAAAGATCTCGGGAATCTCTACGACAATCCAACTTTTGAGTTCCTCTCCTGGGGCGCATTCTCGGATGAATTCAGTTGCCCTTTTAGTGTTGACTTTGTTGGATATCATCGCCACATGTCCGTCATGCTCTATTCCCTTATTGACAAAGGTCTCTTGGATTGGAGGAAACCGTGTTTTACCTTTCAGAGTAGCTTTTGATAGTTCATAGCCCAAACCGAAGCGATTCTTCTTCTCAGGAATTTCTGGGAGCTTTCCCCAAATTTTCGAGGCACCGCCTTCCGTGGTTGTTTGCAAATCTCTCCACGAGGTTACCTTAGGCTTATTACTTTTTTCGACTGGTAAAGTCACCATTAAAGCAACTTCCAGGACTTGGAATGGGGTGGCTATACAATCTTCGTCCGCACTAATATATCTATACGATTCGATGTGACTTACGAAGATGTCCTCTTCACCGTCGATTATGATTAATTTCCCTTCCACTAAGAACTTCAACTTTTGATGTAAGGTTGAGGTAACTTCCCCTACTGCATGAATCCAAGGTCTCCCCAGTAAGAAAGTGTATGCCGGTTCTATATCCATGACTTGGAAAGTGATATAGAAGATATGTGGCCCAATTTTGACTCGAAGGTCCACTTCTCCCAATACCAAGCTTTGAGAACCGTCAAATGCTTTCACTAATGTAGAGCTTGGCCCCATCACAATGTTATCTAATGTTAATTTCATTAGACTTGATTTTAGCAACACGTTAAGGGCATAGCCCATATCAGTGAGTACTCTGGATAGACTGGTAGTACCTATCTGTATAGAGATATGGAGTGCTTTGTTGTGAGCCCGACCTTGTGGTGGCAATTCATTGTTACTAAAACCCAGGTATGATCCGGATGTTAGACTTTCTACGATATTGTCAAATTGATTCATAATGATCTCTTTCACAATGTATGCTGAACTCAGTACCTTCATTAGAGAGTCTCGGTGTGCGTCAGAGTTGATGAGCAGTGAGAGTATTGAGATTTTAGCTGGGGTTTGGTGAAATTGATCCACCACCCTATAGTCACTTCTTTTTATTATTTTCTGAAACTCCTCTTCCTCTTGATCAGTAAACTTTTTGTTGGGAGGTTCTTTCTCAAGAGTCGCCACCGACTTTTCTTTTATCCAAATTAAGGAAGGGGTGAAAACAATAGAAAAAGACCTTTTTTGAGAATATTCTGAGTAAGGGGGGTAGATTATGGAAAGGGAAGGTGTTAGCACCCTTTCCATCCGTAGTTATCTACGGGCTCTTAGATGCTAGTTCATGTTTTGAAAATTGCTTGTGCTTTGTTCTTTTGAAAAGTATTTGAGAATGCCTTAGTGCGGAGATTCGCTTTGCGTTAACTCTTGTATCAGTCCTGAAGAGTGTTGACAAAGCAAATGTTTTTTTAAGGTTGTTTTTGAAATGTGTAAGTGTAAAAAGTTTGTTTTATTTTGAGCAAGCATCTAATAGCTATCTACTTGTGCTCGAAAATGTCGTTCTTTTCCTCCTATCCCTTAGACAGTGTTATCCTACTATTAATGAGTAGGTAGCTCTATTGCTGGATGTATGAGGGACATCGAAGGGACGATACAATCACGAAGGCATCTTGGCAAGGAATTTTAGTAACTGTCTTAAAGTTCTAAGATCACTTTTAACCCAGGAAACATCGAAAGGGTCATCGAGGGACTTGTGATCTTTCAAACTAGAGGATAGCCACTAAAGCTTCTCACGTTTCGAGAATCGTGACTGTTTTCCGAAGGCAACCTAAGTGGGGTTCCCTAGAGGTGTATATGTGCATGGTGTGTTATGTTCAGTTATTTATCTTGCGCATTTAGGTTTGTTAACGTTTTTGTTTTCAGTCTTGCCATGCAATCCTAGTTACTAGCAGTTAATATGTATAAAAGAATGTAAAGTATGAAAATAAACCCTACGCTATTACATGGCTTTGGGGAGGGGATATTTACAATGTACACAAACTTTGGGGAAGAAAAATAAAGAAAACGATAAAAAGTCCTATTAACTATTACATCAAGTATACGGGTACAATAATGTAAAATTGCGAAAAAATAAATAACGTGCGAAAGGTAAAGACGTCTAAAACCTAAGGCAATTCTAAATAAAATAAGAAAATCCTTTTTGTTTATTTTTTGATTTGAGAAAAGAATTAATTTAATTATCCTAAAGTCTATTTAGAAAATAAAGTTATTCAATAAAAATAGTCTAAGTTCTTTTTATTTTAGTTTTTTTTACGAAAAGAAAATAATTAAATCTAAATTAAGTCCTAAGTTCTAATTCATTTTAAATTAAAGAAAATAGTTAAAATATTTATTTAATTTATTTACAAAATTAATTTAAATAAAAAAACTTAAAACTATATTTTTTGTGACTTTTTTGATTTTTTATGGTGAATTAAATAAATGATAAAGAAATAAAATAAGAAAAACAAATAAAAACAAATATAATTGCAAAAATGCGCCTGGGTGTTGAAAGAAATAAGGGGTTGTGATGTTGAATCTGTTGGGCCCAAGTTGAATAGAGCCCAAGCTTGCCCTCAGATCCATGTGAGGACGCGCCTGGAGAGTGCAAGGTGAGCCTGCACGTTGGATGCATTGATCCAGATCAGATGTACATCTGATGGCTTAGACTGATGGTGCATGGCGCATATCTGACCACACTTCACATGGGATCTACATGAACATGTTAGAAAAATAAGAAAATGCTAGACCTGGGATACGAACCCAGGTCCTCTCCCTTCACACACGCGCTACCTTGCCATTTGAGCTACTTGGTTATTCGTTACATAAATTAAACAAAAATATAATATGCAAACAATGTCAAATATATTCAAAATATAAAAAAAAACGCGCGTTGGGTCTGAATGGTCCAATGGAAGACCGCCACGCCTCATCTTCTTCCTTGCTCCGTTGTCTTAGGTGCAGAGATCTATAGTGACGGTCTTGGTCTGTCACTATAACACCTGTAACTCAATAAAGTCCAGAATACGCAATATAAATCCATTGTGAAGCCATGGATCGATTGGCATCGACCCCATGAACAAGATGGTATCTTTGGTTTGGGATAATTTTGGTTATTTCAAAAAAACCCAATTTAGAGGTATAAACCCTAACCATGGTCAAACATCATACCTGCATCAAAACTCAAATCCAACTATACAGAAAGCTTGTAAACATTCATATGAACAATAATGAACGGTCAAAACGAGCTTATATTACATGAATCAAATAAAACAAATTTGAAAAAATGCAAACTGTGAGCTACTGATTGAGGTGTTTCATGATGCTTCAATGCGTGGTGATGATTGGAAAAGCTTCAGGGGACCTTCAGGAATGTGTTTGAGTCCTATGTTTTGACTGAGGATGGCTGGAAACGAAGATGCGAATTTGACAACTTTGATAATTTTGCAAGAATTTCAGAGCTTTTTCTGGCTATTTTTCATGTCCGTTTGGATTGCTTATGACTTGTATTTATAGAGGAGAAGGAGGGGGCAAGATGACAAAGGATTAAACAGCCTTAATCATGTTCTTCAAGGCCATGAATGAAAATTTTAAATTTGGCCAAATATGTGGTTTCTTGTCCCTTTTGCATGTGGGTGAACCTAGACATTTCTTGTACGAAATTCATGGGCCTCTAAGCTGTCCAAAACATCAGCCCACATGCCAAGGCCTACTTCTAATTATTTTATACATTTTATTTTATATTTATTTGAAATAAATTAAAATAAATATGAATAAAATAGTTATCAAATCTAAGGCATGGCAATAATGATTTTAGAGGTCCTCTATAAGCTTAGGAAGATGCTTGAAGTCCAAGAAATTAAGCCATTGACTTAAAACTTCCAGTTTGCTCAAAGCATAATTCTTGAAATTTCCCAAATTTTCTCAACTTCGGCAAGCCATAACTGCTCAATTTTCATCTCATGTTGATGATCTTTAACTTTTTGGAAAGCCCAAGATGTCTAATTCAATCCCTCTTTTGATCAATTTTTTATTTGAAGATTTTATCTTGATGTAAAAGGTCTTGGCAAAAAGTGACTCTTGTTGACTTTCTAAAAATGACCTGTAATGCTCGAGCTTGTATCTTTCAAATGTTGCATCTCTTGAACTTGTGGCCTGGAGAGAAGTCGTGGGGAATGAGTTTCTCTACAAAAATGACCTTTGGCTTGGGAAAAATGGATGAAGTATGTGAAAGTTATGCCTGGTTAAAGTTTAGTTAACTTTTCCTATAGAAACCCTAATTTAGCAATTTTTGACTTTTGATAGATTAGGAGCATTTCTTGAGGAATCATGAACAACCCTTGATCAAATGATGTACAACACTTCAAAATATTGATGTTGACCAAAAACCTTGAAGTTTGATTGTACATGGGCCACAATTGACTTTTGACCTAGTACAATTGTTTTTCAAGTATTTGGGAAATTAAATGAGCAAACTTGTAGTGGAAGGCATGAAATTTGTCATGGACAATCTTGAAGGCATAACAGGACCAATAGAAAACATTTGGGACCTTTGGAGCTCACACATCTTGATGAAAAGTGAAACCCTAGCTATAGGTTCATTGCTTAGGAGGAGAATTTGTCTGGTCAATTCTTGGTCAACCTTGAGCAATTGAGGATCTCTAGGAGCATGCTTTGAGTTAAAATGGGAGGGAAAATTTTGGGGTACAAAATCTTCCCCTGTTCAATCTTCTTATATCTGAGGATTTAGATTTGTTTATCTGCCTTTCATGATTTGAAGGTGGAAGAGGATCGAACACTAGAGTGCCTAGAAATTTGCAGTCGCATGAAGTAACACTGATGGTTGATAATGTCGGGAATGGGCTTACATATGCCATTCAGAGAAGATGACTGAGATTCGTTAGAGATGGGCTTAAAGATGCCATCCAAAGAAGGTGATGATTTCACACATGGTCCCTTTGGGGGTTCCTGTTTCTGTTGTCTGAGGAGGAGTCTGCTGGAGAATATGGGTTTCTGTTGTTCTCCTGCTTGAGGAAAACTCTGGGGGGGAATATAGTCTAGGAACTTCAGTTGTCCAAGGATCTACTGAGGAGTTATCTCTGGTCTGGAGAGATGAAAGTTTTTTGCTTTTTGGTTGAAATCCATGCTTCACAATAACTTGCTGGGGATAATGGAATTAATTGTTACCTGAAAATATATTAGAAAGAGCCTGTGTAGGGCTGTTCCAGGATGAGTTTGTGTTAGTATGTATCCGAAGATATATGAGACAAAACTAGTGTGGGGCTGCTTCAGGATGATTCCGTATCAGACTACATCTGGAAATCATGAGAAGAAACCCGTGTAAGATTACTTCGTCTGGTCGTGTAGATAGTTTTCCTGTCTGGTTTTAGGTGTTAATCTATAAATCAGTTGTTCACAGATAGTTGTCCTGTCTGGTTTTAGGTATTAATCTGGAACTTGAAAATTATCGTTCATTGAGATAGTTGTCCTGGCTGGTTACAGGTATTAATCTCTGATTTCTTCATGCAAATAGATTTCCTGGCTTGTTGCAAGTATTAATCTACAGTCGGTCGTCCATAGATAGTTGTCCTGGCTTGTTACAGGTATTAATATGGAACTTGTTTTTGTTGGTCGTTAAGATAGTTGTCCTGGCTTGTTACAGGTATTAATCTCCGACCTGAGAAAGAAAGATAGTTTTCCTGGCTTGTTACACGTATTAATCTTCAATCTCCTTATGTAGATAACTCTCGTGGCTAGTTTCAGGTATTAATCGATAATCAATTGTTCACGGATAGTTGTCTTGTCTTGTTTTAGGTATTAATCCGGAACTTGGAGACATCGGTCACATAGATAGTTTTCCCGTCTGGTTTCGGGCATTGATCTATGGCCTACTGTATTTGTTGGTAAACCTGTGTTGCTTCGGGAGTTCATACCAATTGGCCGTGTAGATAGTTTTCCCGTCTGGTTTCAGGCATTAATCTTTGACATGATGTATAAGTTGACAGTGTTTGTCTTTCTGCGATCTCAACCTGGAAAGGTAATGTCAGTTTTATGAAATGTCATGATGTATGAATTGCATGATGCTCTCAAAATAAATGAGATTGTGATATATGCATTTGTGTTGCATATGCTATGATGTTTGTAGAAATGATGTATGAATGCAATTTATGAACGTGTCAGTTGTTCCATTGTCGTGTTGTTGAATTAGGGAAAATAAATCCCTGACTATTGCTGGGGGTGAAGAATGTAGGTCTTCAGATTTTGTTTGAAGTTGAAATGCTGGGAGATGAACTTCCGTTGTTAGAGAAATAAACTCTGTTGGGGAAGGTAAACTCCGTGAACTATTTGGGAATTTTGTTGAAATCCCGTTGGGGAATCCTGAGAAGCTTGGCGACTTCACTGGGGAATTTTGGAGCAGCAATTGGAGAATTTTGCTATGCTGGGGATGTGAGAACAACTGACATCAATAGGCTGCATGCTGAGAATATAACAGTGACCTTGTAGTAGAATGCCCCTGCTTCTGTACCTGCTGGAGAAGCCATCTTCCAGGGAAAACATCTGCGGGGATTTTGTGGATGGCCCTTAGATATTGTCCCATTTCTTAAAGTCATTAGCAACTGTCTTTCTATTTTTAGGCGTGTATTTGTAAACAGTAATCACATTCAAATGCATATGTTCAAAAATAATCACTGGACATTTTCACACACAAAATAGAAAAATAAAAACAGAAGTTTGTACTTTCAAAGGAATAGTTTTGCATTAACTTGAATAAGCGTTTTTGTACAAGGAGACATATATCCTAGTAAGAGAATACTGTCGTAAGAACATAAATTATACAAAAATAGTATACAAATAAATACAACTATGTGAAATAATACCATTGGGTTCCCATTCTGCTATTGCCTTTATGTGTTTAAGCGTCACATCCCTTTCGCTGCTTGTCCGAAGCTGATTAGATTGATTATTACCGCTTGAGCTTAATAGTTGATACTGAAGATTGGATGTAAGGTGATCCAATGGGACATAGTTATACGCTTGAAATCCATAACTTTTTCCTGGACCGCCCTTTCAGGTTTTCAGTCCATTGGGATACCCTTTTTTGCCAGAGTCCCCTTTTCAGGTTTTCGACTTGCCGGGTGTACAAATTTTTTTCATGTATATCCCTAATTTTTGCCCGAACCCTTTTGGTTTGACGGGATGCCCTTATTTTTGCCTAGGCCAGTCGACTAGCGGGTCTTTGTTTATGCGTAGTATCTTTTAACTATGTCCACGTTTACAGGGTGCGAAAGGTCATCATCGTCCATAGTGGTTAGAATCATGGCTCTACCAAAAAATATATTCTTGATCATAAATGGCCCTTCGTATGTGGGAGCCCATTTTCCCCTGGGATCACCTTGCGGCAGTATGATGCGCTTGATTACCAGGTCACCAGTCTGATATACCTGACGTCTGACTTTCTTGTTAAAAGCTTTGATTATACATTTCTAGTACATCTGACCATGGTAGACAATCGTGAGCCTCTTTTCGTCAATCAAGTTTAATTGGTCCAGTCGAGTCTGAACCCATTCGTCTTCGCTCAACCCTGTATCTTTCATGATCCTTAAGGAAGGGGTCTGGACCTCAATGGGCAGGACAACCTCCATACCATATACCAAAGAGAAAGGAGTTACCCCTGTTGATATGTGCATTGTGGTGCGGTAACCATGAAGAGAAAATCATAACATCTCATGCCAATCTTTATATGTCACCATCATCTTCTGTATGATTCTCTTGATATTTTTGTTAGCAGCTTCAACAGCGCCATTCATCTTCGGTCGATAAGGAGAAGAGTTATGATGTTGGATTTTGAATTGCGTGTAGAGCTCGATGATCATAGTGTTGTTGAGATTGTTACCATTATCTATAATGATTCTTTCTAGAATACCATACCGAAAGATAAGATTGTGTTTGATGAATCGGGCCACAACGTTCTTGGTAACAGAAGCAAATGAAGCTGCCTCGACCCACTTCATGAAGTAATCAATGGAAACCAGGATGAAGCGGTGTCCATTGGAAGTTATAGGTCTGATTTCTCCAATCATATCGATGCCACACATTACGAACGGCCAAGGAGCAGTCAAGACATTTAAAGGAACTCGAGGTACATGCACCTTATCATCATAGATTTGGCATTTGTGTCAAGTCCGCAAATGCTGATAACAGTCTACTTCCATAGTGGACCAGTAGTATCTTGCCCGTAGGATCTTTTTATCCATCGAGTGCCCACTAGAGTGGGTGCCGAAGGTACCTTCTTGTAAATCAGCCATAATCTCTTCTACCTCACTCTTGTCTACACACTGAAGCAAGGTAGAATCATGATTGGCCTTGCAGAGGATCCCATTACTGAGAAAGAACTTAGCAGAGAACCTTCTTAGGAACTTCTTATCATTGACTGAAGCTCCCTCAGGATACTCTTGGAGTTTGAGATATCTTTTAACTTCATGGAACCAAGGCTTGTCCACTACTTCTTCAGTACCAATCTTGTGACAGTATGCTGGCTCATCCATCCTCTCAATGGTGATTTGAGGAGCCTCATTATCCCACCTGACCTTGAACATGGATGACATTGTAGCTAGCGCGTCCACTAGTTGATTTTCCTCTCGTGGAAAATGCTCAAAGATAATTTCTTCAAAGTATGGGATTAGTGTTAACACATGCTCTTTGTACGGGATGAGATTAGGGTGCTTCATGTCCCATTCTCCTTTGATCTGGCTGATTACCAAAGCTGAGTCTCCAAACACACTTAAGAACTTGATCCTTTAATCGATTGCAGCTTTGAGACCCATGATACATGCTTCATACTCAGCCATATTGTTGGTACAATTGAAACATAGCCTGGAAGTGAAAGGAGTATGACAACCTTTAGGAGATATGATCATATTACCGATGCCATTGCCACGAGTGTTGGAAGCTCCATCAAAAACCATAGTCCATCAGGATCCTTTTTCAGGCCCTTCATTCGGTCCAAGTTCTTCACAATTAGTTACTAACATGATGTTCTCGTCCGGGAACTAAAAATTCATGGATTGGTAGTCATCCACAGTCTGATGAGCCAAATGATCAACTAGTACGCTTCCCTTAATTGCTTTCTCGGTTGTATATTGAATGTCGTATTCGGTCATGATCATTTTCCATCTTTCCATTCTTCCGGAGAGAGCAGGCTTCTCAAAGATGTACTTGATGGGATCCATTTTAGATATCAACAAGGTAGTGTGAGTCAACATATACTGTCTTAGTCGGCGAGCAGCCCATGCCAAAGAACAACAAGTTTTCTCGAGCAGTGAGTATCTTCTTTCACAGTCGATAAACTTTTTGCTAAGGTAGTATATTGCAAGCTCTTTTTGACTAGACTCGTCATGTTGCCCCAGCACACACCCCATTGAGTTCTCTAGTACTATTAAGTACACGATCAAAGCTCTTCCTTCAACTGGCGACATCAAAATTAGAGGCTCTTGAAGATATTCCTTGATTTTGTTGAAGGCATACTGGAAATCATCATTCCACTTCACTGCTTGATCTTTCTTCAGTAATTTGAAGATTGGCTCACAAGTAGCGGTCAGATGTGAAATGAATCTGGCTATGTAGTTCAGACGTCCCAAGAATACCCTAACTTCCTTCTCAGTGGGAGGGGTTGGAATTTCTTGTATAGCTTTGACCTTTACAGGGTCGGCTTCAATGCCTTTTTTTACAACGAAACCTAAGAGCTTACCGGATCTTACTCTGAAAGTGCACTTATTCGGGTTTAGCCTCAGTTTGTATTTTTTTCAGCCTGTCAAATAGCTTCTGTAGGTGATCAAGGTGCTCCTCTTCAGTCTGAGACCTGGCTATCATATCATCAACATAGACCTTTATCTCGTGATGGATCATATCATGAAACAAAGATACCATGGCGCGTTGATAGGTTGCCCCAATGTTCTTTAGTCCAAATAGCATAACTTTGTAGCAGAAAGTGCCCCACTGTAGGAGAATACTTGTGAAAGAAATAAGGGGGTGTGATGTTGAATCGGTTGGGCCCAAGTTAAATAGAGCCTAATATTGCCCTCAGATCGATGTGAGGACGCGCCCGTAGAGTGCAAAGTGAGCCTGCACGTTGGATGCACTGATCCAGATTAGATGTACATCTGATGGCTTAGACTGATGGTGCATGGTGCACATCTTACCATGATTCACATGGGATATGCATGCACGTGTTAGAAAAATAATAAAATGCTAGACCTAGGATTGAATCCCAGGTCATCTCCCTTCACACACGCGCTGCCTTGCCATCTGAGCTACTTGGTTATTCGTTACATAAATTAAACAAAAATATAATATGCAAACAAAGTCAAATATATTCAAAAAAAAACGCGCGCTAGGTTTGAATGGTCCAATGGAAGACCGCCACACCTCGTCTTCTTCCTTGCTCCGTCGTCGTAGGTGCAAAGACCTATAGTGATGGTCTTGGTATGTCACTATAACACCTGTAACTCAATAAAGTCCAGAATACGCAATATAAATCCATTGTGAAGCCATAGATTGATTGGCATTGATCCCCTGAACAAGATGGTATCCTTGGTTTGGGCTAATTTTGGATATTTCAAAAAACCCCAATTCGGAGGCACAAACCCTAACCATTATACCTGCATCAAAACTCAAATCCAATTATACAAACTGTGAGCTATTGATTGAGGTGTTTTGTGATGCTTCAATACATGGTGATGATTGGAAAATCTTCAGGGGACCTTCAGGAACGTGTTTGAGTCCTTTGTTTGGAATGAGCATGGCTAGAAACGAAGATGCGAATTTGACAACTTTGATAATTTTTCAAGAATTTGCAGAGCTTTTTCTGGCTATTTTTCCTATCCGTTTGGCTTTCTCATGACTTGTATTTATAGAGGAGAAGGAAGGGACAAGATGGCAAAGGATTAAACAGCCTTAATCATGTTCTTCAAGGCCATGAATGAAAATTTGAAATTTAGCCAAAGATGTGGTTTCTTGTCCCTTTTGCATGTGGATGAACCTAGACATTGCTTGCACGAAATTCATGCGCCTCTAAGCTGTCCAAAACATCAGCCCACATGCCAAGGCCTACTTCTAATTATTTTATACATTTTATTTTATATTTATTTGAAATAAATTAAAATAAATATGAATAAAATAGTTAGCAAATGCAAGGCATGGCAAGAATAATTTTATAGGTCCTCTATAAGCTTAGGAATATGCTTGAAGTCCAAGAAATTAAGCCATTAACTTAAAATTTTAAGTTTGCTCAATGCATAATTCTTGAAATTTCCTAAATTTTCCCAACTTGGGAAAGCCATAACTGGCTCAATTTTCATCTCATGATGATGATCTTGGGCTTCTTGGAAAGCCCAAGATGTCTACTTAAATCCCTCTTTTGATCAATTTTTCATTTGAAGATTTTATCTTGATTTAAAAGGTCTTGGCAAAAAGTGACTCTTGTTGACTTTCTAAAAATGACCTGTAATGCTCGAACTTGTATCTTTCAAATGGTGCATCTCTAGAACTTGTAGGATGAAGAGAAGTTGTAGGGAGTGAGATTATATTCAATATGAGCTTTGGCTTGGGAAAAATGGATGAAGTATGTGAAAGTTATGCCTGGTCAAAGTTCAGTTGACTTTTCCAATAGAAACCCTAATTTAGCAATTTTTGACTTTTGATAGATTAGGAGCATTTCTTGAGGAACCATGATCAAATCTTGATCAAATGATGGACATCACTACAAAATATTGAAGTTGACCAAAAATCTTGAAGTTTGACTGTACATGGGTCATAATTGACTTTTGACCTAATATAATTGCTTTTCAAGTATTTGGGCAATTGAATGAGCAAACTTGTAGTGGAAGGCATGGAATTTGTCATGGACAATCTTGAAGGAATAATAGGACCAATATAAAACATTTTGGACCTTTGGAGCTCACGAATCTTGATGAAAAGTGAAACCCTAGCTAGAGGTTCATTGCTTAGGAGGAGAATTTATCAGGTCAATTCTTGGTTAACCTTGAGCAATTGAGGATCTCTAGGAGCATGCTTTGAGTAAAAATGGGAGGGAAATTTTGGGGGTACAACACACGCATTTTCCTACAATACATGCGCAAATGATTTCTTGGACAAGTGAGCCCTTTGTATTTTCCAAAGTCAGGCACTTTGAACTTTGGATGAATTACCACATCGAGAACTATGCCATTCTTAGAGCATCTACTTCGAAAGCGTCAAAACCTTCCACAACTTCTAGCATTTCCACGAGAGCCTTATATTGATTCATCGTCAATGGGTTATCAACAGCGTGAGTACCAGTCGTCTTTAAGGGTGCCTGATTGATATCTTCTAGGTCGTGGTCCCCATACTGCAGGTCCAAGTAGTGGTTTGCATTGTTGATTGGAACTTGCAGGGAATGTGTTGACCTTGCTTTTGATGGTGGAGGGACAAACCCTTCGGTTTCAGATTCTCTTGTCTCTTGTTGGGCCATGACAGACTTTTGGGGTCCTGTCTCTGGCACTTTTCTTAGTTGGTGACCGCTCGATGCACCAATCGTTTGAGCTACTTCTTTGAAAGGTACCCTGAGAATCTGATCTTGTCTATCAATAATGTTCTTCAAAGCTAGGAGAACTTGAATCAGATCTCCTTTCATTAAACTCACATCACCTTTGACCTGGTCGAGATCCTCCTTGAATTCAACCTGATTCTCTTCAATTTGTTCCATTGCTTTTTGCTGATAAGCCCTTGTTTGATATGGAGGCCAAGGAGGTAGTGATCTTCTTCTACCAATGGTTTAACTGGAGAGATTTTGAAAAACTGAGATGAGCTTTGATATGATATGCAGGTGTTTGCGAATGCATGCATGCGTATGATTATGTATGAACATGTAATGGTTTCTTGTTTTAAATGTCTTATTCGCTTGAGTATATATTTATATTTTACTTCTCTTATTTTTTTTATTTGCTGAATATCTTAAAAATAGATACGCAATCGAGATACGAAAACAAAATGCCTTTATTGAAAGTAACATAATCCATATATTGAAAAATATTACAACTTTAAATAAAAACTTGTTTTCATGAAAATAACAACAGGGAAATATGCCTTCTAGGTGTGCTTGCGGATGTCTGCTCTGAAACCATCGACCATTGCTCGACAAAGCTTGAGAAAGTCTTCAACGTCCTTTGGAAGAGGAACCATTACACTTTTTACGTCTCTCAAACTTTTAAGGATATCCTCAATGAGATTGTTAGCTAGGAAGGCGAGCCTTTCATGTTTGTCCTTGTAATATCGATACTCTTGATAAAGATGTGGGATTATCTTATGGTTATCTCTCCCAGCTTGGGAGATCTTCGTATACTGCTCTTCCCAATACATCTTTCCAGCCCTCAACTCCGTATAAAGCCTCAATTGAATAAGGAAATATCTTTGGAGGCCTTGTAGCTCTAGGCACATATGCTCATATTCTTCATTTCTCTAAACCATGAGTATTTCGGCCTCTAATCTCTCAAGGCATTCCTTGGTCTCCGATTCTTGGATGTCTCGAAGTCCGGAGGTAAGGTACTTTATTTTCTCTTCTTGATCTAAGGAAGCTTGTGCCAAACTTTGGATCTGGGCTCTTAGGTCTTCCTCTAGTACCTTCTTGTCATGTGTTTCCTTTTCATACAATCTGGTTAACCTCCCGATTTCAGTAGCGGCATCTTCTAACCTTTGGTTATGGCAATCTAGATTGAAAGTTACACTCAAAAGTCCTTCAGTTGTACGCTTCTGTTTGAGACTCTCATTTTCCAATGCCTTTTGATCTCTCTCAATCTATTGGTCCTTTGACTCAAGTATGAGCTTCATCTACTTCTTTTCTATGGTCAAATTGAGGAGGTTGAGTTCTAGTTCTTCTTTTTCCCTCTGAGCTTGCTTTAGGGCACTCTTCAGATCGTCGATTTCTTCCAAGGATATAGGCATGACCTCTGACTTGTACTCTGGATCTATATCAAATGGCAGCTTGATATTTTGTACCTATCTCGGACCCATCTAGTGTAGAGTTCTCTTGCTATGGCATTCTTTCTTTCGGCTTTCATTTTATTAACCTTATTCCAAGCCCGGATGACCTTGTTGAGAAACCCTGGGTCATTTATACCCATGTCGTGGATGATCAAAGGTTGAAGTTGTTCGTCTGAAGGTATGTCTTCCAAAGGATACCCCAACTGTCGTAGGGCCAAAGTAGGGTTGTAATTAATACAACCTCGAGATATGATCAACAAAACATTAGGAAAGTCCCCGCAGCTAATAGTGATATCACCAATATCCAGCTTCCTTGCATACCATAATATCGAGTTTGCAGTGAGAGACCTTAATTTCTGAGGCCACTCGCGTTTGGTCAAGTTTTGAATCATATAGTCGTCTTTGTAAAGATGGGTCATGAACCAGGTATACAAAAGTGGAATGCAACAATTTAAAGTTCCTTTTCTCTTTTCATACATAGCATGCAGTGTGACATAGAATACGGTGGGGACTTAGCCTCACGGCCGTCCGATAGTGATCGATGGGACAAAATTGAAGGTGCATGGTATTACCGTAGGCGTGAGCATATGGAATAGATCATAACAACACATTTTGTTTTATATCGTTTTTAATTTCATTCTTCATTTTATTACAACCTTTCTCTCTCTCTCTCTCTCTCTCTCTCTCTCTCTCTCTCGGATCAACCACAAACCCTTATCCCCTTTTCTTCTATCTTCCAAACCCTAACCCTAAACTCTCCATAGAGGCGCCCTAAATCAATAAATAGAACCAACAAGAAGCCATGTTATCTTACCCATTTCGCGTTTCCATATCCTGATTTTTGCTTCCAGTCGATTAGGTTCTAATCATCTTCCCTTTTGCGGGTTTCGGTAAAGCTCGGAGTTGGTGATGGTGTGAAGAGAATTTCAGCGACTGAGCGGTTACGCGATTAGGGTTTCAGATATTGAAACCCTAATCTCCTCTTTTTCGATCTTCATCAACAAGGGTTTATTCTTCGTCACAGGAACACCTTTCTTCTTTCTGTCCTTTTCCATAAAATCCTCCCCTCCTGTCTTTTTCTAGTTAGTATTTATAGGGTTAGCATTTAGGGCTTTGTAGAAATTGTTGTTACAAAATTGCTATCTTAGATTAGGGACTTAGATTTAGGGATTTGAACATTATGTAATTGATTCAGTATGACTGTAATATGAGATTTGATTTAGTTTCATTTAGATCGGATTGGATTTTGTAAAAAAATGATGATTCTGTATAACTCTATTTTGAACTGTAGAAATTTCGGGCTTTTGGACTGTCAAGATTTGATTTAGTATATTTTTTAGATTTGTATAGTAAACGTTAATTTGATTGAAACACACGTATTTCTGGCTTTGATTGAAACAATATTTGTTCTTTTTTTTAACCAATTTGGGCTTTGCATTGTAAGTTTCTTATTTTTTTTTTGTTTTATCCAGCATGTGTCCTAATGGTTTGGGCCTGATCAATGTTTTCTGTCCA
Source organism: Vicia faba (assembly GCA_948472305.1). Lineage (NCBI taxonomy): Eukaryota > Viridiplantae > Streptophyta > Magnoliopsida > Fabales > Fabaceae > Vicia > Vicia faba. The sequence goes on from OX451740.1 coordinate 343,144,615, forward strand.
GCCCAACAACGTAAAGAACAATACATTTTTTCGTTATTGCCAACAACACTATTTGATGTAAACTGGGCCTTATCTTCCTAAAAAAATTGGATCTAACAAATCCTTTTTTCAAACCAACAACTCTTTAATAAATTATACAAAAAATCTAATAGTTAAGTTAAAAAAATATTTTAATAATAAATAATAAAATGATTATAAAAAGGATTTTTAATAATAACAGAAAAAGTTTAATAATATTGTTTTTTTTCTTTTATAAAAATAAAACAGTAATAACAAAAAAAACTGACAAATGGGCTAATAACAATCTTAACGGACCTGCAATTCCATATTCATACCTCCCTCCCTACTTTTTAATAACCAAAAACGAAAATAGACAAAAATGAAATTCGATGGGCCTTTAATTTAAAGTTTCACCTCCTCTTTTTATTAACACCAACAAAGCTCTATTGGGCTTTATATAATTAAGAACTTAATTTCTTTTTGAAGTATGGTTCTAATATTCGAACCTCATGGACCATTGGCCAACCTACTTCGTAAATGGGTCCATAGGTATGTGGGTCTCTCTTATTTAGAAAGTCTCACTCCCTTAAATTAAGACACACTCTTCTGTTGACTTGGATTCTTAAAAATGGACCATGAGATATTGATGGATCATTTTCAATTAAAAACTTTTTCTTCCATCTTTAGCCTTGAAAATATGATCATGAAAGTAGGACAAATTTAGAATACGACAAATAAATTCGCTTTGATCCAAATGGGACAATGATCAGAAAATATCTACTCCCCACCATTTTTCCATCAACCTTCCAATCTTCAGCCAACTCATATGATAATAAGAATCAATCTAACCTACTCATCACCTTGCCACTAACATTAAATCAAGTGAACTTGTTCCCCATCATAGGTAGATCAATCAACTCAATTTCCTCAATAAAAATTATTAAACTCAAGAATTTCACCACAATTCACATTTGATGACGACCCCTTCCTCTCTCCCTCCTTCTTAATAGCCTTGAAATCTCCACTAATGCACCACATATCACCCACAAAGTTCCTTTTGTAATAGATTATATCTTTCCACGACTTTCTCTTCAAAAGAAAGGAACAAGAGGAATACACATTAACATTAACATAGCAAGTGTACGAAGAGATAAAGCAAGAAAATTTAGAAAATACCAATTTGTTCTTTGATTGAATAAAAATCAACCAGTTAAAGTTTTTCAAAAAAACTAAACATTAGTGATACTTTTCTTTTTCTCATTTTAGACTAATTGACATTAGTTATTATCCATAAAAAAAATCTAGATTAAGACCTAAAACAAAATATTTGTATATAATTAAATTAGAAAATAATATAATATAACTTCATTTAAAAATTTTAAAGGTAAATTAGTTTTTTTATTTCTTTTTCTAAGATACCAAACACATCAATGTGTATTGTTTAAGACTTAATTTAGAACTTATTCTTATTTTTTTCTTGCTTTCTTGACAATTTAATAAAAGTGTCAATGAAGAAAATTTTCTAAAAATAACAAATCAAAATAATGAAATTAGTATCAAAGATTTTTAAAGAAGGTTAGACATGAAATGTTTAGCATCAAATTAAGGGAAGTTAACCTAATGGTTCAAGTTAAGTAGTCGAACACTTTATTAAGTAATAGTTCTAATATTCTACCAGTTAATTTGACAATTAATTTTTCTAGATAAATAAAGTAAAATTGAGGAAACAAATTTTTTATGGACTGAAAAATCAACATTATCCAAAAAATATATATCTTACAATCAATATAATGTAGTGTTATACCAAAAGGTTTAATATTGATAAAACATAATATTTTTACATCTTAAAAGCATATTATATAATATTCTCATACCAAAAAGTATCCACTATTATGCAGTATCCTATAACACGTAGCTTGGTAATGGACGAACAATGGTAAGCAAGTAACAAAATGAACTTTGAATATGAGTGTTGTATCTTAAAATTCGCTCTCTTTATTTTAACTCTCTAATAGACGTATACTGTATTATCTTATATATATATATATATATATATATATATATATATATATATATATATATATATATATATATATATATATATATATATATATATATATATATATATATATATATATATATATATATATATATATATATATATATATATATATATATATATATATATATATATATATATATATATATATATATATATATATATATATATATATATATATATATATATATATATATATATATATATATATATATATATATATATATATATATATATATATATATATATATATATATATATATATATATATATATATATAGGGTTTATACTCATGGAATCAAGGATTTTCTCTGTGAAAAGAACTGTGAAAGATGATTGTTTCGTTAAGTAGCACTATGAAGCAAAACACAGGATTTTCGAAGTTTAAATGCATTATGCACGTGTTCCAAGCTATTTAATCAACAATTAATCAAGTCATCATCATATCAAGCTCTCATGTAGTTTCTCTTTTGATGCAAGTGTTCTTTGTCTGGTATCTTTGAGTTCGCTTTTGAAGCAAGCGTTCTTTGTCTGGTATCTTCGAGTTTGCTTTTGATCCAGGTGTTCTCTGTAGAAGTCTATATGTGGTTAGTCTTCTTTTTTCCTCTGTGAGTTCGTTTTTGATGCAAGTGTTCTATGTCCGATGCCTTTGAGCTCGCTGTTAATGCAAGCGTTCTCAGTCTGGTACCTTTGAATTCTCCTTTTATTCAGGTGTTCTATATGGGAGTCTATCTGCGTTTAGTATTTCTTTTCCTCCGTGAGTTCACATTTGATGCAAGAGCTCTCTGTCTGATGTCTTTAAGTTCACTTTTGATGTAAGCGTTCTCTGTTCGATGTATTTGATTTTGCTTTGGACGCAAGTGTTCTCTGTCTGATGCCTTTGAGCTTAATTTTGATGCAAGCGTTCTCTGTCTGGTATCTTTGAGTTCACCTTTGATTCAGGTGTTCTTTGTGGGAGTCTACCTACGGTTAGTCTTCTTTATTCCCTGTGAGTTTGCTTTTGATGCAAGCATTCTATGTCCGATGTCTTTGGGTTCGCTTTTGATGCAAGCGTTCTCTGTTCGATGTCTTTGAGTTTTCTTTTGATGCAAGCATTCTCTGTTCGATGTCTTTGAGTTCACTTTTGATGCAAGCTTTCCCTGTCCGATATCTTTGAGTTCTCTTTTAATGCAAGCGTTCTCTATTCGATGTCTTTGAGTTTGCTTTTGATGCAAATGTTCTCTATCTAATGTCTTTGGGTTCGCTTTTGATGCAAGTGTTCTCTGTCTGATGTCTTTGAGTTTGCTTTTGATGCAAACATTCTCTGTCTGATGTCTTTGGATTCATTTTTGATGCAAGTGTTCTCTATTCGATGTTTTTGAGTTTGCTTTTGATGCAAGCGTTATCTGTCTAATATCTTTGAGTTTGCCTTTGATTCAGGTGTTCTCAATTAGTTAAACTTATATATGTCTAATTCTGGTTGGGCATGTACTCCTTTCTTGTATGTTTCTAATCCAGACCCGACATACACTTCCTGAGAACCACCTTTCACTAAAAGAAAAAAATAGAAAATATAGAAAACCAAAAATAATTGATACCCGACTATCTTCAGAGTGCAAATTTTATGGTTTTATTCAGTATTCAATCCTCTTTTACCTTGATTGTTCGAAAGGCTACCGCCAATCGCACCCTCTGGTTAAAGAAGATTAAATAGGGGCAGCTGTTGCACCCTAAAATTCGCCCTCTTCATTTTAACCCTAATTGGCTTATACTTTATCATCATATGCATACATACATAGGGTCTATACTCACGGAATCAAGGGTTTTCTTTGTGAAGAGAACTACGAAAGATGACTGTTTTGTTAAGCAGTACTTTGGAGCAAAACTCATGATTTTCCAAGTTTAAATAAATTTCGCACGTGTTCCGGGATATTCAATTAGCAATTAATCAAGTCATCATCATATCAAGCTCTAATATGTTCCAACATGCCTTGAATTGCACAAAAAGTCAAGCGTTTCAATCAATTTGAGAGAATGTAGACAAAAATTCAATATTTTGCGGTTCAAGTTCAAAATCCATAACTTGAGACCGGAAAATAGTTTGAGAATGGTTCTTTAGTCTTTAGAATTTTCTTGAGATCTTCTCAAAATTATCTGTTCAGGTCGAAGGATAATTTTGTGAGGGAGATCTTCAAAAGCGCATAATACCTAAAATCTTGCACACTATACAGTGGATTTGCTTGTTTGCTGGTTTCCAAATGCTTAAAAATTTGTAACTTCTGACCAAAAAATCATCTCTGAGTGGATTTTGGAACATTTGAACGGTCTTGTTATTTTCTTCAATTTTCGTGTTTGGCTCGGAAGCCGATTCAGTGAGGAAGATCCCCAGATTTGCAAATACTCTGAGATTGGTACCCTGAAACAGTGTGCAAATCCACTGTTTATCGGATGTTAAAAAATTCAAAACTTTCGCCCGGTTCGACGTTATTGATTGGTTCTTTGGGCATAAAATTTGTCTTCATATTGTCTTAAATGTGTATGCTCGGGTCAGAAGTTAATTCTTTGAAGAAGATCATCGAAAGTGCGAATTACCTGAGAAAATTGCACCCCAAAAGGGTTTTTCTACCGAACTGTTTTCTGATATTGTAAAATTCATAAATTTCTCAGATTTTATCGGTTCTGGATGATTCTTTAAGCATGAGATCAAAATTTTGTTAGCTACAACTTTGCTTCAGGTCTTGAGTTCATATTGTGCTCTGAAGGCTTAAGTTTATGGGTCGCTTCCTAAAGTGCGCATGAAAATAAGCTGGAATTTCAATGCGGCCAAAAAGTCCACCGTTTCTCGTCATACGAAAAATCATTACTCTCTCAATTTTTATTGTATCGGGGTAATTATTTCGACACGACGTCACAAATTTTTTCATCGACGATTTTCTTTCAGGTTTCGCGTCAAGATTCTATTTCGAAAGTCACAAGCTTGTGGTTTGTTTATCAAACAATACATAAAATAAGCTGAAAATTCTGCACAAAGAGTTTTCTGTCAATCGTTTCTCACCATTCGAAGAATCATAAATAACTCAGTTTTTATTGTATTGGAGCGATTCTTTCGGCACTTCGTCACAAATTTCGTCATCGACGATTTTGTTTCAGATTTCGCATTAGGATTCTGCACCGAATTTTGTGAGTTTTTGTTTGTTCTCGAGCTGTGCACCAAAATAAGTCGAAAATTTCTGCATTTGTCAAAAATACAGAAGTCAAACAAGACTTAGGGCATTTTGTATATATTCTTGAAACTCAAATTAGAGTGGACTATTCCCTCATTCTACAAAAATCACATTGAAAACTCTCAAAGTTCTGTCTATCATCTCAATCAAGAACACAAGAACAAATTCAATATCTCAACTCCCTTCCTCCTCCGCATAAGCCGATCGTACCTCCCTCCTCATCGCCGACCATCACACTACCAGACAACTCCTCCAATTGATCTACTCCGACGACCTGGCCAACTCGCTAGCTCCCTTCGATCTCACGTGATTTCAATGCTACCTCCTCCCTCCGTCAACTTTTTCGGCGGGCCTACTCCCTCTGCCGATTTTCTCCCTCCGTCCGACTTCTTCTCCCGATCAATTTTATGGATCTTCCTCTTTGTATATTTCAGTAATCTCTTGATTTAAGTGCTTTTGGAATTAATTGATTTTGTAAGATAAGTTCTTATTTGATTTAAATGTGAATTGAACATTGATTTTGTGGAATTAAGTGATTATTGAGAGTGTTGATCATGAATAAGCTTGGAATTGGTTGAGTTTTGTGTTCAAATTGTGTGAATCTTGAATTTCGACGTGTTGATTTGTTAATTGTTGAATTCAACTGAATTTTGTGTTGATACATGAAGTGTTGATTTACATGAGTTGAACATTGATGTTGATGAGGTTGCGAATTATCATATTCGATTAATTGATTGGATTATTTTATAACATTTGATTCGATGCTTGGAAATTGTTACACTGATACCGGTTGGATGAATAATATTTGTTTGTGAATTTTGGTAGAGTTTTCATGTGTTGATATATAGACTTCTTGCATCAAAACAATGATTTCAAACTGATTTTTAACATGTATCGACACTTGATATAATGATGTCCGAAATTCACAATTATGCCATAAACTTTGATTTAATCATTGCACCTTGCATAATTGGTTTGCACTTGGTATTTGCTTGACATGTGTGGTGGTTTCAATTGATTTTAAACCGACTTTTGAAGCATCTCATGAACCAAATACATGCTAACTCGAATTTAATTTCACATGTACAATATGCTTTAATTCTAATTTGATGTGTGCATGGACATAATTGAGCGTTTAATGAACATTGATAATGAGTTTGGTTGGTTCCGATGCAATTTTTCGACTACTTCCATGTTTATATGTAGTGCTACTCGGATTTGTAAGTAAGCCTTGAAGCTTGTTTTTATTTTTGGTTGGCACACAAGTGAACTTGCTTTGGTTTATATTTGGCATATATGTGAAGATTGGTGGTTTTCAAATCGACTTTTTGCGCGATTCATGTTTTAATTCAAAATTGTCTGAAATTTGATTCCATATGTACCTTGTGATTTAAATCCAACCTAATGCATACTTGATCTTTTTATCGTGTTTGGTGGTTATCGATACCGAGTTTGATTGATTTTATGCTGAATTTTTGTGCACTTTCATGTGTTAATGTGTTGTTGCCCAGAAATTCATTTTAATGTTCCAATGAATGTTTGCATCTTATTTCTTCATGATTCGATCTTGATTAAATTTGTGATACGAATGCTTGATTCCTTTTATGCCTCCTTGTGATTTCTAACTCTTTTGTTGACTTATGCAAGTAATTTGAGAGAGCTTTCAATATGTTAACTAATTCTTGGTTATTCGATTGAAAAACATTTTATTCCACTTTATTTATGGATTCGAGTTGCTTCCAACGCGCTTGATTCTCATTCTATTAGATATATACTTTGCTTGTGTTTTTGTATGGATGTGTATTCTTGTGCAAGTTTGTTGATGTCGTGAGGATGTGTCTGATATACACTTCACATGTGATTTATTTTCACATTGTCAATGCTTTGGTTCCTATCTCGAGCACCTGATTTCTAATTATTTTGTTTGTTGATGCTGGCTTGCACAAACACTGTCAGGTTTCTTTGCTTTGACTGCACTTTGCTATGGACACTATTGTTTGTTTGGTATTGTTTCTGATGTTATTTTGATTCTGCAATGTATTTTCTTTTCCTTTCCATTAGAAGTAGGAATAGAGATGCATGACTGTGAGTCCCTACTTTAGGTGGGCAAATCTGTTTAAAGTCCTCAAAGGCGGCAATGTTTGTTGTGTTGAAAGTCCTCAAAAGAGGCCAAGTTTATGTTTGTTTTTATGCAAAAGACCTCGACAAAGGCAAATCCTATTCCCCTCCCATTTCCCGTTTACTTTGTGTTTACTATCAAATCAATAAGTGAAACAAAGGGCCCGCAATCGGCCTCCACACTTTCTATTTTGTGTCGTTCTTAACTCACATCATGCGTTGATTCTTTGAACCATGCTTATTCTTGTCCATTGAGTCAAATAAAGTGGAAAAGGGTTCGTAACCAACCCCCATACTTTGTCATTCATTTCGATGATGTTAGCTCACGTTTCTTTAAATGTTGACGCTTCGAGTTGTTACTCGATGTTGGGGCTTGAGCAAATTAATTGGAAAGAGTTCCTTACTCCCACTTTGAAATCCATTAGATTTTCTTTATTTGTTGCTAGCTCGCACTTGATCTTTGTTTTGGTTTTTTTATGACTTTGTTCGATTTCACTTGTGTTTGTGCCTTTCTTTAAACCATTGTATGCTCCCTTAGGATTTCTCGACTCATCTTTAAGTCGAAGTAGACATTAGAACTCCAAACCATACATGTTAACCTAGGTAGTTTTTCCCTTTCAAACTCAACTATAGGATCAATCATTGTATGATAACATTAGGGCTAGAGATAAATAGTTTCCCTTAGATGTTTTTCATTCCCTTTGTCATGATTAAAACTAAAACTCTTTTTTCTTAGAAAATTCTAAAACATCTTAATAAAGAAAGATGTGAATCGTATGCAGTTGAGTCTTGTGGGGTAGAGTGAATCGGTTTAGACTGAACCTCACTCTATTTTCACATTTGAACTTTTTTACGGTTCAAATTGCAAACCATTTTGCAATTAAGCAGAGAAATAGCGTGCGTCCCTCTAGTGGGATCCATTCGCTATTATCCCACAAAAACACTCAACCAATTCAAACTCTTTTGCCTTCGGGCCTTTCTTCGAAACTCTTAAAAGAATATATTAATTCTACTATGTGCAATACGATGCATAAATACCAAAAGGTCATATGGCACTATGTCTACTTGCTAGAGCACGAATGCAACATTATCCGCCTTCGGGCATTTTTCTTTTAATCATACCTCTTTAGGTAGAACATGTTAATTACTTCCTATGCCAACGCGTGAGTCTCCAAAGGTCGAGCTGTGGTAGAAAGCGAAATTAATATTATTCATAAAAAACACAAAACAAACAGATACTTTTGAGCCAGACTACGACGCTCTGATTCCTTAAAAGGGATACATAGGCATTTGGTCACAGGGCCTAAGTGAGAAAAACTTTGTAAGTAATCCTTTTTTTCCCCGTATTTTCTTTTGCATGCATTCCCTTTTTCATTTTTCCTTTAGATCGCAAGTGACCTGTAACCATTTTCATCATATTTTTGTTATTTGTCTGTTGATAATCAAGGTATTCTACATTGTTTTATGTCGTATTTTGCTTCTCTTTGAATGATTTCATGTTTCTTAAGTTTTCCCGCATTTTATACTTTCGTATGTTTTATTTCAAGTTATTTCCTGTTTTATGCTTCATTTGGTTGTTGCTACTGTTTCAGGATCAGGTGAAAGATCCAAGGAACTTGGGACAAGAAAAGTCAAGAAATCGGGAGTTTGAAGAAGTTTTTAGTAAGTTTCAGCAAGTCTAGCACTGCAACCCGTGTCACCGGACACGGGTTGGGTCAGACAAAGGAATGGATCAAGGGCCATAAACTAGAGTCTCAACACGGGCGCCCGTGTCAAGTGATATGGACCATGTCAGTTATCTTGAAGATTGGATTTTTTGAAGTGTTGTCTGGTGACCAACACGGCCACCCGTGTCACCTGACACGGGCCATGTTGGTTTGTACACTGATAATTTGTTATTTTTGTTTAACTTCCCTAAGTGTGACCCAGAAGGTCGTTTTGCACTTTTCAGACGGAGAACAAAATATTGTGACTACTTGAGGAAGTTTTAACGAAGGAAGCAGATTGTTTACGAGGGGGGCAAACCAATTGCTGAAGAAAGAATAAATCTCTCAAGGGTTTGGAGAACGGAGATCTTCAAGAGTTATTACGACTGAAGATCAAAGCCATCCTCTTATCTTGTAATGTCTAATCTTTTTATTGAATTTTATTTGAATACTATGAGAGGCTAAACCCTCAATGCTAGGGGTGTCCCTGATTTGTCATTGTAATGATACTGGTCTCTTTGTTTTATTCAACACAATAGGTTTTTTCCATCAATTTAATTATTCAGAATAATCTACTCTTTTTCCCTATCAGATCAATAGGGTTCCACTTTTCTTAACACATAGAGTTGGGCAGACGTGTTAAGGTTTTCTAGACAATTATATTATAGATGATTTCATCTAGTACTAGGGAAATCCTATAATAACCGGAAATTCTTTATAATTAAATGCTTGGCTTCATCACTTCTTTTAAATGGACATTGAAATTAGGATAGAAGTAAAATGTTTTTCACTAGAAACTTAAGCAAAGACAATATTAAGAACCAGTAGTTGATATTGATGAACTTGTTGAAAAGATCAAGAGTTAAAGTTATCATATGTAAAATCAAACACTTACCCCTAGCATGTTTGATCATATTGGTAAAAGTCATAATTTGCATTATTTTCATCCTTATAATTGTTGAAGTTATATCATAAACCAAACCAAACACAAGTTTTTGTTTAATTGAACCATAAGTTAAACTTGGTAATATACGCAGTCCTCAAGATCGATATCTGGGGAAATTCCCTATCATTACTACTTAGGAAAAAATAGTACACTTGCTATTTTCTCTAACAAGTTTTTGGTGTCATTGCCAAGGACTGCCGAGTATATTGAGTATAATTTAAGTTCAATTAGAATTTTGTTGCCCCTACAACTAAAATTTTTTTCTGTAATTTTTATAATTTTTTTGTTATTACTGATTTTTTCTAACCTTTGCATGCGAGGAAAACCCTCAGCTGAATTTGCTTTTGATATACAGACTCAGGTTCCGAATCAGAACCCGAAACTATGGGTGAAAACCTACTACCACCAGAGATAATTCTTGGAGATTACAGAGGAGAAAATGCTTCAGTAGGTCGGTTGACTATTATGAATCAACCAATTACTGTTGTAAACCTTCAGCTTCACCCTTCAATAATCCGACAATTTGAGAACAAATCTTTCACCGGAAGGATCAATGAAGATGCCAACAAACACTTACAGAGATTCCTCACCATGAGACCTACTTTGAAAATTGAGGGGCACTCCGAAGAGGCAAAGAAATTGATAATGTTTCCTCTCACGCTGTCTGAAGATGTTGAAGAGTGGTTTTACTCATTGCCTGCTGGAAGTATCACCACTTGGGAACAAATTGAGAAGACTTTTCTTGATGAATACTTTTCTGCTTCTGTTTACATTCGCAATAGATATGACATTGTGAATTTTAATCAGAAAGACAGATAGTCATTGGGTGATGCCTATAATAAATTCAACATGTTGTTTGTAGCTTGTCCAACTCACAACATGGACCAAACAGAACAAATGCATATGTTTGTGAATGGCCTCAAAATGAAGACAAAGTAGCTTATTGATACAGATGTCAGTGGCTCATCTAACTTTACAATAGCCACTGGTGTGAAGAAGATTATTGAAGACATTGCTGCAAATGAGCATCAAGAGCTATATGAAAGGGTTGTAAGAAAAACAGAGGGAGTGATTGATTTGAAGTTGGAAGTGAATAAGAAACTAAAAATTGAAGAGGCTATTGCTGCAGAAGTGAAGAAAAAGATGAAAGCAATGAACATGGGTACTCAAAAAGTAGCTGAAGTTCAATAGGCACACAAGGCAGGTTGTGAAATATATAGTGGACCACACATGATTGTCCATTGTCTTGCAACTCCAGAACAAATTGAGGAGATAAAATTTTTGAAGCAAAATAATCCATATTGTAACACCTATAATCCTGGGTGGAAGAATCATTCTAACTTCTCTTGGAAAGATCAGCAGTAACAAGCTCCACAAAAATCAGAATGGGAGGTGGCTATTGAAAAGATGGTTGCCCACACCTCTCAATTTCAAGAAGAGACAAGGAGTAATTAAAGTAATACCACAACTACAATAAAAAAATTGGAAGTTCAAATGGGACAATTTGCACAACAGGTAGCGATGCAAGCAAAAGATCAGAAAATCATGAGAAGTAGAAAGATGAGGTAAAATTTGATGATAGTATCATAGAAGTAGATCTGGAAGTGAGAGAGAACAAGAGAAAACAAGAAGAAGTAATATCACCTGTGAAGCCAGTTGAAAAGAAAACTAAACCAGAAATCAAGTTGCCGTATCCATCTCGAGTTGCAAAGAAAGACACAAAAGAGAAAGAGTTTGATAAATTTGTCTAGTTGTTCAAAAAGCTAGAGATAAATATACCATTATTTGAAGCACTCGAGAAAATACCTTTGTATCAGAAATTCATGAAGGAGGTATTATAAAAGAAGAGATCAATAAAATATGGATTAGTACCATGTGATAAAAAATTGTGCGTAATTGCACCCGAGAGGAAAATACCTGTCAAGCAGAAGAATCTGGGGTTAGATGCAATACCATGCACCATAAAAGACATAATTTTCAAGAGGGTTCTGGTTGATTTTGGCTCTAGTGTGAGTTTAATGCCATTATCAATTTTCAATAAGCTTGGTATTTAGAAGATAAGCGGGAGTGGGACAAAAATGAAATTTGTTGATCACACCGTCAAGCAGACATATGGGATAGCTGAAGATGTATTAGGAGAAATTGACAATTTTGTTTTTCCAGTAGATTTCCAGATCATGGACATTCCTGAAGATGAAGAGACTCCTATCATTCTTGGTCGACCATTTATGCTGACTAGTCGATTCAACTTTGATATCGAGACAAGTAATCTGACACTGAAATCATTTGATGAAGAGATAATTTTGAAGGTGTTGTTGATTAAAAAGCAGGGTACTGGTGAAAAGAATCAAGCTTCAGCTGGTATGATGAAATTAGTAGGAGATATAAAAATTTAAAATCACCCCCAGAAAAAGTCTCCAGCATAAGCTCTTAGACGACATCAACAAAAACTTCTAAGTTCAGCCCAAAAGTCAAGAAGAGAAAGAAAAGGAAACTCAAAGGTGAGAAGATGAAAGTTGGAAGGGACTGGAAGTACAAAGTGGTCAATGTTTTTGATCTAGATGAGTTTTGGGTTGCGGAAAGGACAGAAACAAGGCGTGGAAGAGGAATTACCCCCCATAAAGGGGATGAACTATCGAGCTATGCGACATTAAACAAAGCGCTTCATGGGAGGCAACCCTCGCGTTTTAATTATAACATTTGTCTTTGTTTTGTCATATTTTTGTTGTATTTGTGTAGCTAATCACAATGTATTGCAAAGGAACCAAGAACGCAAAAAGGGAGTTTATAGAGAGAGAGAGAGAGGAGAAAATTCTGCAAAAGAGGAAACAAATTTCTCACAAAAATATGACACACAACATAGTCGGTTGTGTCATACTCACTAAAGGAAATGTGTGCAAGTGAAAAAATGGGAACACTCAGACTTGCAACACGGTAGGCCGTGTCATTCTTACTGAAGCTATTTCGGGAAAAAAAATTTTGGGAACTCAGACATGCGACACGGTCGGCCGTGTCACCGGACACGGCCCGTGTTAGACTTACGAACTTTGATTTTTTTTTTATTTCTTGTTTTTTATGGACCCCACCTGGTTTTAGAACACTTCTCCTCATCTTTCCACCCATTATTTCTGATTCTCACTCTCTCTTCTACCCAAACCCTATTTTCTACATAGCCTTCACCACAAAAAGCTTCAATTTTCACCATTAAAAAGCTTCAAAACCCCCATCCACCTTCACAAAAGCTTCTCCGAATTACCTCCTCTACCACATACCGGTAGCTTTTCACTAATTTATCAATTTTAGTTTTCTTTTATTTTCAGGTTCCCAAAATGCCCTTGTGATACGGTGGGTAGCTTTTCACTAATTTATCAATTTTAGTTTTCTTTTATTTTCAGGTTCCCAAAATGCCCCTGTGATATGATGGGAGAACTGACTTGATTATTTTGCGTTTGATCGCAAATGTTGCGGTTAGCAAGAATCGCCACCGACTTTTCTTTTATCCAAAAGGAAAAGTGAAAAAGCACAGGAAAGACCTTTGAGATTGTTTCTTGAGTTCGGGGGGTAGATTATGAAAAGGGAAGGTATTAGCACCCTTTTCATCCATGGTTTTCTATGGGCTCTTAGTTACTTGCTATATCATTTGCTTTTGTTTGAAATTGTGCTTCGTGTGGTTTTGGAAGTATTTTGTAAAAAGAGGCCTTTGTTTAGGCAATCTTTGTAATGATTCTCATTCGTAAGAATATATACAAAGATGTTTATCTTTTTTGAAAATGTTTTTAATGTTTGTTAGATGTTTGGAAATGTGTGTGTTTGTTTTTGAAAATAGCAAGGATATTTATTTGAAATGGAGCAAGTAACTAAAAGCAATCTACCTACTCAAATATCTTTCTTGTTCATTTTCTTTTCCTTTGATATTGTTGTCTTACCATTGATTTGGTAAGCAACACTGTCTTTGGATGTAAAAGGGACAGGCGTGGGTCATCATATAGCCATGATTAGCAATGTTGTAAGGTATCTTAGCATTTTTTGAGGGACTAAGATCATTTTTGTAAGGCAACTTTGAATAGCGTCATCGAGGGACTATGATCTTGTTTTTGTTTGTTTTGCTAAGATACCTTACATGCATAATAAGGACATTTTTGTATAAGGCAACCAAGTGGAGTAACCCTAAGGGTGCTTGTGTGCAAGTGTGCTATTTTCATGCTTGATTTTTGTCTTGAATTAGGGTTTTCTATTTGATTGGTTTCATCTTGCCATACAAACCCTAATTACTTAGCATATTACATAAAAGCGATAAATTGCGAAATTTAAAGATTACTACGCTATTACAACACTTTGTGGGAGGGGGATATACAATTTATGAATGGGGATTGCAATAATATAAACCTAATTTATTTATTACAACCAAATTTAATTTGTACAAATATTGGAATAAATAATATACAAGATAAATTAAATATGCAAAGATAAGTAAATGCAAAAGAAGGTTTTGTTTGGTTTTTTATGTGAAAAAGTTTTAACCTAAACCTAATAAATAAATCAAGATTAAACTCAAATTAATTAGGAAAGGAAATTATTTTTAGAAAGGATTTTGATTAAACTCTAATTCTATTTTATTAAAAGGAAATAAATTTCTTTAAGAAAAGGTAAGTATTTTTATATTTTTATCTTGAAAATAAAATATGGCATTATGAGATATTTTTAGTCTTTTTATATTAAAATAATATGCTTAATGGGTGTGAAGAAAAAATAAATAAACATTAAACTAATTCTAAATTAATTTACAAAGTTATTTAAGAAAAATAGATAATATATATAACTAAAGAAAATATTTTTTATTGAGAAAAATGAAATAAAATAAGTCAAAATAAAATCTATCATTTTTATAGTTTTTGTGATTTTTAATCTTAATAAAATATATTTAATTAAAATAAAATAAAAGGTAAAATAAATAAACAAAATTAATATGGGCCAGAGGTGCTGCAAGCAAATAGGAGGCAGGAAGTTAGCAAAAAAATACAAGGCCCAAAGTCCAGAAGCCCACGCTGCGAAAACAACAAAAAAGGTGGAAAAAATATGGAAAATTGCAAAAGGCATCGCGAGGAGGCTCGAACCCATGACCTCTAGCATTTTTGTGCACTGCCTTACCACTGGGGTGGCTGTACATCCGTTAATATAAACAAAAGCACAAATATATATTAGAAAACGCCTCCTGAAGGCAACTTCATCTTCAACCTTGAGCCATGGCCGGACCACCTGTATCTCTCTCATTTCTCCATAAAAATGGAAAGTCCAAACATGAAAGTTATAGTATTTCTTCCCACGAGTTCAACCATGTAATTCATGTAAACTAAAAGTCAAAGATTAAAGCTAATTTTACTGGCCCTAATTTGAAACCTAATTCTTACAGAAATTTCAAATGCAAAATTCTCTATACACAATGAATATAAATGAAAACTATGAACATGGTTGACTTTAGTGCAAGGATATCTATATTTTGTTTTCACAAATCAAGACCAAATGATGCTTGTATGAAGAGATAGAAGTTTTAGTTTTTACCTCTTTCGGTTGAGATCGTGAATGGAGTTTGAGCATGTTTTGAGAAGGCTTGAGGATCTGTTTAGCTTTCTTGGACCTCCCTGAGTGTATCCCAATCCTTACTTGGTCTTGAAAGTCTCTGAATCTCCCTACTCAAGTCAACCTGCAAGCTTGAAATTTGAAAATGGTGGATGGAGGAGGAGGAGTTACAGTGAGGGAACAGGGGTCTAGAACACTTAAATATGATGTATATTAAGTGTTTAGGTGGTTAAAACTCAAAACGCACGAGTGGTTTTTGATATTGCTATGTAAGGTGCAAAACTGCAAGTTATGGTAGATTTTCAGTGGTAGAGTGTTTGAGAGAGTTTCTGAGCTTAGCATCCGTGTTATAGGTTGCAATACCTTTGTGTATAAGTATAGAAAAGGTTTTTGATCAATTCCACACCAGGTTTCTGAGTTATAGCCTTTTGGCTCTATAACTTGCTTTTGAAGGAAAGTGAGGAGACAAGTCCCTAAGTTTTTGTACAAGCCTGATCTGAGTTGGTAGGGGTTTTAGACACATTGCTTTTGGTTTATAGGGTTTGTGTGTGCAGAAAGAACAAGTGCAAAGCTCAAGGAGTTGACAATTGCAAAAGTTGTGCTTTATCAAAATGGAAATGACAACTTTGTGCCATAAATGGAATTGTAGCTTGGACAAAGACTCTAATGCTTGGATTAAAGCTCTATCAGCTTTGTAAACATTTAATTATGGAGTGAGAAACATGTTTTAGGCCTGCAAAGCAAAGATTATGCAGCCTAGGCTTGAATTTGAATTTTGGTTCATCATGAAATGGCTTGAAATCAAAGTGAGAAATTGTCAACTTCATCTCTTCGATTCTCCCTACTCAAGAATGATCTCAATGTGTTCTTGGATATTTTGGAAAGCTTGCAATATTCTCTACAACTCATATTTGAATTTCTTTCAAAGATTTCCCTTGGAACTATGTTAAAAATTGGCATGAAGTTAGGTCAAAAACCTGCCTAGCTAGGGCAAAATTTCACTAAGTTATTTTAGTTCATGAGCATGTATTCACAAAATTATATCTTGAGATCCAAGCATCTTTAGGAGAAATTGTGTGAAGAAAAGTTGGATATTTCATTGAGATCTACAACTTTCATGTTTGGAACTTTCTTTGAATAATCTTGTATCATGGTGAAAATTTGGCTTAAAGTTGAGAAAAAAACAAGAAATTTTCTATACTTAGAAAATTTTCTAAGTTAAAAATTTCAACCTTTCAAAACCAAAATTTAAACCCTTGCTTTCTTGATGAAAAAGTTTCACATTTTTACATGTTTTGATGAATTATGATCTTTGGCACTTGATTTTGACCAAAAAGTCAAAGTTTGACTTTTTAGTATACAATTGACTTTTAATCAGTTGACTGAAAATTCATCTGTCAATCCAATGAATTTGTAATGTTTTGAACCATGTAATTAGGTCAAGATGATGCAATTGAACTCTTAAAATCATGCTCTAAACCAATTGGTCATTTGCTAGGTCAAAAATCAGAAATTGCCCCTTCTCAGTCAAAAACCCTAATTTTGACCATTTTACCCTTTTGATGATTTGATCAAATTTCTTGAGGAATTATGGTCCAAACTTGATCAAATGATACATATGAGTTTATAATATTGACGTGGGTCAAAAATTGTGAAGTTTGACTGTAAATTGGCCATGGTTGACTTTTTCCCCAATACAGCTGATTTTTAGGTCAACTGTCCAATTGACTGATCAAAAGTGTGATTCAAGACTTGAAACTTGACATGAGTAATCTTAGGGGTCCATAATGATACTTTAAATTCATATGAGGCATTGATAGTCCAAAAATACTTGTGCAATTTCAAACCCTAATTTTGGTCATCAGTGCATGAGGAGGTGTCCTGAGCTGATCAAACCCTAATCCAGTCTTGAGTCAAAGAGATCTTATGAGAAAATTCTTGATAAGTGAGAGGGAAAATTTTGGGGTACAACAGCTTCCCTTGTTCAATCTTCTTAAACCTGAAGAGTTAGATTGGCGAGTTTTGCCATTCGCGACTCGAAGGTGGAAGATGATTGGACACTAGAATGCCCAGAAATTTGCACTCGATGATGTGATGGTTGAGCGAATGGGCTTAAAGATGCCACCTAGAGAGGTGATAGAAAATTGTTGGATATGGGATTAAAGATGCAATCCAAAATTGATCGTTGAATTGTAATTTGTAAGTTGAAAGAATGAGTGTTAGAATGGCGTCCGTGTCTAGAGCGTATCTGAACTGTATCTGGGAGTCGAGTTCGAATGAACATCAGAATGGAATCCCTGTCTGGAGCGTATCTGATCGATGTTGGAAAATTAAACCTGAATGAGTATCAGAATGACATCCATGTTTGGAGCGTATTTGTGTTGTATCTTGAAAACCTTGTTTGAATGAACATCAGAATGGCCTCCGTGTTTGGAGTGTATCTGTATTGTATTTAAAAGTCGAATCTAAATGAGCGTCAGAATGGAATCCGTGTCTGGAGCGTATCTGAAATGTATCAAGAGGTTGAATCTGAATGAGTATCAGGATGGCATCCGTATCCGGAGCGTATCTGAATTATATCTGAGTTGAAATCTGAATGAGTATCAGGATGGCATCCATATCCAGAGCGTATCTGAACTGTATCAAGAGTTGAACATTGTTAATGGTAGCTGTTAATCTTATCCTGAAAAGGGTAAAATGTTAGCTAAAATGCAAAGTCATGTTGCATGAAATGTATGGTGTAATGTATTGGTGTAATCAATGTTTATGATAGATGGATGTAATGTATGCGTATGTGAGCTAATCTGCTGCATTGTTGTTGGATATGTAAGTCTCCATGTATTAAAGTCGAAGTATTGATGAATTTCTGTCGAGAGAAATAAACTATGTTGTAAGGGCAATGCCATGTACTGCTTGTAAAATCTTATTGGGGATTTCTTGAGAAATTTTGACGACTTTTGCTGGGGATTGATAACTGGGAGTTTTGTTCCGCTGGGGATTTAAATGACGTACTGCAGGGGATTACTTATGGAATAGCCTAGAGACATTTTCCTATTCTTTTAACCTATCAGTAATTATCTTTCCCATTTTGTTTACTTGTAAACAGTAATTATGTTCAAATGCATATGTTCAAAAATAAATCATTGGACGTTTTTGGAAACAAAACACAAGCGTAAAGAAAAGACAAATAGTTTTTGCACTTTCAAAGGGATATCTTTGTATTGACTTTGAGTAAATATTTTATACAAAGGCGACAAACATTCTAGTAAGAGAATGCTATCGTAAAACAAGAAAAAATTTGATACAAAGAAAGATAACTATGTGCAATAATCCCATGGGGTTCCCATTCTGCTATAGCTTTCGTATCTCTGAGCATTTTGTCTATTTGTTGCCTTGTCCGAAGATGATTGAATTGATCAAAACCTATGAGTTTGTCAGTGGAAGTCAAAGGTTATTTGTAAAGTGATCCTACGGGACATAGTCGTATGCCTTAATTCCCTAACTTTTTCCTGGACCGCCCTTTCGGGTTTTCAGTCCACCGGGAAACCTTTTTTGCCCAAGTCACCCTTTCGGGTTTTCAACTTGCCGGGTGTACAATTTTTTTTGTTTTATCCCTAACTTTTTCCCGAACCTTTTGGTTCGCCGGGATGCCCTGGTTTTTCCTAGGTATGTCAACCTAGCGGGTCTCTTATGTGTAGTATCTTTTGACTATGTCCGCGTTCGCAGGGTGTGGCAGGTCGTCGCCATCCATGGTGGTCAAGATCATTGCCCCACCTGAGAAAATGTTTTTGATTACAAATGGTCCTTCATAGGTAGGAGTCCATTTTCCCCTGGGATCACCTTGTGGCAAGATGATGCGTTTGATCACTAGATCTCCAACTTGATACACTTGGCGCCTGACTTTCTTGTTGAAAGCCTTGATCATCCGTTTTTGATACATTTGACCATGGAAAAGAGCAGCAAGTCTCTTCTCATCAATCAAGTTTAGTTGATCAAGTCGAGTCTGGATCCAATCGTCTTCTTTCAACCTTGCATCCTTCATAATCCTCAGAGAGGGGATCTGAACCTCGATAAGCAAGAAAACTTCCATGTTGTATACCAAAGAATAGGGTGTTTCCCCAGTTGATGTGCAAGCTGTGGTACGATACCCGTGGAGAGCGAATGGTAGCATCTCGTTCCAATCTTTGTATGTGACTGTCATTTTCTGTATGATCTTTTTAATGTTTTTATTTGCAGCTTCGACAACACCATTCATCTTTGGCCGATAGGGAGAAGAATTGTGATGCTGAATCTTGAATTGCTCACACAGTACGGTGATCATAGTGTTGTTAAGATTTGTACCATTATTAGTGATGATCCTTTCCGGGATACCTACCAGCAAATGAGATTTTGCTTGATGAAACGGGCAACAACATTCTTAATGATGGAAGCGAAAGAAGCTGCCTCCACCCATTTTGTAAAATAGTCAATGGCCACTAGGATGAAGCGGTGTCCATTGGAAGCTGTCGACTTGATTTCCCCAATCATATCAATCCCCCACATAGCAAAGGGCCAAGGAGTTGTCAAGACATTCAGAGGAACCGGAGGTGCATGCATCTGGTCAGCATAAATCTGGCATTTATGACAGGTTTGAGAGTGTTGATAGCAATCTGCTTCCATGGTAGACCAATAATAGCCTGCCCGTAGGATTTTCTTTGCCATCGTATGCCCACTGGAATGAGTACCAAAGGTTCCTTCATGCAATTCAACCATGATCCTTTCAGCCTCAACTTTATCTATGCACCGAAGCAACACAAAGTTATCATTGATTGAAGCTCCTTCTAGATATTCTTGAGCCTCGAGATACCTCTTGACTTCGTAAAACCAAGGCTGATCCACTACTTCTTCAGTATTAATCTCGTGACAGTGTGTTGGTTCATCCATTCGTTCGATGGTGATCTGAGGAGCCTCGTTATCCCAATTAAGTTTAAACATAGATGACATTGTGGCTAGAGAGTCTGCTAGCTGATTTTCTTCTTGCGGGAAATGCTCGAAGGTAATGGTCATTGAAGGCAACATGTAAGGATACCTTAGCATTTCGAAGGGACTATCATCATAAGATCATTTCTCGTAGGAAACTCGAGGGACAGTAAGGGACTATGATCTTTATGACGACTTTTAAATTGAGGGTCTTTGCTAAGATATCTCTATGTTCGAGGGACATGACCATTGTTTCTGAGGCAACAAATTGAGGTATACCCTAAGGGTGCAAGTGTGCAACAATGTTTGTTTCCAGATATCTTATCTTGCAATAAAATGGTCTAAGATTGATTGATTAAGCATACAAGCCTAGGTTGCTAACAATTATATACAAGCATAAGATATAAAAGCGAGAGAGTATAAAGAGTCCTATGCTATTACAAGGCTTTTGGGCAGATACATAAAGAATTGACTGAAAGTAAATTTGCGGAAACAATAAACCCTAATTAATCTATTACAAACCGGGCGCAGTTACATCAATAATAAAAAATAATCGTACAACAAAAGTAATTACGCGCGAGAATAAAAACTTGGAAAAAAGTTCAAAACCCTAAAAAATCTAATTTTGCTCATTGAAAAATATTTTTTGATTTTTTGTGAAAAAGATTTGAATTTAACCTAATTTTTCTAATCAATTTTAATTAATGAAGAATAAATTAAGGTTAATGGAAATAATTAATTTGCCAAATTAATTTATTAAAAAAAAGAACTAAGTCCTATTTTTTTGTGATTTTGATTTTATGATTTTTATGAAAAAAATTGATTTAAAATAAATAAAGCAATTGGAATAATTAAATAAAAAAGAATTAAATAAAGAAAGAAAGGGATGGGCCAGAGCGGGTGCAAACCCAAATTGAAGGGTTGCATGCTGAAATTCTGTCTAAAAAGCCCAATCCAATGGCCCAGCACAGCGCTGGATTCGGTGTGATTATACTAGGAATGTCCATCATGAGCTACAGCCTGGAAGCGTTAGATTTGGGCAAGGATGGTCCAATGGTGATGGATCTTGAGGCCTATGGTGTTCGCGCTTGGAAAGAGACCATTGAATCTACAGATAAATGTTAAGAAAAATATTATGTAAGAGGCGGGGATCGAACCCTTGACCTCCTACACGCGCGCGCCCTGAAACCCTTCGCTTGTACCACTGAGCCAGCTTGCTATTTGTTGATATAAACAAACAACATATAATATATTTAATAATGAGTCAGTGTTATAAGAAAAAGCGCGCGCCATTCAAACTGGCCACTCAGGTTTTGACACACCTTCATCTTCCTCGTTGGAACTGTCGTTTTAGACCCAGACCTGTACCTACAAACATGTCCATTTCTATAAACCTATATATCTCAAAAATCATAACCATGGAATAAAAATTAAATCCAAACCTATAGATCAACTGGGTTTGATCTCGTGAGTACAATGGTACTCATCTTTTGCTCTGATTTTGCCTGAAACGAAAAACCCTAAAAAGAATCTTGAAACCCTAACAATGGCATCCAATCAGATATGCATCAAAACACACAATTAATTATGCAAACATCTTCTAAATGATTATATAAGCATGGTTGTATATTTAGAAATCATTTATCATGCGTGTATTTCAAAAACCAATTTCAAGAACAAGAGCAAACCGCAATTGCTATATATGATGTTTCTGAATGTGTTGATGCATGGTAATGCTCCAGATAGCTCCCAAATACGCCCAGGAATGGATTGCAAGCCTTCAAAGTCCTTGAATCTCCTTGTATCTTAAAGTCAGATCACCACTTTTTGGTTAAAACTTGAGTTTTTTCCTCTCAATTCTACACGGCCAATCCTTGTTTTTATGCTTTGGAAATGTTGTCTATATATAATAGAAGCAATTAGGTTAACAAAATTGTATTCAATCTTTGCAAATTGTTGAAAAAGATTTGATTTTTTTGCCTTGTATGATATGTGTCTAAAACAAACAAAATAACGATCTTTTCCAATCAATTAGCCCTTGCACGAATTTTCCTGATTTTCTAGATGTTCATGGACTCATAATGTGCTCATAAAATCAAATCTTTGATTTTATTTGATTATTCCACTATTTAAATTGATTTATTTTGATTTAAATGAATAAAAAATCAAAATAAATAATAAAAATAATGAAATAATAGGTGGATAAGCTCAGGAGTCGTGGGCCATCTTAGGAACAAGTTTCAAACAAGAAAACATGGGCCCATTTGGAAAAAAAGTCATTTTGATCAATGTTGACTTCATGCACATTTCCAAAAATTGGTCAACTTTAGCAATGCACATCTCTCTCATTTTTAACCCTAAGAAGGTGTTCTTGGACTTTTTAGAAATCTTAGGATTTTCTATAAACAACCCTTTTGGTTTCATCTCAACTGGATCTTCCATGTTCATGTAAGGAGCTTTGACCCAAAAGGTGTTTTTGTTGACTTTTTTAAATGACCTATAATGTAGGAACTTGTATATTTTGATTGAGGAATTTCTTGACCTTGAGGGATGAAGATACATTGTAAGGAATTGGATTCTCTTCAAAATGAGCCTTGGTTGGAAAATTTCTGATAAAGTATGAGAAAGTTATGCTTGGTCAAAGTTTGGTTGACTTTTCCTATATAAACCCTAAATTGCCATTTTTGACTTTTGATGAGTTAGGAGCATTTCTTGAGGAATCATGATCAACCCTTGATCAAATGACGGATATCACCTCAAAATGTTGATGTTGACCAAAAATCTTGAAGTTTGACTGTATGTGGGTCACAGTTGACTTTTGACCTAGTATAGTTGATTTTCAGGCATTCGAGCAGTTGACTGAGCAAACTTCTTGTGCAAGGGATGAAACTTGGAATGGATGATCTTGAGGACATATTAGGTCAATGGAAACCATTTAGGACCCTTGGAACTCAAACATCTTGATGAGGAGTGAAACCCTAGTTTGAGGCTCATTGTCTTAGGAGGATGATTTGTCTGGTCAATCCTTAGTCAACTTGAGCAATTGAGGACTTCTAGGAGTATGTTTTGAGTAAAATGAGAGGGCAAATTTTGGGGTGTAACACAAACCAAACACAAGTTTTTGTTTAATTGAACCACAAGTTAAACTCGATAATATACATAGTCCTCGAGATCAATATCTGGGGAAATTCCCTATCATTACTACTTAGGAAAAAATAGTACACTTACTAATTTCTCTACCAGCAAGCTTTATATTAGAATACACCATTTGATTAGAACAACAAGAGTGGATCCCATGCAGTACCACAGACGTGAGGGGTCCTAATACCTTCCCCTTGTGTAATTGAATCCCTTACTAGTATCTCTCGGTCGCAAGACCTTGATTTCACCCTTCTCAAGTTTAGTCGATGTTTACCTTTACCTTCCAGTGGGATAAAAATGTTCGATGGCGACTTCATTGATTTTATTTCGATGATTTTTCTGCCGGTTGTTTTAGTTAGCAACTTCACTGGGGACAAGATTGATCGAATGTTGATCCATCCTAGAGTCAGTCCTAGATTTTGTTGTTTTGTTTTTCATTGGGTGTTTATCTTTATGCTTTAGAGCCTGTTCATTTGTATATGTTTGAGCATATGCATGCAATGCATTTTTATCGCTTTCCATATACTGGTTATATCTGTTGTGCTAGCTCTGTTGGTTTTCCATGTTGGATGGGTGTTACTATTGAGGTAAAAGGCCCAGTATCCAGGCCAGAGTTGTAAACCACTAGGAACACATAGGAATAGAGTGGAGTCATGACTACTACTGGACATAGGTCCTCGCTAGTGCGATCATGTGTGCCATGCTCATACGAGGTCCAAGCGGGGAGCTATCTATATCATGTAGGTGTTATGATGATAGTTTCTCTAGGAGGAGTCACGACTTTGAGTTACCATTAACCTTACCCTGACCTAGTCTTTACCCGTAAGTGGGGAGGGAATGATTTTACAAGTACAGATTGTAAGTGTTTGTTGGCAACAAATTTGGTAAAACAATGACTTGTTAATGTTTTACTAAATGTCTTAAGATTTGCAGCAAAACTGTTTTTAATGATGTCAGAGCAGATGTCTTGACATCTACCTACTGAACTGAGCTCAGCCCAAAATCAGTTAAGTCTTTTGTTTCGTGTTTTCATGTGTGGCATAATTCAGGATTTATGATCTACAGGCTACGAAAAATATGGAGGAATATTTTTCAAATTGCATAATTTTATCTTGGCCTATTTTTATGGAAGTATTCAAAAGATTTGAATATATGTTTGTAAGCCCAAGCCCAAAACTCCGCATATATAAGGACTTGCTTCCTTATTCAAAGACAAGAAACTTTTGAAGAAGAATACTTTCTCTCTGATTAGAAGTCTAGGCTTCTTATTTGTAATACACTCTAAGTATTAGTTTAAATACTTGAGTTGTTATTTGGGTTGTTAATTATGTATCATTCATAAGCTTTTAAGCATTGAATGATTAAAGTGTTTTAAACTTATTAATTCTGTTAGGTTCTTCACTGTAAGTGATTGAAGGGGTTTGAGGATGGCCTCATACCTAGGTGAGTCTTAGGTAAAAGTTTAGCTTGGGTAGTGATTAAGTGATTAGATCGTAAACTGGTTGTTTACTGAGGGTCTATGAATTGATACTATTTAGTGAACTTGTCACTGACTTGGTAGTCCCTAGAGTAGGTGTTGTTGTACACTAAACTGGGTGAAAAATCTCTTGTGTTTTTACTGCTTTTGATTTTACTGCACGTTACCTGCAAACAAATATTTGTGTCTTGACATGTCATTAGACATCACATATCTGATACAAGAATTTCAATTGGTATCAGAGCAGGCATCCTTCTCTTTATCTGGGTGAGATCCATGGAAGATACTTTCTGGTACTATGGACAAGGAAGGAGGATTTGTGAACAGGCCACCCATTCTGGATGGAAGAAATTATGACTACTGGAAACCATGTATGGTTGCCTTTCTAAAGTCCTTAGACAGCAGGGCTTGGAAAGTTGTTTTAAGAGGATGGAAACACCCTGTCAAATTGAGAGAAAATGGAGAACCTACTTCTGAATTAAAACCTGAAGAAGATTGGTCTAAGGAATAAGATGAAATTACTCTTGGAAATTCTAAAGCCTTGAATGCTATATTCAATGGAATTGACAAGAACATTTTTCGGTTAGTGAATACATGTGAAGTTACTAAGGATTCATGTGGGATTCTTCAATCTACTCATGAAGGCACATCCAAAGTTAAGATGTCAAGACTTCAGTTATTCACCACAAAACTTCAGAATTTGAGGATGAAAGATGCTGAAAGTATAAATGACTTCCATATGAACATCCTTGAAAGTGCTAATGCCCCAAGTGCTTTAGGAGAGAAAATACGTGAAGACAAATTGGTGAGAAAGATGCTCAGGTCTCTTCCCAAGAGGTTTGATATGAAAGTAACTGATATAAAAGAAGCCCAAGACATTGGCAAAATGAAAGTGGATGAACTTGTTGGATCCCTTCTAACATTTGAATTAAGCATAAATGAAATATCTTGGAAGAAAAACAAAAGCATAGCCTTTGTATCTAATACTGAAGATGAAGAAGAGGATTTTGATCTGGATTCAGATGGAGGAATATCAAATTCTTTAGCTATGCTTGGAAGACAATTTAATAAAGTGATAAAAATATTGGACAGGAACCAAAGATCAAATGTCAAGAACATCCCATCTGACATCTATAAGTCAAATGAGGTGGGAAGAAAAAGGGCTGAAGAAAAATCTTCTCAAGGGAAGGGAATATAATGTCATGAATGTGAAGGCTTTGGTCATATTAGAGTTGGATGTCCTACATATCTAAAGAAATAAAAGAAGAATCTATTTGTTACTTGGTCTGAAGAGGACTCAGAGAGTGATCTTGAAGAATTTTCCAGATATGTTAAAGCTTTGACAGGAAAATATGTATCTGATGAAGAGTCTAGTAATGGGGAACTAACCTTTGATGAGTTAGCTGCTTCATACAAAGAATTATGTCTCAGAAGTGCAGAAGTGTTTCTTGAAGGGGAGAAACAGAAATCCATTATAACTCAGCTGAAGGAGGAAAGGGAGAAGCATCTTAAAACTATTTCTGATTTGGAAAGTGAAGTGTCCTCTCTAAATTCAAATTTTGATAGAATGGTCAAATCTCTCAAGATGCTGAATAATGGGTCTAACTCATTAGATGAAATTCTCCAAGCAGGAAAAGTGACAGGAGATAAGAGTGGTTTAGGTTTCAATGAGAAAAAGGAACCTAACTCACATGAGTCTTCATCTGTTTCCACTCATGCCAAGCCTAAACCAGAGATGTTGAATCAAATGTCTCAACATCATAATATGAAAGGACATCTTGGGAAAGCTCATGTGAAGAAAGGACATCATGGCAAACATCATGGGAAGAAAAAACTTAATCACACCAGGGAGAATCCACAACCCTGGAGATGTCATCACTTTGGAAGGCTTGGACATATAAGGCCCTTCTGTTTCAAGTTGTATAGATACCCTAAAAATTCTCCTCTAAGACTCTCCAAAATAGCAAAAAGGAGAAACAATGGGTTCCCAAGTCCAAGGTTGGTAGTTTCATTGCTCACACCTCCCTCAGAGTATCAACCAAAGATGACTGGTACTTTGACAATGGTTGTTCTAGACACATGACAGATGTCAAGAATCTATTGGTGGATGTTAAATCTCATTCCACCAGTTATGTGACTTTTGGTGATAGAGCAAAAGGAGAAATCAAAGAAGTTGGCAAGCTTGACTATTCAGGAGCTCATATTCTTGATAATTTGTTACTTGTAAAAGGGCTAACAGCTAACCTGATAAGCATAAGCCAACTATGTGATCAAGGATTCAAAGTTAACTTCTCCAAGGAAGAATGTCTTGTGTGCAATGAAAAGAATGAATTTATCATGAAAGGAATCAGATCTAAAGACAATTGTTATCTATGGGTTCCTCAAGAGTTCAACCTCTCCCCAACATGTGTTTTAGCCAAAGAGAATGATGTTAAACTATGGCACCAAAAATTGGGGCATTTGCATATGAAAGGTATGAAGAGAATTATATCTAAAGAAGCAGTGAGAGAGATTCCTAAGCTCAGGATAGAAGAAGGAAGGGTATGTGGTGATTGTCAAATTGGAAACCAGACTAAGATGTCACATTAGAAGATTCAACATATTACTACATCAAAAGTTTTAGAACTTCTCAACATGGACTTAATGGGACCTATGCAGATTGAAAGTCTTGGTGGTAAGAAGTATGCCTATGTTGTTGTGGATGACTTTTGTAGATACACATGGATAAAATTTATTAGAGAAAAATTAGAAACTTTTGAAGTATTCAAAGATCTTTGTCAAAAACTTCAAATGGAAAAGGAAAGCCATGTCATAAGAATAAGAAGTGATCATGGAAAGGAATTTGAGAACAAAAAATTCGCTGAGTTTTGCTCCTCTAAAGGAATCATCCATGAACTCTCTTCTCCCATTACTCCTCAACAGAATGGGATTGTAGAACGCAAGAATAAAACTCTCCAAGAATCATCCAGAGCCATGATTCATGCTAAGAAGATACCCTACCATTTTTGGGCTGAATCTATGAATACTACATGTTATATTCATAATAGAGTCACTCTAAGGAAAGGCACTTCAGCTACTTTATATGAAATATAGAGGGGAAGAAAACCAACTGTTAAATACTTTCATGTCTTTGGAAGTAAATGTTACATCTTAGCTGATCGAGAACAAAGGAGGAAGATGAACCCTAAGAGTGATGAAGGAATATTCCTGGGCTACTCTACAAACATCAGAGCATACAAAGTTTTTAACTCCAGAACCAAAGTAATGATGGAGTCAATAAATGTTACTATTGATGATAGAGGATGGAATGCTGAAGAAGATGTCTCAGAAGATGTTGGAACACCTTTGCCTGATATTCCAACTGAATCAAATGAAACAAGTATTGATTCTAATCCTCCTCAAGAAGATCCCTAACCTAGTCACCTCAATAAAGGGCCTTCAATTAGAACTCAGAAAGATCATTCTAAGGAGCTTGTCATAGGAGATCCAAACAAAGGAGTTACCACCAGATCAAGAGAAGGGATTTCAAACTCTTGCTTTGTATAAAAAATTGTGCCTAAAAATGTCAAAGAGGCCCTAACTGATGAGTTCTAGATTACTGCTATGCAAGAGGAGCTGGAACAATTTAGTAGGAATGAGGTTTGGGATCTTGTTCCAAGACTTGAAGGGACAAATGTGATTGGCACTAAATGGGTATACAAGAATAAATCTAATGAAAAAGGGGTGGTCACTAGAAATAAGGAAAGGTTAGTTGCACAAGGATACACTCAAATTGAAGGAGTGGACTTTGATGAAACCTTTGCTCCTGTGGATAGACTTGAATCAATCAGACTATTGTTGGGAATTGCATGCATTTTTAAATTTAAATTGTTTCAAATGGATGTAAAGAGTGCCTTCTTGAAGGGATACCTGAATGAAGAAGTTTTTGTGGAACAACCAAAAGGATTTGTTCATCCAAGTTTTCCTAAACATGTTTATAAACTGAAGAAAGCTCTGTATGGATTGAAGCAAGCTCCAAGAGCTTGGTATGAAAGACTGACATAATTTCTTGGGGAGAATGGATATAAGAAAGGTGGCATAGATAAAACCATCTTTGTCAAAGAAGAAGAAGAAGGGAAGATTATGATTGCTCAAATCTATGTTGATGATATTATATTTGGAGGGATGTCATATGAGATGGTGGAACATTTTGTCAAGCAAATGTAGTCTGAATTTGAAATGAGTCTTGTTGGTGAATTAACCTATTTTCTTGGTCTAGAAGTTAAACAAATGGAAGACTCCATATTTTCATATCAGAGCAAGTATGCCAAGAACATAGTGAAGAAGTTTGGGATGGAGAATGCCAGTCACAAAAGAACCCCTATTCTCACACATCTGAAGCTGACTAAAGATGAAAAAGGAGTAAATGTAGATCAAAGTATCTACATAAGAATGATAGAAAACCTTCTATATATCACAGCTAGCAGACCGGACATTGCCTTTGTTGTAGGGGTGTGTGAAAGATATCAAGTTGATATCAAAGTTATCCATGCCAACCATGTGAAGAGGATTCTTAAATATGTGAATGGGACAAGTGATTATGGTATGATGTACTCTCATGGATCAAATTCTGCCTTAACTGGTTTCTGTGATGCTGATTGGGCAGGAAGTGCTGATGATAGAAAGAGTACATCAGGAGGATGCTTCTTTCTGGGAAATAATCTCATATCTTGGTTCAGCAAGATGTAAAATTGTATGTCTCTGTCCACTGTTGAGGCTGAGTACATTGTTGTGGGAAGTAGTTGTTCTCAATTGGTTTGGATGAAACAAATGTTATCAGAATACAATGTCAAACAAGATGTCATGACATTATTCTATGACAATTTAAGTGCCATAAACATATCAAAGAATCCCATTCAACACAACAAGACCAAGCATATTGACATCCATCATCACTTCATAAGAGAGCTTGTTGAAGAAAAGATTGTTGCCTTAGAACATGTAGCTACTAAATTGCAACTGGCTGATATCTTCACAAAAGCTTTGGATGCTAATCAATTTGAGAATTTAAGAGGAAAATTAGGGATATGTTTATATGAGGGTTTGTAGCAATTAAAAGTGTGTGGGAATATCATTAAAGTGATATTGTATTATTTATGTTTCCAACAAATAAAAGTTAGAAAGAAATCATTACAAGATTGTCTCAATTTATTTCCCACACGCTACGAAATTTCATCTCTCTACTTTGACAAACTCCTCATTCTCCTCTTCAGAAAAAGGACCCTTGCCATTCTTTATCACCTTGCTAAAATATTATCAAACATGTCTCAACATCACACATCATCTTCCTCAAAATCTGCAAATGAAAATCTTTCTCTTGACAGAGTACTAGATGTTACTCCTCTATCAACGGTCCCTCCGTTTGATAAAAAGGTCAAGAAACTTAGATCATCACCAGCTAAAAATCTAAAGATGATAAAGGTAACTCTTCTACTGCTACTGAAAATAGAACTAAAGAAGAAATTATCATTATTGATAGAAGCATCAGAAGGCTTGTGGACAGGGTATTAAATGAAGGATTTGTTGTTCCTGGGATTCTACTCCCCTTGCTCGCATGCCTCCTCCCGCTGACAAAGGAAGTAATCCTAAAAATGATGTTGTTGAATCATCCAAGAATGATGCTGCTGATATCAAACTTGAGAAGCTTGCTACCTCTGCCCTAAAATATATGGAAGAAGAAAATGTTGAACAAAATGTTGAAGAAAACTCTCCTTCTAAAGAAGATGTTGTTGCCTCCAAGGTTGGAGAATGTCACAATGTTGTGAATGTAGTCAATATTGAAGAGCTGTCTGACAATGAGCTCATCACTAATGTTGGAAAACCATGTATCACACCCCCTCCCAAGACAATCAAGAAGAAAACCATGTATGGATTCCCAAAAGCAGGAAGTAAAGTGGTCCCTCCTTTTAGCAAGAGAAAAGGTAGATGTGTTAACTCTACTAATGATGATGAGGATGTTGTAAAAAGGTCCAAGAGTAAGAATAAAGTTGTTCTAGTTGAAGAAACGGACTCTGAGTATGATGTCGAGCAAGATGTCCAAGACATATCTCCTATCAAAAATCTGCAAGTAAGAAACTGTTAGGGTTCCTGATGCCCCACTTGACAATATCTCCTTTCACTCTGTTGGGAATGCTGAAAAGTAGAATTATATGTATCAAAGAAGGATTTCCCTGGAGAGAGAACTAGGAGCTGGTGCTTTGGAATGTAAGGAAATCATGAAGCTGATATCTTATGTTGGACTGATGAAAACAGTTACCAGGTTTGCAAATTGCTATGAAACTCTTGTTAAGGAGTTTATTATTAATATTCCTGTTGATTGTGATGGCCATAAGAGTAAGGAGTATAGAAAAGTTTTTGTTAGAGGAAAGTGTGTAGAATTTTCTCCTTCCTTTATAAACAAATTTCTAGATAGGTATGATGATGTATGTTGTGAGCTGTAAGTAACAGACAATCAAGTGTGTAAATCCTTTACTGCTAATCAAGTAAGTGAGTGGCCAATGAAAAACAAACTTCCTGTCAGCAAACTGAGTGTGAAATATGAAATTTTACATAGGATTGGACCTGCAAATTGGGTTCCCACTAATCACACTTCAACCATCTCCATTGGTGTAGGAAAGTTCATTTACGCTATTGGAAACCAATTTTTTATTATTATTATGGGACTTATATCTTTGATCATACCATCAAACATGCAGGAACTTGTGCCACTAAGATGCCAATTACTTTTCCTTCCCTCCTCTGGAATTATCCTAAATCAGCATCCTAGAATGCTAAGTGGAAATGATGTTGTATGCAAGAGGGAGTCTGCCTTGACCCTCCATTTTAACCTCTTTTCAGGAAAACATATCCCAAACATTTTTTTAACATCTGCTCCTGCTGAAAAGATCTCCACCAAGGATGAAATGATTAATGAATTAAGGGAAGCCTGCAAGGAATTAGATGATGTGATCAGAGTGAGCTCGACTAGGAAACAAATCTTTGAAAAGATGATCAAAGACCTACAAAAGGACAACAAGCTTGATGATACGATGAGCTCTGAAGGTGAAGACTCTAGTGTGGAAAGAAGTTTTGGTTCAACCAAGTCAACTGGTATTGATGACAGCTAGACTACTTGATGTCACTCTGAACTCTTTGTTTCTTTTTTGGCACTTGCATGTGCTTGACATTTGAATTATATGGTATATACTCGAACACTGATATCATCTTGATTGAATCCTTTATTTGGCATATTACGACTAAAAAGGGGGAGAGAAAGTGAGTGAGTGGTTGGCTAACCACTTACCACTGACTGACCACTGACCATTGATTGAGGGGGAGCTCAATACTTGAGGGGGATCCTCATGTCCCAGAATATTTTTTGACATCTTCCTGTGCTAACGACTAATCTTCTTGTGCTAACAGCTAATCTTCCTTTTCTAACAGCTAACTGCTAACTGAATGTATGTTTTGATTGCTTTGCTGCTACCCGGATAATACTCTGATAATTATGCTGCTGCTCTGATAATATGCTCTAATAATGTTTTAGCCAAAATTTTCCAAAGGGGGAATTTGTAAGTGTTTGTTGGCAGCAAATTTGGTAAAACAATGACTTGTTAATGTTTTACTAAATGTCTTAAGAATTGCAGCAAAACTGTTTTTAATGATGTCAGACCAGATGTCTTGACATCTACCTACTGAACAGATCTCAGGCCAAAATCAGTTAAGTCTTTTGTTTCATGTTTTCATGTGTGGCATAATTCAGGATTTGTGATCTACAGGCTGCGAAAAATATGGAGGAATATTTTTCAAATTGCATAATTTTATCTTGGCCTGTTTTTATGGAAATATTCAAAAGATTTGAATATTTGTTTTTAAGCCCAAGCCCAAAGCTCCGCATATATAAGGGCTTGTTTCCTTATTCAAAGACAAGTAACTTTTGAAGAAGAATATTTTCTCTCTGATTAGAAGTTTAGGCTTCTTATTTGTCATACACTTTAAGTATTAGTTTAAGTACTTGAGTTGTTATTTGGGTTATTAATTATCTATCATTCATAAGCTTTTAAACATTGAATGATTGAAGTGTTTCAAACTTATTAATTTTGTTAAGTTCTTCACTGTAAGTGATTGAAGGGATTTGAGGATGGCCTCATACCTAGGTGAGTCTTAGGTAAAAAGTTTAGCTTGGGTAGTGATTAAGTGATTAGATTGTAAACTGGTTATTTACTGAGGGTCTATGAATTGATACTATTTAGTGAACTTGTCCCTATTTTGGTAGCCCCCAAAGTAGGTTTTGTTGTACACTGAACTAGGTGAACAATCTCTTGTGTTTTTACTGCTTTTGATTTTATTGCACCTTACTTGCAACCAGATATTTGTGTCGTGACATCTCATTCGACATCACATATCTGATACCAGAATTTCATAAATGGTGACTATATGATCTGATGGTGACCGTATGTTCTGTTGGTGACTTGGGTTTTATTTGGTTTATGTTCCAGATCTTTCATCTTGGTATTCTCGGCATATTCAGAAACAACATAACGGATAGCCAGTGTTCTAGAAACGTTGATTCCATGTTATTGCACTTGCATCATGGCATATTTATTTTTATATAAAAAAAGAAATGTATAAAAAATGTATATGAAAAAAAAGCTGACTTGCATATGCATACCATTTCCAGGATATTTTGAGGTTTTCATTATCGTCAAGGATGGATAGAAACACCGTCACAGACAAAGAGATTACCAGGAAGAATTTCCGTTATCAATTCCATGGTTTTATCCAGACTCTATTGAGGGAAGTAGGAGCTTTGTTGAAAGGGTCGAATGAGAAGATCTTCAGAGAGAGTTATGGGGACCTGACGCATTTGCTGAATTATGGGCACGAGAATTGGGCCATTGTGGCACTTTTACAAATCTATGATCCGCAGCTATAAAGTTTAACTTTTCAGGACTATCAGTTAGCGCCAACCCTAGAAGAATATGCTTATATCCTTGGTATTTAGGTGATAAATCATATTCCTTTTGTTCGTGTACCAGTGATTTCTGATTATGAAGCCATTGCTAAGGCTCTTTATTTTAGTCTTAGCAATGTGAAAGATGAATGGATTAGCAAGAGTGGTACAAGCGGTCCTCCTCTGAAGGTTCTGATACCCAAGGCTAAAGAGTTTACGAAGAACAAGAATCGGGTCGCGTTCAACGCGTTGCTAGCTGCCATAATCTATGGTATAGTCCTTTTCTCGCTGTGGATAATTTTTTGGACTTAGCGATAATATCTATTTTCATGAATGGAAATATGGTGTCGACTATACTTGCTGACACCTATTATACCATCCACTCCAAACACAGATAAAAAGGAAGGGTTCATTGTGTTCGATTAAAAATATCCAGCGTCAAACTTAGGGATTCGAAGGGCTTAACATTCCACCCATGGGCGCTTAGTAAATTAGGTGCAGCCCCTGAAAATGCTCGTACTATATGGAAATAAAGTTGCACCTTGGCTACAAGCAATTGCTTTTAGCTCAGTGGTAAGCGCTTGATCCTGCAAGTGGTATCAGAGCATGGTCATGGGTTCGAATCCCCCCGGTTGACACTGGGGGGGAGATTGTTGGATTAAAAATATCCAACGTCAAACTTAGGGATTCGAAGGGCTTAACATCCCACCCATGGGCGCTTAGTAAATTAGGTGCAGCCCCTGAAAATGCTCGTACTATATGGAAATAAAGTTGCACCTTGGCTATAAGCAATTGCTTTTAGCTCAGTGGTAAGCGCTTGATCCTACACATTGATGTATTCATTTTCTCTATAAATGGTTTATGTTGCATTGACCGACAAAATAAAAATTTATGGACACCGTTGATTCATCTCTTTAGTCTCAGCGGATTATGGCGCTCACTTCTTATAACATTGTTTGACATAACATAATGGGCGTGAAGGAGATCATTGCAAGTTGTGGTGAGTTTCCAAATGTTCTTCTCATGGGAACGAAAGGTTGCATCAACTATAACCCTATTTTGGCACGTCGACAACTAGGATATGTTATGACTGATAAACCCATAGACTGTGAGGTGGAAGAAATTGTTTGTTTTTGAAAAGGAGAAGATCTCGTCTTTCTTGAAAGAATAAAAGTCGCTTGGGGTCAGATTCACAGAAAAGGGAAGACAAGAGGAGATTGTGATTCACGAGTCCAAGCTAAAGGACAAGTTGTTAGAAGATTATGGCTTACTTGGAAAGTTGAAAAATCCAAGAGTTTAAAGCTCCCGTACAACTAGTAATAAGATCTAAGAGTCGTCAAAGCGTCATTAGAAGTTTGGAAGTCTCCGGTTGTCCAAGCACAACCAAAAGAGAAGTTTATTGAAGAAATTAAAGCTTTGAAGAAACAACTTCGAGAGGAGGAATCCAAATCTTAAGAAGCTTGCAAACAACGAGAGAGTTTAGAACAAAAAATTCAAATCCAGCAAGTACAAATCACCAGATTGACTGAAGGAGTTGGCAAGTTCAAGATTTAGCTCATAGAGAAGGATGGTCACAAGTTCACAGTAGAGGCTCAGCTTATAGGAAGAAATCTCCAGTTGGCCTAAACTATATAAGAGTTGATAAAGCTCAAATCCTAAATGGCAAAAAAAGACAAGATTCTGGTAGAGGAAATTGTTGTGGAAAGCATAGGTCCCTAAGATTGGGAGCTCCAGTGCTGATATCTATCAACAATGATGAGAAAGAAATATCATCTAATTCATGATCTGATTCAAAAGCCAAACAGCGAGATGACCAAGAACCAATTTGAAGAGTCCAAAGCATAGAGTCAGAAATGCTTAGGGCAGGGTCCTCTCAGTCATTTAGAGTTTGATGGCAGTTCTCACCATTATTGAGTTTTTATATATTGATAAGATCACCACCAGATTTGTTGGACGAGATCTATATGATGTTTGACTGTATTCATGTTGAGGATTTTTTGTATGAATATTGTTTGACTTTATGATATGAGTAACTTTCTTTCTCTAATTATCTGGTCTATTATTGTTTTGTCCTGTTCCTATTTGAAGTTTAATCAAAATTTCAGGATTCATGGAAATGATAATACATTAGATGCATACTCATGCTTTTCATGCATTCATAACATGTACTCAAAGTTGGAGGAATTTCTTATTCATACTTAGTATTTTCTTTTCAAAACTGCAAATTTTGACTTGTCGCCACTACGTGATCAGAACTGAGCTATGGAGCAACTTTGTGGGGAATTGGATGAAATGAGAGATCAAATGGGGATGTTTGTGGTGGACATGCATGCTACGGCCCATGGTCAGGAACTCTTGGAGGAAGAGAATTGTCAGTTAAAGACTCAACTAAGTTTGATAATGGAAGTTCTGAAGGCTATGTTGAAAAAGGAAGATGATCCTATACCTGATGCAGCAACAAAAGATTTTGTTCCTCCCCATGCTTTAGGGGTGAAACAACCGGATTAACAAATCATCGAGATGAAATCAATAAAGTCCCAATCGAACATTTTTTATCTCATAGGAAGGTAAAGGAAAACATCGAGTAAACCTGAGAAGGGTGAAATCAAGATCAAACAACGGAGAGATCGGGTAAGGGAGTATGTTACGCGGGGGGAAGGTATTAGCACCCCACACGCCCGTAGTACTCTACGGTATCCATTCTTGTTGTTCTAATCAAATGGTGTGTTTGATATATGTTTAATAGCTAAAAGAAAATGAAAGAGGGAATGCATACAAAAGAAAAGAGACAATAATGTAGGAAAAATAAAGTTGTGCTCGTTCGGGCCATACCCTAATGGATATGTATCCCTCTTAAGGAATCAGAGCAGCCGTAGTTCGACTCAAATATTTTGGTGGGTTTGTATATTTTAATGAACAATATTAATTCAATAATTCCACCACGGCTCGACCTTTGGAGAATTACGACCTATAGTGGAAAAGAACTAACATGCTCTTAGAAGAGAAAAGCCGATTGGCAAAAATAAAGGAGTTGGTTGGTGTTTTTCATCTTGAAAAAGGATTTGAAAGTTTTTAGATGTTTTATGCATTTACCATGAAAAATAAAGTTTTTGTTTTAAATGCAAAGGATGCAAAAGAAAAGAAAACATCTAAGGGAGACTATCTAGATCTAATCCCTAATGTTATCATACAATGATTGATCCTAAAGTTTAATTTTGAAGGGAAACCTCTACCCTATGTTGACATGCATGGATAACAATCTTAATGTCTATCTCAAATCATCATATATAGATGAATCATGAACTCATAAAGGAGCATAGCAAGGGTCTATCACCTAAAACTATGTCTATCTTGAATCATCATCTTTAGATTAATCGAGAGCTCCTAAGGGAACATGCCAAGAGTATATCATCTCAAAACATGCACACGAAGATGAAACCAAGTAAGGAAGTCAATAAGCTCAAGAGAGACATGAGTATAACGCGCAAACCCATGTCAAATGCCTAACCAAGATATAAACGATCAAGGTAGGTACAAAATATGGTTGGGATGCTTTAGAAAAGGGGTCATATCAACTGAGGCAAACAAGCTGGAAAAGGGATGAGATGGGAAGCTTTAGACAGGGGGTCATATCAACCAAGGCAAACAAGCAAGAAGGGGATAGTAAAAGAAAACACGGACGTTAACTTCGTCCAACGTGAGCTCAAGACAAAATGTGGGGATTTGATTGCGAAACCCTTTTCCACTTGACGGCTCGATTACAAGAGTAGGCATAACTCTAAAGCATCGACACACAACGTGAGCTAGGGATGACACAAACTAGAATGTGAGGGGGTTGATTGACCCTTTCCACTCACCACCTTTTGAGGACTTCCATGGGGGGTGGGGAATATATGCAAGCACAAACATAATTACACGTGCGAAATACCTACTTTAAAGGTAGGATTTTAAACAAACACAAGTTGCACACAAGTCACATATGTGGAATTGTGTTAAACAAGTCTTTAAATAAACCAGAGGGATTCCTGACATATATCAGCAACGGAAATCTCCGTCATACATCTCTATTCCTACTTCTCATGGCATCAGAAAGAAGTAAAGTTCATACTTCTCATGATCTCTAGAAAGCAATAAAATACAGAGAGAAAATAGAAAAGAGGTCTACCAGACGGATAACAATCAGTAGATGCTAAGCAATAACAAAGAAACCCGGAAAAATTCACGAGCTGCTAGCACCAATAAAAGAAAATACCGTCAACATATGCGCCAAGGTATCAACAACCAAAATTGGAATGTGTAGTGGACACATCCGAGCACCAAAATACGCCTTGACTAGATATCGATCCAGACAAAAGTATAATAACATGGTGCACAACAAATGTGAGCACATGGCACAAAATATGTATCGAACATTCCCGCACCATCAACAAAGTACTTGCACGATTACAATTCATACAAGATACAGAATAACAATCACACGATGGAATATGTAGCAAACACATCTGTGTGATACCAGAGTACCGGCACGAAAATAGGATTTATGCGAGAATGATATCATTTGCGCATCATACACAAACTCTCACTAACAAGTGATAGCATAAAGTGATTTTCAACCAATAATCAAGTGTTTATTAAAGGTTAAAAGCCTAACAATGTACCTTGCAAATCATTCACAAAAGGAATTAGAATTAACAAAGCAATGTGTGCAAACGTGCAATAAAACAAAGCAAAAACCAATATTTCTGTCTGGGTAACCGGTTACCATAAATGGGTAACGCGTTACCAAAAGTTGTAAAATCTGGAAAATTGGCTACTGACTTGGGGTAACTGGTTACCATATTTGGGTAACCGGTTACCAAAACTTTGAAGATTTTAAAAATTTGCCACTGACTTGGGGTAACTGGTTACCATATTTGGGTAACCAGTTACCATATTTGGGTAACCACTTACCACGTGACAATTTTGAAAATTATTGTGAAGGAATGGATGGTAACCACCATATTTGGGTAACCCGTTACCCAGAAAGAAAACAGTTTTAACAAATTTTTGAGATTTGACTCATGGCTTAGGCATTTGATCAAACACAAGATCTCTACACATGATTTTGCGTAATTCAAGGCCTAAATTCAAACCATACATGATGGATTAAAGATCAACAATTAAGCTTCATGCAACATCATCAATTTGTTTCATCAATTAAGCACTTTCATGTAAATCAAATTAATTCAATAAGCACTTAATTCAACTATCCAATTCCGGATTTACACATGAATATCAAATCCAATCACAATTATAGGCTTAGATATATATTCTCAATTCAAAATTCAACCTAGATTCAATTAATGCTTGATCAAAAAAGTGCTTCTCAAATAATTACTTATTTCAAAAGTGCTTAATTCAAGAAAACTCACCGAAATAAATGAAGAGAGGGATTAGGTATAGAGATTGCAATGAATGCATAAACAATTGCAGAAGAATTTCTCTTGATCTTGACTTTTGGATCTTGATGCAATTGTTGTTCCGTTCTTGATGAAAAAGGTGTAGAACCTTGATTTGATCTTTGAGAGAATAGAGAGAAAAAGTTTAGAGTGTTTTTAAGATATTTTGAATTATG
The DNA here is from genome assembly GCA_948472305.1 of Vicia faba. Lineage (NCBI taxonomy): Eukaryota > Viridiplantae > Streptophyta > Magnoliopsida > Fabales > Fabaceae > Vicia > Vicia faba. Next base: position 343,184,386 of record OX451740.1, read on the forward strand.
AGAGCCTCTCCCCTTGAAATTTCAGATTTCAAGGTTATATACTTGGGCCAATTAGGCCTTGGATGAGAAATTGAGTTGGGCGTCCATTTGACAGTGTAAGCTCGATACATACAAAAAGTGCCACATCATCACCGTACAGAATATAGAATCGATTCCAAAACAAAAAATGAGGATCATAAATTTTTTTACGTGTTTCCGAAAGAACGGGCTCAATCGGATAAGCAAAGAGGAAGTTATGAATTTTTGAAATTTCACTGACACTGTGTCAGGAAATATTATTTTTTTGCAATATTTCTATTGCATCACACGCACAACGGACCAAAAAAGGAAGCCTTCGAGTCCGCAATTGATTTTCGCATATGAAGAGAAACCATAGCAGACTAAAATTTTGTACCAACTCCTCCGGTCTCAGCTCAATATGATAAAAATCGAACGAGATACGAAATTTACCGTATCAAACATTAATACAAATGAATTTTGGCTCAGCACAAACATGTCTTCAGAAACTCAAAGTTCACGGATCCTTCCTTAGTGAATTAGCTTTTGAATTCTAAAGATGACATCAAGATGACATTGAGATAGAATTTCGGCAATCAAAACCTTGGGCATACGACATTCTAGACGGGAGTTATGAATTTTCTAATGCACGTGAAATAACGATTCAACACACTTTTCTTTGTGTTTTTCACTGTATAACTTCTAAGAGAATTGCATACAGATACCCTTCTTCAAGGATTAGCCTTTGGTCCGAACAAAAAAGTTGGAGAGGACATCTACGAACCCTCTCTGCTCGCCTCCTTTTGAGGGCTTATCATCTGTAATATAATGCAGCACAATTATTAAACAAACAAAAACATGGCAAGGTAATACAGACAGACAAAGTGCACAAAAGTGAATATATAAACCCTCATAAAATACTAATCATGAATATGAAACCTTAAGAGATGTTAACAAGGTACACACTTAAGTGTCATGACATTGGAGAAATGTAGTCCCTTGAGCTATATAAGCAAAGTGATAAAAGTAATTTAAACTCAATGACCTTGGACTTTATGGGTAACAACCAAAATCAAGGTACAAGGTTGGGACATGTTTCACAATCATAAGAGGAAGACATCAACAATTGAAAATTCAAAACCATATGCAAGAGGTATATATAGCTCCCATTGAGTCACCATGATGAATTAACAAGTGATAACTAACCAAGTGGACCATAGGAGCATAGAGAGTGGAGATGAGAAGAGAAGTAAAATAAAAGTTTAAACATTTAAGCAATGTGGGACTTAAAGTCCTTCCAAGCAAACAAACAGAAACTAGGTCAAAAATTAGTATATAGCTCCTATTGTGTCACCAAGATGAATTGATAATGAGATATGAACCAAGGAATATATGAGCAAATTAAAATAGGTATGAAGATTCGCAAAGTCAGTAGTGAATTCACAATGTACTATTCATGATTTATCAAAGGAATTTGGTAAAAGAGTGCATCAAAACTACTTCTAATTTTGACCATATTTGGTAAACTCAAACACACAAGCAATCACAAATTAGGAAACTTAAATGGACAGATGAAATTTAACTCAAGACATTAAAAAGTAATTAAAATAGGTTATAAATGATACGCCTTTTCTCCTTAAATGTTGCATAAATTCATCTCAATGTATCTCATTTCAAGCAAATAGCATAAGCAAAAAAAAGATCAATTATGATGGGGCAAGAAGAATGTTCAAAATAGATCAAATGTCTCTAAAACCTTGAGTAAGTTTATCCTTGAGTTATCATATCTCAAAATCACTTTGAATCATAATCATGATGAGGACTTGATCAAGGATTTACCAAAAATTCCCCAAATTAGGGTTTTAAACATGCTCAACTTAGGAGCTCCACAACAATGATCGTCAAAGGCTATAATGGACAAAATAAAATTGTTAAAAGCTCATGAGATATCAAGGGAATCCAGGGGTTACCATAAAGGTAAAGATCAACCTCAAAAAGTTCACACAAAGAACTAATATAGATCATAGGACTCAAACAAATCACAAAGCATTGCAAACAAACAAAATTGAGTCAAAAATATAAATAAAAAAAAGCTTTCTAAAAAAAGACAAAATATTTCAAGGTTCATAAGACATCAAGAGGTCAGGAGCATCAAGCTCAAGATAAAATTAGCAAGGTTCAAGTTGAAAATTTAATGACACAAGTTAGTCTAGCCAAGATAAGTCTCTAATTGGGAACCCTAGCTTAACTAATTTGGGAAAATTATCAAATCAACTCCTAAAATTAAGCGAAATTAATTCTAAGGTCCCTAAATATCATAATATCCTTACCTAAATATAAATTGACTTAAAAGTCAAGGGAGGTTAGTCAATAAACCCTAACTTGTGATCTAAGCAAACAAAAGTTAACAACATCACACAATTAATGTTGAATCTTCAAAAGAAGTCAAGACCATAAAGTAAAACCGAAATAAAATTCCCAAAGCTATAAAATGACTTAAGGAACATATAGAATATGTTTCTTGATTTTTAGAATCAAAAGAAAATAGGAAATTAAATCAAAACATGACAATTTTCAATTAGAAACCTAGTTAATCTCTTCATTTTTTTTATTAACCAAAAGATATTAAAAATGTGAAATGAAACTCAGAAATCAAATAAATCCCAATAAAATGACTCAAATAATTTTTTGTGAATTTTTTTATTAAGGAAAAGTCCTAAAATAATTGTTAAAATGCATAAAAGGTAATCAAATCTCACTAATTATTAAATCAACTAAAAATGAGAAAAATCTAAAATAAAATTCAGAAACTCAAAATAGACCAATAAAAGTGTCTAAAATGTTTTTGTTTCAATTTTTGTGCAATGAAAAAGTCAGAAACAAAAACTAAAAAAAATACTATGCAAAAAAAATGATTAAACAAAATTAATTAATATACAAAAATTTTCTACCAATGAAATTATTTTTAAAAATTCCATAAAAATTATACTCAAATATTAGAGATTAAAATACACCTATGGTATTTTTTAGAATTTTTGGATAAGTTTTGATCAAGAAATAAAATCATAGAAAACAATTAAAATCAAATAAAAAGAGTACGCATTAAAATTTAAACAGGCGAATCACGCGTTTTACAGTTTCACGACCTCTACTTCAGATCCAGTATACAAACTCAGTTCTCAACCAAATTGCACGATTCAAGTAAAAAATTAAAGCTCATACAATAAGCTACATCATGCAACTTGTAGATTTCAAAATCATTAACTGTAAATCAAGAAATCATGCCACGAAAAATGCAAAAAATCATTTGAACACAATTTTCAGAAGTTCGTCAAATCAAATGTAGCTCTAATTCAAATAAGTTCATGCATCAGAAGCAAGATCTAAATATCAATCAACATATATACAAGGTTATATTACCTTGAAACAAACTATAATTCATAGGTTTGAGATCTGAAAGTTACCTATTGAGTTGAGAAGAGTTATGATGCTTGATTTTGAAGGGTTATGATGCCTGATTTTGAAGGACTCACAAAGCTCCTTAATCATTTTGTTGTTCAAATTAGATCTATTATCAGTGATGATCTATTTAGGCACTCTATAACGATAAATGATATTATGCTTAATAAACCGAGCCACCACTTGCTTGTTAAAATTTGCATAAGATGCAACTTTGACCCATTTGGTGAAACAATCAATGACAACCAGAATGAAAAGGTGTTTGTTAGAAGCAATTGGTTTGATTCTACCAATCATACCAATTCCCCACATTGCGAAAGGCCAAGGGGAAGTCAAAACATTCAACGACACAGGCGGCACATGCACCGCACAGAAAGCTGATCTTCATCCTAGTCATAATCACAATCATCCTCCTGATAGTTTCTTACACCCTGATTATCTCTTCGGTTACCCACAAGACGAGGTCCCGGAGATGGAGGAAACTTCCCCATGTTACCGGTACGTAGAAAAGGATTTCTAGGAAGCCCATGAAGATTCACAAAAGTTTGGTTTTGCATGTCCCCCAGTCCGACAGAAATGTCTTGATAAAGCCTTTGATTCCAACCATCCGCCTTGCGGTGCTAATTGTTGATGAGAGAAGCCAACTCATCCTGTTGGTGATTCACATTGGTGATGACCTCCATGAATTGGGTCATATGAGTGGCCATCCGGGCCCTCATTTCAGTGAGCTCATCCTGAATCTGTTCCATCTGTGTTGGCAAGTTATTTCTGGTGGAGTACCGATGAGTAGTTGTCTTGAACTCTGGATAAGAAAAGCATAATCAAGATAAGAATAAGGTCATGAGATAACCTATAATGATGTAATGCACATGGATGAATGGTTATGCATGAAATTATTTATCATTTCCAGGAAAATCCTGCAGTCTTTCATCAAGCATCAATAAGCAATAAGATAAACAACAAGATAAAGCAGATCAAAGAAAAATTATCTGAATAAAAACTGCTCATATTATAAAGTCAAATAAGCATCCATGTAGTAAAAATTTAGTTCAAATAAAGTCAATCATCAAAAAGATTCCGTCCAACAAGACTGGCGATGATCTTGTCAACAAATAAACATGAAAAGAAAGCGCAGTACAAACTTCTCCCTATACTCAAATACTTGGCTAATCTCCCTTCTAAAAGGGGTCTTCAGTCACAAAACCTTTCTTCTCCACCAAAGCCAACTAACAGTGGTACTTGAGTTCCCAATCTTCTGAACCTACATTTCTCATCTCCGCCTCCTCTGCTGGACTCTTGTCTCCATTTGCTACCTGGGCTTTGATGGTTGTCAACTCTTTCACAACTTCAATCAAACGAGCATCTTTCTCTTGTAGTTTCTTCTTCAAAGTCTCAACCTCTTCGCAGTGCTTAACCTCCAACCTATCCTTATCTGACTGAAGCTTCTCTATCTCTTGATGGCTAGCCCACAATTCTCTAGCTTGTCTACTAGTTGTACCAGAAACCCTGACCTTGAGTCTTATTAACTGCTCAATCAAACCATATTTTTACAACAACTTGTCTTTCACTTTGACTTCCTTCATGAGCCTCTTTTTATCTTGCAATGCAAAATAGAGATCCATGTTTAATTCCTTCTGCTTATCTTGTAGTTTGAGATTCTCTTCCTTGACATTATTGATACATACTAATGGAACAACATCCAACCCTTCTGGCGCAGACTTCCTAGAAGACGACCCTTCATGAGATAAGTGATCAATCGCGTAACCATCAGTTAATGGGTCGAAGTTAGGCTGAGGATATAACGACTCTTCCCTTTTATAAGGTAGTAAAATCTTCTTCACACAGTCTTGGATCCAACTTGCATAAGTATCATGAGTTACATGTTCATTCTGGCTAAAGAAAAGTTTCCCCTTTCGGAGGACGTGTTCCCATGCCCTCTTCACCCTTTCAAGCAAAGCTAAATTCTCTCCTTTACCAAAATAAACAGTTTGCAACACTTCCTGATCAGTGGGTCGATCCATCACCAGGAATCCTAATTGACGGTGTGCCAAGATAGGATTATAGATAATACAACCTCTCGTTCCCATGAGCGGAACATTATGAAATTCTCCACATCCTACAATGATCTCTTTTACACCCAATACAATTTTCCATGTAATAGCATAATAATTCAACCCCATGATACGTTGAGACCATAACAATGACTCAACAACATGAACAAAGGATCCTTTCGAAGTCATGTGTGACATCAACCACTTGTAAAACATAATTGCGCAACACATAACTTCCCCTTTCTTCCCATGTTGAGAATGAAGGTGTAATATGTATCGGCAAGTAAAGATGGTATTGGGTTGCCATTCATAAAGACATACAATGCCGATACGTGCACCACCTTTTCAGAAACCGGAAAAAGAACCAAACCATAAAACGTAGCCGCCATAAGCGCATTGAATGCAGTACAATTCCCATCTCTTACAAAAACCATGGCCTTTGACACAAAATAATTCAACGGGAGACCACTCGTGGCACTTTTATTAATCCATTTATATTCAACCTCACCAAAGGTCAAATAAAGTGATTTGGCGATTTCCATGTAATTCGGAGCCTCTGGAACTTGAACAAAAGGGATACCATTAGTCAACTTGATACCTGTAATATGGGCATATTCCTCAAGAGTTGGTGCCAATTGATAGTCCTGTGGGGTAAAATAGCACAATTGCGGATCATAAAACTGGAGAAATGCTCTTACATTCCACTGTTCAAAATCATCATACACCAAGGACATCAATTTTCCATACCTTCTTCTGAAAACCTCTTCATTTGGCCCTCTTACAAGGGCTTCTATCTCTCGTAATCGACAACCAAAGCACATAAAATGATAGGCAACAGTGTTTCTGAGAGATTCTATGCTTTTCTCCATGTTGTTACTCATCATTGATGTTAAAGAGAAACCTTAGAATAGTCTTGGAAATGAAATGCACATGCAAGTTAGATACATATATTATATTTTTTGCATTTTTTTAAAATAAATATGCTATGATGCAAGTGCAACAAACATGGGATCAAAGTTTCCACAAAGTCGATCAACTGCTGTGTTGTCCCTGAACATATCGAGTGTAATAATTCTGGAACATGAACCCTAAATAATTTCTTGGATAATAAACCAGAAACTCATAAAATAAATCTGAGGACCAAAAGAAACAACACAGTTATCCTGAGAACAAAAGTCACCAACTGTACCCATGATAAACAAGTCCCTCCCCACTCACGGGTAAAAACTAGGTCAAGGTAAGGCCGGGTCACTCAGAATCGAGGGTACTCTTGGAAAACTATCACCATATCACCTAAGTGAAAATGATAGCCCCTCATTTGTACCTCATATGAGTGTGGATAACATGAGGGCAATAGTGAAACCTAAGTCAACTAGACGACATGTTCCACTCTATTCCTAGGGTTCATATGGTTGTCACTTGGCCTTGGTATTAGGCCTTTTACCTCTTGTAACACCCACCCATTCATGAAAACAGAGCCAACAGAGCAGTATCAACAATATATGGAAAGCGATAAAATGCAATACAAACATATGCTCAGATAAACATGTACAAAATGAACAAGCTATAAAGCATAAAAATAAACACCCGATGAAAATAAAGCAAGAGCTAGGATCGACTCCGGGATAGACCAGCATTTGGTCAACTTTAATCCTCAGTGAAGTCACTAGCTGAAACAACCGGTAGAACTATCAACTGATAATGAAATCAATGAAGTTGCCACCGATGGAAAAGGTGAACATCGAGAAAACCTGAAGAGGGAGAAATCACGACCTTGCAGTCGTAGAGATAGGGTAAACGTGTCTGTTACGCGAGGGGAAAGTATCAGCACTCCTCACGTCCATAGTACTCTAGGGTATTCACTCTTGTTGTCTAATCTAATTGGTGTGGTCAGAATCTATATCTAAGGCTTAAAGCTGAAAAGGGAATGCATGCAAAGAAAAGCAAAAGAAAGTGTGGGGAAAAGAAAGAGTTTTTTACAAATATATGCTCGATTAGGCCCCACAAAAACCTCCGCCTACGTATCCCTTTTAAGGAATCAGAGCAGCCGTAGTTCGGCTCACATATTTTGGTTGGTTTGTGTTTTTTAGTTAAAAAGACAAAAGCGATAATCAAGATGGCAAAACATCAGATAAAATGATGAAACATCAACAACGATGATAAAACATCAAAATAAGGACGACAAGATAACACATGTCAACATAAACTCAGATAAGATGATAACACAACAACATGATATCAAAAGATCGAATAAGATGATAAAACATCACACCTAACAATGATATCAAAAATCAAAGTAGGATAACAAACATATGCGATGACAAAGCACTGGCAAAAAGATAGTAAAATATCATCGCAAAGATGACAACACATCAAAAAATAGATGATAAAAAATTATACCTAACAATGATATCGAAAATTAAAGTAGGATATTAAACATATGCGATGGTGAAACATCGACACAAATATAGCGAAGCATCATGGCAAGGATGGAGAAACATCAATTTAGATGATAGAAGCATCACACCTGACAATGATATTGATAATAAAAGTAGGATAACAAACATACGAGATGGCGAAGCATCGACCCAAAGATAGTAAAATATAATGGCAAAAATGGCAAAACATTATAATTTAGATGATAAAACATCACACCTAACAATGATATTGAAAATCAACGTAGGATAACAAACATGTGCGATGGTGAAACATCGGCACAACAATAGTAAAATATTGTGACAAAGGTGGTAAGATGTCAACTTAACAAGGTTTATACAAAGCCAAAAGGCGCACAAATAATTAAGATTGGTTTGTATTTTTTTACCTTGAAGAAGGATTTAAGTTCATTAGAGATGTTTTATGATTTGCTGAGAAAAGAATTTTAGTTTTAAGGTGAAATATGCAAAGAAAAGAAAACATCTAAGGGAGACTATCCTAATCTCTAGCCCTAGTGTAATCATACAATGATGGCCCTAGGGTTGAGTTTTGAAAGGGAAGTATCTACCAAAGTGAACATACATGGGTTCATATCCTAATGTCTAGCTCGACAAATAGCCTTAACGAGCGATCCTAAGGGGGCATGGAAAATAAAATGTCACTGATCCTATGACAAAAAAATCAAACCAACATATGATAAAACATATGGGCGAACAAAAGCTTGAGCATCACACGGATATCAAACACCTACAAGGCGCAGGCCAAGTAGCAAAAAGGGAGGTCCCACCATAGACAAGAAACCAAGCATCACACCAAAGGCCAAGCCATAGCCAAGGGGAGCGAATCACCTGAGTCAACCAAGCCATAAAATTGTGGGAATATAAAAGGTCCTTAACCGTGGTATCAATTACCAGTGCAAGAAAGATCTGGGGGGGAAATAGTGTATGCGTACACTAATCATAAGTGTTGGTCAACACGAGCTAAAGAAAGCGCAGGGATCTGATTGCAGGAACCCTTCTCAATTGCCTTTGAAGGCTTAAATTCATTCAGTTCTTAGGCACATGTTCAGAGCATATACTTATAGAAAGTGAGCATAGGAACGACACAGACTTGAATGCGCATGGGTTGATTACGAACCCTCTCTGCTCGCCTCCTTTTAAGGGCTTATCATCTGTAATATAATGCGGGAACAATTATTAAATCAACAAAAACATGGCTTCCTAGTGAGGACTTCTAGAATTTCCTTCTAAGTGGCACGGACTCCCAATCCTAAGTAAGCAATAAAATACGGGAAAATAGTAAATTAGATGGGAAAGTACCGAACGGATATAATCCGTAAATAAGAAACTAAACAATAATGAAACCCGGAGATCTTCGAACAAGCTAGCATGAACAAAGAAACAGGTCAATAGTCGTGTCGTCAAACATAAGCATCAAGACTTCAATGTGAAAAAAAATCATGAATGGTGTGTAGCGGTCACCACCATACAAACACTCTGCAAGGTAATACAGACATACAAAGCGCACAAAAGTGCATATATATATATATATATATATATATATATATATATATATATATATATATATATATATATATATATATATATATATATATATATATATATATATATATATATATATATATATATATATATATATATATATATATATATATATATATATATATATATATATATATATATATATATATATATATATATATATATATATATATATATATATATATATATATATATATATATATATATATATATATATATATATATATATATATATATATATATATATATATATATATATGAGAAACAAAATAGGTCGCCTCAAAAGCGAAGTTGTATTCCATACATAATGTGGAACACAAGGTAATCATGGAAAAACAATTCCGGTGAAAATGAGATTAGAAGTAAACACATAAGGTTAGTGTATCCTAAAACCTATAGAAGCCTCAACAAGAACCTAATAGAGTATTCTCAAGTACAATCATGAAACTAGGTCAAAAATCAACCCCGAACTACTCCCTAAGAGTGAAAGAAATTCAAGGGAAGGGTAGATGAAGGATGAACATGATTAAGGGAATATCCCATCATACAAGTCCGTAGCAAACCAAATATCTATAAATCACATTCAAAAATTATAAATCATGCAAGAAAAGTCACATATGTATCATAAAAAGGGAAGTATTGAAAAGAAACAAACAAACAAGTTCACATTAAACAAGTATGTATTTAAACAAAGAGTGCATGATTTGAGAATCATGGAATGTGTGACTTATATGATAGGTTATCTCAAGACGAGACTCAAGAGTAACCAAGTAGAAGTTGAGAGTTCGTACATAAACAAAGTCACCTAGTTGATGAGAAAAATCATCTAAAAGGAATGTAAAGACATTTTATCTTAGATCAAATGAAGTTGATAAAGAAGAAACAAAAGTAATAAAGAATCTTGTTTGTCCTTGAGTGATGCTAAAACCCTCATAATATACTAATCATGAATTTGAAACCTTAAGAGATGTTAACAAGGTACACACTTAAGGGTCATGAAATTGGAGAAATGTAGTCCCTTAAGCTATATAAGCAAAGTGATCAAAGTAATTTAAACTCAATTTCCTTGGACTTTATGGGTAACAACTAAAATAAATGTACAGGGTTGGGACAAGTTTCACAATCATAAGAGGAAGACATCAACAACAGAAAATTTAAAACCATATGCAAGAGGTAAATATAGCTCCCATTGAGTCACCATGATGAATTATCAAGTGAGAACTAACCAAGTGGATCATAGGAGCATAGAGAGTGGAGATGAGAAGAGAAGTAAAATCAAAGTTTAAACATTTAAGCAATGTGGGACTTAAAGCCCTTCCAAGCAAACAAACACAAGGTCAAAAACTAGTATATAGCTCCTATTGTGTCACCGAGATGAATTGATAATGAGATATCAACCAAAGAATCTAGGAGCAAAGTAAAGGAGGTATAAAGATCCTCAAAGTCATAAGTGAATTCACAATGCACAATTCATGATGTATCAAAGGCATTTGGTAAAAGAGTGCATCAAAACTACTTCCAATTTTGACAATATTTGGTAAACTCAAACACACAAGCAATCACAAATTAGTAAACTTAAATGGCCCAATAAAATTGAACTAAAGACATTAAAAAGTAATTAAAATAGGGTACAAATGATAAGTCTTGTATCCTTAAATGTTGCATAAATGCATCTCAATATATCTCATTTCAAGCAAATAGCATAAGCAAAAAAAGATCAATTATGATGAGGCAAGAAAAATGTTTAAAAGAGATAAAATGTCTCTCACACCTTGAATAAGTTTATCCTTTAGTTATCATATCTAAAAATCACTTTTAATCATAATCATGATGAAGACTTGATCAAGGATCTACCAAAAATTCCCCAAATTAGGGTTTTAAACTTGCTCAATTTAGGAGCTCTACAACAATGATCATCAAAGGCTATAATGGACCAAATAAAATTGTTCCAAGCTCATGAGATATCAAGGGAATCCAGGGGATACCATAAAGGTAAATATCAACCTCAAAAAGTTCACACAAAGAACTAATATAGATCATAGGACTGAAACAAATCACAAAGCATTGCAAACTAACAAAATTGCGTCAAAAATAGAAAGAAAGCTTTCTAAAAACAAGACAAAATATTTCAAGGTTCATAAGACATCAAGAGACCATGAGAATCAAGCTCAAGATAAAATTAGGACGGTTCAAGTTGAAAATTTAATCACACAAGTTAGTCTAGCCTAGATAAGCCTCTAATTGGGAACCCTAGCTTAACTAATTTGGAAAAATTATCAAATCAACTCCTAAAATTAATAAAAGTTAATTCTAGGGTCCCTAAATATCAAAATATCATTACCTAAATAGAAATTGACTTAAAAGTCAAGGGAGTTTAGTCAATGAACCCTAACTTGTGATCTAAGCAAACAAAAGTTAACAAAATCACACAATTAATGTTCAATCTTCAAAAGAAGTCAAGACCACAAAATAAAACCGAAATAAAATTTCCAAGGCTAGAAATTGACTTAAAGAAAGCAGAGAATATTTTTCTTGATTTTTAGAATCAAAAGAAAATAGGAAATTAAATCAAAAGATGACAATTTTCAATTAAAAACCTTGTTAATCTCTACATTTTTTTATTAACCAAAAAATATTAAAAATGTGAAATGAAACTCACAAATCAAACAAATGGAAATAAAATGACACAAATAATTTTTTGTAAATTTTTTTGTTAAGAAAAAGTCTTAAAATAATTGTGAAGATGCATAAAAGGTAATCAAATCTCACTAATTATTAAATCAACTAAAAATGAGAAAAATCTAAAATAAAATTTATAAAATCAAAATAGAACAATCAAAGTGTGTAAAATATTTTTGGTGCAACTTTTGTGTAAATAAAAAGTCAGAAACAAAAATTAAAAAAAAATACCATGCAAAAAAAAACAATTACACAAAATTAATTAATCTACAATTTTTTTCTACCAATGAAATGATTTTTAAAAATTTCAGAAAAATTATAAAAAAATATTAAAGATTAAAATACACCTATGGTATTTTCCAGAATTTTTGGATAAGTTTTGATCAAGAAATAAAATCATAGAAAACAATTAAAATTAAATAAAAAGAGTCTGCATTAAAATTCAAACGGACGAACCATGCGCTGCCACATCACTTCATCCATGTCCTATGTGATACAGTGGGAGAACTTACTTGAGGTTTTTTGTTTTATCGCAAATGTTGCGGTTAGCAAGATTCACCACCGACTTTTCTTTTATCCAAAAGGAAAGGTGAAAAAGCACAGGAAAGACCTTTGAGATTGTTTCTTGAGTTCAGGGGGTAGAATATGAAAATGGAAGGTATTAGCACCCTTTTCATCCATGGTTTTCCATGGGCTCTTAGTTACTTGCTAGATCACTTGCTTTTGTTTGAAATTGTACTTTGTGTGGGTTTTTTGAAAGTATTTTGTAAAGAGGCCATTGTTTAGGCAATCTTTGTAATGATCCTCGTTCGTAAGAATGCATACAAAGATGTTGATATTTTGAAAATGTTTTCAAGTTTGTAAGATGTTTGAAAGTGCATGTGTTTGTTTTGAAAATAACAAGGATGTTTATTTTGAAATGGAGCAAGTAATTAGGAGTAATCTACCTACTCAAATGTCTTTCTTGTTCATTTTCTTTTCCTTTGACATTGTTGTCTTACCACTGATTTGGTAAGCAACCCTATCTTTGGATGTTAACGGGACGGGCGTGGGTCATCGTATAACCATGATTAGCAATGTTGCAAGGTATCTTAGCATTCTTTTTTAGAGACTAAGATCATTTGTAAGGCAACTTAGATAGCGTCATCAAGGGACTATGATCTTGTATTGGTTTGTTTTTGCTAAGATACCTCACATGCGTAATATGGTCATTTTGTAAGGAAACCAAGTGGATTTTACCCTTGGGGTGCTTGTGTAAAAATGTGTTGTTTTCATTCTTGATTTTGTCTTGAATAGGGTTTTCTACTTGATTGGTTTTAATCTTTCCATACAAACCCTAATTACTAGCATGTTATGTAAAAGCGATAAATTGCGAAATCTAAAGTTACTATGCTATTACAACATTTGTGGGGAGGGGTTGTACAATTTGTGATTGGGAATTGCAATAATATAAACCTAATTAATCTATTACAATCAAATTGAATATGTACAAATAATTGAAGAAATATATAAAGTACAAATGCAAATGGAAAGAAATGATTTTTCTTGGTTTGGATTTTTTTATATGAAAGAGGTTTTAATCTAAACCTAATTAGAGAAAAATAATTAAATCAAAAATAAACTAACTTAAATTAATTAAGAAAATAAATTAATTAAGAAAAGATTTTTGAACAAAATCCTAATTCTATTAGTTGATTAAAAGAAAAAAAGTTTAAAGAAAAAAATTATTTTTGTATTTTTGTCTTGAAAATAATATATGGTGTTTTGAAATATTTTTGGCCTTTTTTATATTAAAATAAATATATTTAAATAAATAATAACCTAGTTTTAGTTTAATTTATAAGGTAATTAGTAAATATAAATAAAGTATAATGAATAAAAATCATTTTTTGTGTGGAAAAAATATTTAAATTATATCAAACATAAATCTACTATTTTTATATTTTTTATGATTTTTTGGTATTTTTAGAAAATATTTTTAAAAAGAAAAATAAAATAAATAAGTAAATAAAAATGAATGGGCCAGGGGGTGTCAAAAGTAAGCAAGGAGGTGAGCTAGCAAAAAAAAATAATGCCAGGCCCAAAGGGCCCAGCGCCTGCAAAAAAAGCGTTAGAGGATCAGAAAATATGAAAAATACAAAATGGGGGTTCACATTGGTTCGAATCCTCGCCCTTTAGGTAAGAAGTGACTTAGTACGGGCGCGCTTGCCACTGGGGTGGCTGTTTCATCCGGTCATACAACCAAACCATAAATATATAAAATAAAACGAACCCTGAGGCTTACTTCATCTTCTTCCTCGCGCCTAGTCAGACCACCTGTATTTTCTTCATCTCTCCACAAAAATGGAAAGTTCAAACATGAAAGTTATGGTGTTTCTTCCCACGAATCTAACTATATAACTTATGTAAGCTAAAAGTTAATGATGAAAACTAATTTTGCTGGCCATAAATTGAAACCTAATTTTCTCAGAAATTTCAAATCCAAAATTCTCTATACATAGTCAATGTAAATGAGAATTATGAACATGGTCAGCTTTAGAGCAAAGATATCTATATTTTGTCTTCACAAATCAGGATCAAATGATGCTTGTATGAAGAGATAGAAGTTTGAAAATTTAACTCTTGCAGATGGAGTCGTGAATGGAGTTTGAGCAACTTTTGAGATGGCCTGAGGATCTGTTTAGCTTGCCTGGACCTCCTTGAGTGTATTCCAACTCCTACTTTGCCTTGAAAGTTCCTGAACCTCTCTACTCAAGTCAACCTGCAAGCTTGATGTTTGAAAATGCTAGATAGTGATGGGGGAGTTACAGTCTTGAAACAGGGGCCTGGATTACTTTGGTATGATGTATATAAGGTGTTTGAATGATTGGTTTTCAAAACGCACGAGTGGAAATGAAGATGATGAGTTTTGGTTCAAAACTGTGTATCAATGGTGTTTTTGAGCAGATTTATGGTTTTTGAGTGTTTGAGATAGTTTCAGGGTACTAGCATTCGTGTGTCATCTTGAAAATAGTGTATGTACTTATAGGCAAGAGGTTTTGAGGCTTGAAACAACTCAGAAATTGAAATCACATGTTATGGCTTGGTTACTTGTTTTTGAAGCAAAGTTGACAAACATGGTTTCAATGTGAAGTACAAGGATTTGCAGGGTGGTTAGTAGGATGTAGACATGTTGCTTCTTAATTTTAAAGTCTTTTGAGTCATAAACAACAATGTATGGGCTCAAGAAGAGTTAACATTGTGATTAAAGTCACTTTTCCAAAATGGAAGTGGTGACTTTCTTCCCAAAATGGAAATGCAACTTGTATAATGGCTCAAATGCTTGGACAATGGCTCTATCAGTTGTGTAAACATTAAATTACTGAGTTATTAGCAAGTTTGAAGCCTGAAAAGCAAGATTTGTACAACATGCTTGAAGATTGGATCAAGTGTTCTTCACAAATGGCTTGTAATTCAAGTTTGAAAACCCTAACTTCATGCCTTCGATTCTCCTTGCTCAAGAATGATATCAAGGAGTTATTGGACATTTTAGAAAGCTTTAAATGTGATCTTCAACTCATCTTTGAATTTCTTTTTAATATTACCCTTATAACTATGTGAAAAATTGCCATGAAGTTAGGTAAAAAATCTGCCTAACTAGGGCAAAATTTCACTAAGTCTTTTTTAGTTCATGAGCATGTATTCAAAAAATTATAACTTGAGATCCAAGAACTTTTAGGAAAAGTTGTGTAAATAAAAGTTGTAGATTTCATGGAGATCTACAACTTTCATGTTTTAAGTTTCTCTTGAATCATCTTGTATCATGATGAAAATTTGGCTCAAAGTTATGAAAAAATATGAATTTTCAACACTTAGAAAAATTTTGAAGTTTAGAAATTTTGACTTTTCAAAATGAAATCTTGACTTTTTGATTTCTTGTTGAATAAGTTTCATATTTTGACATGTTTTGATGAATTATGATCTTTGACACTTGAATTTGACCAAAAGTCAAAGTTTGACTTTTCAGTATACAGTTGACTTTTGATCAATTGACTGCAAAATTCATCTGTCAATCAAATGGACTTGCAATGTTTTGAATCATGTCATTAGGTTAAAATGATGCCACTGGACTCTTGAGATCATGCCTTAAACCAATTGACCATTTTCTAGGTCAAAAATCAGAAATTGCCCTTCCTCAGTAAAAACCCTAATTTTGACCATTTTGCCCTTTTGATGATTTGATCAAATTTCTTGAGGAATTATGGTCCAAACTTTATCAAATGATATATATGAGTCTAAAATGTTGATGTGGATAAAAATTATGAAGTTTGACTATAAATTGGCCATGGTTGACTTTTTCCCAATACAATTGATTTTTAGGTCAATTGTTCAATTGACTGATCAAAAGTGTGATCCAAGACTTGAAACTTGACATGGGTAATGTTGGGGGTCCATAATGATCCATTAAAGTCATATGAAGCATTGATAGTCCAAAAATCCTTGTGTAAACTCAAACCCTAATTTTGGTCATCAGTGCATAAGGAGGTGTCTTGAACTGATCAAACCCTAGTGCAGTCTTGAGCCCAAGGAGACCTTGTGAGCAAAATCTTGATAAGTGAGAGGGAAAATTTTGGGGTACAATAGCTGCCCCTGTTCAATCTTCTTAAACCTGGAGAGTTAGATGGGCATGTTTTGTCGTTCGTGACTCGAAGGTGGGAGATGTTTGGACACTAGAGTGCCTAGAAATTTGCACTCGTCGATGTGAAGGTCAAAGGAATGGGCTTAAAGATTCCATTTGGAGAGGTGGTAGAAATTTGTTGGAGATGGGATTGTAGATGCCATCTGGAGTGATTGCTGAATTGTAATTTGTAAGCTGAAAGAATGAGTATCAGAATGGCGTCCGTGTCTGAAGCATATCTGAACTGTATCTGAAAGTTGAATCTGAATGAGTATCAGAATGGCATCCATGTCTGGAGCGTATCTGTACTATATCTGAAAGTTGAGTCTGAATGAGTATCAGAATGGCATCCGTGTTTGGAGCGTATCTGATATGTATCTGAAAGTTGAATCTGAATAAGTATCAGAATGACATCCGTGTCTGGAGCGTATCTGAACTATATCTGAAAGTTGAGTCTGAATGAGTATCATAATGACATCTGTGTTTGGAGCGTACCTGATCTGTATCTGAAAGTTGAATCTGAATGAGTATCAGAATAACATCCGTGTCTAGAGCGTATCTGAACTGTATCTGAAAACTTTGAACATTGTTAATAGTAGCTATTAATCTTATCCTGAAAAGTGTAAAGTGTTAGCTAAAATGCAAAGTCATGTTGTATGAAATGTATGATGATATAATGCATTCGTTTTATCAATGTTTATGATACATTGATGCAATGTATGCATATGTGAGCTAATTTGCTACACTACTATTGGATTAGGGAAAATAAATCCCTGACTGCTGCTGAGGATATAGAGTCTTTATGTTGTGAAGTCTAAGTGTTGATGAATTTCCGCTTAGAGAAATAAACTTTGTTGTAAGGGAGATGCCATGTACCGCTTAAAAAATCTGTTTGGAGAAATTGGATGATTTCTACCGGGGATTGATAATTGGAAGCTTTGTTCGGCTGGGGATTAAATGACATACTGCGGGGGATGTCTTATGGAATAGCCTAGAGGTATTTCCCTATCCCTTCAACCTATCAGTAATTGCATTTTTCATTTTGTTTATTTGTAAACAGCGATTATGTTCAAATGCATATGTTCAACAATGAATCATTGGACGTTTTTATAAACAAAACACAAGAGTAAAGAAAAACAGATAGTTTTGCACTATCAAAGGAATGTCTTTGTATTGATTTTGATCAAGTATTTTTGTACAGTGAGACAAACATTCTAGTAGGAGAACACCGTCGTAAAAATGAAAATTTAAATACAAAGAAAAGATAGCTATGTGTATTTATCCCATGGGGTTCCCATTCTGCTATAGCCTTTGTATCTCCGAGCATTTTGTCTATTTGTTTCCTTGTTAGAAGATGATTGAATTGATCAGAACCTCTGAGTTTGCAGGTTGTCTGTATGGTGATCCCACGGGACATAGTCATACGCTTTAATTCCCTAACTTTTTCCCGGACCGCCCTTTCGGGTTTTCAGTCCACCGGGAAACCCTTTTTTTTGTCAAAGTCGCCCTTTTGGGTTTTCAACTTGCCGGGTGTATAGATTTTTTTGTTTTATCCATAATTTTTGCCCGAACCCCCTTTTTTTGGTTCATCGGGATGCCCTTGTTTTGCCTAGGTATGTCAACCTAGCGGGTTTCTTATGCATAGTATCTTTTGAATATGTGTACGCGCTCGCAGGGTGCGACAGGTCGTCGCCATCCATGGTGGTCAAGATCATTTCCCCACCAGAAAATATATTTTTGGTTACAAATGGTCCTTCATAGGTAGGAGTCCATATGCCCCCAGGATCACCGGTTGGCAATATGATGCGTTTGATCACTAGATCCCCAATTTGATACACTTGGCATCTGACTTTCTTGTTGAAAGCCTTGATTATCCATTTTTGATACATTTGACCATGGCAAATAGCAGTAAGTCTCTTCTCGTCAATCAAGTCCAGTTGATCAAGTCGAGTCTAGATCCAATCATCTTCGTTCAACCCGGCATCCTTCATAATCCTCAGAGAGGGGATCTGGACCTCGATAGGCAAGACAACCTCCATGCCATAAACCAGAGAATAGGGTGTTGCCCCAGATGATGTGCGAGTTGTGGTACAATACCCGTGGAGCGCGAATGGTAGCATCTCATGCCAGTCTTTATATGTGACTGTCATTATTTGTATGATCTTTTTAATGTTCTTATTTGCAGCTTCGACGACACCATTCATCTTCGGCCGGTAAGGAGAAGAATTGTGATGCTGAATCTTGAATTGCTCGCACAAGGCGGTGATCATAGTGTTGTTGAGATTTGTACCATTGTCAGTGATGATCCTTTGCGGGATACCGTACCGGCAAATGAGATTTTTCTTGATGAAACGGGAAATAACATTCTTGGTAACAGAAGCGAAGGAAGCTGCCTCCACCCACTTTGTAAAATAATCAATGGCCACTAAGATGAAGCGGTGTCCATTGGAGGCCGTCGTCTTGATTTCCCCAATCATATCAATTCCTCACATAGCAATGGGCCAAGGAGCCGACAAGATATTCAGAGGAACCGGAGGTACATGCACCTTGTCAGCATAAATCTGGCATTTATGGGAGGTTCAAGAGTGTTGATAGCAATCTGCTTCCATGGTAGACCAGTAATAGCCTACCCGTAGGATTTTCTTTGCCATCATATGCCAACTGGAATGTGTGCCAAAAGTGCCTTCATGCAATTCAGCCATGATCCTTTCAGCTTCAACCTTATCTACGCACCGAAGTAATACAGAGTCATGATTGCGTTTACATAGGATGTCGTTACTAAGGAAAAATTTAACAGAGAATATCCTTAAGAACTTCTTATCATTGATTGAAGCTCCTTCTGGATATTCTTGAGTCTCGAGATACTTCTTGACTTCGTGAAACCAAGGTTGGTCCACTATTTCTTCAATATTAATCTCGTGACAATGTGCTGGTTCATCCATTCATTCAATGGTGATCTGGGGAGCCTCGTTATCCCAATTAAGTTTAAACATAAATGACATTGTGGCTAGTGCGTCTGCTAGCTGATTTTCTTCTAGCGGGAAATGCTCGAAGGTAATCTTCTCAAAATGTGGTAGCAATTTCAAAACATGTTCTTTATAAGGGATAAGGTTAGGGTGTTTGGTGTCCCATTCCCCTTTGATCTGGCTGATGACCAAAGCTGAATCTCCGAATACATCCAAGGATTTGATTCCCAAGTCTATGGCAGCTCTGAGACCAAAGATGTATGCTTTGTATTCTGCCATGTTGTTTGTACAATTGAAGTAGAGTCTTGCGGTAAAGGGAGTATGACACCCTTCAGGAGATATGAGTACATCACTGATACCATTTCCAAGTGCATTGGATGCCCCATCAAAGAATAGGGTCCATCGGGATCCTTGTTCAGGTCTGTCATATGGCCTGAGTTCTTCACAGTTGTTCACCGCCATGATGTCTTCATCTGGAAATTCGAATTTCATGGACTGGTAGTCTTCTATAGCTTGGTGATCAAGGTGATCAGCTAGTACACTTCCCTTTATTGCTTTCTGGGTAGAATACTGTATGTCATATTCTGTCAGGATCATCTGCAATCTCGCTATTCTCCCAGAAAGAGCAGGCTTCTTGAAGATGTATTTTATCAGATCCATTTTAGATATCAACAGGGTATTATGAGTCAGCATATACTGTCTTAGCCGGCGAGCAACCCATGCCAGAGCGCAACAAGTTTTCTCGAGCATTGGATATCTTGTTTCACAATCGGTAAAATTTTTGCTCAGGTAATAAATAGCATGCTCTTTTCAGACAGACTCGTCATGCTTCCCCAATACACACCCCATTGAGTTTTCTAAAATAGTCAGATACATGATCAATGGTCTTCCCTCGACTGGTGGCATCAACACAGGAGGATCTTGTAAATATTCTTTGATTTTGTCAAAAGGAACTTGGCACTCGTCATTACATTTGACTACTTGATCTTTCTTCAACAATTTGAAGATTGGTTCACAAGTAGCTGTCAGGTGAGAGATGAATCTGTAAATGTAATTCAAACGCCCCAAGAATACTCTGACTTCCTTCTCAATATGAGGAGCAGGCATCTCTTGTATTGATTTAACTTTGGTAGGATCGACCTCGATACCTTTGTTACTGACGACAAAGCCTAGGAGTTTACCAGATCGTACCCCAAATGTGCATTTGTTTGGATTCAACCTCAGCTTGTACTTCTTCAGTCTCTCAAACAGTTTTTGTAAGTGATCAAGATGCTCTTCTTCTGTTTGAGATCTGGCTATCATGTCTTCCACATAGACCTCTATTTCGTGATGTATCATGTCGTGAAATAGAGATACCATGACCCGCTGATAGGTTGCCCCAACATTCTTTAGTGGGAATGACATCACCTTGTAGCAGAATGTGTCCCACAGTGTGACAAACATTGTTTTCTCCATGTCCTCAAGCACCATTTTGATTTTATTATAACCTGAGAATCCATCCATGAAGGAAAACACTTTGTGTTGTACCGTATTGTCAACTAGAATATCAATGTGGGGGAGTGGAAAATCATCCTTAGGGCTTGACCTATTCAAATCTCTGTAGTCCGCACACCTTCGCACCTTGCCGTCCTTTTTGGGCACGGGAACAACATTGGCAACCCATTGGCGATAAGAGGTGACAGCCAAGAATCCATCATTGAATTTCTTCATGACTTCTGCTTGAATCTTTTCTGACATATCGGGCCTCATGCGACAAACCTTTTTCTTTACTGACGGACAATCCTCTCTTGTAGGCAGATGATGTACCACAATATATGCATCAAGTCTTGACATGTCTTCATACGACCAGGAAAAGACTTCGACATAATCGTGCAACAACTGAATCAGGCGCTCCTTGGTACTGGGTTCCAGATTGGCACCCACCTTGACCTCTTTTTTGTCTTCTTCGGTACCTAGGTTGATTGTATCCACAGGTTCTTCGTGAGGCTGAATGGTTCTCTCTTCTTGTTGTAGTAGTCTGGCAAGTTCCCCTGGTACTTCACAATCTTCCTCACCTTCGTCTTCGGCTTGGTAGATTAGATTCTCAGAGTCACAAAAGGCCATAGCAGTATTGTTACCCATGGGATCCCGAATGGATGTATACCTGCATTGTGAGTGTGAGTGTGTGTAAGGGTATAACTATATTTGAAAAATGTAAAAAAGAAAAATAATGAGCACAAAAGTTTGTATGCGAAAACGTCCATGATTCATTGATGTCATATGAAAATGAGATAATAACCCTTACAAATGGACCGTTGTGCATCGGGTAAGACACAAGGTTTTAAGAGTGCAAATTGTTTTAATAT
The DNA here is from genome assembly GCA_948472305.1 of Vicia faba. Taxonomy (NCBI): domain Eukaryota; kingdom Viridiplantae; phylum Streptophyta; class Magnoliopsida; order Fabales; family Fabaceae; genus Vicia; species Vicia faba. The sequence goes on from OX451740.1 coordinate 343,206,538, forward strand.
TACAGATCCAACAAAATGTAAAGGGATAAAAGTGATCGGGATAAAATCTCTAGCCTCCCAGCTGCTGAGCCCACCACTGATCATCGGGAATATCCAGTCTTCCAAGTCACAACTATCTTCATCACCTTCTACGGTGTTGACCTCGTGGTTGCTGATCTTCAGGGGTGGTCCTCCGGCACGAGCACGGCGTACATGCTTCTGAGCACTTGAAGTGAAACCTAGGACAAACTTGTCAGACTTATATGGGATATCTGGGAGTTGTCCCCAGATAGTGCACCCACCTTCTTCTACCACTGCTTTGGCATCCTTCAGAGATGACATCCGGAATGGAGGCCTTGTAAATTTTGGGAACAACCTTGGTTACCGCCACATCTTGCAGGACCTCTTCAATGTGTTGGAATGGAGTTTCAATAAATTCAGCATCTAATTCCATATATCTGAAGGAATTGAGATGGCTGATCATATACTCTTCTTCTCCATGAACGGTGATAATCTTTCCTTGAATCGAATATTTCAACATTTGGTGCAACGTAGAAGTGACAGCGCCCGCATTGTGAATCCATGGTCGGCCTAGCAAGCAAGAATATGAGGGAAGGATATCCATTACATAAAAAGTTAAATCAAAAGTTTGTGTTCCAAATTTTATGGGAATGTCTACCTCCCCATGTACCATCCTTTTCGAGCCGTCAAAAGCCCTTACTACTATGTTACTTGGTTTCAATGTCAACCTTTCACAGTAAAGCCTATCAAGAGCTTTTTTAGGCAATACATTCAGAGATGAGCCAGTGTCCACCAAAAAATGGACCAAGGTTGTGCCCCTACATTCAACTGAGACATGCAATGCCTTATTATGTTTCCTTCCTCTTGGTGTTAAATCAGCATCCAAAAAACCTAGACCATTATCTGCAGTCAAACTGGCTACACAGTCTTGAAACTGATCGGCAGATATCTCTTGGGGTACATGGGAAGTTTTCAGGAATTTTACCAAAGATTTTGCATGCGCCTCGGAACATAGTAGTAATGCCAGCATGGAAATTTTAGAGGGAGTTTTCCCCAGTTGTTCAACTACATCGTAGTCGCTTCTATTTATGATCTTCAAAATTTCCTCCATCTCTTTCCGGGAGGTCTCAGGGATGACCGAGCCTTCGTCCGAACAGGCTCAATCAGAATACTTTTACCTCGAGTCTCGGTTAACTCGGCAGCATGAATGTTAGTAGGAATGATAACAGGGGTTGTAATGGCTTTGTCAGTTGGAGTATTGTTGGAGATGATTGTAGGACTGGGAATAACCTTCGGAGGGGTAACAGCAACAAGAATGATTACGGGTCCAGAAACAGCCTTTGGGGGAACAATTTCTAGAGAGAAGATTCTACCACTTCGGGTAATCTTGCTAGTTCCTGCAATATTATTGATGTCGGAGTTGACCTTATCAGAGCTTGAATCTTCGGCAGCTGGCCAGTCCTGCTTAATAACATGGTAATAGAAATCCCCTCCATAATTCCATGGTATGGTCTTGTTTGATGAATATGGGACTGGTCCAGGCATTGTAATTATTAAAGGAGTTGCTTTCGGAATTGATGTAATTCTAACGGGTATTTTGGTGGAGACCCTGGATGAATTGGCGGAAATGGTAATGATAGAAACATCTTCAAAAGGAATAGGTGGAACAGAAGTCTTTTCAAACAAAATTTCTTTATTATCTATTAGGCATTGAATGCCTGCTTTCAACAAAGGACAACTGGTTGGTGAGGACAAACAGAGATTGAAAACCTTATTACATCCCGGGAACACACCGACATTCAACAAGTTCATTTTAACAGTCGGAAGTGGGGTCATAAGTTCATCAATTTAAGTAACAAACAGTCCTTCTTCAATGGCATTGGTATTATGTCCATATCTGGGCATAGGGGCAGAAATGACATTTGGCTTTTCGGGTGCATCGAATTTAATCTCTTTTGCTTCAATGAGGTCTTATATTTTGTTCTTTAGAGCCCAACAGTTATTAGTATCGTGACCAAGACTTTCAGAGTGATATGCGCAACAAGAATTGGGATGATAGTGAGGAGATGTTGTATTGCGGTTTTTCGGAGCTTCTTTCAAGGTCAACAAATTGGATCTTAGTAGACGCGGTAATACCTGAGACGAGGTCATGTTAATTTTGGTGAACTGCCTGACCGGTCTTTCCATCCTCGGTTGATTGTTTATTTGTTGATCAAGCACAGGCTTAGGAATCATAACAGCTCCCACCATTGGTCGGAGTTCGGCCCTATCTTGGTTTGTTTGCAGATATACAGCAACCACCTCTTTCTTTCTGACGAAATGCTTCCTTACAGTTGTAGAAGAAGATGTATCTCTCTGAATCTTCCCACTCTGTGTACCAGCTTCTACCCTTTCTCCTGTCAATATTAGTTCAGTAAAGCCTGCAGATGAACTTCCAATTAAATGATTGAAGAAGGTACCAGACAAGCTGCCCAAGAACATGTCTACCAATTCCCTCTCAGATAGAGGGGGTTGAACTCTTCCAGCCAAGTCTATCCATTTTTGTGCATAATTCTTGAAACCTTCATTGGAAACCATGGCCATACTATGGAGTTGAGTACGGGTAGGCGCTAGATCAGCATTATATTGGTATTATTTGTAGAAGGCTGCAACAAGATCTTCCCAATTATGGACGTTGACTCTTTCTAGTTGGTAAAACCAGTCAAGTTGAGTTCCAGATAAACTGTCTTGGAAGAAATGTACCCATAAGTCTTTATCAACGGTATGGGGTTGGATTTTTCTCACATATGACCGGAGATGCATTTTAGGGCATGAAACTCTGTCATATCTGGCGAACACAGGTGCTTTGAATTTCGAAGGAATTACAATCCCTGACACCAAACCCAATTCCTCAAATTCAAAGCCAGGCACTTTTTGGATTTCCATCGTACTCAAATGATCTTCGAGATGTCTATACTTGTCATCAGCTGGAGGGTATTGTTCTTCCGAATAGTCTTCTTCTTCCTCTTCCTCTTCCGATTCTGACAGGACAATTGTTTCCTTGCCTTTACTGTCTTAATTGTCTCTTTCACCGGATGTCGTTGCAAAGTTTAAGGTCCTTCTTGTCTGCTCATGAAATCTTCTTCCCATGTTTAGGACTCCGGTTACCTTCTTTGTCTTCTTTTTCCTTTCTTCAGCCAGCAAAGTCTTCAATTCCTTTTGTCCTTTGGCCAAGGTCAAGAGCAACTGTTGAAACTGTGTATTCTGAGCTTGGAGGTCCTTCACTGTTTGCTCTAGATCTATCTTACTGAAATAAACAGTAGAGAGATGATGAGACTTGTTGCAAGAAACTTACTTATATTATGATGAATGGTAAATGCATATGTAATGTTTTCAAGGATTTTAAGATTCAAATTTGTTTTAGACAAAAAGGAAGCACGCGTTATATTAATAGATTAAAGCTTGAGTACATCAATGCTTTCTTGGGCAAAATAATACAAAAACTCTAAGATAAAAAGGTAGTACGCATCCTCTTTGGTGCAATGTAGGCATTCAGAGTCTGCTCCTCATGAAGTAGTCTAGTAAGTTCCAAAACCTTCTTCTCGCTTGCGTAGAATTGGGCTTTGAAGGTATCTCGCTCTCCCTTGAGTTGTATCCAATCCCTTTGTAGGTCTTCAAGAGAGGTAGGCATTTCAGGATGTAGGATAGTGTATGGAACATCTCCTTCTATGACGGGCTCAATAATTATCGGGAGAACAGAGGGATAAGGCATCATAAGACTCTGAGCGCGAGTTCGTACCCATTTGAGGTAAGGCTCAAGAGGGATGGAATTCTTGTACCCCAAAGTCTTGCTATCCACCTTGTTTAACATCCTCCAAGCTCGGATAAATCTCTGGCTAAGACCTTAATCGTCGTTGTTGTAGTCAAATACCAAACCTTGAATCAGCATCTCATGCGGACCATCCCTTTGGGCATAACCAATTTGTCTTAAGGATAAACAGGGGTTGTAGGTGATACCTCCCATAATGCCAAGTAAAGGGACATTAGGGAATTATCCACAACGGTCAACAATGATAACATTCGCTCTAGATCGGGAGCACCAATGAATGTTTGAATGTTTGAGTGTCATCAACCTTTGTGACTACCTTGAACCTTGCTCATTCTTTAATACAGATTAAGGAAGATGAGAAATAAACCATCTTGCCAAGAGAGGAGTGCAACACATAAGGACACCTCTTTTCCTCATTGTGCAAGTGTGAAAAGAGTGTAGGATATCTCCTTGCAATGTTGGCACTGGGTTGCGGGATATGAAGATTTTCACGGTGTTGATATCTATGAGTTGGTCAGGGTTTGGAAACAAAACCATCCCATATATGAGGAGAGCCACAATTTCCTCAAAGGCTTGCAAGTCCAAGGAATTCCAACAACTTTGGGCTTTCTCAAACAGGAACTTTGCTAGGAAACCTTTGACACCACTCCTTGTTTCCCAATGAGTTATGATATCAGATGAGTGCAAGTGTAGAACTTGAGCAATCTATTATGGCTTTGGGTCTCTTTACATACCATTGAAAGGTAGTTGATTGAGAATGGGAATCCTCAATAGTTGGGATAATTCTTCCAAATTAGGCACAAGTTGATAGTCAGGAAATGTGAAGCAATCGTGTAAAGGATCAAAGAACTGAAAGAGCACCTTTTTCATATCCTCATCTGTGTTGGAGGTGACCAAATTGAGTAGGCGACCATGTCTCTCGGTGAATGGAGAGTTTTCAAGAATCCTTGAAGCTAGCTCCTTGAGTTGTGGAGGGATCCTTACAAGATTGACTTGAATAGTTTTCCTGCGAAGTGAATCCATATCCTACAAAACAAGAACAAAGATGAATCCCAAAATCCTTGAAATGGTTAGTGGATGTATATGATGTTCATGATGTTCATGATGGTATGTACAAATATGCATATACAAACAAAAAACACAAATCCTTAGTTTAGGCTTGCATGGAGTTTTATAGGTAAGTACCCTCTTGAAGTTTAGTTGGCTTAAACCTGTCCTAGTAATAGTAATCAGGTTCTAAGGACCTCAAAATCACTGGATTGTTTCCTTGGTCATTGTTTCAGCTCAAGCCTCTTTAATAGCGACCAAAATATCCCATGAAACCAAACCTCAATGAGTGTAGTATCGAGTATCTACCAACTTCGGACTACACCAAACTCGGTCATCTCACTACATCCTAAAGGCCAAGTTGGTCAAGTAAAGGTTCTAAAATTTCATTAGTGTTTCATGACATCACTCAGCGGCCCCGTATTCTCTTTGATTAACTCAAAGGCTACCGGTACCCCCCAAATATGTCGCACTAACGTAGCTATTGCTTAGACCATGTTTGTATACCTCGTACAGTTTCCACAATGTATTGATACTTACCTATAATGTATCCCAAATCCGAGTAGAGGATTCAAACCCAAACAAAGAACCATAATTTAAAGCATACAAGTCAAACAATGTAAGCAAATAAATGTGATATATCCCTAAAGTAACCCCACTTTTAGAATTTTCCCCAGCAGAGTCGCCAGTTCTGTGATACATTGGGAGAACTGACTTGAGGGTTTTGCGTTTTATCGCAAATTTTGCGGTTAGCAAGAGTCGCCACCGACTTTTCTTTTATCCAAAAGGAAAGGTGAAAAAGCACAGGAAAGACCTTTGAGATTGTTTCTTGAGTTCGGGGAGGTAGATTATGAAAAAGGAAGGTATTAGCACCCTTTTCATCCACGATTTTCCATGGGCTCTTAGTTACTTGCTAGATCACTTGCTTTTGTTTGAAATTATGCTTTGTGTGGTTTTTTTGAAAGTATTTTGTAAAGAGGTCATTGTTTAGGCAATCTTTGTAATGATTCTCGTTCGTAAGAATGTATACAAAGATGGTTATCTTTTGAAAATGTTTTCATGTTTGTAAGATGTTTGAAAGTGTATGTGTTTGTTTTGAAAATAGAAAGGATGTTTATTTTGAAATGGAGCAAGTAATTAGGAGCAATCTACCTACTCCAATGTCTTTCTTGTTCATTTTCTTTTCCTTTGACATTGTTGTCTTGCCATTGATTTGGTAAGCAACTCTATCTTTGGATGTTAACGGGAAGGGCGTGGGTCATCGTATAAACATGGTTAGCAATGTTGCAAGGTATCTTAGCATTCTTTTTGAGGGACTAATATTATTTGTAAGGAAACTTAGATAGCGTCATCGAGGGACTATGATCTTGTATTAGTTTGTTTTTGCTAAGATACCTCACATGCGTAATATGGTCATTTTGTAAGGAAACCAAGTGGATTTTACCCTAGGGGTGCTTGTGTGCAATTGTGTTGTTTTCAGGATTGATTTTGTCTTGAATTAGGGTTTTCTACTTGATTGATTTTAATCTTTTCATACAAACCCTAATTACTAGCATGTTATGTAAAAGCGATAAATTACAAAATTTAAAGTTACTACGCTATTACAACATTTGTGGGGAGGGGGTGTACAATTTGTGAATGGGGATTTCAATAATATAAACCTAATTAATCTATTACAACCAAATTGAATATGTACAAATAATTGAAGAAATATATAAAGAACAAATGCAAATGGAAAGAAATGATTTTTCTTGGTTTGGATTTTTTTATATGAAAGAGGTTTTAATCTAAACCTAATTAGAGAAAAATAATTAAATCAAAATTAAACTAACTTAAATTAATTAAGAAAAGATTTTTGAATAAAACCCTAATTCTATTTAGTTGATTAAAATAAAACAAGTTTAAAGAAAAAAAGTATTTTTGTATTTTTGTCTTGAAAATAATATAGGTGTTGTGAAATATTTTTGGCCTTTTTTTATATTAAAATAAATATATTTAAATAAATATATTTAAATAAATATATTTAAATAAATAATAACCTAGTTTTAATTTAATTTATAAGGTAATTAGTAAAGATAAATAAAGTATAATGAATAAAAATAATTTTTGTGTGGAAAAAATATTTAAATTATATCAAACATAAATCTACTATTTTTATATTTTTTATGATTTTTTGGTATTTTTAGAAAATATATTTAAAAAGAAAAATGAAATAAATAAGTAAATAAAAATGAATGGGCCTGCGGTGTCAAAAGTAAGCAAGGAAGTGAGCTAGCAAAAAAAAACAATGCCAGGCCCAAAGGGCCGAGCGCCTACAAAAAAGGGTTAGAGGATTAGAAAATATGAAAAATACAAAAGGGGGGTTCACATTGGTTCGAACCCTCGCCCTTTAGGTAAGAAGTGACTTAGTACGCGCGCGCTTGCCACTGGGATGACTGTTTCATCCGATCATAAATCCAAACCATAAATATATAAAATAAAACGAACCATGAGGCTTACTTCATCTTCTTCCTCGCGCCTAGCAAGACCACCTCTATTTTCTTCATCTCTCCACAAAAATGGAAAGTTCAAACATGAAAGTTGTGGTGTTTCTTCCCACGAATCTAACTATATAACTTATGTAAGCTAAAAGTTAAAGATGAAAACTAATTTTGCTGGCCCTAAATTGAAACCTAATTTTCTCAGAAATTTCAAATCAAAATTCTCTATACACAGTCAATATAAATGGGAACTATGAACTTGGTCAGCTTTAGAGCAAAGATATCTACATTTTATCTTCACAAATCAGGATCAAAAGATGCTTGTATAAAGAGATAGAAGTTTGAAAATTTACCTCTTGCAGCTGGAGTCGTGAATGGAGTTTGAGCAACTTTTGAGATGGCCTGAGGATCTGTTTAGCTTGCCTGGACCTCCTTAAGTGTATTCCAACTCCTACTTTACCTTGAAAGTTCCTGAACCTCTCTACTCAAGTACACCTGCAAGCTTGATGTTTGAAAATGGTGGATAGTGATGGGGGAGTTACAGTCTTAAAACAGGGGCCTAGATTACTTTGGTATGATGTACAGAAGGTGTTTGAATGTTTGGTTTTCAAACACACAAGTGGAAATGAAGATGATGAGTTTTGGTTCAAAACTGTGTATCAATGGTGTTTTTGTGCAAATTTATGGTTTTTGAGTGTTTGAGATAGTTTTAGAGCACTAGCATTCATTTGTCATATTGAAAATAGTGTATGTACTTATAGGCAGGAGGTTTTGAGACTTGAAACAACTCAGAAATTGAAATCACATGTTATGGCTTGGTTACTTATTTTTGAAGCAAAGTTGACAAACATGGTTTCAATGTGAAGTACAAGGATTTACAGGGTGGTTAGCAGGCTGTAGACATGTTGCTTCTAGATTTTAAATGCTTTTGAGTCAGAAACAAAAATGTATGGGCTCAAGAAGAGTTGACATTGTGATTAAAGTCACTTTTCCAAAATAGAAGTGGTGACTTTCTTCCCAAAATGGAAATGTAACTTGGATAATGGCTCAAATGCTTAGACAATGGCTCTATAAGTTGTGTAAACATTAAATTATTGAGTTATTAGCAAGTTTGAAGCCTGCAAAGCAAGATTTGTACAGCATGCTTGAAGATTGGATCAAGTGTTCTTCACAAAATGGCTTGTAATTCAAGTTTGAAAACCCTAACTTCTTTCCTTCGATTCTCCTTGCTCAAGAATGATTTCAAGGATTTCTTTGACATTTTGAAAAGCTTGCAATGTGCTATTCAAGGCATATTTGAATTGCTTTTGAAGATTCCCCTTGTAACCATGTGAAAAATTGCCTTGAAGTTAGGTAAAAAATCTGCCTAACTAGGGCAAAATTTCACTAAGTCTTTTTTAGTTCATGAGCATGTATTCCCAAAATTATAACTTGAGATCCAAGAACTTTTAGGAAAAGTTGTGTGAACAAAAGTTGTAGATTTAATGGATATCTACAACTTTCATTTTGGAAGTTTCTCTTGAATCATCTTGTTTCATGATTAAAATTTGGCTCAAAGTTATGAAAAAACATGAATTTTCAACACTTAGAAAAATTTCTAAGTTTAGAAATTTTGACTTTTCAAAATGAAATCTTCACTTTTTGATTTCTTGTTGAATAAGTTTAACATTTTAACATGTTTTGATGAATTATGATCTTTGACACATGAATTTGCCCAAAAAGTCAAAGTTTGACTTTTCAGTATACAATTGACTTTTGATGAATTGACTGCAAAATTCATCTGTCAATCCAATGGACTTGTAATGTTTTGAATCAAGTAATTAGGTTAAAATGATTCCATTGGACTCTTGAGATCATGCCTTAAACCAATTGACCATTTTCTAGGTCAAAAATCAGAAATTGCCCTTCCTCAGTCAAAACCCTAATTTTGACCATTTTGCCCTTTTGATGATTTGAACAAATTTCTTGAGGAATTATGGTCCAAACTTGATCAAATGATACATATGAGTCTAAAATGTTGATGTGGATCAAAAATTATGAAGTTTGACTATAAATTGGCCATGGTAGACTTTTTCCCAATACAGTTGATTTTTAGGTCAACTGTTCAATTGACTGATCAAAAGTGTGATCCAAGGCTTGAAATTTGACATGAGTAATCTTGGGGGTCCATAATGATCCATGAAAGTAATATGAAGCATTGATAGTCCAAAAATACTTGTGCAAACTCAAACCCTAATTTTGGTCATCAGTGCATATGGAGGTGTCTTGAACTGATCAAACCCTAGTGCAGTCTTGAGCCCAAAGAGACCTTGTGAGCAAACTCTTGATAAGTGAGAGGGAAAATTTTGGGGTACAACATCCTCCAATAAGCCCTAGCACGCGTTTTATAAATTCACGACCTCTACTTCATATCCACTATACAAACTCAGTTCTCAACCAAATTTCACGATTCAAGTCACAAATTAAAGCTCATACAATAAGCTGCATCATGCAACTTGTAGATTTCAAAATCATTAACTGTAAATCCAGAAATCAGGCCACAAGAAATGCAAAAAATTTGAACACAAATATTCAGAAGTTTGTAAAATCAAATGTAGCTCGAATTCAAACAAGTTCATCCATTAGAAGCAAGATCTAAACACCAATCAACATATATACAAGCTTAGATTGCCTTGAAATAAACTATAATTCACGGATTTGAGATCTGAAAGTTACTTCTTGAGTTGAGAAATAAACTCAACTATGGCCTCTGAAACAAATAGAAACCCAAGGATATTCACTCTTATTCCTCAATGAGAAGGAAACTGAAGGGAATAGAGCTTGAAACTTGAGAAATGAAGAACTCAAAGCAAAAATTTTTGAGAGAGAAAGCTTGAGCTCAGATCTGGATTTCCTTGTGAATGAAGCCTGTCTTGAATGAGTGTGATTCTATGGTTATATAGAGAGTGTGATCTGATGGTAGAAGTGTCTTTTAAGCTTAGAAAACCATTAGGGAGAAATTTCCTAAAAAATCAGAAAATTGGAAAATGGAATGAAGCTTGCGTTTTGAGAGCTTTTGTATGCATTGTGTTGTGTTTTTGTGAGGCCAGCAAGGGTGTGAGGTGAATGGAAGATGAGGTGTTCTCTATTGAGCATGGGGTGAGGTTTTTGCAATAAGATATTTTGCTAAAAATAGCAAAATACAATGGGGAGAGTACAATGCACCAAATGTGGGTTGGAGGTGCTTTATTTGGTAAGATCAGAGTGAGTGAATGCATGCTATCACATGCCAATAAAACCTGAAATGGCTCATAACAAGAACGAACCAGAATTCTGACTATAACACGCATGCATGCTACAGTCCATGACCCAACTTGTGACTCAATTATCATAAAAATCACCCGTGCGTTTTGGATGATTGAGGGGCCTTTCAAGAGCTCTCATAATGTAGAATATCTTAAGGCTTTGAATTTATCAAATTGAAGCTAAATTAATGGAGATATGATGAAGAGAAGTTGAGAAAAATAAACAAGTTTGGCAAGGCAGATGTAGGCATGCATGGGCGTGCATGGCAAGTATGTTGTGCAGTTGTGAGTGAGCAACTTCTGAAGATCATATCTTTCTCAAATCTTGTCCAAAATGAATGAATTAAAGCTCAATGAGAAGCTCTCATTGCTGTCTACAATTCCCCTACAAGAATTTTTCCAATTGGTCTTTGAATAAAAATATAATAAGCCATCAAAATGGTATGCCACGTGTTTGTTGAAATTCATGGCTAGAAAAGTCAAATTATTAGTCATCTTGCAAGGCTTGTGCACAGAAGTTCCCACTTGATTTTCTCTTAAATGCTTCACAATTAAGCCTTCCACACACATTTAAAATGTTTTAGGATTTTTCAAGAGATTTTTGAATATATATGGTTTGCTTCCTGTTGGCTCCTAAATTCGACACCCACATTCTGTTATTATATAAATCATTTAAATTGAGTCAGAAGAGTTTCCGACACAAGAAGGCTTTGACCAGCTGATCACGTCGAAGGCTCATCAAAGAATGACAAGATACTTAGAGAAATTCCTTTAAGTTGGAATCTTGTTGTCTTCGACGTCGAAGGAGAAACCTCTCGACCAAGGTCCCTGATGCCCAGGATCGAACGGTTTGAATTTTGAATTATTGGAGGGAAGACAGTTCCCAGCAGTTACCAAGCGCAACGTGTCGTTCACATAGGCGTCGAAGGTTGTGAGCATGCCATGTGGAGTCATCATGAAGCGGTGTGATTGCCCAGCAGTTACTTAGTTTTTTTTAGTATAAATACTAAGTATTTACAAAGTTATAAGTGTGTTCATCATTGTATACAAGTCACTCATTTAGATTCAAGTACCCAGCGTGAGAGAAAGAATCATTGAGAATGTATGTGTGAAACACCATTTACCTTAATCAAAGTCTTTTATATTCAAGCAATTTATCACTTTTACTCATTTACTTCAGTCGAAGTCATTTATTTAGCAAACCTTTAATGCTTTTATTTACTTTATCAAGCTTTTCTCCATGCAATTTATTTAAAGTGTCTCTACTTTACTTGCATTAATCACCATTAGGATTAGTCGAACTTCTTCATTTCAAAACGTTTAAACTCCAAAAATCAACCATGTCTTAGGATCAATCTGATCGATCCTGCGAGTCACCAAATAAGTAACCTTTTGGAAGATCAGCGGTTGTTTACCATTTTTCACGGCAAACAAATTGGCACACCTGATGGGATTTTGTGTTGATTCTTTCACGTTTAATCGTCTTATATAAATTATCCTTCTTTTTCGAGAGTATTTCATGTTATTAAGAAGTGGTAGAATATACACCAATAAAACCAATACTAGGAGAAGAGTTAGTGAAATGGCGAATCCGCCAAACAATGGAGAAATCCCACAAACAAACGTGGGAGCAACGGTTATCCCAACCATAAGCGAAATGGTAACCGCTGGTTCGACGCCAGCAGTAACGATCACACAAACGGGGCCATTACCTCCATTTACAGGCCCCAGAATGCCCTTGGGAACTCCCCCACCTAGGCGAAACCAAAGAACAAGACCATATGTTCCCCCAGGTTTTTCGACAGTCGGTTTAAATCGAGAACCGTTCTATGGCATGCCAACTTCTGAATTGGCTAGCCTGACGAACACTACGTCCACCTTTTCAGATCCTTTAGTGATCGCCTCTTCGCCACTCCAAGGCTCTGGAGTTGGTATGGCGAATAGGGGTAGGAACCAACTCTTAGGAGGAACGTCCCACGTAATGCCTGGCCTTACGAATGCCTCGACAACAGTCTTGAGGCAACAAATGGACGAAAGCAACCACGACATGGTTCAAATGTTGGCACAAACTTTAAGTACAGTGCTAAATCCTCTAATACAGAATACCACCTAGTCGAATCAGCAAATGACAGCGCAAATGTCGCGCCTGGCTAATTTTTTTGGGGTACCCCAACAAATTCGACAACCCCAAAGGGCACAGGTAAGGTGAAACCAAGGCATTCTAGAGGAAGAAACCACTATTAACCAAGTCCAGCAGCCTGTCGAAGAGAACCTTAGGGTACAACTGGAACAACCCATGGTCGAAGAGCCGAGAGTCGTAGCCCCAGAAATAAGGAGGGTTAATAGAAACCAAAACGCGGACGAAGTAGTTCAGCAGATCCAATACCAGAATGTTGGTTTGGAGAATAACTTGACAGCCATGATTGAAAGAATCATGATGCAAAACGGGATGCATACAGACTTCCGTAGGCCAAACTTCACATCCCCACTGTCGGAATATGTGTTACAAACGGACTTGCCTCCTAGATGCAAAGTCCCTAAGTTCACTAAGTTTTCAGGGGACACGACAGAATCCACTGTTGAACATGTGGCAAGATATTTAATCGAAGCGGGAGACATCTCAAACAATGAGAACCTAAGGATTAAGTATTTCCCCAGTTCCCTAACAAAGAATGCGTTTACCTAGTTCACAACTCTCCCTCCCAATTCGATCCACCATTGGACTCAGTTGGAGAGATTGTTCCATGAGCAATTCTACATGGGACAAACCAAGATAAGCCTGAAAGAGTTAGCCAGTGTAAAGAGAAGATTCACTGAGCCTATATACGAATACTTAAATAGGTTTAGATTGCTCAAGGCAAGATGCTTTACGTAAGTACCAGAGCACGAGTTAGTCGAAATAGCCGTAGGAGGTCTAGATTACTCCATTAGGAAGAAATTAGACACTCAGTATCTGAGGGACATGGCCCAATTGGCCGATAGGGTTCGACAGGTGGAACGCCTTAAAGCTGAAAAAGCCAGGGCGACGAAAACTCATAAAAGAGAAAAGATAGCATATGTCGAAATGGACGAAGAAGATCCAGAAACATTCGACGAACTTATAGCCGTCGAAGAAAGTGAGGTCGATTTGGCTGAGTTAAAACAAGGGCCACCATACTCTTGCAAATTACTAGTCCCCTCAAGTGGAAAAAACCCCACTGGGTCTGAAAAGAAAAGAGGCTATTATAAATATCATAACTTTCTGGGCCATAAAACATCTCAATGTTTTCTTTTCACGGATCTCGTGCAAAATGCTATCGAAGAAGGGAGGTTGAAGTTCGCTGATAAGGCCCCCATGAATGTGGATTCGAACCCTTTACAGGCGGAGGCCCATTATGCTGAACCTTCAGAGGTCAATGTGATCGAAGCTTCCAGGAGTCAGGTGAAAAGACCAGGGATAACGATGGTTGAAGTCACCAAAGATCACATCAATATGCCAATATTTGGCAGTTTTTCTGGGAACCTTTCTAGAAAAACAATCGAGGCAGTCCAAAAGGCCGCTGAGGGCCCAAAACTGGAAACAGGTGGAGTCTCAAAATCTAGAACTAAACCCACTTCCTACTTGGCTGCGGTGCAAGGCCAGACGAAAGACCTGGAGGCTCAAATGAAGCAAATGACTCTTGCTACTAAAGACAACATGAATGTCAACATGGTCAAAATTTCTGAACCAAAAGTCTCAGAGGAAGCCATCAGGCAAGAGCAAGCAAACAGGACAACGTTCCCCCTTGAGAACGAAAATCTGGCAGAATTCTTGCAACGATGCCAGAAGAAGAAATCAGAAGTAATGTTGTGTCCTCGATGCAGCTCTATTTTTGACAAGAAAGTTGCTGAACACATCGAAGGTATGAGAGCAGCAAACAAGAAATGGAGCAGAAATGCCCAAAAAAGTGCAGGCTCTGATGTTCGACACGATCCTAGAAGAACCTATCAAAAGGGTTCAAGTCAGGAAAAGAGGCCACTAACTTTCAGGCCTCCAACCAATGTGCCAGTTGATACATGGCTCAAAACATCGGGTCAAAAGAGACCCAACGAAGAAAGGTGGCACCCCTTTGAAGTTCCAAGAGGTTCATCTTTGATACTAAAGAAAGAACCTCATGCAGGTGACACCAGAGTTGCTCAAGTATCGAGTAATTACAAGGGAAAGAACCCAATGTCTCGATCCCAGTGGAGACGATACCAAAGGCGGCGCAAGGCTGAGAGAGAGGCTATCAAAGAACCAAAACCAGAGTCAAGTTCAAATGTCCCCCAGCGAAAGCAAAGAAAGCCTTTGGAGAGGGAACCAGTAACCAATAGATTGGTATGGCCTGACCAAAACGAATCTGGTGACAAAGATGGCTCTGAGTCCGACGACACATTAGACATCATGGTAAATATAGTTTCGGTCTTGCCAAGAGAATTCAACCTCCAAGTGGAAGTCGAATCAAACGATTGGGAAGTCGAACAAGAGATGGCCAAGCATAGGCCAGTGTGCTACTTTGTCATGGGTAATGGCTGCATTGAAGAGCAAAATGGTTTTTTCGAACCACCAACTGAGGCGATGAAGAGTCGCCTCAAGCCTTTATTCATAAGAGCAAAGCTCGAAGAGGCCACTATAAACAAGATCTTGGTGGACTGTGGGGCGACTATCAACATAATCCCCCACTTCATGCTAAGAAAAGTAGGCAAGAATGATGAAGACATTAAGCCTCATAATATGGTCCTATCGAACTACGAAGGAGGAATAGGGACCACCATGGGTGTGATTTAACTAGACCTCAAAGTGGGATCCATCCTTCGACCAACCATGTTCATGGTCATATCGGCGAAACCAAATTATAACCTATTATTAGGCCGAGAATGGATACATGGTGTCAGAGCAGTACCATCATCGATGCACCAAAGGTTGATATTATGGCGTCCTGATGGGATTGTTGAGAATGTAGAAGCAGATCAAAGCTACTACTTAGGCGAAGTTAATCACCTAGGGAGAGCTGAATTCGACAAAAATTTGGCTCACATTGGGCCATGTCCAGCACCTGACTTCGACATGGCGCCAGTGCCAAATGCTTTTTGTTCCTTGTACCTGCATCCTGATCATGGGTTTCAATGGGATAAAGAAGACTTGTCCCACAATGATTTCAGTGGGCTAACTGACATCCAACCAACTGGTTGGGGAAGCGAATTCAGTGATAATGATTGAGTCACAAGAGTTACAACGAATTTCGGCTTATGTAGCCGAAACAAGAATGTTAGCGGCTCTTGAAGCCGAAGTAAAATATATGGCCAACAAGGCCAAATGACCAGGAGCCACCAGATATTGGTCCTGGAAAAGATTTTGACCCAGAACCTCGCGATACCATGACGGAGGGAATGTAGGAACAGAGGCTCAACGCCATCTACGACGATGAGCCTTTGGGTTTCGAAAAGGACCCCCTGGCGAACAACATCAAAATGTTAGCACAGGATCCTTTAGAAGAAATCGACTTGGGCGAAGGGTTAGATAAAAGGCCCACTTACATCAGTGCCAAAATAGACCCAGAGCTCAGGATTGAAGTGATCCAATTACTGAAGGAGTTCAAGGACTGCTTTGCATGGGATTACAACGAAATGCCTGGACTCGACAGAGGATTGGTAGAAATTCAGTTGCCAATCAAACCTGGAAAAAAGCCTGTCAAACAGACTCCAAGACGCTTCGCTCCAGAAATATCGTCGAAGATCAAAACGGAAGTCGAAAGACTGCTGAAGTGCAAATTCATACGAACTACGAGGTATGTCGAATTGATTGCAAACATTGTGCCAGTGATTAAGAAAAATGGTACATTGAGGGTGTGCATAGATTTCAGAGATCTGAATGCTGCAACACCCAAAGATGAATATCCTATGCCTGTGGCGGAAATGCTTATCGATTCTGCCACTGGCCACGAGTACCTGAGCATGCTCGACGGTTACTAAGGATATAATCAAATTTTCATTGCTGAAGAAGATGTGTCAAAAACAGCTTTTTGATGCCCTGGGGCTTTAGGCACTTACGAATGGGTAGTAATGACTTTTGGCCTAAAGAACGCTGGGGCAACATATCAGCGAGTAATGAAATCTATCTTCCATGATTTTATTAACACTTTCATGCAAATATATATTGACGATATTGTTGTAAAATCTATTTCCAGGAAGAACCATATAGACCACCTTCGACAATCATTTGAAAGAATGAGAAAGCATGGTCTGAAAATGAACCCTTTGAAGTGTGCGTTCTGTGTGAAAGCTTGAGATTTCTTGGGCTTCGTCGTCCACAAGAAAGGAATCGAAATCAACCAGAACAAAACAAAGGCAATCTTGGAAGCGAAAGCGCCAACAAACAAGAAGGAAATGCAATCTCTGTTGGGCAAGATAAACTTCTTGAGGAGATTTATATCTAACCTAAGTGGAAAAGCGCAAGCCTTCTCACCCTTACTTCGATTGAATAAGGAAAGATTCGAGTGGGGGCAAGAGCAGCAAGACGCCTTCGACAAGATCAAAGGGTACCTCACCAA
Organism: Vicia faba; assembly: GCA_948472305.1. Lineage (NCBI taxonomy): Eukaryota > Viridiplantae > Streptophyta > Magnoliopsida > Fabales > Fabaceae > Vicia > Vicia faba. Next base: position 343,223,705 of record OX451740.1, read on the forward strand.
GCCACCTATTTTGGTGCCTCCTTGTGGCAATAGGAGTATGAGATTGTATATAGCTACATCTGACAAAACTTTGGGAAGCATGTTAGCCCAAGAAGATGAAAATGGAGTCGAAAGACCCATTTACTACCTTAGCAGAGTTTTGAACGATGCAGAAACTAGATATAGCGAAGTTGAAAAATTATGTCTATGTCTATATTTCTCTTGTACAAAGCTCAAACAATATATAAAACCAGTTGATGTGTATGTTTCGTCCCATTTTGATGTTTTCAAATACATGTTGTCGAAACCCATCTTGCACAGTCGAATTGGCAAATGGGCGTTAGCATTAACTGAGTATTCATTGACCTTTATGCCTCTTAAGGAAGTGAAAGGACAAGTGGTTGCAGATTTTATAGTCGACCACTCAATTCAGGTTGAAAATATAAATTACTTGGAGATAGAACCCTGGAAATTTTACTTCGATGGTTCCAGCCATAGAGATGGAACGGGAGTAGGGGTCTTAATTATTTCTCCAGAAAAAATTCCAACAATATTCAAGTATAAGATAGAAGGTACTTGTTCGGACAATGAGGTTGAATACGAAGCTCTAATTATTGGCCTTGAAATATTGTTGGAATTGGGGGCAACTCGAGTCGAAATAATGGGAGACTCGGAGTTAGTCATTAAGCAAGTCACAAAAGAGTACAAATGTATAAGGGAAAATCTCATTATGTACTTTGTGATAGAAAATCGTTTATTGAAAAAATTCGAAGTGGTTAATATTCGACACATACCTAGATTGGAAAACCAAGTAGCCAATGATTTGGCACAAATTGCATCTGGGTATAAGATTTCAAAAACGATATTACAAAGAGCAATCGAAGTCCGAGAAAAAATAACAGCAACCAGCTTGTCTCCAACCGATTTGGAATCAACAAGACTAGGGTATGCTGATCAAAGGAATTTCGAAATTACGTTCATAGACAACTTATCGGAGCAAGACTGGAGGAAACCCATTATGGATTACCTGCAAAATCCAGCAGCTTTGACAGAACGAAAAATAAAATATAGGGCGTTAAGTTACGTACTCATGGGGAATGAGTTGTTCAAAAAGACGCCTGAAGTGGTATTATTAAAATGCTTAAGCGAAACCGAAGCATACATAGCCCTTTCGACTACGCATGCTGGAGCATGTGGAGCTCACCAAATAGGTCATAAGATGAAATGGTTTTTGTTTCGACAAGGGCTATATTGGCCTACTATCTTGAAAGACTGTGTCGAGTTCGCGAAGGGTTGTCAGGAATGCCAAGTTGTTGTACCCCAAAATTTGCCCTCCCATTTCTCATTGATCTCTCCTCACAAGGCTCTTGAAGCTCAAGACTCAGTTAGGGTTTCATCTGCTCAAGACCTCCCCTTGCACTGTGGACTCAGAATTAGGGTTTGTGTTTGCACAAAGTTGTTTTGACCCAAAGTGCCCAATATGACTTTCATGCTTCATATTGGACTCCCAAGATTATCCATACCAAGTTTCAAATCTTGATTCCAAGTTTTGCCCAGTCAATTGGACAGTTGACCTAGAAATCAACTGTATTGGGGAAAAAGTCAACTGTGGCCAATTGACAGTCAAATCTCATGAAATTTGATCCACATCAACATTATGAACTCATATGAACCATTTGATCAAGTTTGGATCACAATTCCACAAGAAATTTGATCAGATCACCAAAAGGGCAAAATGGTCATTTTTAGGGTTTTGACTGTACAAAGGCAATTTTTGACTGTTTGACCTAGCCAATGGCAAACCAAGCTCATATATGGACTCAAGGACCCCATGGAATTATCTTGACATGTTCATCAAACTCAAAAGATCCCAAGTACACAAGATTGACAGTTGAATTTCCCAGTCAATTGATCAATTTTGACTGTATACTGAAAAGTCAAACTTTGACTTTTTGGTCAAAATCAAGAGTCAAGATTCATTTTTCATCAAAATAGGCCAAATCATGAAACTTGTTCACCAAGAAATCACAAATTGCAAATTAGGGTTTGAAAATGGAATTTTTCATAACTTAGAATTTTTCTAAGTTATGAAAAACCCTAATTTTTTCCCAACTTTGCCCCATCTTTTCACCATGATCCATTTTGATTCAAACAAAAGTCAAAACATGAAAGTTGTAGATTGTTGCATAATCTACAACTTTGATTCACAAAGTTTTCTCATTTGAAGCTTGTATCTCAAGTTATAATTTTTTGAATAAGGGCACTAAACCATTTTTAACTTAGTAGAATTTTAACCTATTTTGACAAGGTTTTCTACCCCACTTCAAGGCCATTTTTCATACCCTTCCACTTGGAATTTCAATTTGCATTTCAAAGATGGATTGTAGTACACATTCCAAGCTTTCCAAAATGTCCAAGAACTTCTCAAACAACTTCATGGTTAGGGAGAATCGAATTTCACAATATAGCAAAAACTCACTTGTGAATTGGCCATTTTTCATGTTCATAAGATTATGCAACTTCTCAAAACCAGCATGCCCTTGATTACAGGTCCCTAAACCAAGTTACACTCATAAATTTAATGCATATTCTTTGTACCAAGACCAAGTTCTTTGAGTTCAAGCTTTGTCTAAAGGATTAATCCCAATTTGGAAAAAGTAAACTATCCATTTTTGCAAAAGTTCACTTTATGTCAAATTAGAAATCCAACAAGTACAAGCTAAATCTGAATGGCACAAGATTATGGACAAATTGCTCTGATCAAGAGAAGATTATGCAGCCCATTAGGAGGCCCCCTACATGCCTAGAACATCAAGTGGCATTTTGTTGCTTAGAAAAGAAGAAAGGTCCATAACTTGTGAGAACTTGAACCTCAGCTTACAAACACAACACAAAAGATATCAAACACACTCAGTACATCCCAACCAAGCTTTTGCACGAATCCTTGACCTTTCAAACACTCCCATTGCCATAATCATCCTCAAACTGCAAAAATAGGGTTGCCTCTGCAGTTTGAGTGCAAACTCCCATTTCCCTCGAGCATTCTCACCAAAATCAATTCACACACCTTCCATACAACATATGCAAACTAACCATGGCCTAAAACCTGACCTGTAATCACTCTAACAGTTTCCACCATTTTTAATTTTTCCTTTTGCAGTTGAAGTTCCACAGCTCGATACAAGGAGTTTCAAGACAAAGTAAGCATTGAAAAAGCATCCCTGGACCTCAAGGAAGCTTTTCCAATCATCACCTTGCACTGAAAGCTCCTCATTCTCCAGATAGAAGTCCAACTGAATAGGTAAAAGTTTGAATTCGTATCTCTCTTATCATGCATATTTAGTCTTAAGTTTGTGAAGAAACAAGGTCCTACTCATAGCCTTGAACATGTACATAGCTTTACTTTTCATTTCTTTTGTCTGAGTAGAGAGAATTTGAGCTCTGAAAATGGTAGAAAAGTTAGGTCAGAAAAGAGGGGGAGAGAAATTCTCCCTCATCTTAGAGAGATAGTTCATGTTCTTTATATGTATGAAATCGTGAGATTATGCTTTACATGTTTTGTGTTGGAAGTTTGTTCAAAGGATCAAAGAATCAGGACATTCAAAGGGGGCTTGTTGGCGCGCGTTTTTGAACAAAATCTGTTCAGAGGTTGAAGAAGAAGTGGATTGGGCTGGGCCTGTGTTATTTTTGCTATCCACACCATTTTTTCTGTTTCACACCCCTCAGCCCATTTGCTTCATTTTTTAACATTTTTAACTTTTTCTTTTTTTGTTTGACTTGTTTATTTTTTCTCAACATATTAAAATTTTGAAAATATTTTTCTCATCATTTTTTGATTTTATTTGGTTTTTATTTGATTTTCTTTTTGATTTGTATATAAATAGATATATATTGTTATTTAAGATAAATAGAAAATATGTAAAAAATACTTCTATTTGCATTTTTATTTTTATTTACCTTCTGAAAATATTTCACATAAAAAATACCTTTTTTTATTTATTTTATTAAAATATTAAGTAAATACTTATTTTGTATATAATACATATTTATAATATAAATATACATATATATATATATATATTATTATACTTAGAATAAAAATGCCAAAAAATGTATATATTTTATTTTAATATTTAATACAAAAAATGACCTTTGTTCAAATGTACCATATTTTATTTTATTCTTGTATGTAAATAATAAATATTATGTGGATTAATTAATTAATATACATTTTGATTAAAACTAGGGTTTTGCCCTAAATATGAAAATACTCAAAAATAATATCTTTTTATTTTCTTATTTTTATCTTTACATAAATAATATTTTTTTTTCATACATATAAAAACTTTCTTTTTGCATTTTTGCATATTTATTTAATTTCTATTTAATTGTGCAATTTACTTACCTTGCAAATATCCAAAAATGATGTAATAATTTAGATTTAAATCCTTGTCTAATATCCCCCATTTGTAAATTTGTACCCCTCTCCCTATATTATTATGTTGTAATAGCGTAGGAATTTAAATTTCGCACTTTATACGCTTTCTAATTATGCCATGTTAGAATTAGGGTTTGCATGCGAAAAAACGATAAAAAATAGTTTGACCTAATACAAGATAGATGAGCATGAAAATAAACAACACTTCTCACACTTGCACCCCTAGGGTATTCCACTTTGTTGCCTTAAAATAATTGGGCCATGTTGTATGTTGAATTTCTTTGGGCAAAGCAAACAATATGAATGATCATAGTCCCTCGATAAAACTTTTCAAAACAAACAAAAACAAATGATCAAGTCCCTTAAAGAGAATTGCCCAAAGACATTTAACGCCGTTGCAATTATGGTCCAAACGATGACCCGCGCCTGTCCCTTTTCATCTCCTAAGACAAGATTGTCCACCAAATGCAATGGTGGAACAAAAATTGTCAAAAGGTTTAAAACATAATAAAAATCTTTGAGGAAATTTTTAGGGTAGATAAACTCTTAAGTACTTGCTAACTTTCCAAGAAAACACTTGCCTAATCTCAAAACCCACTTCACAAACACTTTCAAAACCAACTTTTCAAACCCTTGAAACATCTTTTTTAAAAGATAAAACACCTTTTGTAAAACATTCGAGTAAAGAATTGTTACAAGGTTAGCCTAATACAAGGCATCTTTTCAAAGCATTTTCAAAACCACACACAAAGCACCATTTCAAACAAATTGAAAACCAAGGCAAGTTGATCTAAGCAAGTACCTAAGAGCCCATGGATAACCATGGATAGAAGGGGTGCTAATACCTTCCCCTTCTATAATCTACTCCCCGAACCCAAGAAAAATCTCAAAGGTTTTTGCTGTGCTTTTTAAACCTTTCCTTAGGATAAAATAAAAAGTCGGTGGCGACTCTTGCTCAACCGAAACATTTGCGAAAACAAACGCAAAACCATAGTCAGTTCTCCCACCGTATCACAGAACTGGCGACTCTGCTGGGGAAATAGTTTAAGTGGAGTAACCTTAGGGCTTAGATCACCCTCTTGCATGACTAATTGTTTGATTTGTTTGCTTTATTCTTTGGCTCCATTGTTTGGGTTTACAATCCTCCACCCGGATTTTGGGAAACATTCATAGATAGCAATACGTTGTGGAAACTGTGCGGGGTATACCGACACGGTCTAAGCAATAGCTATATTAGTGCGACATATTTGTGAGTACCGGTAACCCTTGAGTTCAATCAAGGAGAGTACGGGGCCGCTGAGTGATGTCACTAAGCACTAATGACCTAGAACCTTACTTGACCATCTTGGCCTTTTATTAGGAGTAGTGAGATGACCGGCTTTGGTGCAGTCCGAAGTTGGTAGATACTCGATACTACACTCATTGAGGGTTGTTTTCTTGGAATATTTTGGTCGCTAGTTAAGTGGCTAAACCAAAACAATGAACAATGAAAACAATCCAGTGATATTGAGCTCCTTAGAACCCGGTTACTATTTATAGGACAGGTTTTAAGCCAACTACACTCAAGAGGGTACTTACCTATGGAACCCCATGCAAGCCTGAAACTAGGGTTTGGTGTGATTTGCTTGTACATATGTTTTGTGCATACATCATAAACATCATGAAACATCATATGCATTTACTAACCATTTCAGGGGTTTGGATCTTCATCATTGTTCCTGTTTTGTAGGTCATGGAAATATCTCGCAGAAATACCATTCAAGTCAACCTCGTGAGAATCTCTCCTCAACTCAAGGAGATCACTTCAAGAATTCCGGAAAATTCATCCTTCAGTGAAAGACATGGTAGATTGCTCAGCCTAGTCAACACCAACATTGAAGAAGACATGATGAAAGTGCTATTCCAGTTCTTTGACCCTCTTCACCATTGCTTCACTTTCCCTGATTATCAGTTGGTACCCACTTTGGAGGAGTTTTCTCAACTCCTAAGAATCCCTATCCTTAATCAACTACCCTTCAACGGTACGGAGAAGGAACCAAAGCCTGAAGATGTTGCTCGAGCACTACATCTACAACCATCTGAAATCAAGGGGCATTGGGAAACCAGAAGCGGCGTCAAAGGATTCTTAGCAAAATTCTTGCTTGAAAAGGCACAAGAATGTTGGAACTCATTGGATCTTCAAGCCTTTGAAGAAATTGTGGCACTCCTGATCTATGGGTTGGTTCTGTTTCCAAACTCTGACCAATTGATAGATGTCAACGCCGTCAAAATCTTCTTGTCCAGAAACCCGATACCAACATTACTTGGGGACATTCTTCACTCATTTTACACACGAACAATGAGAAAGAGGGGTGTTCTCATGTGCTGTACTCCTATCCTCGCAAGGTGGTTTATTTCGCACCTTCCACAATCTGTCTTGAAGAATGATCAAGGTATAAGGTGGTCCCAACGATTGATGACTCTCACTCATTCTGATGTGCATTGGTGTTCTCGGTCCAGAGAAAATGTCATCATCGTCGATCGCTGCGGAGAATTTCCTAATGTTCCTTTACTTGGAATTAGAGGAGGTATCACCTACAACCCTTGCCTAGCTTTGAGACAATTTGGATACGCACGGAGGGATGGCCCTCATGACATGTTGATTCCTGGCTTAGTTTTTGACTTCGACAACGATGCGCAAGGACTTCGTCAAAGGTTCATCAGAGCTTGGGGAAGACTCAACAAAGTTGATAGTAAGACTCTGGGACACAAGAACTCCATCCCTCTTGAGCCCTATCTCAAGTGGGTACGAGCCCGAGCCCAAAGTCTTATAATGCCTTATCCTCATGTTCTCCCGGTGATTAAAGAGCCTGTTAAGGAAGGAGAGATTCCCTACACCATCCTACATCCCGACATGCCTACGTCGTGGGAGGAAATGCAGAAAAGTTGGATTCAGCTCAAGGAGGAACGGAACACTTTTGAAACTAGCTATTACGCCAGTGAAAAAAAGGTTCTAGAGCTTACCCGCCGACTCCACGAGCAAGAGGCCCTCAATACCTACATCGCACCAAAGAGGATGCGCAATGTCTTTCTGCCTTGAGAAGTTTATTTTGTAATATTTGGCCCATGGGGCATTTATGTACTAACAAATTTCTTCTTATTAATATGACGTGCGTTCTTCTTTGTCTGAAACAATTTTGAATGTTCTAAACCCTTGAATGCATTGCATGCATAAGCATACCATTCATCATGTGCATAAGCAGGTCTCACTCCAGGGTTCCTTATCTATCTGCTGTTTATTTCAGTAGGATGGATCTCGAACAAACAGTCAAAGACCTACAGGCTCAGAACGCACAGTTCCAGCAACTCTTGATGACCTTGGTCAAGAGTCAAGAGGATATCAAGACTCAACTGGAAAATAAGGACCCAGTGAAGAAGAAGAAGAAGAGGGTTGGAGTGGCCACTTTGGGGAGAAGATTCAACGGAGAAGCTCGGAGAGTGCTCGATTTTCCTCCCACTTCTGATGAAGGGACTAGTAAAAGGGATCAAGTTGTGGTGCCTTCCGAGTCTGATGCGGAAGAGGAAGAAATTGAAGAGGAGGAAGATTATTCCGACCAGCAGTATCCTCCAGCTGATGACAAGTACAAAAGTTTAGAAGACAGATTGGCTGCCATGGAATTGCAAAGGGCACCGGGTTTGGATTTTGAGGACATGGGCTTGGTCGCCGGAATTGTGATTCCACCAAAGTTCAAAGTACCAGTGTTTGTGAGGTACGACGGGCTATCCTGTCCCAAAATGCATCTCAGGTCTTATGTGAGAAAAATTCAACCCTATACGGCAGATAAAAACCTCTGGATTCACTTCTTTCAAGACAGTCTGTCGGGAGCTCAGCTGGAATGGTTTTATCAGTTAGAAGGAACCAGTGTTAGAAGTTGGGAAGATTTGGCCACCGCTTTCTACAAACAATACCAGTATAATTCCGATCTTGCTCCTACTCGTACCCAACTTCAGGGTATGTCACTAGGAACAAGTGAGGGATTCAAAGAATATGCACAGAAGTGGAGGGATTTGGCCGGCAGGGTGCAGCCTCCTTTAACCGATCGTGAACTCGTTGATATGTTTCTTGGGACCCTATCTGGGCCATTTTTCAATCATTTGATTGGTAACTCTTCCGCGGGGTTTACTGATTTGATCTTAACAGGCGAGAGAATTGAGGCTGGCATCAAGTCAGGAAAAATTCAAAAGGGTGTTACTGCAAATGCTGAGAAGAAACCTTTTAAGAAGGAGACAGCTATGGTATATTCTCAGAAAAGAGCGGGGAAGGTGGAGCGTCGGCCGACTGTGGGGGCCGTAATGATTCAAAACACTCCAAGTGAGCAGCCTCGCTATAACCAGACCAGACCAAATCAGCAACGGGTAGAAAGGCCACACCGGCAATTCACCCGTATTAATATGACTCCAGCACAGGTGCTTCCCCATCTGTTGAAATTAAATCTTGCCACTATCAAGGAAGCGCCAAAGAATGTGAATACGTCTTCCCCGCATTATCATGCCAATGCTAAGTGCGCCTATCATTCAGACAGTGTTGGACACGACACCAATGATTGTTGGGCACTCAAGCATAAGATTCAGGACCTGATAGAGGCTAAGGAAGTAGAGTTTGACGCTCCAGAAAAACCCAATGTGATATCTGCACCTATGCCGAAGCACGGTCGGAATGTTAATGCCATTGAAGAGGATCTGTATGTTGCTGACGTTAGTGATCTGACTACTCCACTGTTAACCGTTAAGTTGAATTTGTTGAGGGCCGGGATCTTCCCGGGGTGTAAGGAAGATTGTTACTGTTGCCACTCTCTGCCGTTTGATTGTCCGCTATTGAAGAAAGGCATCCAAGGCCTCATGGATAGCCGACAAATTTTGTTCGAGAAAGTTCTTGCCGTTCCAGTTCATGTTGAAAATGTCTCAATCATAACCATTCACGCCAATCTTTCCGAGGCCGTCAAAAAGCCAGTTAAGATTACACCAGCTGCAAAGTCTATACCTTTGAAGATAACAATGCCAGGGCCTGTTCCCTATGTCTCCGAGAAGTCGATACCTTGGAACTATGGTGGTGACATCTACTACCATGGTATCAAGCAAGTTGAAACAGTTGAAGAAGATTCAGATGATGAAGAAGCCAGCATTAGTAACATTGCGGGCACCAGCAAAATCACCAGGAGTGGGAGGATATTTTCTCCAGAGATTGCTCCTCCAAAAGCAGTCTTTGGACCCTCATCAGCTAAAGAAGTCATCCCTGCACCAGTGAAGCTCTCCACCAGAACTCCTTTGATTGAAGAAATTTTCATTCCTAGTGCTGTCTCTCCTACCATTACCGATAAAGGAAAGGGAATACAAGATGAACCCGTCAGGACGAGGGCTCAACCTTTGGTAATTCCAGAAGCTTCCAAGAAAGAAATGGACGAGATTTTGAGGATAATCAAGAGAAGTGATTACGATGTGGTGGAACAGTTGGGGCAAACCCCCTCCAAGATCTCCATGCTGGCACTGTTACTTTGCTCAGAAGCGCACGCTCAAGCTTTGATTAGGTTTCTAAAGGCAGCTCATGTGCCCCAGGAAACCTCTGCAGATCAATTTCAACATTGCGTGGCTAGCCTGACTGCAGACAATGGGCTAGGCTTTTCTGATGCCGACCTGACCCCTAAAGGCCGAAACCACAATGATGCGTTGCATATTTCAATCGAGTGTCGCGGAACCACCCTTGCACATGTTCTGGTTGATACCGGTTCATCACTGAATGTTCTGCCTAAGAAGGCCTTGGACCGGCTAGATTGCGAAGGATTGGAATTGAAGCCAAGTGATATTGTCGTCAGAGCTTTTGATGGGTCGAAAAGAATGGTCCATGGAGAAGTTGAAATTCCTGTCAAGATAGGTACTGAGGTGTTTAAATCCACTTTTTACGTAATGGACATCCGCCCATCATACTCCTGCCTGCTGGGTAGACCTTGGATACACCATGCTGGGGCAGTCACCTCATCCCTGCATCAGATGCTGAAGTACCCTGTCAAGGGAAAGATCATTACTGTCCACGGCGAAGAAGAGTACATGATTAGCCATTTAAATTCTTTCCGGTATGTGGAAGTTGAAGGGGAGTTTATTGAGACACCGTTTCAACATTTCGAAGAAGTGTTTCCTGAGATAGCAGTGGCAAAATTGACAGCTGAGACGCCGAGGCAGATGGCCAGGATGGCATCTCTGGAAGATGCAAGGGCTGCAGTTAAAGAAGGGAAGAACTCAGCGTGGGGGCAGCTACCCGATTTTCCGCATAAAGCTGACAAGTCTGGATTAGGTTTCACAGCGGCCGGTCAGAAGGCTATGCGCCGGTCAAAGATTGAGAGGGCGCCAGTCAAAATTTCTCCTTACAGAATCAACGCCTTGGAAGATGAAGACAAGGACAGCAACATTGAAGATTGGGTTTATCCAACTGTCGGAGGAGGGTTGAGCAATTGGGAGGCAAAAGACTTTGTCCCCATCACTTTTATTCCTCAGTAATTTATCTATCGAATATTTCCTATTTTGGTCTGTAATATTTTACTTTTAAACAATCCGTACACTATCTTTTTCACCTCCTGCCTTGCCCGGGGCATGTAGGTCTACTTGTAAGGGTTTTGACTATTTTTCATATTCATATGCCATGTTTAATGATTCATTGGACGTTTTTCATTTGATAAACTGCTTGTGTTCATTTCCTTTCCTTTTGCATTTTTGTTTAAGGATGGCTATCCCTTACACACACCCACCACTCACCAATGCAGGTACCTATCCACTCCGGATTCCATGGGTGACTATTCTGCTGTATCTTTCAATAACTCTGAAGACCTGGTCAATCTAGCCGAGTATGAAGATGACGAAGGTTGTGAAGTACCAGGGGAACTAGCCAGACTTCTGCAACAAGAGGAAAGAGCCATCTTACCGCATGAGGAGCCATTGGAAACTGTCAACTTGGGAACCGAGGAGAATCGGAAGGAGGTGCAAGTGGGTGCCAACCTGAAACCAGAAGTTAAGGAACGCTTGGTACAGTTACTGAATGAGTATGTTGAAATCTTCGCTTGGTCCTATGAAGACATGCCAGGTTTGGACACAGATATCGTGGTTCACCGTCTCCCCACAAGAGAGGACTGTCCACCGATCAAGCAAAAGGTTCGCCGAATGAGGCCTGACATGTCCGAAAAGATCAAAGCAGAAGTAATGAAGCAGTTCAATGCTGGCTTTTTGGCTGTTACATCTTATCCTCAATGGGTCGCTAACATTGTGCCAGTGCCTAAAAAGGATGGCAAAGTCAGAATGTGTGTGGACTACCGGGATTTGAATAGGGCCAGCCCTAAGGATGACTTCCCGCTACCTCATATTGACATCTTGATCGACAATACAGCTCAGCATAAGGTGTTTTCCTTCATGGACGGGTTCTCGGGCTATAATCAAATCAAAATGGCCCCCGAGGATATGGAGAAAACAACTTTTGTCACACAATGGGGCACTTTCTGTTACAAAGTGATGCCGTTCGGGCTAAAGAACGCCGGGGCAACTTATCAACGCGCCATGGTAGCTTTATTTCATGACATGATACATCATGAGATTGAAGTTTACGTAGACGATATGATAGCTCGGTCGCAAACAGAGGAAGAGCACCTTGAACATCTGGAAAAGCTGTTTGCCAGATTGAAAGAATACAAATTAAGGCTGAATCCAAGCAAATGCACTTTTGGAGTTAGGTCCGGTAAACTCCTGGGATTCATTGTAAGCAACAAAGGCATTGAAGTCGACCCGGCGAAAGTAAAGGCAATACAAGATATGCCTGCTCCCCGTACTGAAAAGGAAGTTAGAGGTTTCTTGGGGCGCATAAACTATATTGCCAGGTTCATCTCACATCTGACCTCTACCTGTGAGCCAATTTTCAAACTCTTGAAGAAAGATCAGGTAGTGAAATGGAACGACGATTGTCAAGCTGCTTTTGATAGAATCAAGGAATATTTGCTAGAACCTCCTATTCTGATGCCACCCGTCGAAGGAAGACCTTTGATCATGTATTTGACCGTCTTGGATAATTCAATGGGGTGTGTTCTGGGCCAGCATGACGAGTCTGGTCGAAAAGAGCATGCTATTTATTACCTTAGCAAAAAGTTTACCGACTGTGAGACTCGCTACTCACTGCTCGAGAAAACTTGCTGCGCTTTGGTATGGGCTGCTCGCCGACTAAGACAGTATATGCTGACTCATACTACCTTGTTGATATCCAAAATGGATCCTATCAAATATATCTTCGAAAAGCCCGCATTATCTGGAAGGATAGCTAGATGGCAAATGATCTTAACTGAGTATGACATCCAGTACACCACCCAAAAAGCTATAAAAGGGAGTGTATTAGCTGACCATCTGGCTCATCAGGCCATTGAAGACTATCAACCCATGAGATTTGACTTCCCAGACGAGGACATCATGAATTTGGACAACATTGAAAGTGACGGACCGTATGACGGACCCGAAAAGGGATCCCGATGGACCCTGTACTTTGATGGTGCTTCAAATGCACTTGGAAATGGTATTGGCGCAGTACTCATTTCTCCGGAAGGTTGTCACACTCCTTTCACAGCCCGACTTTGCTTCAGCTGCACAAACAACATGGCTGAGTATGAAGCCTGCATCTTTGGTCTCAAGGCTGCTATAGACTTGGGGATCAAATCTTTGGTCGTATTCGGGGATTCGGCTTTGGTCATCAGCCAGATCAAAGGAGATTGGGATACCAAACATCCCAATCTTATTCCATACAAAGAACATGTTCTGACATTGTTGCCTCATTTCGAGCAAATTACCTTCGAGCACTTCCCGCGAGAAGAGAATCAGCTAGCAGATGCTCTAGCCACAATGTCCTCCATGTTTAAACTCAACTGGGATAACGAGGCTCCCCAAATCACCATCGAGCGAATGGATGAACCTGCGCATTGTCACGAGATTAATATCGAAGAAGTAGTGGAACAACCTTGGTTCCATGAAATCAAAAGGTATCTCGAGACCCAAGATTATCCTGAAGGGGCTTCCGTGAATGACAAGAAGTTCTTAAGGAAATTCGCTGCTAAGTTCTTCCTGAGCAACGGCATCCTTTACAAACGAAGCCATGATTGCATATTACTCCGGTGTGTGGATAAAGCTGAAGCAGAGTTGATTATGACCGACATACACAGCGGACCATTTGGCACTCACTTGAGCGGGCATACAATGGCTAAGAAGATCCTAAGGGCAGGCTATTACTGGTCTACCATGGAGGCTGACTGCCATCAGCATTCCCGTACTTGTCACAAGTGTCAAGTCTATGCTGACAAAGTTCATATCCCTCCGGTTCCCCTCAACGTCCTGACTGCTCCGTGGCCCTTTGCAATGTGGGGCATTGATATGATTGGAGAGATCAAGCCCACGGCTTCCAACGGACATCGCTTCATCCTGGTTGCCATTGACTACTTTACTAAATGGGTCGAAGCAGCTTCCTTCGCCTCTGTCACCAAAAATGTGGTTGCCCGCTTTATCAAACATAACCTCATATGTCGGTATGGTGTTCCCGACAGGATCATCACAGACAACGGTACAAATCTGAATAATACAATGATCACTGCATTATGCGAACAGTTCAAGATTTATCATCACAATTCATCTCCCTATCGGCCGAAGATGAACGGTGCTGTTGAAGCTGCGAACAAAAACATTAAAAGGATCATTCAGAAAATGACAGTCACTTACAAAGACTGGCATGAGATGTTGCCATTTGCTCTGCATGGATACCGCACGACGGCACGTACTTCAACTGGGGCAACCCCATTTTCTCTGGTTTATGGCATGGAGGCTGTTTTGCCTATGGAAGTTCAGATCCCTTCTCTAAGGATCATGAAAGATGCAGGTTTGAATGAAGAGGATTGGATGCAGACCCGACTTGATCAACTCAATCTGATCGACGAAAAGCGACTTGCTGCTATATGCCATGGTCAGACGTATCAAAAACGGATGATCAAGGCTTTCAACAAGAAAGTTAGGCGTCAGGTGTATCAAGTCGGAGATCTAGTAGTCAAACGGATTATCTTACCGCAAAGTGATCCCAGGGGCAAATGGACTCCTACATATGAAGGACCATTTGTGATCAAGAGTATATTTTCTGGTGGTGCAATGATCCTGACCACCATGGACGGTGACGATTTGCCGCACCCTGCGAACGCAGACATAGTCAAAAGATACTACGCATAAAGTAACCCGACAAGTCGAAAACCCGAAAGGGCGGCTTGGGCAAAAATGAGCATCCCGGTGAAACGAAAACCCGAAAGGGCGGTTCAGGCAAAAATTAGGGATAAAAACAAAAAAATCTGTACACCCGGCAAGTCGAAAACCCGAAAGGGCGGCTTGGGCAAAAATGGGTTTCCCGGTGGATCGAAAACCCGAAAGGGCGATTTAGGCAAAAGTTAGGGAATTAAAGCGTATGACTATGTCTCGTCGGATCACTTCAAAAACAGTCTCTTCATCAACCGGTTCCAGGTCTGACCAATCCAGCCATCGTCAAACGAAGCATTGAATGAACAGAGGTTCAGAGTTGTGAAAGCTACAGCAGAACGGAATCCCATGGAATCATTTCACATAGCCATCTTTGTTTTGTATAAATTTTTCAAATGTTTACGGCAAGATCCTCTTACTAGGATGATCGTTTCCTTTGTACAAATATACTCAAAGAAAATCAATACAAATACTCTTCCCAAAATTTGTGTCATTTCCTTTTTTCTTTTTTTTTTTCTTGCACTATTCGCTTTATTTTGAGAAACGTCCAATGTTTTGTTAAATAGGCATATGCATTTGAAACATGATCAATTCCTAATTAAAACCTAAGAAAAGGATCACTGATAGGATGAAAGTACAGATGGATATTTTGACACCTTTTTAAAGGAAATCCCTCAAGACCTGTAATCCACATCCCTGGCAAACCCTGAGGTCTCTCTCCAGCAGACCCTCGAAGCTTGTCCCCAGTAAAGTTCGGAAAGGTATTCCCCGCAGAGTACGGACGCCCCTCCCGGGTTTTATTCAAAGTTATTCCTCACAGAGGCTTATAACTGGGTTATCCTCAGCTAACAACCAGGTGAGATCGCGCTCGCCAAAATTCTTCCCATCCCCGGCGGAGTTCATCAAAATTCCCCGGAGGAGGTTATCTTTGCAAAATCCCCAGCCAGAGAATCTTCCAGAAATCATTTTCCCTCAGAGTTTAATCTTCAGTACCTCCAGCAGATCAAAAGCTTCAAATGGACAATCCCCAGCAGAATCAGACTTTTAAACCTTCTCCCCACAGAGTTTTTAGGAAGAAAAATCTTGAGCTCCCCAGTGAAATTTCCAGAGGTACTTCTCTCCTGGCTGAAGATTCTCAATCTAGTCTCCCCAGCATTAAGTCTACTAGTTTGGTACTCCCCAGTAGAAGACTCCGGGAATTCCCTAGAAGATTGGTATACAACCCAAGCTCCAAGTTCCCCGGCAACAACCCAGGACTTATTTTCCCCGGCAGCAATCAGGATACTTCTATCTTCCGCTGTCCTGGATTCATTTATCCTATGCAAGGCAGCTCTCCAGCTTACATGCACATCCATTTACATCCATAACACAAAATATACATTATATCATGCATCATAGCATTGCATACGACTAACTCTTTGCCTTTTTAGGTAAGATCAGTCGACAGACTAAAATCATTCAAATCTTCAAGACTTCTGAAAACAGTTCACGGGTTCTCCAAGTAAACGGATGTTAACCTATCGCTTGTTCAGATTCTTCTCAAGACTTCTGAAAACAGTTTATGGATTCTTCCCAAGTAACGGATGTTAATCTATCAGCTTGTTCAGATGCAACCTTTGAAATTAGTTTCCGGATGCTTCCCAACAACGGATGCGACTCTATTGCTAATTCAACTTCAAGACTTCTGAAAACAGTTCACGGGTTCTCCAAGTAAACGGATGTTAACCTATCGCTTGTTCAGATTCTTCTCAAGACTTCTGAAAACAGTTTATGGATTCTTCCCAAGTAACGGATGTTAATCTATCAGCTTGTTCAGATGCAACCTTTGAAATTAGTTTCCGGATGCTTCCCAACAACGGATGCGACTCTATTGCTAATTCAACTTCAAGACTTCTGAAAACAGTTCACGGGTTCTCCAAGTAAACGGATGTTAACCTATCGCTTGTTCAGATTCTTCTCAAGACTTCTGAAAACAGTTTATGGATTCTTCCCAAGTAACGGATGTTAATCTATCAATTTGTTCAGATGCAACTTTCTGAAAACAGCTTACAGGTTCCTCCCAACAACGGATGTCAACCTATTGCTTGTTCGGACCCCCCCCCAATTCAGAAATGGTCCAAAGCTTGGACAATTTCCTAATATTCCCTTCCAGATGGCATCTTTAAGCCCATCCCCGACAAGTTTCTGTCACTCTCTCAGGTGGCATCGTTAAGCCCATCTCCAAATGGCATCTCTAAGCCCATTCCCGCATCCAGTGCTTTGACGAATGCAAATTTCCGGGCACTCTAGTGTCCAATCTCCTTTTACCCTCGAGTCGCGAAAGGCAAGCCTGCCAATCTAACTCTTCGGATTCAAGAAGATTGAACAGGGGCAACTGTTGTACCCCAAAATTTTCCCTCCCATTTCTCATTGATCTCTCCTCACAAGGCTCTTGAAGCTCAAGACTCAGTTAGGGTTTCATCTGCTCAAGACCTCCCCTTGCACTGTGGACTCAGAATTAGGGTTTGTGTTTGCACAAAGTTGTTTTGACCCAAAGTGCCCAATATGACTTTCATGCTTCATATTGGACTCCCAAGATTATCCATACCAAGTTTCAAATCTTGATTCCAAGTTTTGCCCAGTCAATTGGACAGTTGACCTAGAAATCAACTGTATTGGGGAAAAAGTCAACTGTGGCCAATTGACAGTCAAATCTCATGAAATTTGATCCACATCAACATTATGAACTCATATGAACCATTTGATCAAGTTTGGATCACAATTCCACAAGAAATTTGATCAGATCACCAAAAGGGCAAAATGGTCATTTTTAGGGTTTTGACTGTACAAAGGCAATTTTTGACTGTTTGACCTAGCCAATGGCAAACCAAGCTCATATATGGACTCAAGGACCCCATGGAATTATCTTGACATGTTCATCAAACTCAAAAGATCCCAAGTACACAAGATTGACAGTTGAATTTCCCAGTCAATTGATCAATTTTGACTGTATACTGAAAAGTCAAACTTTGACTTTTTGGTCAAAATCAAGAGTCAAGATTCATTTTTCATCAAAATAGGCCAAATCATGAAACTTGTTCACCAAGAAATCACAAATTGCAAATTAGGGTTTGAAAATGGAATTTTTCATAACTTAGAATTTTTCTAAGTTATGAAAAACCCTAATTTTTTCCCAACTTTGCCCCATCTTTTCACCATGATCCATTTTGATTCAAACAAAAGTCAAAACATGAAAGTTGTAGATTGTTGCATAATCTACAACTTTGATTCACAAAGTTTTCTCATTTGAAGCTTGTATCTCAAGTTATAATTTTTTGAATAAGGGCACTAAACCATTTTTAACTTAGTAGAATTTTAACCTATTTTGACAAGGTTTTCTACCCCACTTCAAGGCCATTTTTCATACCCTTCCACTTGGAATTTCAATTTGCATTTCAAAGATGGATTGTAGTACACATTCCAAGCTTTCCAAAATGTCCAAGAACTTCTCAAACAACTTCATGGTTAGGGAGAATCGAATTTCACAATATAGCAAAAACTCACTTGTGAATTGGCCATTTTTCATGTTCATAAGATTATGCAACTTCTCAAAACCAGCATGCCCTTGATTACAGGTCCCTAAACCAAGTTACACTCATAAATTTAATGCATATTCTTTGTACCAAGACCAAGTTCTTTGAGTTCAAGCTTTGTCTAAAGGATTAATCCCAATTTGGAAAAAGTAAACTATCCATTTTTGCAAAAGTTCACTTTATGTCAAATTAGAAATCCAACAAGTACAAGCTAAATCTGAATGGCACAAGATTATGGACAAATTGCTCTGATCAAGAGAAGATTATGCAGCCCATTAGGAGGCCCCCTACATGCCTAGAACATCAAGTGGCATTTTGTTGCTTAGAAAAGAAGAAAGGTCCATAACTTGTGAGAACTTGAACCTCAGCTTACAAACACAACACAAAAGATATCAAACACACTCAGTACATCCCAACCAAGCTTTTGCACGAATCCTTGACCTTTCAAACACTCCCATTGCCATAATCATCCTCAAACTGCAAAAACAGGGTTGCCTCTGCAGTTTGAGTGCAAACTCCCATTTCCCTCGAGCATTCTCACCAAAATCAATTCACACACCTTCCATACAACATATGCAAACTAACCATGGCCTAAAACCTGACCTGTAATCACTCTAACAGTTTCCACCATTTTTAATTTTTCCTTTTGCAGTTGAAGTTCCACAGCTCGATACAAGGAGTTTCAAGACAAAGTAAGCATTGAAAAAGCATCCCTGGACCTCAAGGAAGCTTTTCCAATCATCACCTTGCACTGAAAGCTCCTCATTCTCCAGATAGAAGTCCAACTGAATAGGTAAAAGTTTGAATTCGTATCTCTCTTATCATGCATATTTAGTCTTAAGTTTGTGAAGAAACAAGGTCCTACTCATAGCCTTGAACATGTACATAGCTTTACTTTTCATTTCTTTTGTCTGAGTAGAGAGAATTTGAGCTCTGAAAATGGTAGAAAAGTTAGGTCAGAAAAGAGGGGGAGAGAAATTCTCCCTCATCTTAGAGAGATAGTTCATGTTCTTTATATGTATGAAATCGTGAGATTATGCTTTACATGTTTTGTGTTGGAAGTTTGTTCAAAGGATCAAAGAATCAGGACATTCAAAGGGGGCTTGTTGGCGCGCGTTTTTGAACAAAATCTGTTCAGAGGTTGAAGAAGAAGTGGATTGGGCTGGGCCTGTGTTATTTTTGCTATCCACACCATTTTTTCTGTTTCACACCCCTCAGCCCATTTGCTTCATTTTTTAACATTTTTAACTTTTTCTTTTTTTGTTTGACTTGTTTATTTTTTCTCAACATATTAAAATTTTGAAAATATTTTTCTCATCATTTTTTGATTTTATTTGGTTTTTATTTGATTTTCTTTTTGATTTGTATATAAATAGATATATATTGTTATTTAAGATAAATAGAAAATATGTAAAAAATACTTCTATTTGCATTTTTATTTTTATTTACCTTCTGAAAATATTTCACATAAAAAATACCTTTTTTTATTTATTTTATTAAAATATTAAGTAAATACTTATTTTGTATATAATACATATTTATAATATAAATATACATATATATATATATATTATTATACTTAGAATAAAAATGCCAAAAAATGTATATATTTTATTTTAATATTTAATACAAAAAATGACCTTTGTTCAAATGTACCATATTTTATTTTATTCTTGTATGTAAATAATAAATATTATGTGGATTAATTAATTAATATACATTTTGATTAAAACTAGGGTTTTGCCCTAAATATGAAAATACTCAAAAATAATATCTTTTTATTTTCTTATTTTTATCTTTACATAAATAATATTTTTTTTTCATACATATAAAAACTTTCTTTTTGCATTTTTGCATATTTATTTAATTTCTATTTAATTGTGCAATTTACTTACCTTGCAAATATCCAAAAATGATGTAATAATTTAGATTTAAATCCTTGTCTAATATCCCCCATTTGTAAATTTGTACCCCTCTCCCTATATTATTATGTTGTAATAGCGTAGGAATTTAAATTTCGCACTTTATACGCTTTCTAATTATGCCATGTTAGAATTAGGGTTTGCATGCGAAAAAACGATAAAAAATAGTTTGACCTAATACAAGATAGATGAGCATGAAAATAAACAACACTTCTCACACTTGCACCCCTAGGGTATTCCACTTTGTTGCCT
Organism: Vicia faba; assembly: GCA_948472305.1. Taxonomy (NCBI): domain Eukaryota; kingdom Viridiplantae; phylum Streptophyta; class Magnoliopsida; order Fabales; family Fabaceae; genus Vicia; species Vicia faba. The sequence goes on from OX451740.1 coordinate 343,244,152, forward strand.
TAAAATAATTGGGCCATGTTGTATGTTGAATTTCTTTGGGCAAAGCAAACAATATGAATGATCATAGTCCCTCGATAAAACTTTTCAAAACAAACAAAAACAAATGATCAAGTCCCTTAAAGAGAATTGCCCAAAGACATTTAACGCCGTTGCAATTATGGTCCAAACGATGACCCGCGCCTGTCCCTTTTCATCTCCTAAGACAAGATTGTCCACCAAATGCAATGGTGGAACAAAAATTGTCAAAAGGTTTAAAACATAATAAAAATCTTTGAGGAAATTTTTAGGGTAGATAAACTCTTAAGTACTTGCTAACTTTCCAAGAAAACACTTGCCTAATCTCAAAACCCACTTCACAAACACTTTCAAAACCAACTTTTCAAACCCTTGAAACATCTTTTTTAAAAGATAAAACACCTTTTGTAAAACATTCGAGTAAAGAATTGTTACAAGGTTAGCCTAATACAAGGCATCTTTTCAAAGCATTTTCAAAACCACACACAAAGCACCATTTCAAACAAATTGAAAACCAAGGCAAGTTGATCTAAGCAAGTACCTAAGAGCCCATGGATAACCATGGATAGAAGGGGTGCTAATACCTTCCCCTTCTATAATCTACTCCCCGAACCCAAGAAAAATCTCAAAGGTTTTTGCTGTGCTTTTTAAACCTTTCCTTAGGATAAAATAAAAAGTCGGTGGCGACTCTTGCTCAACCGAAACATTTGCGAAAACAAACGCAAAACCATAGTCAGTTCTCCCACCGTATCACACAAGTCCACACTGGTATCCAACATGTACCAGCAAGCGAGCTTCATTCAATAGTGAAACCTTGGCCTTTTAGAGGATGGGCGTTGGATATTATTGGAGAGATTCGACCAACATCATCGAAGAGCCAGAAATATATACTGGTAGGCATTGATTATTTCACTAAATGGATCGAAGTTATCCCTTTGGTCAACGTAGACCAAGAAAATGTCATTGAATTTATTCAAAAGAACATTATCTATAGATTTGGAATCCCTGAGACTATAACAACTGATCAAGGGTCAGTGTTCACTGGTCGAAAGATGCAGGAATTCGCTCAAGAAATAGGCTTCAGACTCCTTACATCAACACCTTATTACGCGTAGGAAAATGGTCAAGTCGAAGCGGCGAATAAAATAGTGATTGGCCTGATCAAAAAGCATGTGGGAAAGAAGCCAAAAAATTGGCACAAAACGTTAGACCAGATCTTGTGGGCCTGTCGAACGTCCCCAAAGGAAGCCACGGGTACAACACCATATAGGCTAACTTACGGTCATGACGCAGTACTACCAACATAAATTTGTCTTCAATCAGCAAGGGTTCAAAAACATCAAGATATTCCCACTGAGGTGTATTGGGATATGATGTTAGACGAATTGGTAGATTTAGACGAAGAAAGACTATGAGCTCTCGACCTACTGAGAATTCAGAAGAAAAAAGTGGAAGACTCTTACAATAAGAAAGTAAAACCTAAGGCATTCACGCCTGAAGAACTAGTTTGGAAGGTAATTCTTCCTATGGATCGAAAAGATCGAAGCATGGGAAAATGGTCACCCAAGTGGGAAGGACCCTTCAAAATTATTCAAACTTTTTATGGTGGAGCTTATGAGGTCGAAGAGTTAAGCGAAGATAAAAGACTCTTGAGAGTAAATGGCAAATATTTGAAAAAATATAAACCTATGCTCCAAGAGATCAAAATAAGTAATAATTAATGACTAAGTTAACCATAAAGCCAAAATGGAAAATGACATTGATTAACCAAAATGGCTACATTGTATTACAAAAATTACATTACATGGTCAATGAAGTACAGAGCAATTTAAAAAGGGACAGAGGCTTTGAGACGAAGATATTTGGCTCGTTGTAACTCCAGTCGCTTGTTACATAAGGCATTCGCCTGAGAGATTTTAGCAATCTGGTCATCTAGAGCCTGGGCCCTTTCAGCGAACTCTAGGCCTCGAGCAACTTCATCTTGGCTCTCTGTGTCTGAAACGGTCGAAAGAAGTTCCTCCTTGTGCTTAGTATTAGCGTTTAACCTGGCTTCCAACTCCTCGATATGCGCCCATATAGAGGTGTTATCCTGATCTATGGCTTCGATTTCCTGTTGCTTGGACGTCCTCTGTTTCAACAATTCTGCAATTCGAGAAGTCGATTCAGTTACTTCAGTCCAAGCAGAAGAACTCTTGCCATGCAGCATTTCGAGTTGGCTGTTGAACCCCCTTCGACGATTGTAGTCCGCAGAGACTTGGTCAATAATGGAGTATAACTCCAAGATGAAGCTGGAAATTTCTGGAGAAAGAGCCAGCAAATCAACTGCACCTAAGACAGCCCCCAAACAAGACTAGGCAGTAGGATCCCCTTCCAAAGACTTCATTAGATCCCTCTTAAAGAATTTAGCCTTAACTTTATTTAAGACATCATCGAGAGGAGAAGTTGAAGTAGACTTCCCTGATGCAGTAGAAGCATCATGACTAGGGTCAGATGAATTTTCCCTGCTCTCGACGATGGCGTTTAGATAGCCAATTGGGTCATTTTGCTTCAAGAGAGCCAAGTCCTCTTTAGACCTGGGCTTTGTCGAAGTAACCTTTTCTGTGGCAATGGTGGCTTGGGGCTGAGCATTTTCAGCAGCATCGACGTCAACATGACCCTCTTCATCATGTTGCTCTTCTGTCTCATTGACCACTTGAGCTTCCTCCTGGTGATGCTTCTCAGGGACATCCTCTGTTTCAGCAAGGAACTCATCATCCACCAGTTCTTCCTCGCGTTGTCTGCTATGGTCAGCAAAGTCCTGCGGCTCCGAAGTTTGATTCACTTCGTTAGCAGAACTGACGAAAGAAGAAGGATGGTAGGTGGGTTCCCATGCGCTGTTTACAAAGGTATCAGAACCTTCGACAGGATGCCCAGCAGGCGCTGAAGTTCCAGCCGTTTCCTAAAAATAGAAAGGGAAAAATATTCTGATTAGAGAGATGTACAATCGAAGGTGATCATAGACACTTAAGTTAAAAGTGGTCGAAGGCATTACATGTACAGGAACCTCATCCCCAGGGCTGGAGTTATCGCTCTCAACAGGATTACGAAGCAAGACATTAAACTCCTCCTCCATGGGCTCTTTGATGATCACATGGGGTGGCCTGGGTTTATTCCCTGTGACTTTAGTTCTCATCACAGGTCGAGATTCAGGGGCAGGGGCAGCCTTTTTAAGCTTTCTCTATTTGAGAGGAACAGGAGGAGATTCCTCCTCGTCGCCACTCGAAGATTCGACCGTTAATATAGGTCGCTTCTTAGGCGCAGGTTCCTGAAAATCCCAAATGGAGTCGATTTAAAACACAACATCGGGAACAAGAATGTTTAAAATCAAAGAAGGAAACAAGAGAAACTTTTGTTACCTGTACTGGAGGTTTTGTAGAGGGACCTCCACCCTGATGGCTGTCTGTGGCCTTCTTAGCCACAGGTTTTTGAACAACTGAAAGAAGAAATGTTCACAAGTTATATTTGGCAGATGTAAGTTGAAATGAAAAGACAAATATAATTTGAAGGAACGTACATTTCTTTATTTTATCAAGAACCAGGACGAAGGACTTCTTGAGCTCTTCTGCAAAGTCCTTCTCGTCGAGGAACTCTTCGACGTAATATCTCTTCCACCAGTCTTCAAAAGCTGGTGAACAGAGGAAGTTGAGTTGGTAGTCGAACATTGATAGTACGGTCCGACCAACATACCTACTAATATGCCTAGTAGCGGCTTCTTCAGAGTAGTCAGTAGAAAAGAACAACAATGATTTCTCCCGAAGATAAATTAGAGAAGGAAGCGATTAGATAATGCCAAATTGTCGAGAGACAAGATTTGGTTGGTAGGCAATCAGGCTCAGCTTATTCTTTGAACTCTTGAAGCGCAATGGCATTATCCTTGGAGTGAGAAACACTTCCCACATTGTTGTATGCTCCTCAAAGTGAGGATCCTATGACGATTTAGGATGGGGCCTGGTAAACCATCCTGGACCACACTTTCGACCGGCGAAAGGGGCCATGGTCGAGGTAAATTCCTTCCTCTCTGCAAACATCTGAACGAAGTTTGTGAAGGTCTTTTGTAGTTCCAGCCCATCCTCAGTAGGAGTCAATAAGGCAAGCCTAGTGCCTTCGACGCGCCTTCTAGCTATCTCAGGAGCCTGTTCGTTTATTTGAGGCTTCTGGGGAAGAAAAGACTCGAAAGTGGCATTCAAACAGAGTTGAAGTAGCCAGAAGGGACCAGTAAGTAGCAGGCTGGCTCTATTTTCGATTACTTTCAATTGAGCCGCTCCACTGCTTATTGACTCATACAAATTCACCAGTATTAATTCGGCCAAACATATGTTTTGGCCGTGATGAAGCTGAGTAGCGAGGGTGACCATTTTCTTTGTCACCTGTAGGGATTTCGTGCAGAACACGAAGCGCGACCGCCATAGGTCTAGAAACGTGATGTGCTCCACACCAGTCACCACAGCAGTCGATTTGTCATGGTAATGGTTGGTGTACATGGTGTAGGTGGGTTTGGTAGCAGAAAACCCAATCTGGTCTTCAGACATTTCTTCTGGGTCGAAGTAGTCCCCAGTTGGTCGAAGACCAGTAATGGCGGCCAAGTCGAAGAGGGTGGGTGTAACCATTCCACAAGGCAAGTGGAAGGTATAGTGAGTGTAGTCCCAAAACAGCAATGAAGCTACCAACATATTAGGACAGTAGTTGAGGCCAGTTTTGGACAACATGACCAGGTCATAAATGCCCATACTTTTCCAAATCGAAGCCTGGCACCTCTCCATCTTAAGGAGCCAAGCGGTGTATTCTGGAGTAAGACTAGGGCCAGAGCGAAAAGCCCTAACCCCCCTGTTAAAAAACCTAAGATCTATCTTCTCCTTCGCAGGATCTTCAGTATCATCCTTTGCTTTCTTTGAGCACCCAACAGGTTTGAGTGCCGCATGCACAGGGAAGAAAGCCTCAATTTTTGTAGGGTCATTGATGGATGTTGAAAGAGGGCCTGACATGGCAAAAACATGGTTGGAATATCCAACTGGAATCAGCAGTTGAGAGCCATAGGTCTCACGTTCAGCCTCACCCATGGGTTCAGGAACCCTTTGCATTCCCATGGAATTGACTATCGGAGCGGTTGAAAAGATTTCTGGTCGAGCCGCTTTTGAGGGAATGCTAGTTCTTAGGGTACTGGGAACACGAGTACATGAAGCCATTTTCTGGTTTGAGATGAGAGTAGATGAAGATGAAGATTACTGGGATTGGAGAGGAAGAAGCAAAAAGTTGCTTGCAGAAAAATTCGTTCGATTGAAGGTTTGGATGCCAGAAAGCGTAAAGAGTCCAACTAAGGCACTTAGTGGTATTTATAGTGATTGAAAAATCACAGGGCTCAAGGTCATTTAATGCCACAAACAAGAGTGGGGCACGTGGCACGCATTTGGCTCTGTAACCATTCTAAAAAACGGAAACGTTGCAGCGTGCTTCCTCGATTTCAGGAAATGGTCATGATGATAGCATATGAAAAGCCATCGTGCATGCAAAAATGCCTTACTGAAGTGACGTCTTGGGAAAAGGTGAAATGATGACTTTTTGAGTTTGTCAGTTGGTTGGTAGATGAAAAGCACACAGACTAATTTGTGGCTGAGAGTGAAGGACAAGTGTCGAATGGAATATCAAAGAATGCCTTTTTCTTTTGAGCGTCGAAATAAGACATTCTTGGGGGGCAATTTGTTGGATCCTAAATTCGACACCCACATTCTGTTATTATATAAATCATTTAAATTGAGTCAGAAGAGTTTCCGACACAAGAAGGCTTCGACCAGCTGATCACGTCGAAAGCTCATCAAAGAATGACAAGATACTTAGAGAGATTCCTTTAAGTTGGAATCTTGTTGTCTTCGACGTCGAAGGAGCAACCTCTCAACCAAGGTCCCTGATGCCCAGGATCGAACGGTTTGAATTTTGAATTATTGGAGGGAAGATAGTTACCAAGCGCAACGTGTCGTGCACATAGGCGTCGAAGGTTGTGAGCATGCCATGTGGAGTCATCATGAAGCGGTGTGATTGCCCAACAGTTACTTAGTTTTTTTAGTATAAATACTAAGTATTTACAAAGTTATAAGTGTGTTTATCATTGTATACAAGTCACTCATTTAGATTCAAGTACCCAGCGTGAGAGAAAGAATCATTGAGAATGTATGTGTGAAACACCATTTACCTTAATCAAAGTCTTTTATATTCAAGCAATTTATCACTTTTACTCATTTACTTCAGTCGAAGTCATTTATTTAGCAAACCTTTAATGTTTTTATTTACTTTATCAATCTTTTCTCCATGCAATTTATTTAAAGTGTCTCTACTTTACTTGCATTTATCACCATTAGGATTAGTCGAACTTCTTCATTTCAAAACGTTTAAACTCCAAAAATCAACCATGTCTTAGGATCAATCTGATCGATCCTGCGAGTCACCAAATAAGTAACCTTTTGGAAGATCAGCGGTTGTTTACCATTTTTCACGGAAAACACTTCCATCAGATTAACCAAAATCAAGTTGTGATTGGCCAAAGTTGTATACTATGCATACTTAGAAATTTTCAAAAAATTCAAGTAACTTCATGAACATGTAAAACCATAATTTATTCAATTCATTTGATTTAATGATGAAATTGGTTATGAAATATGAAATTAGGATATTTGAATTGATGGTTTACCAAAAGTCCACTTGGTCAATTCTTGATTTTGTTGACTTTTAGCCAAAATGACCATTTTGCCCCTTTTGATCAATTGAACTTATTCTTATCCAAATTGATGATCAAACATTCAATAATAGATGACCATTAACATATAGTGAAGCATGGAAATAAGTTTGGGTGAAAAAGTTAGAGAAATCCTGATTAAATCCCAAACCCTAGTTTTGCACCTTTTGTTAGGAGATATTTGATCAAGCTTCAAAACCCTAATTCCATTGGACATCTTGAAAGATCTCTTGAACAAAGTTGATTTAATTGATAATAAGAAGATGATGCTTCAAAAATTTGGCTCATATAAGCCTCAATTACTTTAGTTTGGTAAAACTCTAATTTTAACTGATGATTCACATAAATGTGATTTACTTTACAATCAACACAATCTCTAATCTTATGTTGATCCAATGAGATCGATAAGATGTCTTGAGACACGAGAGACCCTTGTGACTGAGAAATCCAAGTATTTTAGAGAACGATACACTCCTTGCACTAATTATCAATACCATCAACCTCCACATCTTGTGGAAAACTTGAGAACCAAAGTACTTTGATCCCACCATAATGTATGAATGCAATAAAATATGATGTTTATGATGAAACATAAGCATGAATCAAGAGGGTAAATTTTGGGGTGCAATAGGATCTAACAAAGATATCAGATACGAAAGAGACCCCACAATAGGAACTCAATCAAAGAAATATGAAAAGGAAGAGATTTGTCAAATCGACCTCATCCAAATATCGAAGATGGAAGAGACCTGTCAAATTGATCTCAACTGAATATCAAAGATGGAATATATATGTCAAATCAATCTCAACAGGATATCAAAGATGGAAGAAATCTGTCAAATCGATCTCAACCGAATATCGAAGATGGAAGAAATTTGTTAAATCGATCTCAACCGGATATCGAAGATTGAAGAAATCTGTCAAATTGATCTTAACCGGATGCCAAAGATGGAAGAAATCTGTCAAATTGATCTCAACCAGATTAATGGTGGAAGAAATCTATCAAATATGTCTCAATCGGATATCAAATATGGAAGAAACCTGTCAAATCGATCTCAACCGAATATCAAAGATGGCGGAAATCTGTCAAATCGATCTCAACCGGATATCAAAGATGGAAGAAATTTGTCAAATCAATCTCAACCGGATATCAATGATGGAAGAAATCTGTCAAATCGATCCCAACCGGATATCAAAGATGGAAGAAATCTGTCAAATTGATCCTAACCGGATATCGAAGATGGAAGAAATCTGTCAAATCGATCTCAACCGGATATCAAAGATGGAAGAAATATGTCAAATTGATCTCAACCGAATATCAAATAGAGATCTCTTTAATCAAAAGAGAAACTAAAATATTGAATAGAGAACGCTTGCATCAAAGGGGATCTCAAAACAACAAGGAGACTAACCGATGGTAGGCTCTAGACGAAATGCTGTCGATCTGAAACAGACTTACTAGGGATAAAGGTACGTATGTCTGGTCAACATTATACACACACAAGAAAGAGAACGATCAGAGCAAACTCTCAAAGGGGATATTGGCTCAACTAATGGAAGGAAAGCCTGATCAATGCGGATAAACCAAAGACAAAGAACTGACTAGGTAGAACCCCTAGAGGACACCGATCAAAGGTGAACTCGACAAGAGAAAGAGACCATCCAAAAAGGACTCTAATAAGGATTGCAAACACAGGTTGGAGTTTAAAAGATTACGAATATGCAAGAGCCACCATATCCCTCAGGCCAGAAGCAGGACATGATTATTCAAGAGTGGCAAATATCTGACTGACCACAGACCAGGTATGGATACCCGAATACTTGAGAAATAAGAAAGGTTATACACCGAATCTTACTCGCACTCTAACATTAAAGAAAACACGGGTAAAACAATCGAAGACTTGCAAGGGCAAGAAGAAACCACAACTTACTAGGGAAATGGAGAATACCAAAGACCCGAATGGTGGTAAACCAAACAGACCCCGCCGGAGAACAAATCAAATCTACTTGCACAGTAACCTGGTTAGTAAAGGTAAACAAAATTGGATTATACTCATGCATGTTTGAATTTTTCTTTCTATTTTGGTAGATGCAATGAAATAATGCATGTTTTAGATATGCATTAGGAACACACGACAATAATCGACTACTGAGGAAACAAATAACTCCTGAACGATCATCTTCGCATATCCGATCTTCTGCAGAGAGAAATCAATCTGAACTTCAGTGAGCAATCATAATTCAGACCCAACAGCTTCTGGAGATTGCTATCACCTGGAAAATAACTTCCCGAGGAAGAAGAGAAAACCTCTGGACCACAACTTGAAATTTGGAACTCCACTGGAGAACTTTCCATCAATACTCTCCTACTAAGGATAAGAGACCCTTGAATGACAAACTTCAATACATATCGCTTCAGAAAAAGCAAGGGACTTGACCCACTGGGGGATAAGAAGGCCTGATGAGCAATCATCTCTTCAAGAAACTTGATAGGGTGAAATACCCTAGGGAAAAACGAACTTCACGGGGATTCAAACGGCAACCTCGCCGGGGATAACACCACCAGGATGGAAATCTTCACTTGAGAAGAAACAAGCATCTTGGGATAGAAGCTCCACTGAGGATAAAGGAAAATTAACCAAAAATATCCTTGAAATTCGGCCTCGATTGGAGATAAGGCTACCTCTTCCTGAGTAACAAGGAAGCTTCGGATAGTGGCATCAATAACACCAACCGCACTGGAGATAGTCATTTCTGCAAGATTCACGTCATGAACGACTTACATCGGGGAGAAGAAATTGATTCAAATCGGGAAGAAAAACTGCCTCCATGGGAAAATCAAACCAGAATCTCCCATGGGTAATTGGGAATCTCTTCAAGAAAACTCTGATACAGGCAGATCGCACTGGGGAAAAAAGTGAAAACTTCACAAAGGAGTAGTATGTTTACTTCACAGGGAAGACGAGGGTTAAACTCACTGGGGAAGCCGCAAAATTTCGACTTCAAGGGAAGTATACCAAAAATCTCTAGTTGGTGAATAAAACGATCCTTCCGAGAAAAACTTGGAAAGAAAAAGACTGCACTGAGAAGGAGGAATACTCGTGCGAGAGTATGCCTTCACTAGGGAAAATACTGTAAAAAAATAAATTGTAGTTCAGAGAAAGTTTGAACTCTAATACAACTCCTAACTTCCTGGGGAAAAAATCCAACACCTCTTTCTAGGGATAAAGAGAACCTTGTTGGGAACTGGGACCTTCTGATGTAAGTCCTTAATAAAAGTGACTTCAACTGGGGAATCATATAAATTCTTAAATAAAAGAATTCTATCCAGACCACATTGGCGATACTACCACTGGGGGTAGAAATCTTCACTTGGGAAGAGGAGAGCATCTTTAAACCATAAGCTTAAGGTTAAGAACTCCACCGAGGAAATATTTCATCAATACTCTATCACTGGGTGTAAAAGAACCCTAAACGGTATTCTTCTATGCATATTGCTCCAGAAAAAATAGGAGACTTGCTCTACTGGGGCATATCGATCATGCTGATCAAACATCTCTTCAAGAAAAACTGACAGGTGCAAACTGGCTTGGGGAGAAAAGATATGAACTTCATGAAGACATGAACGACAACCTCACTAGGGAGATAAAAGCCAACCACAAAGGCGCATGGTATCGTCTTCAAGGGGATATAACAAAGGTATCTAGTCTAACAAAATGATCCTTCCCCGATTATTCGAAAAGATTATATAGAATCATGTTGAAATGCACTTATTTGGAGATCAGCCCTCTGAAAGGGACAAAATCTTAAAAAACCTCTTATCGAGAGTGTTGGCTTTAGTGGGGATCACGCAGGGGTATACTTTCACTGGAGATAAGGAATTATGTCTAGGAGAGACTACGCCTTCACTGGGGATACATGATTGCGTTCCGAGCAGAAGTTAGCATTCATCGGGGAAATCGGATCCCATTCTACAGAAATCCTCATGTTGGTCGCATACAAACCCTTCTTGATTCATTTTCTCGTATGCTTCTTGTCATAAAATACCAATAGTACTTGCAACAAGAGAAATTATGGCAATTATGCCCCATGTGTGGAATGGAAACCTATGTTGTGGAATAAACAATTTGAACTACCAACGACTGGGTAAAAACTGTGATGTAAGATTGTAACTCCAACATATCAACTCCGAGGAGGAATGCCACTAAAAAGTGGACTTTGGAGAGGATACTTCAAAAATAAATTGCAGTCCACTGAAAAGAAATCATCCTGACTTCAAACAGCTCCGGAGAAGTGCCACTAAAAAGTGGACTTTGGAGAAGATGCTGCAAAAATAAATTGCAGTCCACTGAAAAGAAATCATCTTGACTTCAAACAGCTTCTAAATTTTTGGGGAGAAGAAACATTCTCCTCCTGCAGAGAAATGAGGATTGCTTCGTTGAGGAATAAATATCTCGGAAGAGAAACCCCTTGGTAGACAGACTTTTGTCAAGTAGCAAATGGATCCTTTACTAGGGAAAGGAGTTCTTCTAGGAAACAATGTTTCCAACACAAACTTTGTATGGGTAAGAACCTCACCTGGTATTTGTGTTCCTGCTCATATCCTGCTGAGGATAACAATTAAAACTTCAATTGGAGATAATGATCCTTGTCTTCTGTCGAAGAATTCCAACAACCCAAACTTAGGTCTCTGGCATTTGATGGAGGAACATCAATACATGGATTTACATCCCTGGCGAGTTAGGGATGACGACCCCGACTTCCGACATGTGATTCAACTTCATAAATTGTTTATCCTACACATGTACTTGATCTGATCAACCCTTGAGGATGAGGAAATGCCTATGCATAATTTCTTGCCCCAGTCTATAGGGCCTTTGAATAAAATTGCCTCGAGAGGACTTCGCGGGATCTGTACCATAAACATAATTTGCCCTAGTGTTATGAACTTCAGAACACTGCCCATGACTGACCACTATTGGAAGCGATTTCAACCATTCCTGAGTGAATACCCATGTATCTTCAGATTATAAAAAGGTTCTCCTCTAATCAATGAATTCTCATAGAGATTTGTCAAATCTCGATATAACTACCCTCGTTTGACTGTACTCTGAGGGATTAAATCCCAACTTGAATGCCTCAGATTGGATGAATATTTACTCAACAAAGTTTTAAACATGATTACCCCTGCTCAACAGAGTCTTGACAAAACTTTTCTTTATCTCATGCTCACAGGGAAATGAGAAGCTCACGGAGTTATGAAGATAACACAACCTTAGGGTAGCGGGCTTACAACTTAAGAGTAGGCTGCTTCACAAACCATATTTCTCTACTTGAATTGCATCGTTCTCCCATCAGATACTTGAAGAAATACGTCCCTCGGGACCAAATGAAAGTAATGCACCATTGCTCCATGGAGACTTTTAGACAATCATACTTCTGCACAATCTGCTTCGGAAACTGGTCTTCTTTTACTCAAAGGAGTTAATAGAAGGTCTTCCCCAGACTAAGTTCGTATTCAAAAATGATTTATGCTTCAACACATCTTTGACGCAATTTGTCCCTCGAGACAATCAAACTTCCATCTGATGCAAATTGTGCAAGCTTTCTTGATGTTTAAACACTTGTTCATATGCAAAGAATATTTATTCTAATAATGATAATTCTAATGCAAAGCTCATGTTTGTCTTGAAGTTTAAAAACTTTTATTGAAAAGATTAAACATCAAAAAAATTTGTGTGAAAGAAAATAAAATGATGGAGTGATACCAACTCAAAAGTTTTAGCAAGCCTCCTAAGAGTCAGATTACTGTATTCTCATTACAACTTTGCTTTCGAATTAACCCATTCTTCACTTAGGACTTTTTAGGGTATTAACGTGGCCTGGTTCACGGTTGTAGAAAAAAAGGATTTAAGGCTCAAAATATTTGGTGCCCACTGCTGTACCCCAAAATTTGCCCTCTCACTTATCAAGAATTTTCTCACAAGATCTCTTTGACTAAAGACTGCATTAGAGTTTGGCCAGCTCAAGACACCACCTCATGCACTGATGACCAAAATTAGGGTTTGAGTTTGCACAAGTATTTTTAGACTATCCATGCTTCATATGACTTTAAAGGATCATTAGGGACCCCCAATATTACTCATGTCAAGTTTCAAGCCTTGAATCACACTTTTGATCAATCAATTGGACAGTTGACCTAAAAATCAGCTGTATTGGGGAAAAAGTCAACCATGGCCAATTTTCAGTAAAACTTCATAATTTTTTATCCACATCAACATCTTAGGCTCATATGTATCATTTTATCAAGTTTGGACCACAATTACCCAAGAAATTTGATCAAATCATCAAAAGGGCGAAATGGTCAAAATTAGAGTTTTGAATGAGAAGGGGAAATTTCTGATTTTTGACCTAGAAAATGATCAATTGGTTTGAAGCATGATTTCAAGAGTTAAATTGCATCATCTTGACCTAATGACATGATTCAAAATATTACAAATTCATTAGATTGACAAATGAATTTTTCAGTCAATTGATCAAAAGTCAAATGTATACTGAAAAGCCAAACTTTGACTTTTTGGTCAAATTCAAGTGCCAAGGATCACAATTCATCAAAACATGTCAAAATGTGAAACTTGTTCATCAAGAAATCAAGGATTGAAGATCTTGTTTGGAAATTTCAAATTTTTTTAACTTAGAAAATTTTCTAAGTATAGAAAATTTCTTATTTTTTCTCAACTTTAGGCCAAATTTTCACCATGATACAAAATGATTCAAAGGAAGTTACCAACATGAAAGTTGTAGATCTAAATGAAATCTACAACTTTAATTCACACAATTTCTCCTAAACATGCTTGGATCTCAATATATAATTTTGTGAATACATGCTCATGAACTAAATTAACTTACTGAAATTTTGCCCAGTTAGGCAGGTTTTTAACCTAACTTCATGGCAATCTTTCACCTAGTTCCAAGAGGAATTTTCAAAAGCATTTCAAAGATGGGTTGTAGATCACAGTATAAGCTTTCGAAAATGTCAAATAACTCATTGAGATCATTCTTTAGTAGGGAGAATCGAAAAGATGAAGTTAGGGTTTTATCACTTTGATTATAATTCATTTTCATGAAGAACAAGTTTTCAAATTTGCAAATTGGCTGTACAATCTTCACTTTTCAGACCTCAAATTCGTTTGTCACTCCACCATTAATGGATTGCACAAGGTTTCATACCCTAAAGCCAAGCATTCAATGCATTGTACAAGAAAATAGCCATTTTTGGAAGAAAGGCAACATTGCCATTTTGGAAAAGCATGCTTTTTGCATTTTTTCATTTCTTGAGCCTTGGACTTGTTCTTTCTGCACAAACCAAGTCTCTAAACCTGAACAAAACATGTTTAAAGCTTCAAGCCACCCTACAAGATCAGAATCATGCCTTAAGAAGTCACTTCTCACACTTGCTTCAAAAACAAGAAATGTAGCAAGACATGTGATCTTGTACTTCTGAGCAAGCACAAGTCCTCCAACCTTTTTCTCTATATAAAGCCATCATTTTGCAACTAAAACTATGAATGCCCAAGCCCTGAAACACCCTAGAATCAGAAGTTGCATACCAAGCCTCCAAACTTGCCATTTCTGACTTGTGAACTGAATCTTCCATTTCACTCGTGCGTTTTCAGGCCTTTTGCTTTCCCAAGCTTCCTTACCTTACAAGTAAACCATCCCACACCCTGAAACATCACTGTAACTCCATCTTCCCCATTGTTGAAGTTCAAAAATATAGCAACACAGGTGGACTTATCCAGACCATTCCATCCACCCTCGAGACAAGCTAAGCATCGCATTAGCTTCCTAGAGGTTCAAGGAAGCTAACATGATCATCACATCATCCTAAAGCAAGCTCATTTTCAAAACACGATTTCCATTTTAAAGGTGAATTTTCTATTTTTCTAACTCTTAGTACATGCATAGTTAGCTTTCCATTTGTGAATATAAAATGTAGACATCATTGCTACGAAGCTGTACATATCCATAGCTTGCATTTATTTGGCTTGAGGTTAGAGAATTTTAAGTTAGAAATTTCTGGAAAAAATTAGGTTAAGAATTAGGGCCAACAAAGTTCTCTCTGATCTTGGACTTATAATTTTAGTTATGCACATGGTTAGAATCGTGAAGTAAAATGCTATAATGTTCATGTTATCACTTTTCATTTTTGTTGAGAAATGAAAGAGTTACAGGGGGTCCAGCTGGCTATAGGTTGAAGATGAAGTACAAGGCAAGGCAATGTTTTGTATTATGTATTTATGTTTTCATTTAGACTAACGGATGTACAGCCACCCCAGTGGTAAGGCAGCACGCAAAAACACCATAGGTCATGGGTTCGAGCCTTGGCGCCTGCCTTTTGCATTTTTTCATACTTTTTCCTTTTTGTTTTTGTTTTTGTAGCATGGGCTTCAGTACATTGGGCCCTATGTTTTTTTCTAACTTACTGCCTCCCATTTGCTTTCAACACCCCTGACCCAAATATTTTATTTACTATTTTTATTTTCATTTAATTTTATCAAATATATTTTCTTAATAATAAAAAAATCATAAAAAATATAAAGATGATAAATGTTATATTTTGTTTTATTTTATTTTCTCATAAAAAGTATTTTTATTTAGTTATATATTATCTATTTTTTGTTAAATAAACTTATAAATTAAAATAGAATTAGGTTAAATATTTATTTATTTTCACGCCTATTAAATATTTATTTTAACATATAAAAAGATCAAAATACTTCATAAATACCATATATTATTTTCAAGACAAAAATACAAAAATACTTAAAGAAATTTATTTCCTTTTAATAAAATAGAATTAGGATTTAATCAAAATACTTGCTAAAAATAATTTCCTTTCCTAATTAATTTAAGTTTAATATTGATTTAACTATTAGGTTTAGGGATAGATCACATTTACTTGCTTACATTATTTGATTTATATGCTTTACATTATGGTTCTTTATTTGGGTTTGAATCCTCTACTCGGATTTGGGATACATTATAGGTAAGTAGCAATACATTGTGGAAACTGTGTGGGGTATACCGACATGGTCTAAGCAATATCTAGGTTAGTGCGACATATTTATGGGTACCGGTAGCCTTTGAGTTAATAAAAGAGAATACGGGGCTGATGAGTGATGTCATGAAGCACTAATGAACTTCTAGAACCTTTACTTGACCAACTTGGCCTTTAGGATGTAGTGAGATGACCGGCTTTGGTGCAGTCCGTAGTTGGTAGATACTCGATACTACACTCATTGAGGTTTGGTTTCTTGGGATATTTCGGTCAACATTAAAGAGGCTTGAGCTAAAACAATGACCAAGGAAACAATCCAGTGATATTGAGCTCCTTAGAACCCGGTTACTATTACTAGGACAGGTTTAAGCCAACTAAACTTCAAGAGGGTACTAACCTGTAAAACTCTATGCAAGCCTAAACTAAGGACTTGTTTGCTTTGTTCGTATATGCATACTTGTACGTTACATCATGGACATCATGAACATCATATACATCCACTAACCATTTCAAGGATTTTGGGATTCATCTTTGTTCTTGTTTTGTAGGATATGGATTCACTTCGCAAGAAAACTATTCAAGTCAACCTTGTAAGAATTACTCCACAACTTAAGGAGCTAGCTTCAAAGATTCCTGAGAACTCTCTATTCACCGAGACATGGTCGTCTACTCAACTTGGTCACCTCCAACACAGATGAAGATATGATGAAGGTGCTCTTTTAGTTCTTTGATCCTTTGCACCATTGCTTCACGTTTCCCGACTATCAACTTGTGCCTACTTTGTAAGAATTCTCCCAACTCTTGAGGATTCCTATTCTCAATCAACTACCTTTCAACAGTACGGAAAGAGACCCAAAGCCAGAAGAGATTGCTCAAGCTCTACACTTGCACTCATCTGATGTCATAACCCATTGGGAAACTAGGAGTGGTGTCAAAGGTTTCTTAGTAAAGTTCCTGTTTGGGAAAGCCCAAAGTTGTTGGAATTCCTTAGACTTGCAAGCCTTTGAGGAAATTGTGGCTCTTCTCATCTATGGGATGGTTTTGTTTCCAAATCCTGACCAACTCATAGATGTGAACGTCGTCAAAATCTTCATGTCACGCAACCCAGTACCTACATTGCTAGGGGATATCCTACACTCTTTTCACACTCTCACAATGAGGAAAAGAGGTGTCCTCATGTGTTGCACTCCTCTTTTGGCAAGATGGTTTATTTCTCATCTTCCCCAATCAGTCTTAAAGAATGATCAAGGTTCAAGGTGGTCACAAAGGTTGATGACGCTCAAACATTCAAATATTCATTGGTGCTCTCGATCCAAAGAGAATGTTATCATCATCGATCATTATGGAGAATTCCCTAATGTCACTATACTTGGAATTAGGGGAGGCATCAGCTACAAGCCATGTTTAGAGTTAAGACAGTTTGGTTATGCCTGAAGGGATAGCCCACATGAAATGTTGATTCAAGGTTTGGTATTCGACTACGACAACGACGATCAAGGTCTTCGCCAGAGATTTATCCGAGCTTTGAGGATGCTAAACAAGGTGGATAGAAAGACTTTTGGGCACAAGAATTCCATCCCTCTTGAGCCTTACCTCAAATGGGTATGAACTCGTGCTCAGAGTCTTATGATGCCTTACCCCTCCATTCTCCCGGTAATCATTGAGCCTGTCAAGGAGGGAGATGTTCCATACACTATCCTACATCCTGACATGCCCACATCTCCTGAAGACCTATAAAGGGATTGAATACAGCTCAAAGGAGAGCGATATACCTTCGAAGCCCAATTCTACGCAAGCGAGAATAAGGTCTTGGAACTCACTAGGCTACTTCATGAGGAGCGGACCCTGAATGCCTACATTGCACTAAAGAGGATGCGCACTACTTTTTTATCTTAGAATTTTGTATTATTTTGTCCAAGGGGAATTGATGTACTCAAACTTTATCTTATTAATATAACGCGTGTTTCCTTTTTGTCTAAAACAACTTTGAATCTTTGAAATCCTTGAAAACATTGTATATGCATATATCATTCATCATAACATAAACAGGTCTTTTGCAACAAGTCTCCTCCTCTCTCTACTATTTATTTCAGTAAGATGGATCTCGAACAAACAGTGAAAGATCTCCAAGCTCAGAACATGCAGTTTCAACGGTTGCTCATGACCCTAGCCAATGGGCAAGAAGAATTGAAGACTCTGCTAGCTGAAGAGAGGAAAAAGAAAACAAAGAAGGTAACTGGAGTCTTAAACATGGGGAGAAGGTTTCATGGGAAAACAAGAAGGACTTTGAACTTTGCAACAACATCCGGTGAAGGAGAGGGGAAAGGCAAAGAAACAGTTGTCCCGTCAGAATCAGAAGAAGAGGAGGAAGAAGAGGAAGACTACTTTGAGGAACAGTATCCTCCATTTGATGACAAGTACAGAAATCTTGAAGAGTTGTTGAGTGCGATGGAAATACAAAAGGTACCATGCTTAGACTTTGAGGAATTGGGACTAGTGTCGGGGATTGTGATTCCTCTGAAATTCAAAATGCCCATGTTTGCAAAATATGATGGAGTGTCATGCCTTAAAATGTATCTCCGATCATATGTAAGAAAAATCCAACCCCATACCACTGATAAAGAGTTATGGATGCATTTCTTCCAAGACAGTCTATCTGGAACACAACTCGACTGGTTTTATCAATTAGAAAGAGCCAACGTCCACAATTGGGAAGATCTTGTCGCAACTTTCTACAAGTAATATCAATACAATGCTGATTTGGCGTCTACCCGTACTCAACTCCAGAGTATGGCCATGGCTTCCAATGAAGGTTTCAAGGATTATGCACAAAAATGGAGAGATTTGGCTGGAAGAGTTCAACCCCCACTGTCTGAAAGGGAATTGGTGGACATGTTCTTAGGAACCTTATCTGGCCCCTTCTTTAACCATTTAATCAGAAGTTCATCTGCAGGTTTTACTGAACTAATATTAACCAGAGAGAGGGTGGAAGCTGACATAAAAACTAGAAAGATTCAGAAGGATTCATCTTCTTCTACAACTGTAAGGAAGCCTTTCATCAGGAAGAAAGAGGTAGCTGATGTATTTTCACAAAGGAACCAAGATAGGGCCGAACGCAGACCAATGGTGGGGGCTGTTATGATTCCCAATCCTACATCTGATCAACAAAGAAGTAATCAACCAAGGGTGGAAAGGCCAGTCAGGCAATTCACCAGAATTAACATGACTCTGTCTCAAGTATTACCGCATCTTCTGAGATCCAATTTGGTAACCTTGAAAGAAGCTCTGAAAAACCCCAATACAACATCCCCTCATTATCATCCCAATGCCCATTGCGCATATCACTCTGAAAGTCCTGGTCACGATACTAATAATTGTTGGGCCTTGAAGAACAAAATACAAGACCTCATTGAAGCAAAAGAAATTGAGTTTGATGCGCCCGAGAAGCCAAATGTCATTTCTGCTCCTATGCCCAGACATGGTCATAATACCAATGCTATTGAAGAAGATTTGTTTGTTACTACAGTTGATGAACTCATGACTCCACTTCCCACCATTCAGATAAACTTGTTGAAAGACGCTGTGTTCCCGGGCTGTAATGAAGTTTTCCATCTCTGCTTGTCCTCACCAACTGATTACCCTTTATTGAAAGAAGGCATTCAGCGCCTGATAGATAACCAACAGATTTTGTTCGAAAGTACTCCTGTTTCACCTATTCCTGTTGAAGATGTTTCAATCATTACCATTTCCCCCAATTCTTCCAGGGTCTCCACCAAAAGACCCGTTAGAATTACATCGGTTCCGAAAGCAACTCCTCTAATAATCACAATGCCTGGGCCAGTCCCATATGAATCATACAAAACCGTGTCGCGGAATTACAGAGGGGACATTTACTACCATGGAATCAAACAAGACTGGCCGGTCGCCGAAGAGATGAACTCCGAAGAAGAAGATTCCGACATCAGCAATATTGCTGGAACCAATAAAATTACCCAAAGCGGTAGGATCTTTTATCCAGAAATTGCTCCCCCAAAAGCAGTTTATGGACCCGTGATCATCCATGCTCTAAAGGTTACTTTCGTACCCATAATCATCTCTGCAAGTGCTCCTATTAACGAAGATGTTATAACCCTTGTTGTCATTCCTACCAGCACTCCTGATGCTGAAACTCGAGGAAATAGTATTAAAGTGGAGCCTGTCTGAACTAAGGCTCAATCACTGACTATCCTTGAGACATCTAAGAAAGAAATGGAGGTGATCCTAAAAATTAAAAAAAGGAGCGACTACGATGTAGTTGAACAATTAGGGCAAACTCCCTCCAAGATCTCCATGCTGGCATTACTACTATGTTCTGAGGCACATGCGAAAGCCTTGGTGAAGTTCCTAAAAATAGCCCATGTGCCTCAAGAGACGTCTGATGATCAATTCCAAGACTGTGTGGCCAGCTTGACAATGGATAATGGCCTAGGCTTCTTGGATGCTGATCTGACACCGAGGGGAAGAAAACACAATGAGGCCTTGCATGTCTCTGTGGAATATAGGGGCACAACTCTGGCCCATGTCTTGGTGGACACTGGCTCATCTTTGAATGTATTACCGAAAAAAGATCTTGACAGACTTGACTGCGAGGGACTGACGTTAAAGCCAAGCAACATAGTAGTAAGGGCATTTGATGACTCAAAACGGATGGTGCACGGGGAGGTGGATATCCCCATAAAGGTTGGAACTGAAACTTTCAATTCAACCTTTTATGTAATTGACATCCGCCCTTCATATTCATGCCTGTTAGGACAGCCATGGATCCACAATGATGGCGCTGTTACCTCTACGTTGCACCAGATGCTCAAGTATCCGGTTCAAGGGAAGATTATCACTGTCAATGGAGAGAAAGAATACATGATCATCCATCTCAATTCCTTCAGATATGTGGAATTGGACGGTGAATTCATTGAAACTCCATTTCAACACTTCGAGGAGGTCCCCCAAGAGGTGGCAGTGACCAAGATTGTGTCCCAGATTCCCAAGATTACAAGACCTCCACTCCGGATGTCATCACTAAAGGACGCCAAAGCAGTGGTAGAGGAAGGTGGATGCACCGTCTGGGGGAAACTTCTGAATATCCCGTATAAGTCTGACAAGTTTGGCCTAGGTTTCACTTCAAGTGCTCAAAATATTGTACGCTGTGCCCGTGCTAGAGGGCCACCCTTGAATATTAGCAACCGTGAGGTCAACGCGGTATAAGATGGTGAAGATGATTGCAACCTGGAGGATTGGATCTTTCTGACTGTCAATGGAGGGCTCAACAATTGGGAAGCTAGAGACTTTGTCCCGATCACTTTTATCCCACAGTAATTTATCTTTACATTTTGTTGGATCTGTAATATTGAAAAACAATTCGCACTCTTAAAATCTTGTGTCTTACCCGAGGCACAATGGTCCATTTGTAAGGGTTATTATTTCATCTTCATATAACATCAATGAATCATGGACGTTTTCGCATACAAACTTTTGTACTCATTGTTTTTCTTTTACATTTTATTTTCTTTCAAAGATAGCTATGCCATTACACACACCCACACTCACAATGCAGGTATCCATCCATTCTGGATCCCATGGGTAACGATACTACTATGGCCTCTCGTGACTCTGATAATCTAATCTACCAAGCCAAAGACGAAGGTGAGGAAGATTGTGAAGTACCAGGGGAACTTGCCAGACTGCTATAACAAGAGGAAAGAACCATTCAACCTCACGAGGAACCCGTGGAGACAATCAACCTGGGTACCGAGGAGGATAAAAAAGAGGACAAGGTGGGTGCCAATCTATAACCCAGTGTCAAGGAGCGTCTGATTCAGTTGTTACACGATTACGTTAAAGTTTTTTCCTGGTCATATGAAGACATGCCAGGACTTGATACAGACATCGTAGTTCATCGTCTACCTACAAAAGAAGATTTTCCTCCAGTAAAGCAAAAGGTTCGCCGCATGAGACCCGGTATGTCAGAAAATATTAAAGCAGAGGTCATAAAGCAATTCAATGCTGGATTCTTGGCTGTCACTTCCTACCGTCAATGGGTTGCCAACATTGTTCCCGTACCTAAAAAAGACGGCAAAGTACGAATGTGTATGGACTACAGAGATTTGAATAGGGCAAGCCCTAAAGATGATTTTCCACTCTCCCACATTGATATCCTAGTTACAATACGGCACAACACAAAGTGTTTTCTTTCACGGACTGATTCTCAGGTTACAACCAAATCAAAATAGCACCTGAGGACATGGAGAAAACAACATTTGTCACACAGTGGGGAACATTCTGCTACAAGGTGATGCCATTCGGACTGAAGAATGTTAGGGCAACCTATCAACGCGCCATGGTAGCTTTATTTCATGACATGATACATCAAGAAATAAAGGTCTACAAAGACGATATGATATCCAAATCGTAAACAAAAGAAGAGCATCTTGACCACTTACAAAAGCTGTTTGAGAGACTGAAGAAGTACAAGATGAGGTTGAATCCAAACAAGTGCACATTTGGGGTACGGTCTGGTAAACTCCTAGATTTTGTCGTCAGCAACAATGGTATCGAGGTTAATCCTGCCAAAGTTAACGCCATACAAGAGATGCCTGCTCCTCGTACTGAGAAGGAAGTCAGAGGATTCTTGGGGCATTTGAATTATATTGCCAGATTCATTTCTCACCTGACAGCTACTTGTGAGCCAATCTTCAAGCTCTTGAAGAAAGATCAAGTAGTCAAATGGAATGATGAGTGCCAAGTTTATTTTGACAAAATCAAAGAATACTTACAATAACCTCCTGTATTGATGCCACCAATCGAGGGGAGACCATTGATCATGTATCTAACTGTTTTAGAAAAATCAATGGGGTGTGTATTGGGGCAGCATGACGAGTCTTGCCGAAAAGAGCACGCTATTTACTACCTGAGCAAAAAGTTTACCGACTGTGAAACCAAATATTCACTGCTCGAGAAAACTTGTTGCGCTCTGGCATGGGCTGCTCACCGGCTAAGACAGTATATGCTGACTCATACTACCTTATTGATATCTAAAATGGATCCGATAAAATACATCTTCGAGAAGCCTCCTATTTCTGGGAGAATAGCTAGATGGCAGATGATCCTGACAGAGTACGACATACAATATACTACCCAGAAAACTATAAAGGGCAGTGTGCTAGTTGATCACCTTGCTCACCAAGCTGTAAAAGACTATCAGTCCATGAAGTTTGAATTCCCAGATGAAGACATCATGACATTAGACAACTGCGAAGAAATCAGGCCATATGATGGACCTGAACAAGGATCCCGATGGACCATGTTCTTTGATAGAGCATCCAATGCACTTGGTAATGGTATCGGTGTTGTACTCATATCTCCAGAAGGGTGTCATACTCCCTTTACCTCCATACTTTGCTTCAATTGTACTAACAACATGGAGGAATACGAAGCGTGCATCTTTGGTCTCAGAGCTTCCATAGACTTGGGGATCAAATCATTGGATGTATTCGGAGACTCAGCCTTGGTCATCAGTCAGATCAAAGGGGAATGGGACACCAAACACCCTAACCATATCCCTTACAAAGAACATGTTTTGACATTGCTACCACATTTTGAGGAGATTACCTTCGAGCACTTCCCGCGAGAAGAAAATCAGCTAGCAGACCCTCTAGCCACAATGTCATCTATGTTTAAACTTAATTGGGATAACGAGGCTCCCCAGATCACCATCGAACGAATGGATGAACCAGCACACTGTCACGAGCTTAATACTGAAGAAGTAGTGGACCAGCCTTGGTTTCATGAAGTCAAGAGGTATCTCGAGGCTCAAGAATATCCAGAAGGAGCTTCAATCAATGATAACAAGTTCTTAAGGAGATTCTCTGCTAAATTCTTCCTTAGTAATGGCATCCTTTACAGACGCAATCATGACTCGTATTACTTCGGTGCGTAGATAAGGTTGAAGCTGAAAGGATCATGGCTGAATTGCATGAAGGCACTTTTGGCACCCATTCCAGTGGGCATACAATGGCAAAGAAAATCCTACAGGCAGGCTATTATTGGTCTACCATGGAAGCAAATTGCTATTAACACTCTCGAACCTGTAATAAATGCCAGATTTATGCCGACAAAGTGCATGTACCCCCGATTCCTCTGAATATCTTGACGACTCCTTGGCCTTTTTCTATGTGGGGAATTGATATGATTGGGGAAATCAAGCAGACAGCCTCCAATGGACATTGCTTCATCCTAGTGGCCATTGACTATTTTACAAAGTGGGTTGAAGCAGCCTCCTTCGCCTCCGTTACCAAGAATGTTGGTGCCTGCTTCATCAAGCAAAACCTTATTTTCCGGTACGGTATCCCAGAAAGGATCATCACTGACAATGGTACAAATCTCAACAACACTATGATCAACGCATTGTGCGAGTAATTCAAGATTCAGCATCACAATTCTTCTCCCTATCGGCCAAAGATGAATGGTTCTGTCAAAGCTGCAAATAAAAACATTAAAAAGATCATACACCAAATGACAGTCACATACAAAGACCGACACGAGATGCTACCATTCTCTCTCCACGGGTACCGTACCACGGCTCGCACATCAACTGGGGCAACACCCTATTCTTTGGTATACGGCATGGAAGTCGTCTTTCCTATTGAGGTTCAGATCCCCTCTCTGAGGATTATGAAGGATGCAGGATTGAATGAAGACGATTGGATCCAGACTCGACTTGATCAACTAAACTTGATTGATGAGAAGAGACTTGTTGCTGTTTGCCATGGTCAAATGTATCAAAAATGGATGATCAGGGCTTTTAACAAGAAAGTCAGACGCCAAGTGTATGAAGTTGGGGATCTAGTAATCAAGCGTATCATCTTGCCGCAAAGTGATCCCAGGGGAAAATGGACTCCTACCTATGAAGGACCATTTGTAATCAAAAACATATTCTCCGGTGGGGCAATGATCTTGACCACCATGGATGGTGACGACCTGCCACACCCTGCGAACATGGACATAGTCAAAAGATACTACGCATAAGAGACCCGCTAGGATGAAATACCTAGGAAAAACAAGGGCATCCCGGCGAACCAAAAAGGTTCGGGAAAAAGTTAGGGATAAAACAAAAAAATCTGTACACCCGGCAAGTTGGAAACTCGAAAGGGCGACTTGGGCAAAAAAGGGTTTCCCGGTGGACTGAAAACCTGAAAGGGCGGTCCAGGCAAAAATTAGGGAATTAAAGCGTATGACTATGTCTCGTCGGATCACTTTACGGATAACCTTTGGCTTCCACTGACAAACTCAGGGGTTCTGATCAATTCAGTCATCTTCAGACAAGGCAACAGATAGACAAGATGCTCAGAGATACGAAGGCTATAGCAGAATGGGAACCCTATGGGATTATTACACATAGCTATCTTTCTTTGTATCAAATTTTTCTTGTTTTACGACAGCATTCACTTACTAGAATGTTTGTCTCCTTTGTACAAAAATATTTACTCAAAGTCAATACAAAGATATCCCTTTGAAAGTGCAAAAACTATTTGTCTTTTTCTTTACTCTTGTGTTTTGTTTGAAAAAACGTCGATGATTCCTTGTTGAACATATGCATATGAACATAATTATTGTTTACAAATAAACAAAATGGAAAGAAAAATTATTGATAGGTTGAAAGGGTAAGAAAATATCTCTAGGATATTCCATAAATAATCCCCTGCAGTACGTCGTTTAAATCCCCAGCGGAACAAAGTTTCAATTTGTTGATCCCCAGTAGAAGTCGTCGAATTTCTCAGGATTCCCCAATAGGATTTTACAAGCAGTACATAGCATTGCCCTTACGACAGCGTTTATTTCTCTCAGAAGAAACTCACCAATACTTCAACTTCAAGACGTGAAGACTCACACATCCTCAGCAACAGTCAGGGATTTATTTTCCCTAAATCAAACAGCAATGCAGCAAATCAACTCACATACGCATACATCGCATTCATATATCATAAACATTGATAAACACGAATGCATACAACATAATACCATTATGCATACATTTCATGTATCATCACTTGGCATTTTAAGCTAACATTTTACCCTTTTCAGGATAAGATTAACATCTATCATTAACAATGTTCAGAGTTTTCAGATACAACTCAGATATGCTTCAGATATGGATGCCATCCTGATAATCATTCAGATTCAACCTTTTGATACAATTCAGATACGCTCCAGACACGGATGCCATTCTGATACTCATTCAGATTCAACTCTCAGATATAGTACAAATACGCTCCAAACACGAATGTCATTTTGATACTCATTCAGACTCAACTTTCAGATATAGTTCAGATACGCCCCAAACACGGATGCCACTCTAATATTCATCCGGGTTCGACTTTCAGATACAGTACAAATACGATCCAGACACGGACTCCATTCTAATACTCATACTTCTAGCTTACAAATTACAATTCAATAATCACTTTTGGATGGCATATTTAAGCCCATTCCTTCTATCATCGCATCATCGAGTGCAAATTTCTGGGCACTTTAGTGTCCAATCATCTTCCACCTTCGAGTCACGAATGGCAAAGCTCGCCAGTCTAACTCTTCAGGTTTAAGAAGATTGAACAGGGGAAGCTGTTGTACCCCAAAATGTTCCCTCTCACTTATCAAGAACTTTCTCACAAGATCTCTTTGACTCAAGACTGCATTAGGGTTTGGCCAGCTCAAGACACCTCCTCATGCACTGATGACCAAAATTAGGGTTTGAGTTTGCACAAGGATTTTTGGACTATAAATGTTTCATATGACTTTAAATGATCATTAGGGACCCCCAAGATTTCTCATGTCAAGTTTCAAGCCTTGAATCACACTTTTAATCAGTCAATTGGACAGTTGACCTAAAAATCAGTTGTATTGGGGGAAAAGTCAACCATGGCCAATTTTCAGTCAAACTTCATAATTTTTTATCCACATCAACATATTAGGCTCATATGTATCATTTTATCAAGTTTGGGCCATAATTCCCCAAGAAATTTGATCAAATCATCAAAAGGGCAAAATGGTCAAAATTAGGGTTTTGTCTGAGAAGGGGCAATTTCTGATTTTTGACCTAGCCAATGTTCAATTGGTTTGAAGCATGATTTAAAGATTTAAATTGCATCATCTTGACCTAATGACATGATTCAAAACATTACAAATTCATTGGATTGACAAATGAATTTTTCAGTCAACTGATCAAAAGTCAACTGTATACTAAAAGCCAAACTTTGACTTTTTGGTCAAATTCAAGTGCCAAGGATCACAATTCATCAAAAAATGTCAAAATGTGAAACTTGTTCATCAAGAAATCAAGGATTGAAGATCTTGTTTTGAAATTTGGAATTTTTTTAACTTAGAAAATTTTCTAAGTATAGAAAATTTCTTATTTTTTCTCAACTTTAGGCCAAATTTTCACTATGATACAAAATGATTCAAAGGAAGTTCCCAACATGAAAGTTGTAGATCTACATGAAATATACAACTTATCTTCACACAATTTCTCCTAAATATTCTTAGATCTCAAGATATAATTTTTTGAATACATGCTCATGAACTAAATTAACTTAGTGAAATTTTGCCCAAGTTAGGCAGGTTTTGACCTAACTTCATGGCAACTTTTCACCTAGTTCCAAGAGGAATTTTTAAAAGAATTTCAAAGATGGGTTGTAGAGCACATTACAAGATTTCCAAAATGTCCAAGAAATCCTTGAGATCATTCTTGAGTATGGAGAATCGAAGAAATGAAGTTAGGGTTTATCACTTTGATTATAGTTCATTTTCATGAAGAACAAGTTTTCAAATTTGCAAATTGGTTGTACAATCTTCACTTTTGAGGCCTCAAACTCATTTGTCACTCCACCATTATTGGATTGCACAAGGTTTCATGCCCTAAAGACAAGCATTCAATGCATTGTACAAGAAAATAGCCATTTTTGGATAAAAGGCAACATTGCCATTTTGGAAAAGCATGCTTTTTGCATTTTTTTTTCATTTCTTGAGCCTTGGACTTGTTCTTTCTGCACAAACCAAGTCTCTAAACCGGAAAAAAAACATGTTTAAAGCTTCAAGCCACCCTACAAGATCATAATCATGCCTTAAGAAGTCACTTCTCACACTTGCTTCAAAAACAAGAAATGTAGCAAGACATGTGATCTTGTACTTCTGAGCAAGCACAAGTCCTCCAACCTTTTGCTCTATATAAAGCCATCATTTTGCAACTAAAACGATGAATGCCCAAGCCCTGAAACACCCTAGAATCAGAAGTTTCATACCAAGCCTCCAAACTTGCCATTTCTGACTTGTGAACTTAATCTTCCATTTCACTCGTGCGTTTTCAGGCCTTTTGCTTTCCCAAGCTTCCTTACCTTACAAGTAAACCATCCCACACCTTGAAACATCACTGTAACTCCATCTTCCCCATTGTTGAAGTTCAAAAACAGAGCAACACAAGTGGACTTCTCCAAACCATTCCAGCCACCCTCAAGATAAGCTAAGCATTGCATTAGCTTCCTAGAGGTTCAAGGAAGCTAACCTGATCATCACAGCATCCTAAACCAAGCTCATTTTCAAAACACGATTTCCATTTTCAAGGTGAATTTTCTGTTTTTCCAACTCTTAGTACAAGCATAGTTAGCTTTCCATTTGTGAATATAAAATGTAGACATCATTGCTACGAACCTGTACATATCCATAACTTGCATTTATTTGGCTTGAGGTTAGAGAATTTTAAGTTTGAAATTTCTGAAAAAATTAGGTTAAGAATTAGGGCCAACAAAATTCTCTCTGATCTTGGACTTATAGTTTTAGTTATGCACATGGTTAGAACTGTGAAGTAAAATGCTATAATGTTCATGTTATCACTTTCCATTTTTGTTGAGAAATGAAAGAGTTACAGGGGGTCCGGCTGGATAGAGGTTAAAGATGAAGTACAGGGCAAGGCAATGTTTTGTGTTATGTATTTATGTTTTCATTTAGACTAATGGATGTACAGTCACCCCAGTGGTAAGGCAGTGCACAAAAACACCATAGGTCATGGGTTCGAGCCTTGGCGTCCGCCTTTTGCATTTTTTCATACTTTTTCCATTTTTTTGTTGTTTTTACAGCATGGGCTTCAGTACATTGGGCCCTATGTTTTTTGCTAACTTACTGCCTCCCATTTGCTTTCAACACCCCTGGCCCAAATTGAATTTCTGGAAGCAGATACTCAATGTCACAGTGAATGTTATGACACCGTATCTGACTTTCTATAAGACAGTAAATAAAAACAGTAAAGAACACAGTCAATTGTTTACCCAGTTCAGTGTGAAACAACACCTACTCTGGGGGCTACCAAGCCAGGGAGGAAATCCACTATAAGAGATATTAATTCAGGAATAAACCAACCGGTTTATCTCCTTCACTTAAGACCTACCCAATGCAACTTCAATCTAAGTTCAACTTAAACCTGAGTTCCTACTCACTCCCCCTCAATCACAGCAGTGATACTTAAAACAATTGACCAATGAAATAATGAAGACACTCTTCAGAACATACACTTGATTATGCTTCACAGCTTTTTAATCAAGTAACACAAACACTCGTGCTTCACAGCTTTGAGTGATACATAAACCTAACTTGACTTTGCTTCAAAGCTTTAGTCAAGAGACACAAAACACTCTTGCTTCAAAGCTTTGAGTGATACAAAAACCCTTACAATCAAAACCTATTCCAAGTCACTTATCACAATGATACTTGCTTGGATTACAGCAGTTAAAACTATACAGCTCCTAATTGATCTTCAGTCAAAAGAGTTATTTTTCAACCATCATTCATGTTGAATATATATGTAGTTGTTTCTTAAGTTAGGGTTTCCACAAAAAGCTAGGGTTAATTAGGTTTAACCTTAAGACTTGGTCACAAGACTTTATCAACCAGATTAGGGTTGAGCTAGGTTAACCCAAGGGCCACGTGAGATTCTGTTATGGAAGGAATGAGCCATCTTCCTGAAAAAACTCAGAATTAACCAAACTGCAAATCTGTTAGATCAGTACAGGATGTCTTAACATTTGTTATGACATCAGAATTCCTGTTTACTGATTTTGGTAGAAGGCAATAAATGTGATCATTGCAAAATGCTCAGATACACACTCATAAACAGTAGCTACTGTATGCCATACTTTTTCTGCATAAAGTACCAAATAATCCAGAATGTTATGACATCAGTCATGACATTTACACACCTGGTTTTACCAAAAATACATGCCAATAACTAAACACTTACAAACTCCCCCTTTGGCAGATTTTTGGCTAAAACCCCTAAGCAATCAGAGAATATAGAGCAGCAGAAAGAATAAGTCTGCAGAAAAATATAATGTCTACCAAGTAATTAACACAAAATATCTCCCCCTCTTTAGCCACAAATGGGCCAAAGATACATGTACTTATATGTTATACAGTTATCCAAAATGAGTAATAAAAAAACAAGAAAAACTTAAATCACTTGCATCAACAGAAACCAGCATCAGGCTTGTCAACTCCACCAAACTTTAAGCACTGTCATCTTCAGAGGAGCTACTTTCTTCAGCATTGAGCTGATCTTCAGCAGCACCCTCTTCCCTTCTGTTTCCTTCAGTCTCCTCCTGTTCTAATCTGGAAATTAGGTTTTCTAGAGTCTTTTTCCTTGTCTCCAGCTCTTTGCAGGTCTCTTTCAATACAGCTATAACATCAGATGTCTTGGACTGAGTTTTTACAGATGATGTCTCAGCTGATGTTATGACAATGTCAGGAACATGAGATCCCTGAAATAGCTTGTAGTGTAACCCAAGAGCAGGAGCTCTTTTGCAAGCAGTATCTCTTCCCACCAGGATATCAGGGTACTGAGCAAGGATAATTCCACATAGGAGGGAGGGAAAGGCAATAGGGCCTTTAACAGCATAGCTACCAGCATGTTTTAAAGTTTGATAAAAAATATACCTGCCATAGTCAAATTCAGTCTTGGATCCAACAGCATAAATGAATCTCCCCAATCCCGTGGAGATGGTTGATTTATGGTTGGTAGGGACCCAGTTGGCTGCACCAATCCTGTGCAGGATGGCAAATTTCATGCTTAGTTTGTTGGCATTCAACTTTTCTTTTGAGGGCCAGCACTTGACTTGTCTTGCTGTGATGGTTTGGCAAACTTCATTGTCAGTGACTTCTAGTTCAGGGAAAGCCTCATTTGATCTTCCAAGAAATTTGTTAATTTCAGATGGAGAGAAATTAACCCTTCTTCCTCTCACATAGACACATTCAAAGTCAGCTGACCTTCCATCAGCACATTCATCAGACAAATTCACTATGAATTCCTTGACCAGATTTTCATAGCATTTGGTAAATTTTACCACAGTCTTCATTAGTTCAGCAGCTTTGATTAGGTCCATGATTTCCTTGCAATCCATGGCACCATTGTTTAGTTCTCTTTCCAAGGCTATTCTCTTCAAGCAAACATACTTCCATCTGTTGGCATTTTCAGGGTGGTGAAATGAAATGTTGTCAGTGGGGACTTCAGGAACTCTATCCATTTTGCTGGAAGGGAGTTTCCTTCTGAGAGGAATGTCTTCAGCATCAATTTCAAATTCTGATTCCTCATCAGAATCAGAAGGCTCAGGTTCTTTTCTCTTCTTTGTTATTGGTTGTCTCGCAGGCTTTGAGAGACTCCCAGTATGCACTTGGGCTTTCACCTTCCCTTTGGACAGTCCAGTCTTCACAGTTTCTACACCAGTCTTGCCTTCAGACCTGGTTTTCTTATCAGCAGGTTTCTCTTTGGTCAGACATTTTGCAGCATCCTGATTACCCTTTCTGTTCATCATTCTCCTAGCTATACTAGGGTTGATATTTGCAATTAGGTCATTGTCTGAGTATTCCTCATCCACATCAATAACAGGTGGTTCAACATTCTTCTCTGAAGGGTTCTGAATATCATCAAGGTTTTCAGATGGTTTCTGAATGTTGTCATTTGGTGTCTCAACATTCTCAGAGACATCTGGATTTGCTTCAACATTTGGGCTTGCTGATTCTTGATTTAATGGAACAGAAATCCCCGGTACAGAGTGGTTCTCACTCAGTATTCTTGTAACAAGCCTAGCTATTGCTTGATGTACATAAGTTGATCCTTCCCTATTTGGTACAGAAGATGAAGGTTGAGAGGGATTATCGGATGAAGTAGCTTGGGACCTTCCTGCATGCCTTGTTCTCAGCTTTTTGACCTTGGAGGGGTTAGTTGCCATTTCTCTAAGAGGAGTAATCTTCAGGACTTCAGAATCCATGCATGAGGTGATTGCCCGAGAATCTTGATCAGATGATGAAGATGAACCGGTCGTCTTGGATAAGGATCATGTTTGAGACATTTTGATTGACTTAGAAAACCAGTAGTAACTAGAGAGAAAACTTTGATTGAGAGAAAGGGATTTGTTGCAAAGTCGAGAGAGGAAGGAGGCAAATGAGTGTCTATTCAACTCCTTAAAAATTTTGAAAGAATTGGGAAAACATATGATTAACCCACTCAAAATAGACAACAAAAATAACTCCTTCAACCCTTGTTTTAAGCAAAATTAATTGCTACAATTTCTCATGTTGGCAAATACCCAACTTGCCCCTCAAGTTTTCAAATTTATTTGCATCAAGTGCCTTGGTAAAAATGTCATCCAGATGTAGCTCAGTGGCAACATGTTCCAGATTAATTGTTTTCTCCTCTACAAGGTCTCTGATTAAGTGATGTCTAATGTCAATGTGCTTGGTCCTGCTATGCTGGATAGGGTTCTTGGAAATGTTGATTGTACTCAGACTGTCACAGTATAATGTCATAACATCTTGTGTGACATTATACTCAGTGAGCATCTGTGTCATCCAGATAATTTGAGAACAGCTACTACCAGCTGCAATGTATTCAGCTTCAGCACAAAAATGAAAAGGAAGTCTTTTGGCATGTATCATAGCTCTGGAAGATTCCTGTATGGTCCTATTTTTCCTCTCTTCAACTCCATTTTGTTGAGGAGTTATAGGAGAAGAGAATTCATGATTAATTCCTTCTGAGGAACAGAACTCATTAAACTTATTGCTTTCAAATTCCTTGTCATGATCACTTCTGATTCTGACAATACACCCTTCTTTTTCTCTTTGAATTCTTTTGCACAGTTCTTTAAAAACTTCAAACACATCAGATTTTTCCCTAATGAAGTTAATCCAGGTGAATCTGGAAAAGTCATCCACCACAACATAGGCATATCTCTTTCCACCAAGACTTTCCACCTGTATTGGTCCCATATGAAGAAGTTCTAGAACCTTAGAGGTGGTCAGATGTCTTGACTTTGGATGTGACATCC
This sequence comes from Vicia faba, assembly GCA_948472305.1. NCBI lineage: Eukaryota > Viridiplantae > Streptophyta > Magnoliopsida > Fabales > Fabaceae > Vicia > Vicia faba. The sequence continues at coordinate 343,277,387 of OX451740.1, forward strand.
TAGTCTGCTTACCAACCTGACATTCACCACAAACTCTCCCTTCATCAATTTTCAGTCTTGGAATCCCTCTGACTGCCTCCATGGAGATACTCCTTTTCATTCCTCTTAGATGAAGATGGCCAAGTTTTTGGTGCCATAGTTTCACCTCTTTTTCTTCTTTGGCAATAGAACACACAGTGGAGTAATTAGTGTTCTCAGGCTCCCACAAGTAACAATTGTCTTTAGATCTGACTCCTTTCATTACAACTTCTTGTTTTTCATTAATTACAAGACATTCAGATTTTGAGAAGTTGACTTTGAATCCTAGATCACATAATTGACTGATACTAATGAGATTAGCAGTCAGGCCTTTTACCAATAGTACTTCATTCAGATTTGGAACTCCAGGGCAGTCCAAATTACCAACTCCTTTGATTTCACCTCTAGCACCATCTCCAAAGGTCACATAACTAGTGGTGTGAGGTTTAGCATTATTGAGAAGGTTCTTGATTCCAGTCATGTGTTTAGAACACCCACTGTCAAAGTACCAGTCTTCCTTTGCAGAGACTCTCAGGGAAGTGTGGGCTATCAGGGCAGTAGCCTTTTTCTTCCATTGAGGAGTATGTGGTACCCTGTTAGACTTAGGTTTGACACCTGGGTTCTGATTAGGGTATCCATACAATCTGAAGCAGAAAGGCTTTATGTGACCAAACCTCCCACAATGATGACATCTCCATCTTTGGTACTTTTTCTTCATATTTCTCTGTTCCCGATGTTGAGTGTTATGTTGTGACATCTGCTTTGACATTTGTTTATCAGACCTGATCTTCTTGTCTGCACCAGATTTCTTTGCTGCCACAAATCCTAGACCAGACTTGTTTCCCACATTTTGTCCAACCTGAAGGATTTCTTCCAATTTGTCAGTTCCATTTGTCAGCATCTTGACAGATTTGGTCATCTGGTTCAGTTTTGAGTTCAGCATTTGAACTTCCCCTTCTAGATGACTTATAGTTTCAAGGTCTGCCCTTTTTTCAGCCTCCAACTTTATGATGAGTTTTGTTTGTCTCTCATTTTGCACACAGACTTCAGCACTTCTGATACACAATTTCTTGTAAGTATCAGCCAGTTCTTCAAATGTCACTTCCTCATCACTAGTGTCACTTTCAGAGGTACAAACACCAGTTAGTGCAGTAACTAGTTTGGCAGATTCTTCTTCAGAATTACTTTCTGAATCACAGTTAGACCAGGTAACAATCATTCCTTTCTTTTGTTTCTTAAGAAAGGTAGGACATTCAGCTCGAATATGCCCATATCCTTCACAACCATGGCATTGAATTCCTCTGCCTTGATTTCCCTTCTCTTCAGACCTTGGTCTTCTGTTGGAGTCATAAGATCTGTTAATGTCAGAGGAGATGTTCTCAACATTTGACCTTGACTTTGGATCCATTCTCTTGATGAGTTTGTTGAATTGTATTCCAAGCATGGCTATAGCATCTGAAATATTTTCTTCTTCATCCTCCTTGTTTTTATCTTCAGAGTTGGATACAAGTGCTATGCTCTTGTTTTTCTTGTCAACATTGTCACTGATCCCCATCTCAAAAGTCTGAAGAGACCCAATGAGTTCATCCACCTTTAACTTGCTGATATCCTGGGCTTCCTCTATAGTAATTACCTTCATTGCAAATTTTTTAGGCAGGGATCTGAGAATCTTTCTCACCAGTTTTTCTTCAGACATCTTTTCTTCCAATGCTCCTGAGGTGTTGGAAATCTCCAAGATGTTCATGTGAAACTCATGAATGGTTTCATCTTCCTTCATCCTTAGGTTCTCAAACTTGGTAGTCAGCATCTGAAGCCTTGACATTTTTACTTTGGATGTGCCCTCATGGGTAGTTTTGAGAGTGTCCCACACTTCCTTGGCCAGTTCACATTGATGTACTAGTCTGAATATGTTTCTATCAATTCCATTGAACAAGGCATTTAAAGCTTTGGAATTACCCAGGGCTAACTCATCTTCTTCTTTGCTCCATTCTTCCTCAGACTTCAGACTGATTGTCCCATCTTTCTCAGTTATGGTGGGATGGTTCCATCCTTTGTCAGCAGCTCTCCAAGCCTTTTTGTCCAGTGATTTTAAGAAGGCAATCATACGAGGTTTCCAGTAGTCATAGTTTGTTCCATCTAGAATGGGTGGTCTATTTCCAAAAACTCCTTCTTTGTCCATAGTGCCAGAAAGTGATATCCCTAGATCTCACCCAGTAATACAGGCAGGGTGCCTGCTCTGATGCCAATTGAAATTCTGGCAGCAGATACTCAATGTCACAGTGAATGTTATGACACCGTATCTGACTTTCTATAAGACAGTAAATAAAAACAGTAAAGAACACAGTCAATTGTTTACCCAGTTCAGTGTGAAACAACACCTACTCTGGGGGCTACCAAGCCAGGGAGGAAATCCACTATAAGAGATATTAATTCAGGAATAAACCAACCAGTTTATCTCCTTCACTTAAGACCTACCCAATGCAACTTCAATCTAAGTTCAACTTAAACCTGAGTTCCTACTCACTCCCCCTCAATCACAGCAGTGATACTTAAAACAATTGACTAATGAAATAATGAAGACACTCTTCAGAACATACACTTGATTATGCTTCATAGCTTTTTAATCAAGTAACACAAACACTCGTGCTTCACAGCTTTGAGTGATACATAAACCTAACTTGACTTTGCTTCAAAGCTTTAGTCAAGAGACACAAAACACTCCTGCTTCAAAGCTTTGAGTGATACAAAAACCCTTACAATCAAAACCTATTCCAAGTCACTTATCACAATGATACTTGCTTGGATTACAGCAGTTAAAACTATACAGCTCCTAATTGATCTTCAGTCAAAAGAGTTATTTTTCAACCAGCATTCATGTTGAATATATATGCAGTTGTTTCTTCAGTTAGGGTTTCCACAAAAAGCTAGGGTTAATAAGGTTTAACCTTAAGACTTGGTCACAAGACTTTATCAACCAGATTAGGGTTGAGCTAGGTTAACCCAAGGGCCACGTGAGATTCTGTTCTGGAAGGAATGAGCCATCTTCCTGAAAAAACTCAGAATTAACCAAACTACAAATCTGTTAGATCAGTACAGGATGTCTTAACATTTGTTATGACATCAGAATTCCTGTTTACTGATTTTGGTAGAAGGCAATAAATGTGATCATTGCAAAATGCTCAGATACACACTCATAAATAGTAGCTACTGTATGCCATACTTTTTCTGCATAAAGTACCAAATAATCCAGAATGTTATGACATCAGTCATGACATTTACACACCTGGTTTTACCAAAAATACATGCCAATAACTAAACACTTACACAAATATTTTATTTACTATTTTTATTTTCATTTTATTTTATCAAATATATTTTCTTAATAATAAAAAATCATAAAAAATATAAAGATGATAAATGTTATATTTTGTTTTATTTTATTTTATTTTCTCATAAAAAATATTTTTATTTAGTTATATATTATCTATTTTTTGTTAAATAAACTTATAAATTAAAATAGAATTAGGTTAAATATTTATTTTTTTCACACCTATTAAATATTTATTTTAACATATAAAAAGACCAAAATACTTCATAAATACCATATATTATTTTCAAGACAAAAATACAAAAATACTTAAAGAAATTTATTTCCTTTTAATAAAATAGAATTAGGGTTTAATCAAAATACTTGCTAAAAATAATTTCCTTTCCTAATTAATTTAAGTTTAATCTTGATTTAACTATTAGGTTTAGGTTAAAACTTTTTTACATAAAAAACCAAAGAAAATCTTCTTTGCATTCATACATCTTTGCATGTTTAGTTTATCTTGTACATTATTTATTCCAATATTTGTACAAATTCAATTTGGTCGTAATAGTTTGATTAGGTTTATATTATTGCAAATCCCCATTCATAAATTGTATACCCCCCTCCCACAAAATATTGTAATAGCGTAGTAATCTTTAAATTTTGCAATTTATCGCTTTTACATAACATGCTAGTAATTAGGGTTTGTATGACAAGATAAAAACAACCAAAATAGAAAACCCTAATCCAAGATAAAATCAAGCATGAAAATGGCACACTTGCACACAAAACACACCTAGGTTTACCCAACTTGGTTGCCTTATGCAAAATGGCCATATTACGCATGTAAAGTGTCTTAGCAAAAACAAACAAATACAAGATCATAGTCCCTCGATGACGCTATCCAAAGTTGCCTTACAAAATGATCTTAGTCTCTAAAAAAATGCTAAGATACTTTGCAACATTGCTAATCATGGTTATATGATGACCCACGCCCGTCCTGTTTACATCCAAAGATAGGGTTGCTTACTAAATCAATGGTAAGACAATAATATCAAAGGAAAAGAAAATGAATAAGAAAGACATTTGAGTAGGTAGATTACTTTTTGTTACTTGCTACATTTCAAATAAATATCCTTTCTATTTTCAAAACAAACACACACATTTCAAAACATCTTACAAATTTGAAAATATTTTCAAAAAGACAAACATCTTTGTATACATTCTTACGAACGAGAATCATTACAAATATTGCCTAAACAAATGACCTCTTTTACAAAATACTTTCAAAACCACACAAAGCACAATTTCAAACAAAAGCAATTAATCTAGCAAGTAACTAAGAGCCCATAGAAAACCATGGATGAAAAGGGTTCTAATACCTTCCCTTTTCATAATCTACCCCCCGAACTCAAGAAACAATCTCAAAGGTCTTTCCTGTGCTTTTTTACCTTTCCTTTTTTATAAAAGAAAAGTCGGTGGCGAATCTTGTTAACCGCAACATTTGCAATAAAACGAAAAACCTTCAAGTCAATTCTCCCACGGTATCATACCCACCCATTCTCCATGATATTCTCCAGTCCTACATTCAATTAAACCAATACGAGCACTCATCTCTCAAGAGGAGTTTATAATGGTTGAGGAGTCAAACGAGTTTTTTCTGGACATGACAGTCACTCACCTCTTTCTTTCTTGGTGTTCGATCACACAACTTTGTTCTTTGCTGAGACTTTTATTTGGTAATCCCCTTTTTGCTTTTTGCGCTTTTTGCATTCCCTAAATTTTGTCTAGACAAATTCCTTTTGAATTTGATTCTGAAGTCCAGCAGGATGCCTTGACTTTTCCCTAAGCGACTTGCTTTTCAAGTTTCAACATAGCGGTACTTTTTGTCTCTTTCTGTCATTATTTCATTTTGTTTGAACTTGTCATGTGACTTCGAGTCGTTTTTCGATTTGTTGGAAGTGATTGTGTCTGCCTGAGTCCTTGGTAGATGAGGGATAACCATTGTTGTATCGCCATGGTTGACCTCTTGATGTGTGAGAGATAACCATTGTGGTATCATCCTTTTTGATGTACACTGCTGATAGACAAAGATTGACCATTGTGGTTTTGACTTTCATTGGCCTTTTGATGGATAACTATTGTTGTATCCTTAGATGCGCACTCCTGCTGAGTTCTAAACGCTCGACCAAATTAATTGAAAACTATCCTGCCACGGGTTGAATCTGAGGGTTTTTTCTGAACAGAAAAGAAACTCCTACTTCAAGGCTCAAAGGGGTTTCCGAGGGTCTATCTCGCTTATACCTCGGGTGTTCGGGAATTTGAAACAATGTATGTACATCATCAGCAAGGTTTTACTCAAGAGCACACCATTTGAGATTTTTTGCATATTTCTCAACATCCTCTCTCCAGAGGAATTTTGCTTTATTTAATAAGAGTTAAGTATCAAAAATAAAATAAAAACATTAATGAGTAAATACGACAGGATTAATTAAAGACAAACATGCATTATGATTAGTATTCAAAAATAAGTATGTTTTGCATACAAGAAAGTACTGAACTAAACAAGAAAGATGACAAATCAGAATGCAAATGTAATTTGAAATTGCCATGTTGATGAGACTAGTATCCATATGGATTTTTTGCTTCAGATGATGCTCTAGAAGTCTTGACATTCACTGAGTCAAAGGATACTTCAAACCTGACTGGCTGGCCCAAAATTGATAGTTTTGCGTCAAACAGGTCTTGCACTTCATCTTATAACGGCTTACAATCTTCAGTTGAATGGCTAGGTTCCCCAACATGGAAATCATAAAGGATATTCCCTCAACATATGTGATGAATACTTTATCAAGCGAACTTGCATAAATTGCATCACAAAGTATCTTCTACCACATAAAATAAATGCCAACCAACTTCTATACACTGAAGAAGCACTCAGCTGAAGAGAAAGAGTCTGAAGTTATTTCTCAAATATGGACCGAACCTTTGGAAAAGAAGCTGGACAAGTGCAAGATTTTATACTTAAACCCCTTGTAGTATTCAATATCATAAACAGGTTCCCTAAAATGGGAGACACATCTAGCATTTGTATTGAAATCATGAGAGAAATTTGAGGGAGGATGACCCAAAGCACGAAGCTTAATCAACTGAGCTCCTAACACACGAGGAAGTAAATGGATGCAAGGTATAAAGATTGTATCAAAATGCTTCTCAGGTTTCTTCTATCTTTGCTGATGAGCTTTTCCCCAAGGGTTCACTTGAAGACGAGAAACTAGCTGCTAGCAAGAAAGTACGGGAAAACAAAGTTCTGGGTGAGACCCACAAAGTATCTCTCGATTTAAAAAATGCCCCATAGGCTGGGGATGAATGACATCTGCTATTGCAACAACATATATAGGATATGTTTCCTTTGCTGACATTATCTCCAGAACTTCCATACCCGACTCAACTGAGTCTATAATTGGTTACTTTTCCCTCTTAAGGATTTCTGACCACGAGCCAAGACCTGCATGTCCATAATAAATAGCCCCATCTGATTTTTCAATTCATCCAATTCCCCACAATGTTATTCCATGGATTTTTTGGATCACAGTGCGATGAGAAGTTAAGATTTTTCGTCCTTAAAAATAATAGTGTGCCTAAATAAGAATTCCCCACTCTGAGTACCTACTATGAATGCATGAAGATGCATGAGGTGAATGAGTGGATGTAATGCCATGTTCAGTCATTTTCAAGGAACCTGCATGCTTTAAATTTCGATTTCGATCCACTAGGAGATGGACAAACACAACATAATAATCGCAAGCACGTTTCCTTGGAAATAGAAAGGACATGTGTGTTAACTTTTTTTCATGCATACATTTTTTACACGTTTCTTTTTTGTGCAAAGTAAATATGATATGATGTAAATGCAATACCATTGGTTTAAAAGTTCAGCAAAACATGGATAACAACTTTGCAATCGGATAACATCTGTACATTCCTCTGGATAATTGCTGCATAAATCTACTGAATAACCCGGATATCATAGAATTAAAGATTTGGCACCAATTTCAGAACACAATGGAACCAAGTACCACGAATAACCGTTGTATAATCTTTGGACTAGTTAAATATATCAGGGTCAAAGGTCCAAAACATAACCAAAGAACCATAGTCACCAATAGAAAAAAATGGTAACCACCAGAACAAATAGTCACCATCTGTACCTATAAAGATTATTCCCTTCCCACTCATGGGTGAAAACAAGGTCAGGGTAAGGTCGGGTAACCCAGAATCGAGGGTACTCTTGAAAATCTATCGCCATATCACCTACGTGAAAATGATAGCCCCGCATTTGTACTTCATCTGAGCGTGAACGACATGACGGAAATAGTGAAACCTAAGTTAACTAGCCGTTCATGTTCCACTCTATTCCTAGGGTTCCTACAGATGTCACTTGGCCTGGGTATTGGGCCTTTTACCTCATGGTAACACCCACCCAATTAGGAAAACAGATTCAGCACAACAGCATCACCAATATATGAAAAGCGATAAAATGCAATACAAACATATGCTCAGATAAACATGTACAAAATGAACAAGCTATAAAGCATAAAAATAAACACCCAATAAAATTGAAGAAAGAGCTAAGGTCGACTCTGGTATGGACCAGTAATTCGTCAATCTATCCCTATGAAGTCGCCTGCTGAAACAACTGGCTGAACAAATCATTGAGATGAAATCAATGAAGTCACCATCGAACGTTTTATCCCAGAGGAAGCGAAAGACAAACATCGAGAAAACCTGAGAAGGGTGAAATCATGATCAAACAACCAAGAGATTGGGTAAGGGAGTCTGTTACACGAGGGGAAGGTATTAGCACCCACACGCCCGTAGTACTCTATAGTATCCACTCTTGTTGTTCTAACCAAAGGGTGTGTTTGATCTATGCGTAAGAGCTAAAAAATCAAAAGAGAATGCATGCAAAAGAAAAGAGAAAATAATGTAGGGAAATTAAAGTTGTGCTCGTTCGGGCCATACCCCAATGCCTACATATCCGTTTTAAGGAATCAGAATAGTCGTAGTTCGGCTCACATATTTTGGTGGGTTTGTATTTTTTAATGAACAATATTAATTCAATCATTCCACCACAGCTCGACCTTTGGAGATTTACAACATGTAGTGGAAAGGAACTAACATGCTCTTAGAAGAGAAAAAATGATTGGCAAAAAGAAAGGAATTGGTTGGTGTTTTTTTCCTTGAAAAAGGATTTTAAAGTTTTTATATGTTTTATGCATTTGCCAATAAAAATAAAGGTTTTGTTTTAAATGCAAAGGATGCAAAAGAAAAGAAAACATCTAAGGGAGACTATCTAGATCCGGTCCCTAATGTTATCATACAATGATTGATCCTAAAGTTGAGTTTTGAAGGGAAACCTCTACCCTATGTTGACATTTGTTGTACCCCAAAATTTTCCCTCCCATTTTCACACAAAACATACTCCTAGAGGTCCTCAATTGTTCAAGTTGCCTAAGGATTGACCAAACAAATCCTTCTCCTAAGACAATAAGCGTCAAATTAGGGTTTCACTCCTCATCAAGATGTTTGAGTTACAAGGGTCCTAAATGGTTTCCATATTCCTAATATGTTCTCAAGATCATCCATTCCAAGTTTCATGCCTTGCACAAGAAGTTTGCTCAGTCAACTGCTCAAATGCCTGAAAATCAACAATCTTAGGTCAAAAGTCAATTGTGGCCCACATACAGTCAAACTTCAAGATTTTTGGTCAACTTCAACATTTTGAATTGGTATCCATCACTTGATCAAGGGTTGATCATGATTCCTCAAGGAATGCTCTTAATTCATCAAAACTCAAAAGTTGCTAAACTATGGTTCCTATAGGAAAAGTCAACCAAACTTTGACCAGACATAACTTTCTCATACTTTGTCAGAAATTTCTCATCCATGGCTCATTTTCAAGAGAATCTAATTCCCTACAATTCATATTCATCCTTCAAGTTCAAGAAATACACTCATGAAAAGATATAAATTCAGACATTATGGGTCCTTTTCAAAAGTCAATAAAAACACCTTTTGGGTCAAAGCTTGTTACATGAACATGGAAGGTCCAATTGAGATGAAACCAAAGAGGTTGCTTAGGGTACGTCCTAAGCTTTCTAAAAATTTGCCCAAAGTCAATAATGTTGAAAATTGCATTTTTCCACATGGGCCCATCTTTTCAAGATTGAATCTCAGTCCTAGCATGGTCCAGGACCTATTGTACCCTCCATGCCTTATTCACTTATTTATTTAATTTATTTTTATTTTTATTCATTTAAAAATCAAATAAAATCAAATAAATCCAAATAAATCACATAATTTGTTTTAGGGATGATTTTTGCATTGAATGAAGATCTTATATGCTGTCAAAAAACCAAGGAAATCGTGCAAGGTTAAATGGACACAAAATATTCATATATGGCAACTTTTCATGATTTGATTTCTTCTTAAAATAATGCCATCAATCTTTTGATTCTTTCCAATTACATTGCCCTAATTTGATTCAGTACATATACACAAGTATTGTGAACCCTAGAAGGGGAGTTTTCATACGCAGCCTGCCTCAAGAGAACTCATCTCAAGCTTCCAAAAATTCAAGAAAAAAACTCAACTCGGATTCCATATTGCATCCCTCCTCAAGGGGATTTGAATATTGCAATACATTCCTTGGTACTCCCAGATGCTTTTCCAATCGTTTCCCAACATCAAAGCTTCCAGAGTCACACCACCCACGCCCATGGTTTGCTTTCTTTTTCTCGAATTTGAATTCAATGATTCATGTACCATAAACTTGTTTTGATCACGTATTCTTGTTCATATGAATGTGTGCAAGCATTCTGTATAGTTGAATTCGTGTTTAGATGCAGGATGTGTGATACGCCATTGCTAGGGTTTTGAGGTCCCAAATTGGGAACTTTATACACAGGCGAAATTGGGCAAAATTAATGGTGCCATCACGTTCATGGATTAGTTTCGAGTAGAACCATTCCCTTGGTTAGGATTTATGTTGCTTGTATTGCATTTTTTATGTTTACATGTTTGTAGCCACGCACAAGAACCGTCACTATAGCCTATAGTGACGAATCCGTCCATAGGTAAAAGCCCAGTACCAAAAACCACAGTCCTGGGAAGAAGAAAATTAGGTGGTAGACTCCCATTGGGAGATTTGAATCACGCGCATTTTTTGGGACATACTGCTATGTTTAACTTATGTTTTATTTGTTTTGTTATATTAACGAGTGAGCTCTCCAGCACAGACGGTCAAGGAATGAACGTGTAAGGCAAATGTCCTGGGTTCGATCCCATGCGTGTGCTTTTGTATTATTCTTGACATTTCCTTGCAGATCTAACGCATCTCCTAGCCAAGCGTCCACCATGTGACCTCAGATCCCACCCTCTAGGTCATCTCAAAGCAGATCCAATGCTCTAGAATTGAAGATCCATGGTGCACTCTCTGAAGGTGAACCACACTGGATCCGGCGCAGATGGGCTAGCTATTCTGGGCCTGGGAAATTCCAATTCACACCCCTAGAATTACTTCTCACATCAGGCCCATCTCAATTTTTTGTTTTAAATTTCTTTAACTTTTTTGTTTTATTTACATTTAATTGCTTTAAAAATCTTTTTTAATTAAATCTCAAAATCATAAAAACACAAAAAATTAGAATTAGGTTTTTTTCATAAAATATTTAATGCCATTAATTAATTAGGTTAATTAGGATAACTTAAATTCCTTTTTTCATAATTAAAATTAATTAGAAATTAGGTTAATTCACAAAATTAATTACTTTCTAAAAAAAATCCAAAAAATATTTTGCTTTATTCACTAATTAAATGTTTTTGAATTTAACTTTAATTCCTCGTTTAATTTATTCTCGCGCGCATTTATTTATTCATTTTTAATTAATGTAATTGCTCTGAGTTTGTAATAGTTTTAACTTAGGTTTACTATTTTCATTTACTGTTTCCCCAAGTTTTTTATTATGTAATCCCCCTCCCCAAAGCCTTGTAATAGCTAGGTTTAAATTTCTTGCACTTTTACTTTCCGCCATTTTAAACTGTTAGATGATTGATAATAGGATTGTATACAAAAGATCAATATTTAAAACAGTAGAAAACCCTAACTGTGCAAAGATAAATAACTGAAAAATAAACACTTGCACATGCTCACTCCTAAGGTTTGCCCCACTTCGGTTTCCTTCGGTAAATGGTCATGAAGTATAGGGAGTTTTAGTGGTTGCCCTCTAGTCCCAAAAGATAAAAAATGACCCACTCGAATGTTGCCTCGGAAATATCTTTAGGACTCTAGGGTAACTACTAAGGTTTCCTAATCATTTCTTTTGTGATCATACTCGTCCCTTTCAATTGTCCCTTAAACTCCAATGATGGAGCTACCTACTCTTTAATAGTAGGATAGCGCTGTCTAAAGGAAATAAGAAAACGAACAGTCTTTTTTCGACTAGGTAGAAACTTTTAGGTACTTGCTCAAAATAATCTTTTACACCATACACTTTCAAACATTTTTTTCAAATAATATTTTCAAAAACACTTTATCACACCCTTGAGGACTGATACAAGGGTTACCATAAAGTGAAATGCTGCACTAAGGAAATTTCAAAACTTTTTTCAAACACACAAAAGCAATTTAAGAATGAGCAAGTACCTAAGAGCCCATGGAAAACCATGGATAGAAAGGATGCTAATACCTTCCCTTTCAATAATATACCCCCCGTGCTCAGAAACATCTTGAAAAAGGTTTTTTCTGTTCTTTTTCCCTTTTCCTTTGTTGGATGAAATAAAAGACGGTGGCGACTCTTATTTACCCTACATTTTCGAACAAAAAACCCAAAACCAGTAGTAACAAAAAATAGTCAGTTCTGCCACCGTATCACAGAATTGACGACTCTGCTGGGGAATATAGAAGTGGGGTTTACCTTAGGATCTAGGTCATTCTTAATTGCTTCTTTTGCTTGTCTTGCTTGATTTACTTTTAAGGGTAACTGTTTGGGTTGTTTGGATCCTAAACCCGAATCGAGGAATTCCTTTTAGGTAAGTAGCAATAAACCGTGATGGAGTTGTACGAGGTATACCGACACGGTTGAAACAATAGCTACATTTATGTGATACTTTGGTGCGTACCGGTAGCCCTTGAGTAATCAAGGAGAATACAGGGTTGCCGCATGGTATCACAAAGCGTCAACTGACCTTAGCACCTTAATTGGCCAACTTGGCTTTTAAGACGTAGTGAGATAGTCGTCTTTGGTGTAAACCCAAAGTCGGTTGATACTCGTTGCTACACTCATTGAGGTTTAACCCTTCAGTTTTGTTTGGTGGTAAGTCAATTGTCTACCGGAACGAAATTTTGGGGAAAGATCAGTGATATTGAGATCCCTTAGAATTCAGTTACTATATTTAGGACAGGTTGACCCAACCCAACTTCAAGAGGGTATTACCTTAAAATCCATGCAAGCCTTAAACCTAAGGTCTCTGTGTGATTTGCTTGTGTTTGCTATATCTGCTATATCTGAGGATAATCATGACATCATAACATAACATATCATACTAACCATTTCAAAGATTCTTAGGGTTTATTTTTGTCTTGTTTTTTAGGACATGACCCTCGCCCGCATATTCACTATCCAAGTCAGTCTAGTAAAGGTACCTCTTCAGCTTAAGGAGTTGGTAACAAGGGTTCCTGAAAGCTCTCCCTTCACTGAAAGACATGGTCGACTTCTCAGCTTGGTCACCTCAAACCCTGATGAAGAAATGTTAAAAGCGCTCTTTCAGTTCTTTGACCCTCTATATCACTGCTTCACTTTTCCGGATTACCAGTTAGTGCCTACTATAGAGGAGTTTTCTCTGTTATTGGAGGTGCCTATACTTAACAAGGCACCTTTCAATGGTATGGAAAGAGACTCTAAACCTGAAGATATTGCTAAAGCTCTGTCCTTACAACGGTCTGACGTAGTAGCAAATTGGGAAACCAGGAGAGGTGTCAAGGGATTTTTGGCTATGTTATTTTTTGAGAAAGCTCATCATTTTTGGGATACCCTGGAATTACAAGATTTTGAAGAGGTGTTAGCCCTTCTCATCTATGGGTTGGTAATGTTCCCTAATTCGGACCAACTCATAGACATGAATGTGGTTAAGGTTTTCTTGTCACACAATCCGGTACCTACTATGCTTGGAAAAATCCTACATTCTCTGCATACTCGCACTATAAAGAGAAGAGGGACCCTTTTGTGTGGCACCCCTATTTTGGCTATGTGGTTTATTTCGCACCTACCCCGACCTGTCTTGAAGAATGAACAGGGTTTAAGATGGTCTCATAGGCTAATGACTCTTACACATTCAGGTATTCATTGGTGTCCTCGATCCTCGGAGAATGTTACCATTATTGATCGATGCGGAGAGTTCCCTAATGTCCCTCTCTTAGGCATTAGGGGAGGAATCACTTACAATCCTTGTTTGGAATTGCGACAGTTTGGATATGAAAGAAGAGATGGTCCTCATGATACACTTATCCAAGGAATCGTCTTCAACTATGAGAATGATGCACAGGGTTACCGTAAAAGGTTCATGCGAGCTTGGGGTATGGTACATAGAGTTGATAGCAAGATGTCAGGGCACAAGAATTCAATCCCTCTTGAGCCTTATCTCAAATGGGTACGAGCCCGTGCTTAAAATCTTATGATTCCTTACCCCGCCATCCTACCCATGATTATGGAACCGGTTGCTAAAGGAGACACTTCTTATCTTGCTCTTCATCCTGACATGCCAACTGATCATGAGGAGTTACAAAAACCCTGGGTTCAACTTAAGGAGGAGTGGGATACGTTTGAAGCTCAATTCTACGCCAGCGAGAAGAAATTCTTGGAGCTCACTAGGCTACTTCATGAAGAGAGGAATATAAACGCCTACATTGCACCAAAGAGGATGCGCTCATGGGAAACTTAATTTTTCTTTTTTCTTTAAGTTTTATTTTGTAAGCCTAAAGGCCACTCTTTGTAACAATTTGAACTTATTAATACAATTAACGGGTGTTTCTTTTGGTTAAGCAAGTTTGAGCCATTAAGAATCCTTGAAATAATTTCATATGCATATCATCCATGACATTGCATAAACAGGTTTCATAATAGGTTTCTCATCTTCTTCGCTATTTATTTCAGCAGTAATGACTTCTGAACAAAGTATCAAGGATCTCCAGGCACAAAATGCCCAATTTCAGCAAATGTTCGTAGCCTTGGATAAAGGGCAAGAAGATCTGAAGGCCCTTATTCTAAAAGATAGAAAGAAGAAGAAGAAGAAGACCGTTGGTGTCCTGAATCTGGGCAGAAGATTCAAGGGACCGTTGAAGCAACCGGTTGATCTGACCTCTTCGTCCAAAGAAGGGGAGAACCAAGAGGGTGAAACAAGGGAAGAAGACTGTAGCCCAAGATTTTCTGAGGATGAATCTGATTACAATGATGAACAATATCCTCCCACTGAGGATAGATACAAGTAGTTAGAGGATCTTCTGAATGCAATGGAGATCTAAAGAATACCAGGGCTGGATTTTGAAGAGCTGGGGTTGGTATCTGGGGTTGTCATCCCACAGAAGTTCAAGGCTTCGGTATTTGCAAAGTATGATGGGGTTTCTTGCCCCAAGCTTCATCTCCTTTCTTATGTGAGGAAGATCCAGCTTCACACTGCTGATAGGAACTTGTGGGTCCATTTCTTTCAAGACAGTCTGTCTGGAACTCAGCTTGAGTGGTTCTATCAGGTGGAGGGAATCAATGTGCACAACTGGGAAGATATGGTTGTTGCTTTTTATAAGCAGTATCAATATAAAGCTGACCTTGTCCTACCCGTACTCAGCTCCAGATTATGTCTATGAGTGCAAGCAAAGGTTTTAAGGACTACGCACAGAAGTGGATAGATTTGGCAGGGAGAGTCTAACCCCCTTTGTCTGATAGGGAGTTGGTGGACATGTTTCTTGGTACACTGTCTGGTCCATTCTTTAATCACTTGATTGGTAGCTCCTCAGCTGGTTTTACTGAGATAATATTGACTGGAGAAAGGGTAGAAGTTGGGATCCAAAGTGGAAAGATCCAGAAAGACACCTCTTCGAGCACAGTGAAAAATCCATTCATGAGTAAGAAGGAGGTCAATGTTGTTTACAATCCCAGAAGTCAGAATAGAACCGAGCACCGTCCAGTGGTAGGGGCTGTCATGATCTCTAAGTCTGAACCTACCCAACAAAGGAACAATCCACCGAGGACAGAAAGGCCGGTAAGACAGTTTACCCGAATAAACATGACTCTGTCTCAAATCTTGCCACATTTATTGAAGACCAACCTGGTAACCTTAAAGGAGGCTCCCAAGAATCCCAACACCACATCTCCTCGTTACAATCCGAACGCTCAGTGTGCTTACCATTCTGAGAGTCTAGGCCATAATACCAACAACTACTGGGCTTTGAAGAATAAGGTGCAGGATATGATCGAGGCAAAGGAGATTGAATTCGATCCCCCTAAGACTCCCAATGTCATAACTGCACCCATTCCCAAGCATGGCTCGGGAATAAATGCTATTGAGGTTGTCTCCGCCACAGAAGATGCTGATGATGAGAATTTTGATATTGACAGATGGATCTACCCTACTACCAACTGTGGACCTAGTAACTAGACGGCGAAAGACTTTATGTCGATTTCTTTTGTTCAGCAGTAATTGTCTTACTTGTTTTTTGAATTTGTAATAAACAATATAAACTCTATGGCCTTGTGTCTTACCCGAGGCACAATGATTTATTTGTGAGGATTATTATATGTCATTATCATATGTCATCGATAAAACATTAGACGTTCTTGTATACAAATTTTGCGCTCTCTGTTTTTCTTTTCTGCTTTTCACTTTATCAATACAGCTATGCTCTTACACACACTCACATATCAAACTGCATATCCATATTCACTCTGGATCCCATTAATAACAGTTCTGTTATTTCCAGTTATAACTTCGAAAATCCGATCAACCAAGCCGAGGAAGAAGGTGAAGAAGATTGTGAGGTACCTAGAGAACTTGCTAGACTGTTACAGCAGGAAGAGAGGGCTATACAGCCTCATGAAGATCCATTTGAGACGATAAAATTGGGCATAGAGGTAGACAGAAAAGAAGTCAAGATCGGCACAAATCTGGGGATTAATGTCAAACAGCAGTTGATACAGATGTTGCACGACTGTGTTGAGATCTTCGCCTGGTCATATGAGGACATGTCTGGTTTAGACACAGATATAGTGGTTCACCAACTACCAACTAAATAAGAGTGCCCTCCGGTAAAGCAAAAGGTCATCTGTATGCGCCCTGAAATGTCAGAGAAGATCAAAGCAGAGGTTATGAAACAGTTCAACACTAGGTTCTTAGCTGCCACCTCCTATCCGCAGTGGGTTGCTAACATCGTTCCGGTACCTAAGAAGGACGGTAAGGTACAGATGTATGTGGACTACAGAGACCTGAACAGGGCAAGCCCCAAGGATGACTTCCCTCTCTCCCACATCGATGTCCTGGTTGACAACACTGCACAACAAAAAATATTTTCCTTCATGGATGGTTTCTCTGGCTACAACCAAATCAATATGGAACCCAAAGACATGGAGAAGACAACCTTCGTCACACAGTGGGGCACTTTCTATTACAAGGTGATGCCTTTTGGGTTGAAGAATGCTGGGGCAACTTACCAGCGAGCCATGGTCGCTTTGTTCCACGATATGATTCACCATGAGATAGAGGTTTATGTGGATGACATGATAGCCAGGTCTCAAACCGAAGAAGAACACCTTGATCATCTGAAAAAGTTGTTTGACAGATTGAAGACATACAAGTTGAAGTTGAATCCGAACAAGTGCACCTTCAGAGTAAGGTCTGGTAAACTTCTGAGGTTCATCGTCAGTGACAAAGGTATTCAGGTATTCCCTGCAAAGGTGAAGGCCATACAAGAGATGTCAGATCCCCGTACTGAGAAGGAAGTTAGAGGTTTCTTGGGACGTTTGAACTATATCGTCAGGTTTATTTCACATTTGATTGCTACTTGTGAGCCAATCTTCAAGCTCCTGAAGAAAGATCAAGTAGTAAAATGCAATGACGAATGCCAGACTGCTTTCGAAAGAATCAAGGAATACCTCCAAGAACCACCAATTATGATGCCTCTGATTGAAGGAAGACCTTTGATAATGTACTTAACGGTGTTAGACAATTCAATAGGGTGTGTGCTAGGGCAGCATGACGAGTCTGGTCGAAAAGAGCACGCAATATACTACCTTAGAAAAAAATTTACTGACTGTGAAACACGATACTCACTTCTCGAGAAAACTTGTTGCGCTTTGGCATGGGCTGCTCGCCGACTGAGACATTATATGTTGACCCACACTACTTTGTTGATATCTAAGATGGATCCAGTCAAGTACATCTTCGAGAAGCCAACTCTCTCCGGAAGAATAACAAGATGGCAGATGATCTTAACCGAATACGATATCCAATATACAACCCAGAAAGCAATCAAGGGAAGTGTATTAGCTGATCATTTGGCTCATCAGGCTGTGGATGACTACCAACCCATGAATTTTGAGTTCCTGGATGAGAATATTATGCTGGTGACTGACTATGAAGAATCTGGACCGGATGAAGGACCTGAAGAAGGATCCCGATGGACTATGGTTTTTGACGGAGCTTCAAACGCACTCGGTAATGGCATTGGCGCTGTAATCATATCCCTCGAGGGCTGCCATACTCCTTTCACTGCTTGACTATGTTTCAACTGTACCAACAACATGGCCGAGTATAAAGCATGCATCATGGGTCTCAAAGCTGCTATCGATCTGAGGATCAAGTTCTTAAACATTTTCGGGGATTCAGCCTTGGTGATAAGTCAGATCAAAGGAGAGTGGGATACGAAGCACCCGAATCTCATC
Source organism: Vicia faba (assembly GCA_948472305.1). Classification (NCBI taxonomy): domain Eukaryota; kingdom Viridiplantae; phylum Streptophyta; class Magnoliopsida; order Fabales; family Fabaceae; genus Vicia; species Vicia faba. The sequence continues at coordinate 343,295,705 of OX451740.1, forward strand.
CCTTACAAAGAGCACATGCTGACATTGCTCCCACACTTTGAGGAGGTAACCTTTGAACATTTCCCACGAGAGGAGAATCAGTTAACGGACGCGCTAGCTACCATGTCTTATATGTTCAAGGTCAGGTGGGACAACGAAGCTCCCCGAATCACTATCGAGAGGTTGGATGAACCGACGTACTATTGTGTAATCGATACTGAAGAGGTAGCACACAAACCTTGGTTTCACGAATTAAAAAGGTATCTCGAGGCTCAAGAGTATCCCAAGGGGGTATCTGTCAACGACAAGAAGTTTCTCAGAAGGTTCGCCGCGAAATTCTTCCTCAGTAATGGAATCCTCTACAAGCGCAACCATGACTCTACTTTACTCTGGTGCATAGACAAGAGCGAAGCAGAGAGGATCATGACAGATCTACATGAAGGTACCTTCAGAACCCATTCAAGTGGACATACCATGGCTAAGAAGATCCTACGGGCAGGATACTATTAGTCCACTATGGAATTAGATTGTTATTAGCACTCCCGAACTTGCCACAAGTTCCAAATCTATGCTGATAAGGTGCATGTACCCCCAGTTCCGTCTAATGTCTTGACGGCTCCTAGGCCCTTTGCAATATGGGGCATTGAAATGATCGGGGAGATTAGACCTACCTCTTCCAATGGGAATCGCTTCATCCTGGTGGCCATTTATTACTTCACAAAGTGGGTTGAAGCTGCCTCATTTGATACCGTTACCAAGAATGTTGTGGCGCGGTTTATCAAGCATAACCTGGTTTGTCATTACGGTGTCCCCGAAATAATCATCACTGAAAATGGTATGAATCTCAATAACACGATGATCACCGAACTCTGTAAGCAATTCAAGATATATCATCATAACTCTTCTCCCTACCGGGCGAAGATGAATGGCGTTGTTGAAGCTGCTAACAAGTACATTAAGAAGATTATACAGAAGATGACGATGACATACAAATACTAGCATGAGATGTTACCATTTTCTCTTCATGGGTACCGTACCTCAGCACGTACATCAACAGGGGCAACACCCTACTCTCTGGTATATGGCATGGAGGTTGTCCTACCTATTGAGGTCCAGATACCTTCTCTCAGGATTATGAAGGATGTGGGTTTGAACGAAGACGACTGGATCCAGACTTAACTTGATCAACTGAATTTGATCGATGAGAAGACACTTACTGTTGTCTGTCATGGTCAAATGTATCAAAAATGGATGATCAAGGCTTTCAACAAAAAAGTCAGGTGCCAAACATATCAAGTCGGGGATCTAGTGATAAAGCACACCATAATGCTACAAGGTGGTCCCAGGGGAAAATGGACTCCCACATACGAAGGGCCATTTGTGATTAAAAACATTTTTTCGGGTGGAGCCATGATTCTGACCACCATGGACAGTGACGACCTTCATCGCCCTGTCAATGCAGACATAGTGAAAAGATGCTACGCATGGTTAAAGACCCGCTAGGTTGACTGGCCTAGGCAAAAATATGGGCTTCCTGGCGAACCAAAAGGGTTCGGGCAAAAATTAGGGATGAAAACAAAAAAAAATTTGTACACCCGGCAAGTCGAAAACCTGAAAAGGCGGCTTAGGAAAAAAGGGTATCCCGGTGGATTGAAAACCCGAAAGGGAGGTCCAGGAAAAAGTTAGGGATGTAAAGCGTATCACTATGTCCCATTGGATCACCTTGTGACCAGAATTCAGTATCAACTATCAAGCTCAAACGACACCAATCAATCTAGTCAGCTTCGGACAAGCAGCAACGTGATGAGACGCTCGAAGACATAGCGGCAATAGAAGAATTGAAACTCAACAGGATTATTGTGCATAGATTTTTTATTCTATGTGTACACAATATTGTATAACTTTCATTTTCACGGCGGCAATCTCTTACTAGAGCGTCAGCTTCCTTGTACAAAAACGCCTGTTATAGGCCAACTCAAGAAATTAATACAAGTCATTTTTACAAAACCATTTGTTTTTCTTTTTCTATTTTGTTTTGCAAAAACGTCCAATGATTTATTCTTGACATATGCATTTGAATATGATTGCTATTCACAAATATTTCCATATGAAACGGAAAGAAAATTGCTCATGACTTAAGGAATGGGGCAAAGCCTAATCCCGACAATTACTTTGTTCAGCATGATACAGGGGCAGGGACAGCTTTGAAACAAGGTCACCATTACATGTGACCCCGTGACGTCTACACTCCCCACATAGTAAAGGCAACTAAAGCTTTGACATCGGCTTCCCCAAACAGGAGTTACTTTCCCCAACAAAGTTCCTTCAAAGAGCCGACATCTATTTCCCTAGCCGAATTTTATAATCGCAAGCGGTTCATACAATTGTCTCCCAAGCAGAGTTTATTTCTCTGAATACAGAAACTCAACCCCTAACAGAGTTTATTCCTCCAGCTACGGAAGTTCATCCTCTAGCAGAGTTTATTTCTCCTAATCGGCAAAATCTTCCAGCAAAGCATCTCCTCTCTCAACCATAGTTATTTCCCCGCAGAGTTATTCTCAAGCAGAGTCTCTCCCCGACAGAATATTCAAAAATAGAAAGGAGTAAATTCGTGGCATAGTCATCTCCGTTTACCATCCCCAATGGAGGTAGAAGAACCACTTTTTCTACAACAGTCAGGAATTCAATACTCTCTAGAAGTAGTCAGGGATTTATTTTCCCAGACTCGGATATGTCACAATAGCATTTCATGTTCATACACATAAGACAACTATGTAATTGCACTGATCATCTCTCAGTATAACACAACCACACAGAGGCATTAAGCTCTAATACCCAAGTCAATGTCGGCTCTAAATTTATCTCTAGAGTTCAGAAACTAACAGATAATCATCCTAGATAAGAATATAAGCGGTATATGTCTATAACAACTCAAATCCCTAGCACAGAGCAAAAATATAAGACAACAATCCACAAATATTAGTAAAGCAAGTTTAATATAACACCATGGGCGACAAATATACATAAGTTCAAAGTAAAATATATACAAAACCCAACAAAAGAGAAATACATAGAGAGTAGAAGAGATAAACCATAAATCATCTGGTTTGTCAGAGTCGGTCAATGAGAAATCCACCTCCAATCATCTATAAGCAAAGCTCTAGTGTTTTTATCTAAGCTAATCCGCTACAAAAATGAGGTTGATAGGGTTGGGAGAACAAAAATCACCCCCCAAAACCATAACCCTCCAAATGAAACAAAAAGGATATATCAAGAAAATTTGATCTGCAACCATCACCCGATGATATAAAAGCGTCATCCAACGGCAGCTCTTATTTACAAGGCCCAAGAAAAGCCACATCCTCAACTGAAACAAATATCTACTATCGCCCAGATACCACAATTCGTCGACCGGTGAATCTTCTTATTTTCGCCCGGAGACGCTCCCTTTCGCCCAGCGACGCATGGAAGAATAACATGGAAATTTGACTACAAATTTCGCCCGGTGACGCCTTCCTTTATCCTGACGACCCATGACAGGAAGGCAACTTATTTTGCTTTCTCTGCATAACTTCTAATGACTTCCAATCTTGGCTTTATTCCTTTATTAAACCAAAAATGCGTCTTGGAGCTTTATTCCTATTGCTCCAACAATGCTCAAATACCTAAAAAATAAATACAAAACTATCAAATGATACACTTTATACAAGAAAATACATTATACACAAACTAAACATATTTATACACAAAAAGCTGGGTTATTCAACTGATATATGCCATAAAGATTCGATAAGTGCAACAAAAAGTATATACAAAAATAACTACAATTTTCAGTTATCAACAACTCAACATGCTTTGAAAAAATGAGAACTTTGTTATGTTGATGAAATTCCTTGATCCCATGAGTATGGATCCAATGATATACATGCATGTACATGCTAACAACAGTATAAGCCAATTAGAACTAAAAAATGAAGAGGGAAAATTTTGGGGTACAACAGAGGGCACCTTCAAGTCATGGAGTAATTCATATATCTCCTCTACAGCCTTGTGTTTCGGGGTCTTCCCGTCCACAACCATTTGTTGTTCCCCAATAGGGGAAGGCTAGTCAACAGAGGCCAAATAATCATGAGAGGAATATTGATCCCATTACAATGATATAAGCTCAGTTGCTTCCTCGTTTGCTTGGATGCTAGTTGGTTGAAATCCATACTTTGGGACCTTCCACAAAGCTTCTGCATGGTTATGATGGTGATGCTAGATGTGAGTTCCACTTAGAGTCGCTGGGTCACAATGTTGAGAATTTCATAACTTTTATGAACAAAGTTCAAGATCTACTTGATTCAAGGGCATTGGTGTTTACTCTAGATGGTCGAGATGTGATAGTTAATGTTACCCCAAATGTTATTGTGGAAATGACTAGTCATGTGTCCCATCCAAGATCTGCTTCAAATCAGGGGCACCCTCCACAAGCTTGGGTTCTAGAGTGTCCATGCCACCAATCTTCATTTGTTACTCATCTAAATAAGAAATTAAAGGCACAAAAACAGGCTCGGTATTCAAATCATTCAAATAGGCAGAGGTACATGAAGCCAAAAAGAGTGTGTGACACTATTCCTATGCCTTGCAATCAGTTTTTCTCTCAGTTGCTCATGTTTTCTTTGGTTGAACCCAAGCAATTGGATCTTGTTATTCCTTCTTATCTTGCGGGATTTAATCCCAATTCCGGGTGTATTACTATGCTAGGGCACCTGACCATTCAATTGAAGATTGTAAACCATTCAGAGATAGAGTGAAAGACTTACTTGGTGCAAAGGTCATCAATTTCACACCAGATGATCGAATTTGGGTTCTCTTTTGACTCACTGGTGTCAAGACCATAAATAGTATCTTCTGAAGCAATAAGTCCATACAGAGTCTAGTCTCTTCAATATGAAAATTTTCTAGTTTCACTTGCATTCTCATATGTAATCTTTCTTGTTTTGTTCAATACTTTCTTGTATGTCAAACTTGCTTATTTTTTAATATTAATCATAATTCATTTAATATGTTTGTCTTGAATTAATCCATTCGTATTCACTCTTAAATGTTTTTATTTTCTTTTTATACTCAATTCTTATGAAAAAAGCAAATACCTCTAGAGGGAGGATGATGAATAATACACCTAAAATCTCAAACGGTATGCTTTAGAATAAAAACCATGTTGATGATGTACATGAATTATTTCAAATCCCCAAACATCATAGATATAAGGGAGGGAAACTGTCATTAACCCCTTTGAGCCTTGAGTAGGAGTTTCTTTTCTAGTAAAAAAAACCCTCATTTTTAACCTGGGGCAGGGTAGTATTCAGTTAATCTGACTGAGTATTCAAATCTCATATGGAGTGTGCATTTAAGAATCAACCACAATGGTTATCCTTCACCCCTCAAGAGAACAAAAGATGACAATGCGGCAATGGTTATCCCTCATCTCCCAAGAAATGAGGTAGTCACCACCCTTCTAAAAGTCAAAAGACTCAGGGTTAGACGACTGGTTCAAAAAGCAAAGTGAATGAAACATAAAATAAAGAAATCCCGCTAAGTCAAAAACTTGTAAACAAGAGACTTAGGCAAAAGTTAAGGTATCCCGATGGACCTCAAAAATCAAAATTCCAAAGAATTTGACCAGGCAAAAGTTAGGGAAAACAAAAAAAAAATGAAAAGCCCGAAAGGAAGAAAGGGATTAGAAAGAAAAATCCTCAAAGGAACAAACTTTTGTGAACAGACACCAAAACCAAAAGGTGAAGTGACTGTCGTGTCCAAAAAACCTCAGTGGTTCCTCAATCATTGTAAACTCCTTGTGAGAGATGAGTGCTCGTATCAATAACTGAACACAGGAATGGAGAACATCATGGAGAATGGGTGGGTACCAAACAATTTTGATCCTTAAATCATTTTTTCTAAAACCGTGAGCCAAGCCACGTTACAACCCTTGAAAGTCTTAACTGAAGCATGGGTTAATTAGAAGCAATATTGTAATGACAGTACGGTAATTTGACTCTTAGGAGGCTTGCTAAATCCTTTTTACTTTCTTTTGTACATAAAAAACTCGATGTTTCGACATATTTTCAATTAAATTTTTTTAATTTAAGACAAGCATATGATTTGCATTAGAATTATCATTCTTGGAATAAAACATTTTTTGCATATGAACAAGTGCTTAAATATCAAGTGAGCTTGCATAATGTGCATCAGATGAAAAGTTTGATTATCTCGAGAGACAAATTGCTTCAGGATACCGTTGAGAGGTAAATCATTTTTGAGAATGATCTTAATCTAGGATAGACCTCCTATTGACTCTGTTGAGTAAAAAAAGACCGGTTTGAGAAATGATCTGAAGCAAATTGTATCGAAGTTTTGATTTCCCAAAAGTATCCGTTGAGAAATGGTGTATCACTTTCAGTTTGGTCATAAGGGATAAATTACTTCAAGTATCTTCTTAAACATGAGGCAATTTAAGTTGAGAAGTACGGTTGTGTACTATCCTACTTTCAAGACGTAAGTCAATTACGCTAAAAGGGGAAAGTTTGAGACTCTGTTGGGTATGAGCTAGTTTGTTTTCCCATCACTGTTTGTTGTCGAATGCAGCCAGCCTGAGGGAATTAAAGTGGAGAGGAGATATCTCAAAATTATCTAAGCTGGGGGACTCAAGTTGGGATTTGATCCCTCAAAGTGTAGTCAAACTGGGGCAGTTATATCAATATTTGACAAATCTCTCTGAGAATCCATTGATCAGAGGAGAATCATTTCAAAATATGAAGGTGTAGGGGCAAGTCATCTCAAGGACCCTTTCCGTGAAGATTCCTTCATAGAACATACCCAGGGAATTTTGGTGTGATGTTGCAGTAACTACCGTTCACTTGTGACATGTGAGATACAAAGGAAATGAATCGAGATTAATTTACATTGCTTTCAGCGTAAGGTGTTGCAATAGGTTTTCTCAGTAGAGGATGGAAATGATGTTTTCTGCAGGCAAAATCCCTTATCCCCAATGAAGGTGTTCCGCTGCTTAAACAGAGTCACGATCCCCCATATAGTCTACACTCTTGCTAAGAGTTTGTTTTAAAGAAGATTCCCTTTCAGATGACTTATCTCCAGAGAAATGTATTTTAGCAGGATCCTATATAATCTTTCTCTCCTACACGGTCCACTCCTTTCAAGGCTTCTTAGAAGAATCATTTTATTTACCGACCAGAGATTCTTCATATATCCCCATGAAAGTTGACATCTGCTTCCCGAATGAAGTTGGAACTCATTTTCCCTATGAAGTTTGCATCTTTCTCCCCAGGGAAGTCTACTCTTGTCAAGGTTTCATGAAGAGATTTATGTTTACCTGTGGGAGATTCTGGTTTGTGTCCCCGTGAAGAAGGTTGTTATTCCCGATTGAGCAACCTCTTATCCCCAGTAAAATCCTTTGTTGGCATGAATCCTGCAAAGATGGATTCCCTAGTCTAGTTTACACCGGCAAGATTGCTATTAAGAGCTTTTCGGTTCCCCTGTGGAGGATGTGTCATCCCCCCATTTGGAGCCGGGTTTTGTGGATTTTCTTGATCAACTTTCCTCTTATCCCCAGCGGCGCAAGTTTTCTTTTCCCCAATAAAGCCTGGTGGCGATAAAAATATTACAAAGTCGTTTTCCACAGTGTGGTGTATACAGGTGAGTACTGTTCAGAACTCTTTTTATCCCAAATGATAGAAGATTGTTGATATATTCCCAGTGGAGTTTTGAACCTCGAGTTTCTAGTTCAAAGATTCTTTCCTCTTCCCCAAGTGAAGATTTATGTTCCAGCGGTAAAGTCCCCAGTGTGGTATGATATTGGTTTTCTTTTGATTCAATAATTCTCATTATCCCCAATAGAAGATATCTTCATCAAGAAACGCTATGCGAGAAAGTTTCCATTCCCAACGAAGTTCTCCTCATCCACGAAGTTAATAATTTTTGCCCAAAGACTTTAACAATTTAACCAGAGTTCAAGATTTTCTCTGGACTGCAATTTATTTTTGCAGTATTCCGCCTAAAGAGTCTACTTCCCCAACGATATCTCTCCTTGGAAGTTGATATGTCAGATTTGCAATCTCCCAGTGAAGTTCAGACTGATTATTATCATTAGAAGATCAGATGTGCATAAATAATTTTTCAAAAGTTCCTTGTCTTCTTGGAATTTTATTATTATTGTGTTATCCCCAGTGAAACAATAACATTCATCACTACATTGCATCTACCAAAAAATGTAGCATTTCCATTATATGGAGCATTACACTATAAAAGTTCAAACATGCATTAAATTATAAGCCGATTATGATATGCACCCGACATAACCAGATGTTATGTACCCAAAGCTTAATAATCCTCACAACTTTATTCCCTAGGATTTTTTCAACCGATGTATTCTCTGATATTCACTTCATATTAAGTGTCTTGTCTTGTAGGAGTCTCGGCCAGTTTCCCCGACGGAGTTTGTCATATCTGGATCCCCAGTAAGTCCGCCTTTGATTAGTGTGCTTTCTCTAGGAGTCTATCTGCGGCTAGTCTTCTTTTCCCCATGAGTTCGCTTTTGATTCAAGTGTTCTCTGAAAGAGTCTGTTATGGACAGTCTCTTCTTGATATGTGTTTAACATTCTTATCGAACATGTATCATTGATATCTTTGGGTTCGCCTTTGATGTACGTGTTCTCTATTAGAGTCTATTCTGGTCAATCTCTTCTTGATGTGTGTTTAACATCCTTATCTTACAAGTATATTTGAGTTCGCCTTTGATTAAGGTGTTCTTCGAAAGAGTCTAGTTGTGGTTACTCTTCTTTCTTCTCTATGAGTTCTCTTTTGATGAAAGTGTTCTATGTCTGGTATCTTTGAGTTCTCTTTTGATGCAAGCATTCTTTGTCTGTTACCTTTGAGTTTGCCTTTGATTCAGATGTTCTCTATAGAAGTCTATTTGTGGTTAGTCTTCTTTTTTCCTCTATGAGTTTGCTTTTGATGCAAGTGTTCTCTGTCTGATTCCTTTAATCTTACTTTTGATGTAAGCATTATCTTTCTTGTATCTTTGAGTTCTCCTTTGATTCAAGTGTTCTCTATGGGAGTCTATCTGTGTTTAGTCTTCTTTCTCCTCCATGAATTTTCATTTGATGCAAGCGTTCTTTGTTTGATGTCTTTGAGTTTGCTTTTGATGCAAGCGTTCTCCGTTCAAATTCTTTGAATTCGCTTTTGATACAAGCGTTCTCTGTATGATTCCTTTGATCTCGCATTTGATTTAGGCGTTCTCTGTCTGGTATCTTTGAGTTTGTTTTTTATGCAAGTCTTCTCTTTCTGAGGCCTTTGAGCCCGCTTTTGATGGAAGTGTTCTCTGTCTGGTATCTCTGAGTTCTCCTTTGACTTAGGTGTTCTCTGTAGAAGTCTATCTGCGGTAAGTCTTCTTTCTCCTCTGTGAGTTCGTTTTTGATGTAAGCTTTCTCTGTCTAATGTCTTTGGGTTCGCTTTTGATGCAAGTGTTCTCTGTTCGATGTCTTTGAGTTTGCTTTTGATGCAAGCTTTCTTTGTCCGATGTCTTTGGGTTTGCTTTTGATACAAGTGTTCTCTGTTCGATGTCTTTGAGTTTGCTTTTGATGCAAGCATTCTCTGTGTGGAATCTTTGAGTTTGCCTTTGATTTAGGTGTTCTCAATCAGTTAACCTTATATATGTCCAATTCTGACCGGGCATGTATGTTTGATCTCCATTTTTGTGTGTGTCTAATCCTGAACCGACATACACTTCTTAATAACCACCTTTCACTAAAAGAAAAAAAATAGAAAATACAGAAAACCAAAAATAAATTATACCCGACTATCTTGAGAGTGTAAATTTTATGGTTTTATTGAGTATTCAATCCTCATTTACCTTGATTGCTCGAAAGGCTACCGCCAATCGCACCCTCAGGTTAAAAAATATTGATTAGGGGCAGCTGTTGCACCCCAAAATTCACCCTCTTCATTTTAACCCTAATTGGCTTAAACTTTATCATCATATGCATACATACATAAGGTTTATACTCATGAAATCAAGGGGTTTCTTTGTGAAAAGAACTGCGAAAGATGACTATTTCGTTAAGCAGTTGTAGCGGTAGAAATGTTGAGACTAAGCCACATAGATCAAATAAAAATTGCCACCGTGCTTTATTGATTCCAGAGGGATGGGAAACGAGTGAATAACCCAAAAAAAGTGGGAGAGAATCTATGTTCGGGGGTTAGTTATGCAAAGGGAAGGTGTTAGCACCCTAAACATCTATGGTACTCCACAGGAACCTCTTTGAAAATTTGTGTATTTTGGCTATAAATGTTGTATACAAAAATAGATTGTAGGGATGAGATGAGAAAAAAAGTATTTGTTTACAATATTTTCACCCGTCGCGGTTGTGAACCTTTAGTGCCTACGTACCACGTTCTGTGCAATAGGGGATTAGGGTACTCGTAGTTCACCTTTAAAAATTTTAAAACACAAGTGTGTTGGTTAATTTTAAGAGACGAGACATTATCGTTTTTTCCGAGTGGAAAAACATACTTACTACCCACAATTATGAGAAAGGAGAATTTGCGTCATCTCAAAGTGGAGGATATGGCTTGGATTTTAAAATCAACAAAGCCTCTCTCAACACCCAAGTAGAAAATATCTCACTTAACTACATATCATAGAAGTATAGTAGCTCGCATCATTACAAGGATTGACAAGAGTCTAATCTTTTGAGAAAAAGTTTTTAAGGTAAAAAGGCAAAGTGGAAAAATAGTTTGAATGAGATCGATTGACTTTTGGTCTTCTCAAAAAAATGCCAAAGTATGATTAAGTTGTTTAAAATTTGATTAAGAAAATATTTTGAAAATTCATGGACATAAGTCCAAGTTTGTTGTGAAAGCGGTTCAAGTTTAGAAAACAAGAATAATTTTTAAAAGGAGGGAGAAGATTTTTGAAATTAAAGAAGATGCAAGGAGATGAAGGGACTATTCTAAAGCATAAGGTAAAATCTAGGGAAAAGAACCGTCTAACCAACAAGAAGCCAACACTTGAAATAACGAGTCAATGTATAATTCTCATCCTTTGGAATGAAACCAAACAAGCAAAGATAATAAACTTCTTAAGAAAACCAATCTTCAAATGCATTAAGTTTTCACAAAAATTGGGCAGAGTAACGGTTGTATACAGGTGAATTCCCAATCATAGACAAAGCATATAATCAGAATAACCTGCACACAAAGAAAACAAACAACGCAATTTCTTGGGGTAAACCCCAAGAACTCCGGACAAAATAGCAATAAAAGTTACAAGGTCTCAAGGTAGGTCAAGGTCTCTACTCCTATATCCAAGAAGTCCATAACTCAAAAAGGCCAAGGATAGTAACCAAATAGTCCAAGTAACCTTTAAGTTTTTTATTGTTCAAGTTGGTTATTAGGTATCTTCAAAAATGAAAATGAAAAGCTCAATTGAGCAAAACAAAATGACAAAGATAAATGCTCAAGTGAGCAAAGCTGAAAATAGTATGAAATGTAAATGCTAAGATAAATGGTGCTTAAAGTAAAATCCAAAAACTAAAAGCATAAAAATAAAAGTCAATTGTTAATGAGTTAGAAATTAGAGGTTAGTTGAATGACCATCTTGAATCTTGCATTTGAAAACTCATTAGAAGATTGATAAAATCAAAGCATCTCAATAACAAGTTTCATTTTCTTTTTGTCAAGTATATCATTCATTTAAAATTCACAAGGAAACAATAAATGATCAACGATGTTTAAATGATTCACTTAGTCCAAAATTTATGATGATTCATTAGAGGATTGATAAGACCAAAGCCTCCTAACAATGAACCCCAAGGTTATTAGATCAAAGGTTTCAAATTAAACATACTTGGGCTTGCAAACATAAGGTTGGGCCATGGATGATCATTTCTCGAATCGGGACAAAATTTAGCACTATGTTAAGCAATCGTAAGTGTACTTATGTAAAAGTCGCACCTATTTTGAGGCCGGTCAATAGCAATTTATGTGCCATATGTTTGGAGTGATGATATGTAACCCATCCTCTAACAACATGTAGCACAAAAGAGAAGGGGATACGATGAAGAGGGACAAGATATATTTGAATCAAAAGTTTAATCAAAACTATCATTAAAATCATCCATCCATTTTAGTAGAGTTAAACATAACACTCAAGATCAAATGATATTAATGAAGTTTATGATCAAGAATCACATAGCCAGAATATATTTTAAAAAAAATAAATTGCATTTAATGAATAAAATAAAAAGAAAAATCACCTTTAAATTGTTTTTAAAATGAAAATAAAAGGTAAAATAGCAAACTATATTCAAAGTATCAAGGAAAATTTTAAAGAGACCATAGAAAAATCAGAAATGACCTCAAATATTTTTATAAATTTTTTGGTAATTTTTTAAAACAGAAAAGTAATTTTAAACTAATTAAAACCACTCAAATAAGTGAAAAAAGGATCAAAATCAGTAGAAGTCAAAATAAAATTCTAGAAAAATTTCAGAAAGTTAGAAATAAGGAAAATGATTTTTATAAAAAAATTTAGAATTTAAAATATCAAAAAGCCATTTTAAATAATTAAAAACAAGTTAAAATAAAGGATAAATTATAAAAAAAATCAAATTTTAAATTAAAATCATGAAAAAATAAAAATCAGAAAGAGAATATTTGAAAATATTATTGTGAATTTTTTCATAATTCTTTACTCAAAAATGAATTTTCTATGATTTTTTGAAGTTTAAATCAATTAAAATAAAAATAAGAAAATAAAATAACTACCCAAAAAAAAATATGGACCATCTGATCATTGTCAACACGCGTTAGTAAACAGATCAAGTGGATTTGTCGCGCTGTGCATATCATGGACTTTATTAGAAATCACATTGAATCATTCTTTATTAAATAAAAACAACTTAAAATGTGGCACGTTGGATGGAGTCTGACTCCCTAAAGTAATCAGATCCAAGGGCTCTTGAGACACACGCATGGTAAAGCAAACACACTACATCTATTTCAAAAAAATAGTGTGGCATGCCATCATTGTTGAAGCACGACATGTATGTCGTCTTCAACCTCAAACACCCTAGATTGGGGTTCCTCAAACTGTAAAATTAGAGGATCAGACTGGTACATTAGATTTGTCACTTCAAGACTATTCTAATGGTACCCTCATGCCAAATTTATATAAACTGTGCAAGGCTGAATTTGAAGAAAACCATAAAAAATAGCGAGCACGAAAATCCCAAGTATCACTCTCAATTCTCAATGGAAATGCAAACCGTGAGAAGTGTGAGAATCAGAAGGATGAATAGAGTAGAATAGGGCTTCACTGGTTCAATTTGATTGAGAATTCTACCTGAACGAAATAGCTGAAATTTTTTCTGAAATTAGAATTGGTTAGCACAATTTAGAACACCTCAAGGCTTAGTTCTTCTTCTGTTAGCTTCAGCAAAGTTCAAGGATGAAGGATCAATGAAGAAATTGGATTAAAAAGTAGAGAAAAGAGGAATTCGAAATCTCAGAAAAAGTGAGTTATGGAAAGATTTTGACAGAGTGATTTTGGCTGTTTAAGCTTGATAAAATAAACACAATATGTCCCTCTTTTTATAGGGAAGTGAATGGTGCAAATAATTCAGAGGAAATTTTAAGTTTGGAAGGAAATTAGATCAAACTCGAAAGTGAAAAAAGTGTGACCCCATGTACATCGAAACTCAATTATTTCCTGTGTTTTGATCCTTAACTCAACTTTGGGAACTTTGCTAAACATGTTTAAATCAAAATCGCGTGCTAAATTGGTGATTAGAAGCCATATTATGAATTTCAAATTCTGACTTTGGAGAAAACTTCAGTTTCAAGGTACCGTCTTTGACTCCATGGTGTTCACAACTCAAGGGGTCTTAGGGAATGATTCTTAAAGCAGTTGAAAGATAAGGTCACAAAATTTACAATGTGCAAAGAAAGAGATCAATTGGATGCTTGAGCTAAAAGTTGTGACGAGTCAAAGTTTAGAAAAAGATGTTGACTTTTTGTACTTCAAAAAATTCTATGTTTTTTCTTCAAAAGTGACCTATAATGTTTTAAGTTCAAACAAGGCATTCCTAGAAACTTGAGTTTGATAATTGATGCTAGCTTGAAGTGGACATCCAAAATAGAATTGTGCAACTTGAATCACTCAAAAATACCAAGTATTGAAAAAGTTATGGCCTTGGGAAAATTGTGAAAATTCATGAGGTGACCTGTAATCTGTTGAGTTCTTAAGGCATCTTACACTTATTTTCAAGCTTTGCACATAAAATAAGAGTTGAATTTCACATCCTTAACATCATTGTGGAAAAATAATGGTCTTAAGGAGATAAAAATTAACCAAGTTATGATCTTTTAAAGTCGCATAAGGGAATTTGATGTCCCATATATAGGACATGTAATCTTTGTTCATCATTAGGCATATTCCACACCAAACTTTCTTGAAACTCTTGAAGTGATTAGTTTATAACCCTTTAAAGAGAAGCATTTATTTGGAATTACTCAAAAATATCAAAATATAACCAAGATATAACCCTTATAAGTTCAAAACCTTAGCTCCTCAAGCACCAAAATGACTTGGAAACCCTTTTCAATTTTAACAAACTTTCTTGCACAATAAATTTTTCCATATGAATAGAGGTTGTTGTGGATGATAATAAGAACCCATAGAAACAATAAACACCTCGAAATATTAAGGATTGATAGAATTATGTACTTGTGATCAAAGAATCAAGAATTTATTCAATTAGGCCAAACTTCTTCAATTAACCCTTGTATCTTTTGACTTTGTTTAACAAACTGAGGCATGGTGAATCATGGTAGACCTTGTCATGATATTAATTAAAAGCTTCTTCAATGGTGAAGCTTGAATATCAATGAAGCTTTGTTTAAAAAGGCATGGAAGTAAACTCATGAACCTATGAATCAACCTGATGAAATGTGTTGTTACCTCACCTATAGTGTCATCAACTAGAGAAAACATTCATTGAATTTGTTAGTTTAAAAGTTAATCAATACAAAACAAATATGATCACAATATACAAATCAAGGTGCTTGGTGATTCCTCACGAGAAAACCTAAATATAGGGAAAAGAACCAAACCCTAATATAATCTTGTTGTGATTGGTTTGATATGAGATAATACAAGAATCTTAGGGGCAAAAATTGCGGTACAACAGCAGCACTATAAAGAAAAACTTAGGATTTTCGAAGTTTAAATGCATTCCACACAAGCTATTCAATCAGAAATTAATCAAGTTATCATCATATCAAGCTCTCATGTGAGTTAACTTTTGATGCAAGTGTTCTCTGTCCGGTATCTTTGAGTTTGTTTTTTATACAAGCATTCTTTCTTTGGTATCTTTGAGTTTGTCTTTGATCCAAGTGTTCTTTGTAGAAGTCTATATATGGTTAGTCTTCTTTTTTCCTGTGAGTTCGCTTTTGATGCAAGCGTTCTTTTTCCGATGTCTTTGAGTTTTCTTTTGATGCAAGTGTTCTCTGTTTGATGTCTTTGCGTTTGCTTTTGATGCAAGCATTCTATGTCCGATGTCTTTGAGTTTTCTTTTGATGCAAGCGTTCTCTTTCCGATGTCTTTGAGTTTGCTTTTGATGCAAGCGTTCTTTGTTCAATGTCTTTGAGTTTTCTTTTGACGCAAGAATTATGTGTATGATGTCTCTGGGTTAACTTTTGATGCAAATGTTCTCTGTCTAATGTCTTTGAGATTGCTTTTGGTTCAAACGTTCGCGTTCTCTATCTGATGTCTTTGAGTTTGTTTTTTATGAAAGCATTCTCTGTGCGGTGACTTTGAGATCTCTTTTGATGCAATCATTCTCTGTTTGGTATCTCTTAGTTTTCCTTTGATTCAGGTGTTCTCTGTAAATTCTATCTACGGTTAATCTTCTTTCTCCTTTGTGAGTTTGCTTTTGATGCAAGCGTTCTTTGTCTGATGTCTTTGGTTTCGCTTTCAATGAATGCGTTCTTTGTTCTATGTTTTTGTACCCCAAAATTTTCCCTCCCATTTATCAACCATGATGTTCTCCTAGGATTCTCAAATGCTCAAAGTGGCTCAAGAATTGATCAGACAAATTCTCCTCCTAAGGAATAGGTCCACAACTAGGGTTTTGTATTTCTCAAGGAAGATTGGTTTTCCAAGGTCTCAAGTGGTTTTCACGGTCCTTCATATGTCCCTAAGAATGCTCATGTCAAGTTTCATGTCTTGCATCACAAATTTGCTCAGTCAATTGCTCAGATAACTGAAAATCAACTATATTGGGTAAAAAGTCAATTATGATCAACATAAAATCAAACTTCAAGATTTTTTGCCAACATCAATATTTTTAAGTTATATTCATCATTTGATCAAGGGTTGATCATTATTCCTCAAAGGAATCCCTCAAATCATTAAAAGTCAAAAGTTGCCAAATTAGGGTTTTTATACGAGAAGTCAACTGAACTTTAACTAAGCATAACTTTCACATGCTTCATCATCTTTTCCTAAACCAAAGCCCACTTTGAAGGAAATTCAATACTCTACAACTTTTAATATCTATGCTCAAGTCCAAAAAGTGCTTCATTTGAGAGATATGTGCCAATACATTACAGGTCATTTAAAAAGTCAACAAAAAGACACTTGTTATCAAGACAACTTACGTCAAGATAAAGTATCCAAATGACAAAAGGGTCAAATGAGAGATTGTATAGGACATCTTGAGATTTCCAGAAAGTCTAGGATCATCTTCAAAATATGAAAATTGAGAGAGTTATGACAAGTGCAAGTTGGGAAATTTTGAGAAAGTGCATGAAACCAAAAGTGACCAAACATGGAATTTTGGGCTATTGGGCTTGTGTTTCATGGTCCATGCATGTTATAGACCTCTATGTGAACCTCATATCTCATTCATATACCCCTTGGCTTTTTTATTCTATTTATTTTAATTTTAATTTATTTTAAAGACAAAATAAATTAGATAAAATCAAGGCTTCCATACAAAGGTCCAAGCCCATTCTCGACCTAATTTTGTCCTATAAATATCTCCACATTTAGACAAAGAAAGGACACGAAAAAACCTCGCAAGATCACCTCTCCAAAACTTCCAAAATTCTCAAAACTAGGGCAAATCCGAAAACCTAGTTACAGCCTCTCTCCAAGCAAGCAATCTATCCCAATTGATTCCAGAAGTCTCATAGAGTAAGTATGGATCATCCTTGATGGTCAATAATGCATGAAACGAGCATCCCATGCATCTCTGATTCCCATATTTATGTAAATTTGTATTTTTTGTTTTGTTATGCTTTGATCAAAACTAACATTGCTAACGTGGTTATGAGATGTATTAGTAAAAAATAGAACCATTACATGAGTCCCATAATGCCCGAATGAGGGATTGTCATGTTTGAACCATTTTATGTTATCTTGCCCGTATCTCATCATGCAAAGAGAATTAGCAGAAACCAAGACCACCATTGAACTCACAAGGCCCAAATTATGTGTGTGTGTGTGTGTGTGGGGGGGGGGGGGGGGGTAGAGTCCCTTTGGATCGTTAACGCTCTTTATTTTTAAGGAACAAGAAATAAGCTCGCCGGAGAAGACGATTGGAGCTAGCGCTCTAGTGCCTCTCCGGCCCAGTCATTTGGTTTTATTTTATAATTTAGATTCCATTGGGATACCAGATGTAACAGCCACCCCAGTGGCAAGGCACGCGCATATTAGGGCACTAGTCTCTGAGGGTGTGGGTTCGATCCCTGTCTTTTTCTTTTATTCATGTTTTTTCAATTTTCACAGATTTGTTATATTTTGTGTAGCGCGTAATTTACTAGCACCAAATAGCGTTTGGCCTGGTGGGAAGCTATGCAAGGCAGGAGGCAAAGGACGTGGATTCAATACCTACCCCTGGCATTTTTTATTATTCTAGTTTTATAACTTTGTCTCTTTGATTTTTTCTTCCCCTATTTTTTGGCTAACCCTAACTCTTTTAATTAACCATTAACAAACCTTTTTAAAACCCCTACTCATTTAATTGTAGGTTTTTTATGGTCGACATTTAATTTCATAATTATTTAACTAATAAACCATTTTCTTAATTTAACATTTAATTAGGATTTTAGGTTTTTACTAATTAGTATCATAAATTATTTTCTATACAGAAAGCACGAAAAAAAAAACATTTCCTTTTCCGTCGTTTCCAATTTTTTTCCTTTTTCATATTGTTGTTGGGTTTGCAATTATATTTTTTATATTATTGTAATTTTCCATGGGATGTAATAGTTAATTAGGGTTTATTTTTCGCGTTCTTTTTACTATTATGTAACTGCCCCAAAGCTCTATAATAACCTATGTTTACATTTCCGTTTTTATCTCCTGCTACTACATTTTTTATTCAATTGTTAGTAATTAGGGTTTGTATGGCAAAAGATAAAAACAATCGTAGAAAAATTCTAAGTCCAAGATAAAATAACTGAACTGAACACACTCGCACACGTGCACTTTTAGGGTAACCTCAAATGTTGCCTTCAGAACAAACACAATCATGTCCCTTGAACGTGGGGACGTTTTAGCAAAGACTCACGATTAAAAAAAAAGATCGTAGTCCCTCGATGACCCTTTTGATGCTGCCTTCGGTAAACGATCTTAGTCCATTAACGAAATTGCTAAAGCGCCCCTATGAGTTGCCTTCTATGATTGTATGATGACCCGCAGATGTCCCTTCACATCCAACGATAGTTCTTCCTACTAACTAATGGTAGGATATCATGATCTAAAAGAGGAGGAAAATAATACGAAAGACTCTTGAGTAAGGGTTGAATAATGTTAATCGCTTGCTCACACTTTTCAAAACAAACATCTTTTTCACTAAAACTTTTTTGAAATTTTTTCAAAAACGAACACTTTGTACGCATTCTTAACTGTACAAGAATTATTAGAAAGTTTCCATACTTAGGCATTTTTTTTTCAAAATATTTTCAAACATAAACACAACATTTTCAAAAACCAAGTG
This sequence comes from Vicia faba, assembly GCA_948472305.1. Classification (NCBI taxonomy): domain Eukaryota; kingdom Viridiplantae; phylum Streptophyta; class Magnoliopsida; order Fabales; family Fabaceae; genus Vicia; species Vicia faba. The sequence continues at coordinate 343,314,748 of OX451740.1, forward strand.
AACTAGCGATTAAGAGCCCGTAGATAACTATAGATGAAAAGGGTGCTAACACCTTCCATTTTCATAACCTACCCCCCGAACTCAGAAAAATCTCAAAGGTCTTTTCTGTTCTTTTCACCCTCTTCTTTATTAGATAAAAGAAAAGTCGGTGGCGACTCTTTTTATCTACAACATTTGCAATAAAACACAAAACCAAAAGTCAGTTCTCCCACCGTATTACAGAACTGGCGACTCTGCTGGGGAGAACTAAAAGTGGGGTTACCTTAAAGTTAGATCAAATTTAAATGCTTTACTTGTTTGATTTGTCTGCTTTACTTTTCGGGGTTTTTCTCGGGTTTATTTTTGTAAAGATCCTATACCCAAATCTGGGGACCACTTAGGTAAGTAGCTATAGATCGCGGAAATTGTGTGGCATAGACCGATATGGTTGAAGTGATGGCTACTTTAGTGAGACACATTGTTTTGTCCCTTGAGTCAGTCAAGGAGTATACTAGGCTATCACGTGGTGTCATAAGCACTAACTGACCTTAGAACCTTAATTGACCAACTTAGCCATTCGAAGGTAGTGAAATGGTCAGTTTTGGTGCAGTTCGAAATTGGTTGATACTCGATGCTACACTCATTGAGATTCGACTTTCGGGATATTTCGGTCGCAAATCAGATGCTTGTGTTGAAATAATGCAAGGGAGAAAGATCAGTGATATGAGACTCCTAGAACCCGGTTACTTTTCCAAGGACAGGTTGAGCAAACTAAAACTCAAAAGGGTACTTACCTACAAACTCCATGCAAGCCTAAAACTAAGGCCTTGTGTGCTTTGCTTGTGCTTGATTATCTGTTCAAACATGACATCATAACATCATGACATTATGCCATATCATTTTCACTAACCATTTCAAGGATTTAGGGATTTATTTTTGTTCTTTGTTGTAGATTATGACTTTCGCTCGCATAAATACTATTTGAATCAATTTTATAGGGGTACCTTCCAAGATTAAGGAGTTAGTCTCAAAGGTTCCCGACAATTCTCAATTCACCAAAAGGAATTGTTATCTACTTAGCTTGGTTACTACAGGTTTTGAAGAAGACATGATGAGTATTCTGTTCCAGTTCTTTGATCCCGAGCATCACTGTTTTACCTTTCCAGACTATCAGTTGGTACCCACAATGGAAGAGTTCTCTAAGTTACTCGGAGTACCAATTATTGATCAGATACCCTTTACCGGTTTAGAGAAAATTCCAAAACCTGAAGATATCGCAACAGCCTTACATCATAAGTGATCCTACATTGTATCTAATTGGGAAACAATAAGTGAACTCAAGGGCTTTCTTTCTAAATTTCTAATAGAGAAGGCTTAGTTGTTTCGGGAGGTTATGAGTTTTCATGCTTTTGAGGAGATTTTGGCATTGTTGATCTATGGTTTGGTACTATTCCCTAATCTGGACCAACTCATAGATGTGAACACCGTCAATATATTTCTTACTCATAATCTCGGGCCTACTTTTCTTATAGATATTATGCATTCTCCTCACACTCGTACTATGAGGAAGCGAGGGACTCTCTTGTGTTGCATACCTTTACTATTTAGGTGGTTTATTTCACACCTTCCCCGATCAATGATGAGGAATGAACAAGGTTTAAGGTGGTCTAAAAGGATGATGTCACTCTGTTGTACCCCAAAATTTTCCCTCCCATATTTCTCAAGACATTACAAGAGAAGTCTCCAAGTGGCTCAAGTTTGCTCAAGAGTTGAACAACAAGTCATCTCCTAAGGCAGTCAATCTCAAAATTAGGGTTTTGTGTTGCATCAAGGTCCTTACATCCAAATGACCTCAAGTGCTTCCCAATGTCCTAATATTTTCTCAAGTTCATCCATTTCAAATTTCAAGCCTTGCTGAGGAAGTTTGGTCAGTCAATTGCTCAAGAGGTCTAAAAATCGACTGTGTTAGGGCAAAAGTCAACTATGACCTATAAATAGTCAAACTTCAAGATTTTTTGTCAACATTCTCACTTTTAAGGATAATTCATCATTTTATCAAGGGTTGATCATGATTCATCAAGGATTTCTCAAAATTCATCAAGATTCAAAAGTTGCTAAATTAGGGTTTCTTAGGAAAAGTCAACTCAACTTTGACCAAGCATAACTTTCTCATACTTTATGATAAATGACCCATCCAAAGCTCATTTTTAATAGGATGAAATTTCCTACAATCTATATTCATACCCCGATATCAGTAAATGCACTCACAAAAAGTTACAAATTTGGACATTATAGGTCATTTTTGAAAGTCAATAAAAACACCTTTTTTTCAAAATCTTATAACTTGAGCATAGAATATAAAAATGAGAAGAGACCAAGAGGGTTGGTTATAGTACATCTCAAGGTTTCTAAAAAGTCCAAGAACACCTCCAAAAGTTCAAAATTGAAGAAGTTATGCATTGTTGAAGTTAGGCATTTTTCCAAAATTGCCAAAAGTCAACTATCCCCAAAACTTCAAATTTTCTCAAATGGGCCCATTGTTTTCCACTTGATTTGATCTTGTCACACTACACACGTGTCGTAGCTTCAGCCTCATGCCCATTTAATAATATTTCTATTTTATTTGGTTTTTATTGAATTAATTCATTTTAAATCAATTTAAATCTAAATAAAATATAAATATTGATCACTTGGTATCTTTTTGATTGATATAGGTCTTAAATATCTTCATGGACACAATCAAATCCGAATCAAGCCATATCATGCACAAAATATTGGTTTTTGGACAAATTTGGAAGCTTTTTCATGGAGGATCAAATCAAATCCTAAATCATCAATGCATAAGAATTCAAAGCCCAAAACTTGACCTAATACATTCCATATTACTTATACAAACCAAAGGCACACGAATCAAGACCTAGAGGCTGCATAAACATCAAAAGAAAACTTGAAAAAAACTTGAAAAAGCTTGGAACTGAAATCGTTGTTAGAGGCGAATTCAAAGGAAAAACTCAACGTGGATCAATTGTTGGACATCCACTGAAGCAAAACCAACCCCTAACAAGCTTGCATACTCGTTCAGAAGCGCTGTAAGTCCTTCAAAACACGACCCTGTATTTGAAATCACAATCTCTTATTCTGGCATTTTCTTGACAAAACATTGGCATATTCATGATTCTTGAATGATTTCGAAACTTTCTGCAATATTTGATTGTGTTTTTATAGCCTGTAATGCCATACCCGAATCTAGGGTTCTTGTTTCTTGTTTTTTTGCGTTTTAGTTTCAGGCAAAATCAATGCAAGCAATGGCCATAGACATGATCAGTGGAAGGAGACGAGCACAACCATGTGTTTGGAATTAATTTCCATGGCCTAGAGAAGATTTTAGGAGGGACATACGGATTTAGCTGCGAATAAGAATCCGCAGGTAAATAACCAGGGGACAGCGAAGAAGATGAAGACATGTCCCTTTCCAGTTGGCCCATTCATAATTCGCGCATTTTTTTGTTTTAATTCTGGAATTTGTTTTGTTTTTCCATATAATAATTGCTACCTAATATGTTAACAAATAAAACACGCTGGTGCAGTGGTAGACGCGTTGCTCATTGACTCATAGGACCTGGGTTCGAATCCCAGGTCCCCATATTTGCATATTGTTATTTTTCTCCAGGAAATCCAACGTGCTTCAGCAAGTGTGGCACATCATACATCTTCATCCAGATGCCTACCAGATGGCCCTAGGCCAGATCTTGTGGCCAAGATTGCAAGTCCACCATATTCCCTAGTCAACCAACGCACATGGAATTGCAAAAGTCAGCCCAGGCCAGCGCCTGTTGGGCCTTGAAAATTGCTATCTCACCTCCATCTAGGCCCACCCCCCCCCCCCCCCCTTTTAGTTATTTCTTTTTCTTTTCATTTTATTTATTTATTTATTTTGTATTATTATTTTTATTACTTTTAACTAACCAATTAATCTTTTTCTTAATAAAATCAAAAACTAAAAAATATATTTTTATTTATTAAAATTAAATTCAGCATTTTTTATTTTTGTAAATAAATACTAACTTAATTAATTTAGTTTTAAATAGGTATAACTTTTAATATTTTTGCAATAATTAAAATTAATGTAGAAAATTAGGTTTTTATTAATTTTAATCAAATTTAATTTATTTCTTTAAATATCCAAAAAAATATTTTAATTAATTAATTAGTTTATTAATTTAAGTATTAACTTAGATTTAATTTCTTTTAATTCAAAAAATAACAAAACAAATATTTTCTTTAATAATTAAAGGGTCAAAACCCTAGAATGCGCCCGATTTAATTTTCTCGCACGCGATCCATATTTATCCAATATTGTATCTGCTCCTGGAATGTAATAGTTTTAATAGGACTTTAACTTATTTTATCGCTTCATTTTACTTTCCGCATTTTAATTTCAAGGGTTGTTTTTGGCGATGTAAATACCCGACGCCTTGTAATAGTTTAGATTTAATTTCCGCAACTTATAAACTGTTAGATGTTTGATAATAGGGAATGCATGACAAGATCGAATGTATGAACTTAAAATCAACATAGATAACCATTGACATGTACAAAGATAAAATAAACTAAAAACAACACACTCGCACATGCGCACTCTTAGGGTACACCTCACTTGGTTGCCTTCGAACGTGGTCATTGAGTATAGGAAATTTTAGAGGTCGCCCTCTTGTCCAAAGATCATAGTTGCCTCGAAACAGTTGCCTCGGAAAAATGATCTAAGACATTAGGGTTACCGCTAAGGTGTCCTAACATTGCTTTAGTGACCACACGTCCCTTAATCGAATTGACCCTTAAAACTCCAACGGCGATGCTACCTACTCATCAATAGTGGGATAGCATTGTCTAAAGGACATTAGCACAGATTGATTCCTTTTTTGAGTAGGTAGATGGTTCTTAAGTACTTGCTCTTTCTAAAAACAAAACAAAACTTTTCGCACTTACACACCTTTCAAAAAAAAAACTTCTTTCAAACCCACAAACACAAAGAAAATAAATTTTGAAAACAATTTGAGCAAGTACCTAAGAGCCCGTGGATAACCACAGATAGAAAGGGTGCTAACACCTTCCCTTTCTATAATCTACCCCCCGAACCCGAGAAACATCTCGAAAAAGGAAATTTTCTGTGCTTTTTTCCTTTCCTTGTTGGATAAAATAAAAGACGGTGGCGACTCTTGCTTACCGCGACATTTTGCGAAAACAAACGCAAAACGCAAACCAGCATTCCAAAAACAGTCAGTTCTCTCCCACCGTATCACAGAACTGGCAACTCTGCTGGGGACGCTTATAAGTGGGGTGTACCTTAGGATTAGATCATTGTGTTTTCAATTGTTTGCTCTGTATGCTTTATATTTGTGGGCTTGTATCTGAGTTACTATAGATCCTAACTCGGATCTGGGGGATACCCTTTAGGTAAGTAGTAATAAACTGTGAGGGAACTGTACGGCGTAGACTGATACGGTTGAAGCAGTAGCTACGTTGGTGTGGCACTTTAGATTGTACCGATATCCCTTGTGTTGGAACGAGGAGAATATGGGTCATCTAAGGGGTCATTAAGCACCAACTGACCTTAGAACCTTTAAATTGACCAACTTGGCCATAGAACAGTAGCGGTATGCTACACTCATTGAGACTAAACTCTCGCGATGATTCCGGCCGCAAGAAAAGGTTGCTAAACTGGAAATATGACCGATTGAGGGTAGTCAGTGATATTGAGATCCTCTAGAACCCGGTTACTATTTTTAGGACAGGTTTAAACCAACTGAACTGAAAGAGGGTAGTACCTAAGCTCCTTGCCAGCCTGAAATCTAAGGGCTCTCTGTGTGAATTGTGTGCCTTTACCATGTTTGCTATTTGTTGATACTTGTGGTGTGCTTACTATCTCACATGACATCATAACATTGCATACATCTTGCATAAGACTAACCTATTTCAAAGACAGGAGGGATTCATCTTTGCTCTATTTTATAGGTCATTATGATGCCCATGCGTAGGAATACCATCTGGATCAACTTTGTCCAAGTTCCCACTGTTGTACCCCAAAATTTGCCCTCCCTTTTTTCACAAAGAAATCACAGCTTCGGGTTTCCTGATTTTTTCAGATTGGCTCAAGAATCGGTCAACAGACTTTTCTTATCAGTCAAACAAAATTAGGGTTTCTATTGATTTTGAATCAGTTCAAGTAGATTATTAGGGTTTGGTTGAGTTTGGCTCAGGGTTTGATCAAGCAGACGCTTCTTTGACAATAAATCAAGAATTAGGGTTTGCACGCGCATTCTCAGAAGAATTTGAATCCACAGTGTCTTAATTGGCTGTCACACTGCTTTGACACCTGTTCAAGATTTCAGGTTGTTTCTCAAAACCTGAACCTCTGGGTTAGAAGCTGAGGCTTCTGATTGAAAATTTGCAATTTTTGGTTTAATTAGTGAAGTGAAAGGCGTATAGACCTTTGTTTGTTTAACTGTGCAATGCATTTGGTTATTTGGAATGTCGGGCTTATTATTGGTTAATGCAAGGCAGTGAGACTGCGATGTTTGTTGATCATTTATAATTTCTAAGTTAAGATTATTGGGATAATTTCCAATTATTATAACTCAAGAAATTTAAATAAGCAATTGCAGAAGAATTAAAAGAGATATCTGACAAAAAAGATTTTTATTTATTCTAATTGTTGTTACAAATGTTTATTTGATACAGTAAATTTATTTACAGTATTTACAATAAATTACAATGATTAAAAATAAATTAAATCTATATCCTAAATTGCTTGAAGTATTCATCTTCTACTGTTGCTTCCCTTGCCCCAATTAATATTCACCTGCAAAGCCAGAAAAAGAGAAGTCAAACACAGATGAATTTGGAAAAGTATTTTTCAGACAGTTAATCAAAAACTCATCATTAAAGGTGTTGGCCGGAATCAGTTTGTTCGTCCTCTCTGCAAATCGCAAGAAGGTGTCTCTTCTTGGTTCACAAAGAGGGAAGTAAATTGTTTGCAAGCATATGAATTAATTAAATACAAGGCAGCATATTAAACAAAATGCACAAAGCTGCATAAATTCAAATTGTCAAAAAGGCAAACCAAACTGAAATGCCAAGCTAAGTTACAAATTCAAAACTGGGCAAACTAAGGCAAACCAAGCTGTCAACAAAACTGTCCAAAGAAACTGTCAAAAGGCTGTCAAAGAAGATATCAAAAGCAATGCATAAAATCTGGGAGATAAGTACAAGATACAGAGGAAAGCTAAAGTGGCAAGCAAGCAATATTGTCAAAATCTCTTCATCATTTTCCAACCAACACCTTTTCAGAAAAAAGGACAGTTAAGCAATAAAATATGCTTTTTCTGTGGAGAGAGAAAGAGAGAGAGAAGTATAGGCTTACAGTTTGCAGGCTTAGGAGATAGAAATATAACAAAGAGTTTCAGTTCAGAAAGAAGTGGGGCAGAATACATAAAGAAAAAGGCCACAAACTGTAAACACAAACAACAACCTGCCTGTACCAACAAAGCTTGTCTGCATCTATACAAAACCAAACCTGCATATCAACCTGTTGAAACCTTCAAGCAAGCAAAAAACAGCCTGCCTGTTACCAACAAACTGCCTTCAAGCAAGCAAACTAACAAGCCAGAAACCTGTTACAGAAACCTGCCTCAAGCCTGTAACCAAAACAAACTCAGAAACCTGTTTCAATACCAAACAAACAAAACTCCAAACTATCTCAAGCCTGCATCAAGCTTAAAGACCTGTTACAGAAGCAAACTATCTCAAGCATGCTTCAAACAAGCCTCAAAACTACCTCAAGCAAGCAAACAACAGCCTGCCTCAAGCCTGCTTCAAGCCAGCCTGCATAACACAGCTTGCATAACAACCACAAGCCAGAAAATCCAAGCATAACACATCCTGCATCAAGAACATTCAAACAAAACTGGTACCACAAACAAGCCTCAAAACTGTCTTCAAGCAAGCAAGCCTGTCTCAAGCCTGCCTGCATAGCAAGCATTCAAGCCAAAGCGCCTCAGAACCAAAGCTCATCATAGGCCAAAACACCAACTCAGATGCCAAAGCCAAGAGAAAAGAAGAAGTCAGAAGTGAAATAATAGCCAACAAGCAATCTCAGAATTATCATCATCAAGTTATCAGAAAAACAAGAAGCAAAAACAATCTCAGAATCATAATATCATCATTGATAAAAAGACCAAGAGAAGAAGATAGTGAAACAAACAACAACAGGGTTTTCAGAGCAGGTTCATCATAAAACCATTTAAAGAAGAAAAATACGAGGTTACCAGGAAGCCAACAAGCACATCACCAGTCCCGAGCCTTGGCCGCCTAAGAAGCCTCCTGTCCAAACTCTCCTTCTCCTTTCCAAAAAGCAGAACCAAGGTATAAATTCCTCTTCCCTTTTTTCTACACCTCACACAAACACAAATAACACATAAAGGTCAGAACATGTAAAAATTTAATCATGCAAAGAACAAAAACCTAAAACGCATTTGAAGAGAAAATCGTTACCCTTTTTGAATCATCGCCTTGAGCAACCGTGAGGAGGGAAGAGATTGGAGGTGGCGTCCAGTGGCCAGGCATGGAAGGCGTCAGAGGCTCTGACTGAGAAAGACGAAGAAGAAGAAGGGAGCGGCGCCGTTTGTAAAACTGTGTAACCCTATTCTGAGCCAAACCATTTGAAACCCTAACAAACTTTGTCACAAACCATTGGGCCTGCCCCTTGAACAAACTGCTAAGCCCAAACGAAACTGGCGTACACCCCCCCTATTGTCCTCTTTCAACACACATTTTTTTGGGCCAAGCATGTTTTTTAAAAAAAAAGCCCATTTAACTTTCTTTTCCTTACACACAAACTAATACTTCTTTTTATTATTTTATTTTCACCTTAATTTTCATTTTTCTTTTATAACCTAATTCTTCTTTGTTGTTAAATAATATGTTAATTTTTCATGTAAAAATTTTATTAATACTTTTTTTATTACACTTAAAAATATATAAATATTAGGTTTGTTAAGTTTAAATAATTTTTTCGTGTTAAAACCTTTTTTTGTTTAATTAAACCTTTTATAAAAAACATTAACAAAAACACAAAAATAATATTAACACTTAATAAATACATTAGGTTAACCTTTTGATCACTTGTAAATAATCATGTGCATCTTACATTGCTTTTGATTCTCTTTGATTCTTATACCTTGCTATATTTTTACATTGAGAATGCAACGATTCGATTTGGTTATAAATAATATTGGACACTACTATCCTGATAAGACTCATCCCCATTTGTAAACATTTGTACCCCCATCCCCGGATACTTATTTGTAATAGCTTAGACTTTAAATTCCCGCAATTTATCACTTTCTATATACTGTATAGTAATTAGGGTTTGTATGCGACGATTCAAAATCAACCGCTAGATAACCTAATACAAGACAAATGCATGAAAATCAATACACAATTCACACTTGCACCTCTAGGGTAATCCCGCTCGTTGCCTTCAAAAATGGGCCATGTTTGCATGTCAAGTACTTTGGCAAAACAAAACAAAACAAAAACAAACAAAATGATCATAGTCCCTCGATGACGCTATCTTGTTGCCTAAACAAAATGATCATAGTCCCTCAAGAAAATTGCCAAAATACTTGACACTATTGCATTCATGGTCTAAACGATGACCCACGCCCGTCCCGTTAACATCCTAACACATGGTTGTTCACCAAATACAATGGTGAAACAACACTGTTAAAAGGGTTAAAAACATAAGGAAAGATCTTTGAGTAAAATAGGGTAGATAACTCTTAGTTACTTGATCAAACTTGCAAAACACACTTGCCATTTTCAAACACACATCTCCACACAATTTCAACACAACTTTCAAAACATTGAAACATCTTTTCAAAAAGACAAACACCTTTGTAAAACATTCAAGTAAAGAATTGTTACAATGGTTGCCTAGATAAGGCATCTTTTTCAAAACATTTTCAAAACCACACACACAAAGCACCATTTCAAACAATTGAAAAGCAAAGGCAAGTGATCTAAAACAAGTAACTAAGAGCCCATGGATAACCATGGATGAAAAGGGTGCTAGCACCTTCCCTTTTCATAATCTACCCCCCGAACCCACAAAAACATCTCAAAGGTCTTTCTTGTGCTTTTTGACCTTTCCTTAGGATAAATAAAAAGTAGGTGGCGACTCTTGCTAAACCGAACAAGTGCGAAAACAAACGCAAAACCTCAAGTCAGTTCTCCCACCGTATCACACCCACCTTGCATAAAGAGTTGGTTACAAATATGCCTGACACTACTTCCTTCATCAGGAGGCATGGTTATCTTCTCAGTTTGGTCACCTCCAAATTGGACGAGCAGATGATGAGTGTTTTGGTCCAATTCTATGATCCACTGTACCATTGTTTTACTTTCCAGGACTACCAGCTGGTTCCCACCTTAGAAGAGTTCTATGAGCTGCTCGGTATCTCTGTTCTAGAGCAGACCCCGTTTACTGGTTGGGAGAAGATTCTTAGGCCCGAAGAGATTGATGCAGCCCTTCATATTACCAAGGAGGAGGTAATGGCTAATTGGGAGACTAGAAGTGGAGCAAAGGGCTTTCTGACTAAATTCTTGGTTGGTAAGGCTAAATATTTCTGGGATAGTCTAGACTTCAAGGCATTCGAGGATATTCTGGCTCTTTTGATATATGGCTTGGTATTGTTTCCGAACTCTGACTCCTTCGTTGATGTTAATGCGGTAAAAATCTTCATCTCTAGCAATCTTGTACCCACTCTCTTGGGTGACATTCTTCATCAACTCTATGCTCGTACTTCCCGAAAGCGGGGAACCTTGATGTGCTTTGCTCCATTATTGTCAAGGTGGTTTATTTTGCACCTTCCCAAATCAGTGCTGAAGAATAAAGAAGGCATGGGCTGGGCCTATAGGGTTATGTCTCTCTCGCATAATGACATCATCTGGACTCTCAAGGGTATGGATGAGGTGACTATTATTGATCGATGTGGGGAGTACCCTAATGTTCCACTAATAGGAACCTATAGGGGAATTTCCTACAATCCGTGCTTGGCCTTACGTTAGTTTGGAAGAGCCCGAAGAGAAGGACCTCACGAGCTACTAATGCCTAATATCATCTTTGATTTTCAAGGGGATAGCGACGAGCAACGTCGCAGATTCATAAGGGCTTGGGATAGAGTTCACCAATCTGATCCACATGAGCTGGGTCCAAAGACTTCTCTCCCGATGGAGCCATATCTCAGATGGGTCCGTATCCGTGCCCAAAAGCTGGGTATGCCATATGAAGTTGTCCGGCCTATCATTGTTGAAATTGCTAATGAAGAAGGGGTTCTTCCGACCATCCTCCATCCTCATATGCCCACTGACATTGGGGCACTAAAAAGGTCTTGGATGCAGTTGAGGGAAGAACGGGATTCTTACCGAGAGAAGTTCAACGAGCAGGAGCAGAAGATCCAGAAGTTGACTAGACAGTTGGAGAACAAGCGGATTCTCAATGATTATGTCCGCACCGACAAGAAGAGACCATGGGAGCATTGATTGACCTTTGATGATTTCCTTTCCAGTTTTTATTTACTTTTCAGTATTTCCTTTCATGTAACGCCCTGAGGGCATCAGTTGAACAATTTGAATTCCAAAGTTTTTCTAATAAAGTGTGTTTCCTTTCTTGTTTACAAATTTGAATCTCTCGATTGTCTTTGAAATCATAATCATACGCATTTCATCCCATGCACTCCATAACAGGTACCCGTTACAGGTCTCTTATCTTCTTCGTTGTTTATTTCAGCACTCATCATGTCTGCTGAACCTTCAATTGAGCAAGCCATCAAGGCCCTCCATACCCAGAATGCGCAATTCCAAGAGTTGTTCATGAATCTAGCTAAGGTTCAGCAACATCTGAAGACCCTGATTCTGAAAGAGAAGAAGAAGAAGAAGAAGAAGAAGAAGAAGACAATCCTGTTTAACACAGGGCACAGATTTGGAAACAAGCTACAGAATGAAGTTGATTTGACTACCTCATCTGGAGGGAAAGATAGTCAAGAGGAAAGGAGGGCTCCTAGCCATGTGGTCTTCGACAACGAGACGGACTTCGAAGAAGAATAGTATCCTCCGGCCGAGGACAGATACAAACAACTGGGGGACCGTTTGAGTGCTATGGAAGTTCGGAAATTGCCTGGTCTAGACTTTGGTGATCTGGGTCTATCATCTGGGGTAGTGATTCCCCACAAGTTCAAGGCACCAGCCTTTGCTAAGTATGACGTAGTTTCTTGTCCGAAGCTGCACCTCCGGTCATAAGTAAGGAAGATTCAGCTGTACACCGCTGATAAGAACCTATGGATCCATTTCTTTCAAGACAGCCTCTCAGGGACTAAGCTTGAGTGGTTCTACCAGTTGGACGGAGCCAGTATTCGCAGTTGGGAAGATTTGGCTACTGCTTTCTACAGGCAGTACCAGTACAACTCCGACCTCGCTCCCACGCATACCCAACTCCAGGGTATGTCAATGGGAACGGGTGAAGGATTCAAATATTATGCTCAGAAGTGGAGGGACCTCGCCGAAAGAGTACAACCACCCTTGGCTGATCGAAAGCTAGTTGATATGTTTCTGGGGACCCTGTCTGGTCCATTTTTCAACCACTTAATTGGAAGCTCTTTGTCTTGGTTTACAGAGCTAATTTTGATCGGCGAGAGGATTGAGGCTGGTATTAAGGCTGGTAAGATACAAAAGGGTGCTTCATCGAGCATCGAGAAGAAGCCCTTTAAGAAAGAGTCCAGTGTTGTCTACAGTGCGAGAAGACAGAATATACCTGAACACCGCCAGCTGTTAATGCGGTTGTTATTTCAAAACCTGCTGGTGCTCCTCAATACAACAATCAACAAAAGGACGAGAGACCTCGAAGGCAATTCACCAGTCTCAACATGACCTTATCTCAGATTCTACCACAGTTGATGAAGTCCAATCTGGTGATTCCAAAGGAAGCCCCAAAGAATCCAAATATAATGTCACCAAAGTATAACCCTAATGCCCGTTGTGCTTATCACTCTGATAGCCCGGGGCATAATACAGATGATTGTTGGACTTTGAAGAACAAGGTACAACACTTTATTGATGCGAAAGAGATTGAGTTCGGAGCACCAGAGAAGCCTAAACAAGATGCAGGGGTGAATGCTATCGGGGACAACAGTGATGAAGAGTTCGATATCGACAGATGGATCTACCCGACTGCCAATGGTGGATTAAGAAACTGGACAGCGAAGGATTCTATGCCCGTTTCCGTTATCACTCAGTAATGAAACTTTTGTTTTGAATTTGTAACAGACAATGTTTTAAACTCTATGGCCCGGTGTCTTACCCGGGGCACCGTGGCTTTGTTTGTGAGGGCTTTATGTGTGTCATTTTCATATATCATTAATAAAAGCATTGGACGTTCTTGCATTTCAAATTTTGTGCTCCTTGTTTTTCTTTATTATATATTGCAAAACATCTATTTTACACACACTCACATATACAGGTCCACATCCACTCTGGATCTCACTGGTAACGACTCTGCTACTGCCAGTTATGGCTTCGAAAATCCGATCAACTTAGCCGAAGACGAAGGTGAAGATGATTGTGAAGTGCCTGGTGAACTTGCAAGACTGTTACTCCAAGAAGAGAGGGTCATTCAGCCGCACGAAGAGCCGGTTGAATCAGTGAATTTGGGTACAGAGACAGACAAGAAGGAAGTCAAGATCGGTGCAAATTTGGAGCTTAGTGTGAAACAACGGTTGATTCAGATGCTGTGTGACTATGTTGAGATATTTGCCTGGTCTTACGAAGATATGCCTTGGCTGGATACTGATATTGTGGTTCATCGCCTGCCTACCAAGGAAGACTGTCCTCCAGTAAAACAGAAGGTCCGTCGAATGCGCCCAGAGATGTTTGAGAAAATCAAGGCTGAAGTTATGAAACAGTTTGACACCGGTTTTCTAGCAGTTACTTATTACCCACAGTGGGTGGCCAATGTGGTTCCTGTGTCGAAGAAGGATGGTAAGGTTCAAATGTGTGTTGATATAGGGATATGAACAGGGCAAGCCCCAAGGACGATTTCCCTCTGCCTCATATCGACGTTCTGGTTGACAACACTGCTCAGCACAAGGTATTCTCCTTCATGGATGGTTTCTCCGGTTATAATCAGATCAAGATGGCTCCCGAAGACATGGAGAAGACAACTTTTGTTACTCAGTGGGGTACCTTTTTCTACAAGGTCATGCCTTTTGGACTGAAGAACGTCGGGGTAACGTATCATCGTGCCATGGTTGCTTTGTTTCATGACATGATCCATCATAAGATTGAAGTATACGTCGACGATATGATAGCCAGGTCCCAAACTGAGGAAGAACATCTGGACCACCTTCAGAAGTTGTTTGACAGGCTGAAGTTGTACAAGATGAGGTTAAACCCGAACAAGTGCACCTTCGGGGTGAGATCTGGTAAGCTGCTGGGTTTCGTCGTAAGCGACAAGGGTATTCAAGTGGATCCTGCAAAGGTGAAAGCTATACAGGAAATGCCAGCTCCCAGAACAGAGAAAGAAGTCAGAGGCTTTCTGGGACGTCTGAACTACATTGCCCGGTTTATCTCACACCTAACTGCTACTTGTGAGCCAATCTTCAAGCTGCTGAAGAAAGATCAAGTAGTACGTTGGAATGATGAATGCCAGGCCGCTTTCGAAAGGATCAAAGAGTATCTCCAAGAGCCACCTATTCTAATGCCTCCACTTGAAGGGAGACCTCTGATCTTATACTTGACAGTACTCGACAACTCAATGGGGTGTGTGCGGGGTCAGAATGACGAGTCTGGCCGAAAAGAGCATGCTATTTATTACCTTAGCAAAAAGTTTACCGACTGTGAGACCCGATACTCACTGCTCGAGAAAACTTGTTGTGCTTTGGCATGGGCTGCTCGCCGGCTGAGACAGTATATGCTGACTCACACTACTCTATTGATTTCAAAGATGGATCCAATCAAGTATATCTTCGAAAAGCCTGCCTTATCCGGAAGAATAACAAGATGGCAGATGATATTGACTGAGTATGACATCCAGTATACGACCCAAAAGGCAATCAAGGGAAGTGTGTTGGCAGACCATTTGGCACATCAGGCAGTGGATGATTACCAGTCTATAAACTTTGAATTTCTGGACGAGAATATCATGTTGGTAACTGATTGTGAGACACCTGGACCGGATGAAGGACCTGAGGAGGGATCTCGATGGTCTATATACTTTGATGGAGCTTCAAACTCTTTGGGTAATGGCATTGGCGTCGTGATCATATCTCCTAAAGGCTCTCATACTCTGTTTACCGCCCGAATATGTTTCAACTGCACCAACAATATGGCGGAGTATGAAGCGTGCATTATGGGTCTTCGAGCAGCAATTGACCTAAAGGTTAAGTTTCTAAGTGTCTTCGGAGATTCCGCTCTCGTGATCAGTCAGATCAAAGGCGAGTGGGATACGAAACACCCAAATCTTATTCCTTACAAGGAGTATGTATTGACGTTGCTTCCCCATTTCGAAGAGATAACCTTTGAACACTTCCCTAGAGAGGAGAATCAGTTGGCGGACGCGTTGGCTACGATGTCTTTTATGTTCAAAGTCAATTGGGACAACGAGGCTCCCCGAATTATCATTGAAAGATTGGACGAACCTGCACATTGCTGTGACATTGAGACTGAAGAGGTAGCAGATAAACCCTGGTTTCATGAGGTGAAGAGATATCTTCAAACTTAGGAATACCCCGAGGGTGCATCTGTTAATGACAAGAAGTTTCTGAGAAGGTTCGCGGCGAAGTTCTTCATCAGCAATGGCATCCTTTACAAGCGCAACCATGATTCGACCTTACTGCGTTGTATGGATAAGAATGAAGAAGAAAGGATCATGGCGGAGTTACATGAATGTACTTTCGGAACTCATTCCAGTGGACACACCATGGCAAAGAAAATCCTACGGGAAGGATATTACTGGTCCACAATGGAAGCCGATTGTTATCAGCATTCTCGGACGTGTCACAAGTGCCAAGTCTATGCCGATAAGGTGCACATACCTCCAGTCCCTCTAAACGTCTTGAAGACACCTTGGCCTTTTGCAATGTGGGGCATTGATATGATCAGCGAGATCAGACCTACAGCATCCAACGGGCACCGTTTCATCCTGGTAGCTATTGATTACTTTACGAAGTGGGTTGAAGCAGCTTCCTTTTCTACTGTAACCAAGAACGTCGTGGCACGGTTCATTCGGCACAATCTGATCTATCGATACGGTTTACCAGAGAGGATCATTGCGGTCAATGGTACCAATCTCAACAACAAGATGATCACTGAGCTCTACGAGCAATTCAAGATACAGCATTACAACTCTTCTCCCTACCGGCCGAAGATGAATGGGGCTGTAGAAGCGGCTAATAAGAACATTAAGAAGATTGTGCAAAAGATGACAGTGACATACAAAGACTGGCACGAGATGTTGCCATTTGCTCTTCATGGGTACCGTACCTCAGCACGGACGTCAACAGGGGCAACACCCTATTCCTTGGTATATGGTATGGAGGCAGTCTTGCCCATTGAAGTTCAGATACCCTCTCTTCGGATCATGAAGGATGCAGGTTTGAGCGAAGATGACTGGATCCAGACTCGGCTTGATCAGCTGAACCTAATCGACGAAAAGAGACTTACTGCTATTTGTCATGGTCAAACGTATCAAAAACAAATGATCAAGGCATTTAACAAGAAAGTCAGATGACAAGAGTATCAAGTTGGGGACTTGGTTATCAAGCACATCATTCTACCTCAAGGTGATCCCAGGGGAAAATGGACCCCTACTTACGAAGGGCCATTTGTGGTTAAGAACATTTTCTCAGGAGGAGCTATGATTCTAACCACCATGGATGGTGACGACCTTCCTCACCCCGTCAATGCAGACATAGTGAAAAGATACTATGCATAATCAAAGACCCGCTAGGTTGACTGCCCTAGGCAAAAATAAGGGCATCCCGGCGAACCAAAAGGGTTCGGGCAAAAATAAGGGATGAAAATGAAAAAAAATATGTACACCCGGCAAGTCGAAAACCTGAAAAGGCGACTTGGGCAAAAAAAGGTATCCCGGTGGACTGAAAACCCGAAAGGGAGGTCCAGGCAAAAATTAGGGATCAAAGCGTAACACTTTGTCTCATTGGATCACCTTGCATCCAGACTTCGGTATCAACTATCAAGCTCGGACGGCACTAATCAATATGATTCATCTTCAACCAGTAGCAAAGTGATGAGATGCTCGAGGATATAAAGGCAATTGCAGAGTTGGAACCCAGTGGGATTATTCACATAGCTGTTTTGCTTCCTTTTCACAAATTGTATAAATTCTATTTGTTCGGCGGTGTTCTCTTACTAGGACGTCAGCCTCTTGTACAAAAGCGCCTATTTACAGGCCAAACTTCAAAATCAATACAAATTTACTTTCAGACAAATTTCAGACTGTTTTTTGTTTTGTTTTGCAAAGAACGTCCAATGTTCATTTTTGATATATGCATTTGACATTAATTGTTGATCATGAATATTTACATGCGAAACAAAAGATGAATTACGGGTAACATCAGAAACAGGGGCAATAAGAATTGTCTGAACTGTATAGTTGCTCTGTCCACCAGGAGCAAAGGAAGATTCAGCTGAAGAATTTAGCCAAGATACCTTCACTCCCCGCAGAGTAAGACAGTAATGGTAGCTCTCCCCAGCTGAGACTTGCAACTATGAATAAATCAGTAATGCTCTCCCCAAACAGAGTTTATCTACCATCAGCACTAGAAAGGGCTTGATATCCCCGGCAGTCTTAATATTCCCTAGCAGAGTGTAAGAATATTCCCCGACCAAATACAAGATACCCCCAGTGGAGTCAATATTCCCCCAGTGCAGTCTGAAAAAGCTTCCCCAATGGAGTTGAAGCATCATCCCCAGTAGACTCTGGAAGTTTATCCCCAGCGGAGTACAAAAATAAAATCTCCCCAGTCGAGTTCAAAGGATTATTCCCAGCAAATTCAGAGGATTACCCCCGTAAAAGTCTAACCGGGTTATCCCCAGCAAGTTGTAACTGAAATATCATCCCCAGCGAAGTTCTTTCCTTTCACAAAAGAGGAATTCAATCCTCAACAGATTCAGTATCACCAGAAACAGTAATCCATCCTCAGTGGAGTTTATCAGTGGAATGCTCAGCAAAGCATCTCTTCCCCACAGAGTAATCTCCTCATCAGTTTATTCCCCAACGGAGTTCTCTTCTCCTACAGGTTTATTACCTTCGTTCATCATCCTCAGCAGAAACAAAGAATTCAACTCTACTCTCCAGCAACTCCGGGATTTATTTTCCCCAACTAAACATCACATTTCCATACATCATGATACATGCATATACGCATCATATAACACAATCTCATTTATGTTAAGAACATCATTGCTTGATCCATATCATGCATTGCATATGGTTGACTTTTACCTTTCAGGAAATATCCAGGTAAGTTCTCAGCTATGTCAAAGACCTTGTCTGGTCCAGTTAAATCGATTCCTAAAGATTTTTTTGATGCCGATCCAGTCAAAGGCCTTCTCTGGTCCAGTTAAATCAATTCCTAAAGATTTTTCTGATGCCGATCCAGTTGAAGTTATTTTAAGACCTTGTCTGGTCCAGTTAAATCGATTCCTAAATATTTTTCTGATGCCGATCCAGTCAAAGGCCTTCTCTGGTCCAGTCAAATCGATTCCTAAAGATTTTTCTGATGCCGATCCAGTTGAAGTTATTCCAAGACCTTGCCTGGTCCAGTTAAATCAATTCCTAAAGATTTTTCTGATGCCGATCCATTCAAAGGCCTTCTATGGTCCAGTCAAATCGATTCCTAAATATTTTTCTGATGCCGATCCAGTTAAGTTATCCCAAGACCTTGCCTGGTCCATTTAAATCGATTCCTAAAGATTTTTCTGATGTCGATCCAGTCAAAGGCCTTGTCTGGTCCAGTTAAATTGATTCCTAAAGATTTTTTTATGCCAATCCAGTCAAAGAAGACAAGACCTCCTCTGGTCCATTTAAATCGATTCCTAAATATTTTTCTGATGCCAATCCAGTCAAAGAAGACAAGACCTCCTCTGGTCTAGTTAAATCGATTCCTAAAGATTTTTCTGATGCCAATCCAGTCAAAGAAGACAAGACCTCCTCTGGTCCAGTTAAATTGATTCCTAAAGATTTTCCTGATGCCAATCCAGTAAAAGAAGACAAGACCTCCTATGGTCCAGTTAAATCAATTCCTAAAGATTTTCCTAATGCCAATCCAGTCAAAGAAGACAAGACCTCCTCTGGTCCAGTTAAATCGATTCCTAAAGATTTTCCTAATGCCAATCCAGTCAAAGAAGACAAGACCTCCTCTGGTCTAGTTAAATCGATTCCTAAAGATTTTCCTGACGCCAATCCAGTCAAAGAAGACAAGACCTTGTCTGGTCCAGTTAAATCAATTCCTAAAGATTTTTCTGATGTCGATCCAGTCAAAGTCAAATCCAAGACCTCCTCTGGTTCAGTCAGATCGCTGATAAGATCTCCCTGATTCGTATTCTAGTTGAAGTTCAGACCACCTACCAACAGTCTCCAAATGGCATCTGTAAGCCCATTCCCGACATCACAATGCTGGTACCACTTCATGCGAGTGCAAATTTCTGGGCACTCTAGTGTTCAATCATCTTCCACCTTCGGATCACGAAAGGCCCGAAAGCCAATCTATATCCTCAGGTTTAAGAAAATTGAACAGGGGAAACTAATGTACCCCAAAATTTTCCCTCCCATATTTCTCAAGACATTACAAGAGAAGTCTCCAAGTGGCTCAAGTTTGCTCAAGAGTTGAACAATCAAGTCATCTCCTAAGGCAGTCAATCTCAAAATTAGGGTTTTGTGTTGCATCAAGGTCCTTACATCCAAATAAACTCAAGTTCTCCCCAATGTACTAATATGTTCTCAAGTTCATCCATGTCAAATTTCAAGCCTTGCTGAGGAAGTTTGGTCAGTCAATTGCTCAAGAGGTCCAAAAATTGACTATGTTAGGGCAAAAGTCAACTGTGACCTACAAATAGTCAAACTTCAAGATTTTTTGTCAACATTCTCATTTTGAAGGATAATTCATCATTTGATCAAGGGTTGATCATGATTCATCAAGGATTGCTCAAAATTCATCAAGATTCAAAAGTAACTAAATTAGGGTTTTATAGGAAAAGTCAACTCAACTTTGACCAAGCATAATTTTCTCATACTTTATGAGAAATGACCCATCCAAATCTCATTTTGAATAGGATGAAATTTCCTACAATCCATCTTCATACCCCAAGATCAATAAATGCACTCACAAAAAGTTACAAATTTGGACATCATAGGTCATTTTTGAAAGTCAACAAAAACACCTTTTTTGACAAAACTTATAACTTGAGAATGGAATATCAAAATGAGAATATACAAAAAGGGTTGGTTATAGGACATCTCAAGGTTTCTAAAAAGTCCAAGAACACCTCCAAAAGTTCAAAATTGAAGAAGTTGTGCATTGTTGAAGTTAGGCATTTTTCCAAAATTGCCAAAAGTCAATTATCCCAAAAACTTCAAATTTTGTCAAATGGGCCCACTTTTTTCCACTTGATTTGATCTTGTCACACTATACACGTGTCCTAGCTTTATCCTCATGCCCATTTATTAATTTTTCTATTTTATTTGATTTTTATTGAATTAATTCATTTTAAATCAATTTAAATCCAAATAAAATCTAAATATTGATCACTTGGTATCTTTTTGATTGATATAGGTCTTAAATATCATCATGGACACAATCAAATCCGAATCAAGCCATATCATGCACAAAATATTGGTTTTTGGACAAATTTGGAAGCTTTTTCATGGAGGATCAAATCAAATCCTAAATCATCAATGCATAAGAATTCAAAGCCCAAAACTTGACCTAATTCATTCCATATTACTTATACAAACCAAAGGCACACGAATCAAGACCTAGAGGCTGCATAAACATCAAAAGAAAACTTGAAAAAAACTTGAAAAAGCTTGGAACTGAAATCGTTGTTAGAGGCGAATTCAAAGGAAAAACTCAACGTGGATCAATTGTTGGACATCCACTGAAGCAAAACCAACCCCTAACAAGCTTGC